>JARQOD010000005.1:64561261-64705949 GCA_033576555.1 Oophaga sylvatica
CTTACTGCAATCCAAAAAACCCAAAAAAAAAGCCAACGCTACTAATTGCAAAACACCTGAGATCACACGTTGTCCACCTAAATTAGTTCTTGTGTAACAAAACTCAGCCTCACATGAAAAAACTGGAAAAGGCAATGAACAAAACATGGCCCCGGGAACCGAGAGAGGCCCAAGCCTCCCGGGGAGGGGAACCTGGCCAACCTCCAGAAATGCAGAGAAATATGAAAATGGCAGCAAAAAACAAAAACAGAAAATATCTTATCTGAGGCAGGAGAGAGGCAAAGACTCAGCAAGCTTCCAAGAGAATCAGGAAACAAAGTTGAGACAGGAACAATTGATCACCGGGCAACCATAGGGGGGGGAAACCTCCCTTATATCCAGCCAGTCTGCAATTCCTGATTGCCATCCTCATTGAAGGTTCTACTGTTTGCAACCACCAGAGGGAGCTTCTGCTCAGAATTATTTCAAAAAACATTCTTAACAGTACATGGTGCAGAGGGAAATCACCGGAATACAGCAGTCCAAGATAGGGCCCCGAAGCAAGTCTCCAAGAGGGCGTTGGTGGCGGGAAGAGGAGAAACGTAGCCTATCGGCGCATGGATGGCGCCCTGAGAGTGCGAAAAGATTTTCAGCTCCCACAGTGACTGCCCGAGAAAGGAGGGGCCCAGGGGTCAGAGACAGTTCTGAATAAGGGTATGTTCCAAGGAAAGGGTGGCGCAGGGGGAAAGCATGTGTGAGAGAATGCTTTGGGGGGGGGGCACGCGAAGGCGGACCCGCCGAGAGTGAAGTGTGACGTGGCGGGTATGTTAGAAGTTCTCCCCTGAAAGAGGCAAGTCAGATGTGCGGGAATTTGCTGCATCAGAAAGTGCTCGGCCCCTGGACGCATAGCAGAAGGCTTTCCTGAAATGGCACACAACTGTCATTTCCAAAAGCGGGTTGTATGGGGGCCCGGGAAAAGGTTGGCGAGGAAGAGGTGAAAGAGATAGTCACCCTAGGGGCCACAGCAGGGCGCCAACTTGCAGCAGGAGCCAGTCGGTCCCCTTTTTTTCCCCACCCGGGGAAGAGGTGAGTAGTATTTTCTGTAATACACCAACAACTAACAAGTAAATCGAACAGGGTAACGAAATATACCAAACATAAAATATATACACATATAAAAAAGAGGGGTTTCACCAGGGGGTAGAGGGGTGGGTTAAACCAAAGTAGGAAAAGAAAGGGAATTATCACACACCAAAAACCCCAACAATAGTCACAGATAAATCCTTCAACCACAAATCAAATAACCACCAAAAAACCTCCAAGCCATGCGCTTAAGCTTCTCTGAATGAGTGTTAGCCGGGGCCCAATTTAAGGGGATGGAGTGGCTAACAGTGCAAGCTGAGAACCTAAAAAACTCCAAGACCCTGAATAGAGCGCTTAACCTTGCACTGCCCAAAAAAAATTTTCACCACTTAAAAATGAAGGTGAAATCATCTATTCAGCGGCAGGAGTAGGAGAAATCAGACTTTGCTTATTTTGTCTTCTCCTGTCGCAGTAACCCCCTGACCCACCAGTTCAAATAAACTTTTTTCGAACAGAACTCAGGGAGGGTTTTTTAAAATTTAGTAGATTTCGGGGACATATTTCTCAAAATTTCCTTTAATGCGTAAAATTTTTCCTACACAAATTCAATACTTTCACTTCTCTTCTTTATTGTTTTTTGTCTTCATGTGCCTCACTATTTCACCGCAACCCAGCTCGACATACAACAGCTAGCAAGAGACCTTTACTCAAATTGCTCTTCCATGTCTTCTTTCCCTTCAGGAGAGTACTTGCCAGCATTATCTTCTCTTCTACCCGACAAATCTGTAATTCCGCTTGGGCACTCTTTTTGTCTTGCATATCTGTCCTGTCTATGCCTGTTACCTTTAGGAGCTATAAAACTCTGGACCGCATTGACAGGCGTCCTCTCCCAGGCCCGTCACCAGTAAATCACTCTGTTTCTCGGTCACTCTTCCTTGTTTCTGCTCCTCTCACAGCTAGAGATACCCAAGAAATGTGGCACTGTTCACAAAAGACCTTAGGCCTCTTCTATATGCACTCACTGCCTTATCTGACATCTCAGCAGGAAACCATCTCTTTCCCTTTTGCTTAGCCCTTCTCATTCTGGCTGTTTCCAACAGCTAACCCCTGCTATCACTACCTTTAACGTAAATAACAGTTCACGTTACACAACATAGCATAAAACTTGTTCTTCAAGGAGGAACGTGGGTAATATATCCATCTCCTCACATACAGTCATGGCCAAAAGTTTTGAGAATGACACAAATATTAATTTTTTACAAAGTCTACTGCTTCACTTTTTCTAATGGCAATTTACATATACTCCAGAATTTGTTATAAAGAGTGATCAGCTTAACAGCAATTACTTGCAAAGTCAATATTTGGCAAGAAAATGAACTTTATCCCCCAAACACATTTCAACATCATTGCAGCCCTGCCTTAAAAGGACCAGCTAACCTCTTTTCAGTGATTGCTCCATTAACACAGGTGTGGGTGTTGATGAGGACATGGCTGGAGATCAATCTGTCATGATTAAGTAAGAATGACACCACTGGACACTTTAAAAGGAGGCTGGTGCTTGGCATCACTGTTTCTCTTCTGTTAACCATGGTTATCTCTAAAGAAACACGTGCAGTCATCATTGCAATGCACAAAAATGGCCTAACAGGGAAGAGTATCGCAGCTAGAAAGATTGCACCTCAGTCAACAATCTATCGCATCATCAAGAACTTCAAGGAGAGAGGTTCCATTGTTGCCAAAAAGGCTCCAGGGCGCCCAAGAAAGACCAGCAAGCGCCAGGACCGTCTCTTAAAAGTGTTTCAGCTGCGGGATTGGGCTACCAGCAGTGCAGAGCTTGCTCAGGAATGGTAGCAGGCAGGTGTGAGTGCATCTGCACGCACTGTGAGGCGGAGACTCTTGGAGCAAGGCCTGGTCTCAAGGAAGGCAGCAAAGAAGCCACTTCTCTCCAGAAAAAACATCATGGACAGACTGATATTCTGCAAAAGGTACAGGCAGTGGACTGCTGAGGACTGGGGTAAAGTTATTTTCTCTGATGAATCCCCTTTTCGATTGTTTGGGACATCAGGAAAACGCCTCATTCGGAGAAGACAAGGTGAGCGCTACCACCAGTCTTGTCTCATGCCAACTGTTAAGCATCCTGAAACCATTCATGTGTGGGGTTGCTTCTCAGCCAAGGGAATCGGCTCTCTCACAGTCTTGCCTAAAACACAGCCATGAATAAAGAATGGTACCAGAATGTCCCCAAGAGCAACTTCTCCCAACCCTCCAAGAGCAGTTTGGCGATCAACAATGCCTTTTCCAGCATGATGGAGCACCTTGCCATAAAGCAAAGGTGATAACTAAATGGCTCAGGGAACAAAACATAGAGCTTTTGGGTTCATGGCCTGGAAACTCCCCAGATCTTAATCCCATTGAGAACTTGTGGTCAATCATCAAGAGACGGGTGGACAAATAAAAACCTAAAAATTCTGACAAAATGAAAGCATTGATTGTGCAAGAATGGACTGCTATCAGTCAGGATTTGGTCCAGAAGTTGATTGAGAGCATTCCAGGGAGAATTGCAGAGGTCCTGAAGAAGAAGGGTCAACACTGCAAATATTGACTTGCTGCATTAACTCATTCTAACTGTCAATATAAGCTTTTGTTACTCATATGTTTGCAATTATATTTCTGTCTGTGATAAAAAACATCTGTCAAACACACATAAAAACCAGAGGGAAGCAGATCATGTGAAAATATAATATTTGTGTCATTCTCAAAACTTTTGGCCATGACTGTATATCCATAAAAGTCTATGGGTCCATGTGCTGTCTAAAAAAAAAAATTGGACAGCACATGGACATTTCAGACCAATGTCTGAATGCAGGTTTACCTTTACCTTACCTTTAGGCTAGGTTCAGAAGCGCCTATGAAAAATTGTCTGATCTTCATCCATAAAACAACAATGACTTTTATCTGTATAGTCATCAATATTGCATCCATGTACTATCCCTATGCTTGATTTTAAAAACTGTATCTCATCAGTGTAGCATCCATTTTTTTTTACTTCACCAGTAAATAAAATATAAAACCAGTTTCCTATGGTAAGAACTGCAATGTATTCATAAAAATTGGATGCAATATGAATAGGATTCATGTACGGGATTCGATTTTGTTTTGCACACTTATGGAATTGAATAGGTGAGACTCAAATGTTGTTCCTATCTTCAAAAAGGGGAAGAAGGTGGACCCAGGGAACTACAGGCCGGTGAGTCTGACTTCTATACCAGGAAAGATCTTTGAACAAATTATTAAAGAACATGTATGCAAGTACCTGGATAAGAATGAAGTGATTAAACAGAGTCAGCATGGGTTTGTAACTAATAAGTCATGTCAGACTAACTTAATTTCCTTCTATGACAGAATCACTGACTGGGTGATCAGGGAAATGCTGTAGATATAGTATATCTTGACTTCAGCAAAGCATTTGACAAAGTATCTCACACAATCCTTATTGAAAAAATGACTAAGTATGGAATGGACAAGGCAACTGTTAGGTGGATTCATAACTGGCTTAGTGATCGGACCCAAAGAGTGGTTGTAAATGGCTGCACATCCAGTTGGAAGAATGTCTCAAGTGGGGTACCACAAGGCTCTGTTTTGGGCCCTGTATTGTTCAACATCTTTATCAATGATTTAGATGAAGGAATTGAGGGTAAACTGATCAAATTTGCTGATGACACAAAGCTAGGAGGGGTAGCTAATACTAGAGAAGAGAGAGAGAGGATTCAAAAAGATATACATAAACTGGAGCAGTGGGCAGCAACTAACAGAATGGATTTTAACAGGGAAAAATGCAAAGTACTACATCTGGGCAATAAAAATGAAAAAAGCATATACAAAATGGGAGGAATAGGGCTAAGTAACAGCACATGTGAAAAAGACTTGGGTATACTAATTGATCACAGACTTAACATGAGTCAACAGTGTGATGCAGCAGCAAAAAAGGCAAATGCAATTCTAGGATGTATCAACAGAAGCATACAGTCTAGATCACGTGAGGTCATTATTGCCCTCTACTCCTCTTTGGTCAGACCTCATCTGGAATACTGTGTCCAGTTTTGGGCACCACATTTTAAAAAAGACATCAACAAACTGGAGCAAGTTCAGAGAAGAGCCACCAGAATGGTGACCGGTCTGCAAACCATGTCCTATGAGGAACGGTTGCAGGATTTGGGAATGTTTAGCTTGCAAAAAAGAAGACTGAGAGGAGACTTAATAGCTGTCTACAAATATCTCAAGGGCTGTCACATTATAGAAGGATCATCTTTATTCTCATTTGCGCAAGGAAAGACTAGAAGCAATGGGATGAAACTGAATGGGAGGAGACACAGATTAGATATTAGAAAAAACTTTTTGACAGTTAGGGTGATCAATGAGTGGAACAGGCTGCCACAAGAGGTGGTGAGTTCTCCTTCAATGGAAGTCTTCAAACAGAGGCTGGATAGACATCTGTCTGGGATGATTTAGAGAATCCTGCTTTGAGCAGGGGGTTGGACCAGATGACCCAGGAGGTCCCTTCCAACTCTACCATTCTATGATTCTATGATTCTATCACAAATATGTGCATTCTGCAATTTTTTTCTCCAGAAATTCTAGGTCAGTCCATAAAAATAGAGCACTTTTATGGCTTGTCCATAAAAAAATGTAAGGATTCCGGAATTTTTAAGCTGAAAAAACTAAGATTATTTTGACTGTAATTATCATTTTACAGTTTACAGTGAATGCAGCTGATGTCTTCATATCAGAATTTGGGGCTTTAGATATATATAACTTATAATCATAATTTCTTATGGTTTTACAATGTGTCCGTAAAAATATTGTCTGTCCGTGATTTTTTTTTGTTAAGCTGTCCAGAAAAAAATATTTAAGGTGGCAACCTTGGGAATGAATGTCCATGTGGAAAAAAAAGTAATGTGAAGAGCCCTATTGAATAACATTGGTCTGAGTGCTGTCTGTGTGATATACAGGTGCTTCTCACAAAATTAGAATATCGTCAAAAAGTTAATTTATTTCAGTTCTTCAATGCAAAAAGTGATGTATTTCAAGTGTTTGTTTCTGTTAATGTTGATGATTATGGCTTACAGCCAATGAAAACCCAAAAGTCATTATCTATCTTTTTGTTTTGAAGAACTGAAATAAATTTACTTTTTAATGATATTCTAATTTTGTGAGATGCACCTGTATATTTATTTTTTACTCACTTATCATATATCACAGCGCTTTACAGACATAATCCCTGTCCACATTAGGGCTCACAATCGAAATTCTCAGTCTGTTTGCTTTTTGAGTGTAGGAGAAAATCCGGAGATTGAACCAAGAGGAAACCCACACAGACACAGAGAGAACATACAAACTCCTTGGTGGGATTTGAACTCAGTACTGGAAAAAACAGTGCTAACTAATGAGCCACCTTTCTGTTCTTAGCCAATTTTAAATCATATAATACTCTTGTCTGGATGGAATCAGTCAATCACTTGTGTGTCAATCAAACGATGAGGACAGAAAGAGGACAGAAGAGGTCGTCTCAAGGATGAACATGTAATTCAGTTTTTTTTTCCAGGGAGACCTTTTACTGGTGAGGTCCCAGTTGTTTACACTGTGGGGGCTTCCATCTTCCTTGGTGGATGACTATCTATCACTCTCTTGAGATACTTGTTTGCTATCTTCCATGGTGATGATGTTGTTCTTTCCCAGGAAGAATTAATTGCTCGGACATGTCTCTGTTGTTTTTCCAGTGGCAGGTAAACACATATAAGCAGATTTCTAAAACGTCCCCCCATCCAAAGACGTTTAGACTGAAAGTAACAAGAAAATGTAAAATAACGAAGACAAATCACTGGCATACAGTGATTTTGGTGCCAGCGATGTCTGAACAGTTTTATATTAAGTTTATGGTGCTAAGAGTATGACTTCGGTGTTGCCAGATTGGCTCTACTTACTAAGATATTTAATAGAATTCTGGCTTTAGAAAGTCACTTTTATGGCATTGTAATCCTACAAATTGTAATATCCCACATAATTATTTTGCATTTCATTACCTAAGACACTGATAAAGAGTCAAAAGACCAAAAGCTATTTCATTCGTTACGACACAAGTCGCATTTAGGGGAGGGGGTAATGCGTTATTTTCAAGGATGAAATATCTCAAAAACTAGAACCAAATCAGCAAATGTAATGGGATATGTGAATTCAGCACCCTCAAAATACCCAAAATCCAATCAAAAACCTTGGCCTCTGAAAAAAAACAGTTTTTTGTAGACCTGTGTAAAGGGTATGCCACACTAAACAACATTGCTAACGGGATCGCTAAAAAAACGTCACTATTTAGCGATCCCGTTAGCGATGTTGTTGTGTGCGGCAGCTGCCAGCGACGAGCTTCCTGCTGTGATCTCGCTCGTCGCTGGAATCGTTCCGGACCCTATTTTATCGCCGGCGCTCCCGCTGGGTAAGTATAATCGCTAAGTGTGGCACCTTTTCTTAGCGATTTACCGGTACTTTTGTACCGCTAAAGTCGTTAAGGAGATCGCTAACCGCGATAGAGTCCTTAATGACATCGCTAAGTTAGGTAGCTACTAGCGATATAGAAACAATCCCGCTAGCGATCTCATTAGTATGCGACGCTAACGAGATCGCTAGCGGGATTGTGTAGTGTGGCAGTACCTTAATTCATGTTGGTCTGACACGTGGCCACTAATCTTATAATTGGCTCAGTGGTGGCCGCACTAACAACCAATAGAGAGATTTCAAACAACTTTTTTTGTGGGGGAGGACTCCATTGCAGTTTTTTAAGGCCCTTGAGCTAAAACCAGAAGAGTATCCAGCAAGAGGGAGAAGAACAAGTTGCTTCTTTCTCTTTCCTTATAGCTTCACTTCTGGCTTTGGCTGGAAAAACTTCATGGAAAATTGTGAGCCGCACGTACCAGGGCTTTGGGGTACTCGGCACCGAGCCCGTTGATTTCTATGGGGGATGTCATGGGTAGCACAGCTCGGTCCGTTGCCCTGGGCGCTCACTGAAATGGGGAATATTTACAGGGGATTGTAGTAATTGTTCGTGACGCCACCTGTAGTACCTGGTCAGAGTGACCAGCGCTGCTGTGCAGATCCTCTGGGAGTGATGGGATTGTGCAGCTTGGTGTAAAGTCTTCTACAGGTAAGACTAGTCCTCCCAGGGCAGGTAGATGTGAGATAGGATAATGGTGCAGAGGGATGTAGTAGAGTGGAGTGTGCGTCGCTGGAATAATGCAGGAAACAGTTCTGTTGCAGTTTCAAGGTTTTACTCACAGTCTGTCGGATCCATACAGATACCAGCCGGGTACTGTGTCCTTCCAGTGAGTAGTCCAGCAACCCTCAGGCAGATTGGTCGCACTCCCAAGGACTCCCTTTATGTTCCTTTCCGGCCTTTCTCAATCAGTGCTACTCTCCCTTCTTCCTTGCACTACGCCACCACAGAGCCCTCAGACAAGGCAGTATTAGGCCCTTTCAGATCACAGAACACGACCCGATGTCCCGGGACGCTGATCTCCTCTTCACGGAGACCGAGACACCGTCGGATGCCTGCACGTACTTGACCACTAGGCTGCCTCCTGGTGAGATTATGGTGGCAATGGCAATGCCACCTGAAGTGACCAATGCCTACGGTTTTACTAGTGGAGCTGAACTTCCCCACTAGCCTAGGGACCGTTCCCTGAAGTCGGCCTGGTCCTCTTTTGTTGTGGGCTACTACTTGTGAGATCGTCTCTGCCCAGGACCCGTTCGCTCTCTCAGCAAGGCCCTCTGAGGTAAACTCAGAAGAGCTGCAGGACAGCCCAGTACCCACGCTGGCTGCCTGACTCCAACTGAACTCTAATCTAACAGGCAGCAGCCTCATGCTGCAGCTAGCTCCACCCACCCAACTCTACACCCTTTACTAACCAGCCTGAAGCTCAGCACTGGCATGATGTGTGTGGATGCGGTGATGGAGTCAATGGGGTGCTTCCCTCTTACCTGAGAGTCAGGTGTCACACCGCTGGGTGCAATGCAACATCTCTGTGGCGACTGGACCTCAGGGCGCCACATTTGCAGTGGCTTTTCCCCCCCAAATTAGTGATACTAATATCTGCCCTTGCAGAATTAAAAAAATGATGATCAAAGGCTTGGTTATGTTACCTATTGTTGATGAAGGTCATGTATGAAGACCATTTTAATGACTGTACTATAATCCACATCACCAGGTTTTGAAACCAATTTTGGTTTGAAACTGTTTTAAATGTTTCAGATGTATCAGTTCTCTGAATGCTGAGCTCTGTATAACCCCACCATCCACACAGATTGGCAGCTTTCTGTGTACACTGTGCATAGGCAGAAAGTTACCAATCAGTGGTAGGGGTAGAGCTATACAGAGCTCATGAATAGGGAGGACTGCATGGCAGTAGGCTAAGTAGTCACGCCTCCTGACGAAGAAGCGAAACGTGCGTTGGGGCGACGGGGCAGCCAGTGTGTAATATACGCTTATCATGTTAGTTCCCTTTTGATTATTCTTTTGTTTATTGGACCACAGTCAGCTTCACACTTGTGACAGTTAATACTGCTTGTTCGGCAGAATTACTCAGCTGTACTGCTGTTGGTTCTTTAGTATTAATCTGTTATGGATTTAAGTGTGAGTTAGGCTCACTTCAATTGAATTTATTCTATGCTATACATCTATTTACAATTGCACTGCGATTGTGCTTGGGCTCCGTGTAATATGGCTTCCTATTTGGATAGCAGCATCTCTTATTGATTACGTTTTGTCTGTGGATTTCTTATGTATTTTAATGATCTATAATAAAATCTATATCTTATCTTGCAATTTATACTGTGTTAGGACCCCGTCACACATAGCGACACACCAGCGATCCCGACAACAATATGCACTTGTCAGGATCGCTGGTGTGTCGCTACATGATCGCTGCTGAGCTGTCAAATAGGCAGCTCAGGCAGCGATCAGGACAGCGACACTGCGGGTAACGTCACTTAGTTACCCGCAGTGTACGTTGGATACCAGCCCGCTGGTGCAGGGAGCTGGTATCCAACGTACACATCGGGTTTCCAGGCGCCGCCCGGCGCCTGGAAACCCAATGTGTACCTTGATTACCAGCTGATCGCTGGTCTCCTGCCTGCCACACGCAGCGATGCGTGCTGGCCAGCGGGAGACCAGCGATCAAAAAAATGTCCAGGGCATTCAACGACGATCAGCGATACCCAGCAGGGGGGCTGATCGTCACTGAATGTCACCCACAGCGATATCGCTGGGGAGATCGCTGTTGTGTCACAAAACGAGTGACTCAACAGCGATCTCGCTAGCGAGATCGCTGTGTGTGACGGGGGCTTTACTCTTGGTGTTACAATAAGTAGTCATCTAGTGATAATCTCCTGCTGATAAAAAAATATTTTAGAAAAATTAAATCAAGCAAAAAAGTAAATGATACATCACTGGAATCATGCTTCTTTGGGAACTTAAGCATGCAAATGGCCTCTTCAGAAGGAAGAGGACAGGAATTCTAATACCACCTATTGGAAGTAGCAATCCTAAAAGTCAATATAGACCATGTAATGAGCCTTGTTACATGATAGGATTGCTCCTTCCAATAGGCAGCTCTAGAGTTCCTGCTCTCTTCTTCTTTGAATAGGATATTTGCATATTTATATAAAGTATATTTATAATGCAGCTTTTCTGATTAATCGCCTCTAAAATCTTATTCTTTATCCATCAGAGAATTAATAAAACACTTCTAGTCCAATGTACTCCTTGGTGGACCTGTATTTTTACCTTGATTTTGTATTACGGAATTGCCCACTTTTCATGACTGTTGGATCACAATAAAATACCAGAGAATAAATTCTTCATGCAGTGGCATAATCATTTTCACCGATACTATCTATGTAGTTTTTTGGGACCTGATGGAACATTTTGAGATTTATACAATGTAAATACTTATGTCCAAAAAAAGTGAGAAAGGTATTCAAGGAGTGATACCTTTATTGGCTACCCAGAGAAATTATATTTGCAAGCTTTCAGGGCTCAGGCGGCCCCTTCATCAGGCTACATTACAAGTGAATTGCTGAGAAGTGATGGCAACATTTAAATAGGAATTACAACAGGACATGAGGTGATGCTTGCTAGAGACAGGCCAAGGAAATCAAATTAAGGTTTTTGTTATACATGCAGATGAGGTGGAAGTGTTCTATTAGAGATCTGAAGACCTTCTTGTGGAGCTGTGAACTGTGTCCATGTAATGAGTCATGAATCCAGGTGTCAAATTGAG
The DNA here is from genome assembly GCA_033576555.1 of Oophaga sylvatica. Lineage (NCBI taxonomy): Eukaryota > Metazoa > Chordata > Amphibia > Anura > Dendrobatidae > Oophaga > Oophaga sylvatica. Next base: position 64,572,649 of record JARQOD010000005.1, read on the forward strand.
TCCTGTGGTTAGAGATTGAAACATATTTATAAATTTGAACTCCTGAGCCCTAAAAAGCTTGCAAATATAATTTCTCTGGTTAGCCAATAAAGGTATCACTCCTTGAATACCTTTCTCATTTTTTTGGGACATAAGTGTTTACATCGATTTTTCTGGCTAACACGGTACCACAATATTATTTTGTATTGTACATCGTGAGATTTATACAAAAAAAGGTTTCACTCTATCGTGCTAAAGCATGTCAATGTGAAATATAAAATATGAATAACAATAAGGCTTTTGAATATTAGGAAAAAATGAATGAGATGCTCTGCACAAAATTTGGCCAAATAATGTCTGCCCATCAACCATCGTCAAGGTGGTCTAAGAAAACTGATGGGTCCCTGACTTGTCTGAATATCTCTCTGTAACGCCGGTATGTTTGTACCTTGTTTCCCCGGAGCTACTCTGCACGTCTCTGCTTTAACCCTTTTCTCCTTTCCCCCTAACCAGCTAGGATACTGTTACCTGTTACCTGTATGGATGCTGCTCAGTTCCCGGCTCTGTTGCGCAGCCGTACATGTGTTGTGATGTCTCTGCTCCGCTGCACGACCATCCGCATGTGCGGTCTCTGGCTGCCGCTGTGGAAGCTATCCGCGGGTTGCGAGGTCCTCTGCAGCTGGTGCATGACTTTCCACATGTGTCCAGGCTTTCAGCCGCTGCCAGGTGCCTTAAGCCGCAGTTCCTGTATTGACTGTGCTGTAATAGTTTCTGTTTGTGCTTAGGGTGTGCGCTGCCACACCTTCCCTGATTTTATTAGGGCAGTGTGTGTGCTTAATTGCTGTCCCCAGCCTATTGATGAGGAGCAGCTCCTATATAAAGTTCCTCTTTCCTGTTGGGTGTTGCCAGAGCTTTGCATTAAGTTCCTGAACCTTGCCAGGTGTGTTTGTGTGTTCAGCTCATGCTCTGCTTGCGATCAGTTCTGGAGTTCTGGTAAAGCTGATGTCTTTCGTCCTGTCTTATGTTTCCGCCTGCTCTGGGGGCTGAGTACCAAGATCCATTTCTGTTTGTGTCTTGTGTTTCCGCCTGCTCTGGGGGCTGAGTACCCAGATCTGTTTCTGTTTGTGTCCTGTTTTTCCGCCTACCCTGGAGGCTGCATATCCAGGCCTGTTCCTGTTGTGTCTTGTTTCCCGCCTCCCTGAGGGCTGCAATCTCATTACTGAATTGTTAATCCTGGATCTGTTCCTGTACCTGACCCTGTCTGAACTATGTCCTCTGTGTTATGTTCCTGAAGTCCCTCTGTCTGGAACCATGTACCCCAGTGACTGTGAACTAACCTGGGTTCGTCTTTTAAATATGGAGTCCGGTGTTTTTGCTGAGCGTCTACTATGCTGCACTCAGCCTCCTATGCAGTGCTAGCTCCATCTGGCCCCGGTCCTACCCAGCGGTGCTTGTACCATCCCGCTTGAGTTCCTTACTAGGTCCGATGCCCGGAGCCTGACGACTGTTGCCTGGTGCCTGGAGATCGTGTCCGATGTCCGGAGTCTGGCGACCGCTGTCTGGTGCCCGGAGCCCGTCCACCACTGCCTGGTCCTGTGCCGTCCATGTCTCAGCCGATGACCTGAGCTGACACGCCAGTGTTCCTGGTCCTGTGCTGTACGCGTCTCAGCCGATGACCTGAGCTGCCATGCCAGTGTTCCTGGACATGCGCTGTCTGTGTCTCTGTCAATGACCTGAGCTGCCATACTGTTGTTCCTGGTTCCTGTGCCGTCCGTGTCCCAGCCGATGACCTGAGCTGCCATGCCAGTGTCCCGATGTCATGCCTGTGTTACGATGTCCTGCCGGTGTCCCTGATGTCCTGCCGGTGTCCCTGATGTCTTGCTGGTGTCCCTGATGTCTTACCGGTGTCACTGATGTCCTGCCGGTGTCTCTGATGTCTTGCCCGTGTCTCTAAAGCCTGTGTCCTGATGTCCATCCTGTGTCCTGATGTCCTGCTGTCTAGCCTGTGTCCTGATGTCCAGACTGTGACCTGATGTCTTGCCTGTGTCCCGATGTCCTGCCAGTTCCCCGTGGTCGACCCTGTGATGACATCTGTCCTGGGTTGGTGTCTGATGTTCTCCTGCTGAGCCTGTGCTCAAACGATGGCGGGGGTCATCATGAGTTGATGCAGTCCAGGGTCATCTGGCACGGGCATACTAGGACAGCCTCTCTCTCAGGCCTCAGGCGTAGCACAGGCTCAGCAGGAGAACATTAGACACCAACTCAGGACAAACGTCATCACAGGGTGGACCACGGGGAACCGGCAGGACATCGGGACATCAGGACACAGGCTGGACATCAGGACATAAGGACACAGGCTGGACATCAGGACATCAGGACACAGGCTGGACATCAGAACATCAGGCTGGACATCAGGACATCAGAACACAGGCTTCAGGGACACGGGCAAGACATCAGGGACACTGGCAGTATATCAGGGACACTGGCAAGATATCAGGGACACCGGCAGGACATCAGGGACACCGGCAGGACATCGGAACACAGGCATGACATCGGGACACCGGCGTGGCAGCACAGGTCATTGGCTGGGACACGGACGGCACAGGACTAGGAACAACAGCGTGGCAGCTCAGGTCATTGACAGAGACATGGACAGCGCAGGTCCAGGAACACTGGCGTGGCAGCTCAGGTCATCGGCTGAGACACGTATGGCACAGGACCAGGAACACTGGCGTGGCAGCTAAGGTCATCGGCTGAGACATGGACGGCACAGGATCAGGCAGCAGTGGTCAGGCTCCGGGTACCAGACAGTGGTCGCTAGACTCCGGACATCAGACACGATCTCCAGGCACCAGGCAGCGGTCGTCAGGCTCCAAACTACGGTCGTCAGGTTCCGGGCATCGGACCTAGGAAGGAACTCAAGCGGGATGGTGTAAGCACCGCTGGGTAGGACCGGGGCCCGACGGAGCTAGCATTGCATAGCAGGCTAAGCACAGCATTGTAGACGCTCAGCAAAAACACCGGACTCCATCTTTAAAAGACGAACCCAGGTTAGTTCACAGTCACTGGGTACATGGTTCCAGACACAGAGGGACTTCAGGAACATAACACAGAGGACACAGTTCAGAAAGGGTCAGTACAGGAACTGATCCAGGATCAAGGATTCAGGCCTGAGAATGCAGCCCTCAGGGAGGCAGGAAACAAGACACAACAGGAACGGGTATGGATATGCAGCCTCCAGGGTAGGCGGAAAAACAGGACACAAACAGAAACAGATCAGGGTACTCAGCCCCCAAAGCAGGCGGAAACACAAGACACAAACTGAAACAGATCTGGGTACTCAGCCCCCAGATCAGGCAGAAACATAAGACAGGACGAAAGACATCAGCTTTCCCAGACTTGATCGCAAGCAGAGCAGGAGCTGAACACACAAACACACATGGCAAGGTTCAGGAACTTAATGCAAAGCTCTGGCAACGCCCAACAGGAAAGAGGAACTTTATATAGGAACTGCTCCTCAGCAATAGGCTGGGGACAGCAATTAAGCAAACACACTGCCCTAATAAAATCAGGGAAGGTGTGGCCGCGTGCACCCTAAGCACAAACAGAAACCATTACAGCACAGTTGGCACAGGAACTGCGGCTTAAGGCACCTGGCAATGGCTGAAAGCCTGGACACACGTGAAAAGTCATGAACCAGCTGCAGAGGACCTCGCAACCCATGGATAGTTTCACAGCGGCAGCCAGGGACCACACATGTGGATGTTCGTGCAGTGGAGCAGAGACATCACAACACATGTACGGCTACGCAGCAGAGTCGGGAACTGAGCAGCATCCATACAGGTAGCAGGCAACAGTATCCCAGTTGGTTAGGGAGAAAGGAGCAAAGGGTTTAAGCAGAGACATGCAGAGTAACGCCGGGGAAACAAAGTACAAACATAACAGCATTACAGTATCCCCCTCCTCAGGCCTCCTCTTCTGAAGACCCAAGAAAAAAAATTCCCCAGAAAATTTCACTTGGGTTTTCACAATATGGCAGCAGAGTCCATAGCTCGAAAAGTCCAAACCGCTGACCAAGCGGAGAATCGAGCCATCTAGTCCACTTACCACGTGGGGGTCCAAGCAGTCTAATCCGCTCACCAGGTGGGGCTCGGAGAAAGTCCTGCAGACCACACATGCTCAGCGGAGTCCATGGCCAGAGCTTTCAGTTATGCTTCCATGGTTTCGGGGCGTCGGGACATGGCATAGCTTACCTAGCTAGCCTATGCCCCATGCCGCCAGACCACAATGACATGGGGCGTGCGTCCCAGATGGTAAGGGAATGTGGACCCACTGGACCACAGAGGGGAACCCGGGCCTACCCGGACTAGTGGAGGGCAGCAACCGGGGTCTGTGGCAGCTGAGCATGTGGGCAAGGGTGACAACATGCTCAGCTTCCACAGACCCCGGTAGCTGCCCTCCCCTAGTCCGGGTAGGCCCACGTGCCCCTCTGTGGTCCAGTGGGTCCACATTCTCTTACCATCTGGGACTCATGCCCCATGTCGTGGTGGTCTGGCCTCGTGGGAGCATTGGCTAGCTAGGCAAGCTATGCCATGTCCTGACACCCCGAAACCATGGAAGCGTAACACTCTCTTAGGCTGATGTCAGAATTCCTGGGTTTACCTGGGTCGCTATGGCAACCACTGTGACATCATCATCACCGTTGCAACCCACTGTGACATAATCTTCGCCATGGGAACCAATTATGACATCATCATCGCCATAGCAACCACTGTGACATCATCGTCACCACGGCAAAGACTAAGACATCATTGTCACCATGACAACCCACTATAACATAATCGTCGCTATGGCACCCCATTATGACATCATAATCACCATGGTAACAACTATGACATCATCATCACCATTCCAAAACATTATGACATCATTGTCACCATGGCAACCACTATAACATCATCGTCACCATGACAACCCACTATAACATAATCATCACCATGGCAAGCCACTATGACATCATCATCGCAATGACAACACATTATGACATCATCGTCACCATGGTAACAAATGTGACATGATCGTCACCATGGCAACCAATATGACATCATCGTTAACAGGGCAACACAATATGACATCATCATCACCATGGCAACCACTATGTCATCATCGTCACCATGACAACCCACTATAACATAGTCATTGCTATGTCATAATGGGTTGCCATGGCGACCCACTATAACATAATCATCACCATGGCAGCCCATTATGTCATCATCACCATGGCAATCAATATGACATCATCATCAACATACTATGACATCATCGTCGCCATGACAACCACTATGTCATCATCGTCACCATGACAACCCACTATAAAATAATCGTTGCCATTGCAACCCATTATGACATAATCATCGCCATAGTAACCCATTATGATAACATAATCATCGCCATGGCAACCACTATGTCTTCATCATCAACATAGCAAAACACTAAGACACCATCGTCACCATGGTATCAAACTATAACATAATCGTTGCCATGGCAACCCATTATGACATCACCATCACCATGGCAACCACTATGACTTCATTGTCAACATGGCACACATTTTGACTTCATTGTCATCATGACAAACCACTATAACATGACAGTTGCCATGGCAACCCAATATGACATGATCGTCGACATGGCAACCATTATGACATTGTCGCCATGCCAAAACATTATGAGATCATTACCATAGCAACCATTAGGACATCATCACCACCATTGCAACCATTATGATATCATAGTCAACATGGCAACACACTATAATATAATTGTCACATGGCAACTCATTATGACATCATTGTCAACATGGCAACAGACTATGACATCATCTTCGCCATGGCAACCACTGTGTCAGCAACCCATTATGACATCATCATTTCCATGGCAACCACTATGACATCATGATCACCATGACAACCCACTATAACATAATCGTTGCCAAGGCAACCCATTATGACAACATTGTCGACATGGCAACCACTATGACATCATCGTTGCTATTCCAAAACATTATGACATCATTGTCACCATGGCAATCACTATGACATCATCATCAACATGACAACCACAACATCATCATCGCCATGGCAACCCATTATGACATCATCGTTGCCATGGCAACCAATATGACATCATCAACATGTCAATACACTATGACATCATCGTCACCACGGCAACCACTAATGACATCATTGTCAACATGGCGACATATGACATCATCGTCACCATGGCAAACCACTATGACATCATCATCACCATGACAACCCACTATAACATAATATTTACTATGGCAGCACATTTTGACATCATCGTCGCCATGCCAAAACATTATGACATCATCGTCACCATGGCAACCAGCATGACATCATCACCATCGCAACCACTATGAAATCAACATCAACAGGGCAACACACTGTGACATAATGTCGCCATGTCAACCACTATGTCATCATTGTCACCATGGCAACCACTATAACATCATGATCACAATGACAACCCACTATAACATAATCGTCGCCATGGCAAGCCACTATGACATCATCACAATGGCAACACATTATGACATTATCATCACCATGGCAACCTCTATGACATCAACTTCAACAGGGCAACACACTATGACATCATCTTGGACATGGCAACCACTATGTCATCATCAACACCATGGCAGCCACTATGACATCATCTTCAACATGACAGCCCACTATAACATAATTGTCGCAATTGCAACCCATTTTGACATCATTGTCACCAAGGCAACCACTATGACATCAAAATGGCAACACACTATGACATCATCGTCACCATGGCAACAACTATATCATCACCATTACAACCCACTATAACATAATTGTCACCATGACTATCCATTATGACATCATCGTCGACATGGCAACACACTATGACATCATCGTCACCGTGGCAACCCACTATGACATCATCATTACCATGACAACCAACTATAACATAATTGTTGCCATAGCAACCCATTATGACATCATCATTGCCATGGAAACCACTATGACATCATCGTCAACATGGCAACCACTGTGTCATCATCAACAACATGGCAACCCACTTTAACATAATCATCACCATGGCAACTACTCTGACACCATCATCACCATGGCAGCCTATTATGATTTGGTAGCTGAGGAGAGCAGGCAAAAAACGAAATACACCAGAGCAGTTGGAAACTATGAGATTGCAGTACCCTGACTAACCACCACAACTAGAGGCAGCCGTGGAGCATTCCTACGTTGGTCCCAGACGCCTCGTCACAGCCTGAGAAACTAACTACACCCGAAGACAGAAAGAGGAAAGCCATCTGCCCCGGAGCAGATCCCCAAAGAACATAGAAAGCCCCCAAACATGTAATGGCGGTTAGACAAGAAGAAATACTGACACAGACAGAAAATAGTATGAGCAAACGTTGGGGCCCAAACTTACTAAATAGAAAAGGATAGGAAGGGCACTTACTGCAATCCCAAAAAACCCTGAAAAGCACCAACTCTACTAATTTCAAAAACACCTGAGATCACACGACCTCTACCACCTAAATTAGTTCTCTGGTGTAACCAAAAACAAAACAGCAGCCACTGAAAAAACTGGAAAAAGCAAATGTACAAACATCAGTGGCTGAACTGAACTGAGAGGCAAAAGCCCCCAGAGGGGACCCTGAAGGCCCCCACAGAAGTGCAGGACAAAATGCAAAAATCAAGCACAAAAACAAAAAGAAGAAAATGTCTTATCTGTTAGCAGGAGATTCAGACACGACACAGCAGGCTACCAAGGAAACAGGAATCAAGGATTGAGACCAGAACAATTGATCACCGGCAACCCTGATGGGAAGGTGACTCCCTTATATAAGACCAGTCAGTAACACCTGATTCCCAATCCTCACAATCTTCACTGGACAGTCAAGTACCGTTTGTAACCACCAGAGGGAGCTTCTGCTCAGAACTCATTTCCAGCCTATTCACAACAGTACCCCCCCTTGAGGAGGGGTCACGGAACCCTCATTTGAGCAACCAGGTCGGTCAGGATGAGTTCTATGATACGCACGGATGAGTCTCCTAGCATGGATGTCCGAAGCAAACACCCAAGAATTGTCTTCCTGACCATAACCTCTCCATTTAACCAAATACTGGAGTTTCCGTCTAGAAAAACGAGAATTCAATATTTTCTCAACCACATACTCCAGATTGCCCTCAACCAAAACAGGGTCAGGAGGCACAGTAGTAGGAACCACTGGCTCAACAAACCTCTTCAACAAGGACTTGTGGAACACGTTATGGATCTTAAATGTCCCTGGAAGAAGCAAACGAAAAGAAACAGGGTTAAGAATCTCCATGATCTTATAAGGTCCAATGAACCTAGGCTTAAATTTAGGAGATGCCACTCTCATAGGAATATTTCTTGAGGACAACCAGACCAAGTCCCCCACTTTATGAGTTTCAAAAACGCAATAGGTTATGTTTCTACTGTGGTGACGCCTCTCATGCTATTTCAGTTTGCCCTAAGCGGGGAAGACGTTTTGCACGCTCAGTTGTCTTGGGTAGTGTTCAGACTAAATTTATGTTGACTGTTACCCTGATTTGCTCCCTGTCCACATTTTCTGCTCAGGCTTTTGTTGATTCTGGAGCAGCTATTAACCTGATGGATTTTGATTTTGCTAAACGTTGTGGGTTTCCCTTGATACCCCTACGGAAGTCTATTCCCCTACTGGGGATTGATTCTACCCCTTTGGCTGAGAATAAACCCCAGTTCTCTACTCAGGTGATAATGAGGGTTGAACCTGATCATCAGGAGAGTTGCAAATTTTTGGTGCTGTATAATCTGCATGACATTATTGTACTGGGTTTCCCTTGGTTACAGTCTCATAATCCTGTTTTGGATTGGAAATCTGTGTCTGTGACCAGTTGGGGCTGCCAATGTGTTAATGCCAACACTCCTGTTTTTTCTGCCTCTCCCCAGGCTCAGGATGTTCCTGACTTTTTGACTGATTTTTCTGATGTGTTTAGCGAAAGTAAATCTGCATCCTTGCCCCCCATAGGAGCTATGACTGCGCTATTGAATTAGTGCCTGGTAGTAAATTCCCTAAAGGTCGCCTTTTTAACTTGTCTGTACCTGAACATGACGCTATGCGGTCTTATATCAAGGAGTCATTGGAGAAGGGTCATATCAGACCATCCTCTTCACCCTTGGGTGCCGGTTTTTTCTTTGTGGCCAAAAAGGATGGTTCATTAAGGCCGTGTATTGCTTATCGTCTCTTGAACAATATCACTGTGAAATATCAATATCCGTTACCCTTGATTTCTGACCTGTTTTCCAGGGTGAAAAGTACTACTTGGTTTACCAAGCTTGACCTCAGGGGGCGTTGTTATGTTTCGGTAGCTGAGGAGTGCAGGTAAAAAAGGCAATACACCAGAGCAGTTGGAATCTATGGGATTGCAGTACCCTGACTAACCACCACAACTAGAGGCAGCCGTGGAGCGTTCCTACGTTGGTCCTAGACGCCTCGTCACAGCCTGAGAAACTAACTACACCTAAAGATAGAAATAGGAAAGCTATCTGCCCCGGAGCAGAACCCCAAAGATAATAGAAAGCCCCCAAACATGTAATGGCGGTTAGACAAGAGGAAATACTGACACAGAAAGAAAATAGAATGAGCAAACGCTGGGGTCCAAACTATCTAAACAGAAAAGGACAGGAAGGGTACTTACTGCAATCCCAGAAAACCCTGAAAAACACCAACTCTACTAATTTCAAAATCACCTGAGATCACACGACCCCTACCACCTAAATTAGCTCTCTGGTGTAACAAAATCAAAACAGCAGCCACTGAAAAAACTGGAAAAAGCAAAAGAACAAAACTCAGTGGCTGAACTAAACTGAGAAGGCAGAAGCCCCCGGAGGGGACCCAGAAGGCCCCCAAAGAAGTGCAGGACAAAATGCAAAAATATAGCAACAACACAAAAGAAGAAAAATTCTTATCTGGTAGCAGGAGATGCAGACACGACACAGCAGGCTTCAAGGGAAACTGGAATGAAGGATTCAGACCAGAACAATTGATCACCGGCAACCCTGATGGGAAAATGACTCCCTTATATAAGACCAGTCAGTAACACCTGATTCCCAGTCCTCACAATCTTCACTAGTACCGCTTGTAACCACCAGAGGGAGCCTCTGCTCAGAACTCATCTCAAACCCATTCACAACAGTACCCCCCCCTTGAGGAGGGGTCACCGAACCCTCATTTGAGCAACCAGGTCGGTCAGGATGAGTTCTATGATACGCACGGATAAGTCTCCTAGCATGGATGTCCGAAGCAAACACCCAAGAATTGTCTTCCTGACCATAACCTCTCCATTTAACCAAATACTGGAGTCTTCGTCTAGAAAAACGAGAATCCAATATTTTCTCAACCACATACTCCAGATTGCCCTCAACCAAAACAGGGTCAGGAGGCACAGTAGTAGGAACCACTGGCTCAACAAACCTCTTCAACAAGGACTTGTGGAACACGTTATGGATCTTAAATGTCCCTGGAAGAAGCAAACGAAAAGAAACAGGGTTAAGAATCTCCATGATCTTATAAGGTCCAATGAACCTAGGCTTAAATTTAGGAGATGCCACTCTCATAGGAATATTTCTTGAGGACAACCAGACCAAGTCCCCACTTTATGAGTTTCAAAAACGCAATAGGTTATGTTTCTACTGTGGTGACGCCTCTCATGCTATTTCAGTTTGCCCTAAGCGGGGAAGACGTTTTGCACGCTCAGTTGTCTTGGGTAGTGTTCAGACTAAATTTCTGTTGACTGTTACCCTGATTTGCTCCCTGTCCACATTTTCTGCTCAGGCTTTTGTTGATTCTGGAGCAGCTATTAACCTGATGGATTTTGATTTTGCTAAACGTTGTGGGTTTCCCTTGATACCCCTACGGAAGTCTATTCCCCTACTGGGGATTGATTCTACCCCTTTGGCTGAGAATAAACCCCAGTTCTCTACTCAGGTGATAATGAGGGTTGAACCTGATCATCAGGAGAGTTGCAAATTTTTGGTGCTGTATAATCTGCATGACATTATTGTACTGGGTTTCCCTTGGTTACAGTCTCATAATCCTGTTTTGGATTGGAAATCTGTGTCTGTGACCAGTTGGGGCTGCCAATGTGTTAATGCCAACACTCCTGTTTTTTCTGCCTCTCCCCAGGCTCAGGATGTTCCTGACTTTTTGACTGATTTTTCTGATGTGTTTAGCGAAAGTAAATCTGCATCCTTGCCCCCCCATAGGAGCTATGACTGCGCTATTGAATTAGTGCCTGGTAGTAAATTCCCTAAAGGTCGCCTTTTTAACTTGTCTGTACCTGAACATGACGCTATGCGGTCTTATATCAAGGAGTCATTGGAGAAGGGTCATATCAGACCATCCTCTTCACCCTTGGGTGCCGGTTTTTTCTTTGTGGCCAAAAAGGATGGTTCATTAAGGCCGTGTATTGCTTATCGTCTCTTGAACAATATCACTGTGAAATATCAATATCCGTTACCCTTGATTTCTGACCTGTTTTCCAGGGTGAAAAGTACTACTTGGTTTACCAAGCTTGACCTCGGGGGCGTTGTTATGTTTCGTAGCTGAGGAGTGCAGGTAAAAAAGGCAATACACCAAGCAGTTGGAATCTATGGGATTGCAGTACCCTGACTAACCACCACAACTAGAGGCAGCCGTGGAGCGTTCCTACGTTGGTCCTAGACGCCTCGTCACAGCCTGAGAAACTAACTACACCTAAAGATAGAAATAGGAAAGCTATCTGCCCCGGAGCAGAACCCCAAAGATAATAGAAAGCCCCCAAACATGTAATGGCGGTTAGACAAGAGGAAATACTGACACAGAAAGAAAATAGAATGAGCAAACGCTGGGGTCCAAACTATCTAAACAGAAAAGGACAGGAAGGGTACTTACTGCAATCCCAGAAAACCCTGAAAAACACCAACTCTACTAATTTCAAAATCACCTGAGATCACACGACCCCTACCACCTAAATTAGCTCTCTGGTGTAACAAAATCAAAACAGCAGCCACTGAAAAAACTGGAAAAAGCAAAAGAACAAAACTCAGTGGCTGAACTAAACTGAGAAGGCAGAAGCCCTCGGAGGGGACCCAGAAGGCCCCCAAAGAAGTGCAGGACAAAATGCAAAAATATAGCAACAACACAAAAGAAGAAAAATTCTTATCTGGTAGCAGGAGATGCAGACACGACACAGCAGGCTTCAAGGGAAACTGGAATGAAGGATTCAGACCAGAACAATTGATCACCGGCAACCCTGATGGGAAAATGACTCCCTTATATAAGACCAGTCAGTAACACCTGATTCCCAGTCCTCACAATCTTCACTAGTACCGCTTGTAACCACCAGAGGGAGCCTCTGCTCAGAACTCATCTCAAACCCATTCACAACAGTACCCCCCCCTTGAGGAGGGTCACCGAACCCTCATTTGAGCAACCAGGTCGGTCAGGATGAGTTCTATGATACGCACGGATAAGTCTCCTAGCATGGATGTCCGAAGCAAACACCCAAGAATTGTCTTCCTGACCATAACCTCTCCATTTAACCAAATACTGGAGTCTTCGTCTAGAAAAACGAGAATCCAATATTTTCTCAACCACATACTCCAGATTGCCCTCAACCAAACCAGGGTCAGGAGGCACAGTAGCAGGAACCACTGGCTCAACAAACCTCTTCAACAAGGACTTGTGGAACACGTTATGGATCTTAAATGTCCCTGGAAGAAGCAAACGAAAAGAAACAGGATTAATAATCTCCATGATCTTATAAGGTCCAATGAACCTAGGCTTAAATTTAGGAGATGCTACTCTCATAGGAATATTCTTTGAGGACAACCAGACCAAGTCCCCCACTTTAAACCGAGGACCATCAGTCCTATGCCGGTTAGCAAACCGCTGGGCCTTCTCCTGAGAGAGGGACAACCTCTCCACTACCTGGTCCCAAATCTGTTGCATACGCTCAACAACAGAGTCAACACCTGGACAGACAGAAGCTTCCGTCTGTCCTGAAGAAAATCGAGGGTGAAAACCAGAATTACAGAAAAACGGAGACATCAAAGTGGCAGAGCTAGCCCTATTATTAAGAGCAAACTCAGCCAAAGGCAAAAAAGAGACCCAGTCATCCTGATCAGCAGACACAAAGCATCTTAGATAAGTCTCTAATGTCTGGTTTGTTTCTCTCAGTTTGACCATTGGTCTGAGGATGAAATGCCGAGGAGAAAGACAATTGAACACCCAGTTTAGAACAAAAAGTCCTCCAAAATCTGGAAACAAACTGGACTCCTCTGTCAGACACAATGTTCTCAGGAATGCCGTGTAAACGAACCACGTGCTGAAGAAACAACGGCACCAATTCAGAGGAGGAAGGCAACTTAGGTAATGGCACAAGATGTATCATTTTGGAAAACCTATCACAAATTACCCAGATGGTGGTCATTCTCTGAGAAACAGGAAGATCGGAAATGAAATCCATAGAGATATGGGTCCATGGTCTCTTGGGCACAGGCAATGGCATCAACAAACCACTAGAGCGAGAGCAAGGCTTGGAGCGAGAGCAAGTCCCGCAGGACTGCACAAATTCCCTGACATCGCGAGACAAGGTAGGCCACCAAAAGGACCAACTAACCAAGTCTCTGGTACCAAAAATTCCGGGATGCCCAGCCAATGCGGAACAATGAATCTCAGACATCACACTCTTTTTCCATTGGTCCGGGACAAACAATTTTCCAACAGGGCAGCGCTCGGGCCTATCCTCCTGACACCCCTCCAGAGCAAGTCTCAAATTGGGCGAGATGGCCAAAAGAACTACACCCTCTTTCAAAATAACAGAAGGATCAGATAACTCAGGAGAGTCCGCAAGGAAACTCCTCGAGAGGGCATCCGCCTTAACATTCTTAGTGCCAGGAAGAAAGGAAACCACAAAATTAAAACGTGTGAAAAACAAGGCCCACCTGGCCTGTCTAGGATTGAGTCGCTTGGCAGATTCCAGATAGACCAGATTCTTATGGTCCGTAAGGACCACCACCTGATGTTTGGCTCCCTCCAGCCAATGTCTCCACTCTTCAAAAGCCCACTTCATGGCCAATAACTCCCGATTACCCACGTCATAATTACGTTCAGTAGGAGAAAATTTTCGAGAGAAAAAGGCACAAGGGTTACTTTTAGAGGTCTCTGGATCTTTTTGGGACAAAACGGCACCTGCCCCAATTTCAGAGGCATCAACCTCCACCTGAAATGGCAGAGAAACATCAGGCTGCCGTAAACAGGAGCAGAAGTGAATCTCTGCTTAATTTCCTGAAATGCAGAGACTGCCTCAGGAGGCCAATTCACCACATCAGAGCCCTTTCTGGTCAAATCAGTTAATGGTTTAACAATAACCGAGAAATTACCAATAAATTTACGATAAAAATTGGCAAAACCCAAAAATCTCTGAAGAGCCTTTAATGAAGTAGGTTGGACCCAATCACAGATGGCCTGAACCTTGACCGGGTCCATTTCAATAACAGATGGGGACAAAATGAATCCCAGAAATGAGATCTTCTGTACGCCAAAAAGACACTTTGATCCCTTCACATACAGAGCATTATCCCTCAAAATCTGGAACACAGTCCGAACATGTTTCACATGAGAGTCCCAGTCATTAGAAAAAATCAAGATATCATCCAAATAAACAATCAGAAATTTGTCCACAAAATCCCTGAAAATGTCATTCATGAAGGACTGGAAGACGGAAGGGGCATTAGTGAGCCCAAAGGGCATCACTAGGTACTCAAAATGCCCTTCAGGGGTATTGAATGCCGTCTTCCATTCATCCCCGTGCTTAATGCGAATAAGGTTATACGCCCCCCTGAGGTCAAGCTTGGTAAACCAAGTAGCGTTTTTCACCCTGGAAAACAGGTCAGAAATCAAGGGTAACGGGTATTGATATTTCACAGTAATATTGTTCAAGAGACGATAATCAATACACGGCCTTAATGAACCATCTTTTTGGCCACAAAGAAAAAACCGGCACCTAAGGGTGAAGAGGATGGTCTGATATGACCCTTCTCCAATGATTCCTTGATATAAGACCGCATAGCGTCATGTTCAGGTACAGACAAGTTAAAAAGGCGACCTTTAGGGAATTTACTACCCGGCACTAATTCAATAGCGCAGTCATAGCTCCTATGGGGAGGTAAGGATGCAGATTTACTTTCGCTAAACACATCAGAAAAATCAAACAAAAAGTCAGGAACATCCTGAGCTTGGGGGGAGGCAGAAAAAACAGGAGTGTTGGTATTAACACATTGGCAGCCCCAACTGGTTACAGACACAGATTTCCAATCCAAAACAGGATTATGAGACTGTAACCAAGGGAAAGCCAGCACGATAATGTCATGCAGATTATATAGAACCAAAAATTTGCAGCACTCCTGGTGATCAGGTTCAACCCTCATTATCACCTGAGTAGAAAACTGGGGTTTATTCTCAGCCAAAGGGGTAGAATCGATCCCCAGTAGGGAATAGACTTCTGTAGGGGTATCAAGGGAAACCCACAACGTTTAGCAAAATCATAATCCATCAGATTAATAGCTGCTCCAGAATCAACGAAAGCCTGAGCAGAAAATGAGGACAGAGAGCATATCAGAGTGACAGTTAATAAAAACTTAGTCTGAACACTACCCAAGACAACTGAGCGTGCAAAACGTCTTCCCCGCTTAGGGCAGACTGAAATAGCATGAGAGGCATCACCACAGTAGAAACATAACCTATTGCGCTTTCGAAACTCATGACGCTGTGCCCCAGACACCACTCCATCACACTGCATGGGCTCAGAAGCTGGCTCACAAGGCAACACCACTCCACGCATACTTCTCCGCTCACGCAAACGTCTGTCAATTTGAATCGCTAATGACATAGAATCATTGAGACCAGAGGGGACAGGGAATCCCACCATAACATCCTTTACATTATCCGACAGACCCTTCCGGAAAAGGGCCGCCAAAGCGTCGTCATTCCATTTGGTCAGGACTGCCCACCTACGGAATCTCTGACAGTATAACTCAGCGTCATCAAGCCCCTGATTTAATGCCAACAAGGCTTTTTCAGCTTGATCAGTGACATTAGGCTCATCGTACAATAACCCCAAAGCCTGAAAAAACGCATCAACATCACTCAAAACAGGATCCCCAGGTATCAGGGAAAAAGCCCAATCCTGAGGATCGCCGCGCAGGAGAGAGATGATAATTTGAACCTGCTGCGCTGCGTTTCCTGAGGACTTAGATTTTAAGGCAAAAAACAATTTACAATTATTTTTGAAATTCTGAAACTTAGCTCGATCCCCTAAAAACAAATCTGGCATGGGGATCCTAGGTTCCACAACAGGCAACCCAGCAAGATAGATAGCAATACTCCGAACCTCAGTGGCAAGCTGATCCACACGGCCAGACAACTGTGCAAACTCCATTGGGAGAAAAGATCCTCCCCAGCACCCAGAGATACAGAGGGAAAAAAAAAAAATGCAACAAACAGAAAAATATCTCTGACAACTCTGACAACCTTTTTTCTATCACAATATTTTTCCCTTCTGTGAGTACCATACAATTTTCAATTTTTTGGCCGGTGATACTGTTATGTTTCGGTAGCTGAGGAGTGCAGGTAAAAAAGGCAATACACCAGAGCAGTTGGAATCTATGGGATTGCAGTACCCTGACTAACCACCACAACTAGAGGCAGCCGTGGAGCGTTCCTACGTTGGTCCTAGACGCCTCGTCACAGCCTGAGAAACTAACTACACCTAAAGATAGAAATAGGAAAGCTATCTGCCCCGGAGCAGAACCCCAAAGATAATAGAAAGCCCCCAAACATGTAATGGCGGTTAGACAAGAGGAAATACTGACACAGAAAGAAAATAGAATGAGCAAACGCTGGGGCCCAAACTATCTAAACAGAAAAGGACAGGAAGGGTACTTACTGCAATCCCAGAAAACCCTGAAAAACACCAACTCTACTAATTTCAAAATCACCTGAGATCACACGACCTCTACCACCTAAATTAGCTCTCTGGTGTAACAAAATCAAAACAGCAGCCACTGAAAAAACTGGAAAAAGCAAAAGAACAAAACTCAGTGGCTGAACTAAACTGAGAAGGCAGAAGCCCCCGGAGGGGGCCCAGAAGGCCCCCAAAGAAGTGCAGGACAAAATGCAAAAATATAGCAACAACACAAAAGAAGAAAATTCTTATCTGGTAGCAGGAGATGCAGACACGACACAGCAGGCTACAAGGGAAACTGGAATGAAGGATTCAGACCAGAACAATTGATCACCGGCAACCCTGATGGGAAAATGACTCCCTTATATAAGACCAGTCAGTAACACCTGATTCCCAGTCCTCACAATTTTCACTAGTACCGCTTGTAACCACCAGAGGGAGCCTCTGCTCAGAACTCATCTCAAACCCATTCACAACATTGCGTATAACCTTATTCGCATTAAGCACGGGGATGAATGGAAGACGGCGTTTAATACCCCAGAGGGGCATTTTGAGTACCTAGTGATGCCCTTTGGGCTCACTAATGCTCCTTCCGTCTTCCAGTCCTTCATGAATGACATTTTCAGGGATTTTGTGGATAAATTTCTGATTGTTTTATTGGATGATATCTTGATTTTTTCCAATGACTGGGACTCTCATGTGAAACATGTTCGGACTGTGTTCCAGATTTTGAGAGAGAATGCTCTGTATGTGAAGGGATCAAAGTGTCTTTTTGGCATACACAGGATCTCATTTCTGGGATTCATTTTGTCTCCGTCTGTTATTGAAATGTACCCGGTCAAGGTTCAGGCCATCTGTGATTGGGTCCAACCTACTTCATTAAAGGCTCTTCAGAGATTCTTGGGTTTTGCCAATTTTTATTGTAAATTTATTGGTAATTTCTCTGTTATTGTTAAACCATTGACTGATTGACCAAAAAGGGTTCTGATGTGGTGAATTGGCCTCCTGAGGCAGTCTCTGCGTTTCAGGAACTTAAGCAGAGATTCACTTCTGCTCCTGTTCTATGGCAGCCTGATGTTTCTCTGCCATTTCAGGTGGAGGTTGATGCCTCTGAAATTGGGGCAGGTGCCGTTTTGTCCCAAAGAGATCCAGAGACCTCTAAAAGTAACCCTTGTGCCTTTTTCTCTCGATAATTTTCTCCAACTGAACGTAATTATGACGTGGGTAATCGGGAGTTATTGGCCATGAAGTGGGCTTTTGAAGAGTGGAGACATTGGCTGGAGGGAGCCAAACATCAGGTGGTGGTCCTCACGGACCATAAGAATCTGGTTTATCTGGAATCAGCCAAGCGACTTAATCCTAGACAGGCCAGGTGGGCCTTGTTTTTCACATGTTTTAATTTTGTGGTTTCCTTTCTTCCTGGCACTAAGAATGTTAAGGCGGATGCCCTCTCGAGGAGTTTCCTTGCGGACTCTCCTGAGTTATCTGATCCTGCCGTTATTTTGAAAGAGGGTGTAGTTCTTTCCGCCATCTCGCCCAATTTGAGACTGGCTCTGGAAGGGTGTCAGGAGGATAAACCCGAGCGCTGCCCTATTGGGAAATTGTTTGTCCCAGAAAAAGAGTGTGATGTCTTAGATTCATTGTTCCGCGTTGGCCGGTCATCCCGGAATTTTTGGTACCAGAGACTTGGTTAGTCGGTCCTTTTGGTGGCCTACTTTGTCTCGTGACGTCAGGGAATTTGTGCAGTCCTGCGGGACTTGCTCTCGCTCCAAGCCTTGCTCTCGCTCTAGTGGTTTGTTGATGCCATTGCCTGTGCCCAAGAGACCATGGACCCATATCTCTATGGATTTCATTTCCGACCTCCGTGTTTCTCAGAGAATGACCGTTATCTGGGTGATTTGTGATAGGTTTTCCAAAATGATACATCTTGTGCCATTACCTAAGTTGCCTTCCTCCTCCGAATTGGTGCCTTTGTTCCTTCAGCACGTGGTTCGGTTACACGGCATTCCTGAGAACATTGTGTCTGACAGAGGAGTCCAGTTTGTTTCCAGATTTTGGAGGACTTTTTGTTCTAAACTTGGTGTTCAATTGTCTTTCTCCTCGGCTTTTCATCCTCAGACCAATGGACAAACTGAGAGAACAAACCAGACATTGGAGACTTATCTGAGATGCTTTGTGTCTGCTGATCAAGATGACTGGGTCTCTTTTTTGCCTTTGGCTGAGTTTGCTCTTAATAATAGGGCTAGCTCTGCCACTTTGATGTCTCCATTTTTCTGCAATTTTGGGTTTCACCCTCGATTTTCTTCGGGACAGACGGAGGCTTCTGTCTGTCCAGGTGTTGACTCTGTTGTGGAGCGTATGCAGCAGATTTGGGACCAGGTAGTGGAGAGGTTGTCCCTCTCTCAGGAGAGGGCCCAGCGGTTTGCCAACCGGCATAGGACTGATGGTCCTCGGTCTGAAGTGGGGGACTTGGTCTGGTTGTCCTCAAGAAATATCCCTATGAGAGTTGCATCTCCTAAGTTTAAGCCTAGGTTCATTGGACCTTATAAGATCTTGGAGATTCTTAATCCTGTTTCCTTTCGTTTACTTCTTCCAGGGACATTTAAGATCCATAACGTGTTCCACAAGTCCTTATTGAAGAGGTTTGTCAAGCCAGTGGTTCCTATGGCTGCACCTCCTGACCCTGTTTTGGTTGAGGGCAATCTGGAGTATGTGGTTGAGAAAATATTGGATTCTCATTTTTCTAGACGGAAACTCCAGTATTTGGTTAAGTGGAGAGGTTATGGTCAGGAGGACAATTCTTGGGTGTTTGCTTCGGACATCCATGCTAGGAGACTGATCCGTGCGTATCACAGAGCTCATCCTGACCGACCTGGTTGCCCAAATGAGGGTTCAGTGACCCCTCCCCAAGGGGGGGTACTGTTGTGAATGTGTTAGAAATGAACTCTGAGCAGAAGCTCCCTCTGGTGGTTACAAACAGTACTGAACCATTCAATGAAGATTGGCAATCAGGAGTTACAGACTGGTCTTATATAAGGGAGGTTCCCTCCCATCATGGTTGCCGGTGATCAATTGTTCTTGTCTAAACTGTGGTTCCTGGTTCACTTGGAAGCTTGCTGAGTCTTGCCTGCATCTTCTGCTATCAGATAAGATATTTTCTGCTTTTATTTTTGTGCTTGCTTTTTGCATTGTTCCCTGCACTTCTGTGGAGGTCAGCCAGGTCCCCTCTGGGGGCTTGTGCTCCTCTCAGTTTATCTGAGTCACTGTTATTTGTTCATTTGCCTTTTCCAGTTTTTTCAGTGGCTGCGGCTTAGTTTTGTGACACCAGAGAACTAATTTAGGTGGTAGAGGTCGTGTGATCTCAGGTGTTTTTGCAATTAGTAGAGTTGGTATTTTTTAGGGTTTTTTGGATTGCAATGAGTGTCCTTCCTATCCTTTTCTGTCAAGGTAGATTGGGCCCCAACGTTTGCTCATACTATTTTCTGTCTGTGTCTGTATACCTCTTGTCTAACCGCCATTACATGTTTGGGGGCTTCCTATGTTCTTTGGGGATCTGCTCCGGGGCAGATAGCTTTCCTCTTTCTATCTTTAGGTGTAGTTAACCTCTCAGGCTGTGACGAGGCGTCTAGGACCAATGTAGGAACGCTCCACGGCTGCCTTTAGTTGTGGTGGTTAGTCAGGGTACTGCAATCCAGTAGATTCCAACCTCTCTGGTGTATTGCCATTTTTGCCTGCTCTCCTCAGTTACCAAATCATAACAGGTATGTCTGCTGAGTAACCACTTCTAATTACTTGTACCTGGCTTTCTATTTACCCATCTTACTTGTTCACCATGTTTACATATGCCCTCACAGTGTTTGCTCCCTTAATCCTCTCTCTCCTCCGCTATCCCCAAACCCCAGCACCCTCTAACCAATTAATCATCTCCCCTTCCCTCCTTCCTCCCCACCTGACCTCCTCTGCTGAACTGCTCCTCAACCTCAAATCTGTCCTAATAAAACACAAAACAAGCTGCCCTCTCTCCTTCTCCTACCTGCTCTCTCTTTCTCTGCTTCTCCTCACTGCTGGTGACATATCTCCCAATCCTGGACCTCCACAGTTCATACCCACCATTAGTACTCCTTCCTACCGCTCCCTATCTAATAAGAACTACCACAATCTTTCCAACATAAAACCCGTGCTATTGATGCCCACCCTCCTGCTCCCTCTCTCTGGAGCACTCTGGAATGCCCTCTACATCTGCAATAAGCTTCATGTGATTCATGACCTCTTTCTCTCTCGCAATCTTGCTTTCCTCGCCCTCACAGAAACATGGCTGACACCCTCTGACACCACTTCGCCTGCTGCGCTGTGTTATAGCGGCCTCCAATTCACCCACACTCCTCGCCCTGGAAACAGACATGGTGAAGGAGTGGGTATTCTCCTTTCCTCTAACTGCAACTTTAACCCAATCCCACCTTTTCCCTCCCTAATCCTCCCCTCTTTGAAGTCCACTCTGTCTGCATCTACTCTCTCTCCAACTTCCAAGTGGCCGTCATATACCGACCTCCAGGCCCGCCCACTGCCTTCATCGACCAATTCTCTACCTGGCTTCTTCACTTTCTCTCCACTGATATCCCCACCATCATCATGGGTGACTTCAACATCCCCACTGATACCCTTCAGTCAGCAGCCTCCAAACTCCTGTCCCTTACGTCATCCTTTGGACTTACTCAGTGGTCCTTCTCAGCCACCCACACGGACGGACATACATTAGACCTGGTCTTCACCCGCCTCTGCTCTCTATCTAACTTCACCACCTCCCCTCTCCCTCTATCCGACCACATCTACTCACTTTCTCATCCCTGTCCTCCTCTCCTGTCACCCATGTCCAGCAACACGTGCTCCCCTGCAGAAACCTTGCACACACCTAGACATCCACACACTCTCTGACTTTATTCTACCACTGGCATCCATATCCTCACTCCACGACACAGACAGTGCCACTGCTTTCTACAATCACACTCTCACATCGGCTATTGACATGGTCGCCCCTCTCGTCCATGGCAGAGTGCGACGTACCAACAGAGAACCCTGGCACAATAACACCACTAAAAAGCTCAGGTAAGTGTCCAGGATTACAGAGCGGCGTTGGAAGAAAACAAATTCGCAAGACGACTTCACTGCATTCAAACAAGCAACACTGTCTTTCAAATCTGCCCTCACCTCTGCTAAACAGGCCTACTTCACAACCCTCGTATCTTCCCTATTCTACAACC
Source organism: Oophaga sylvatica (assembly GCA_033576555.1). Taxonomy (NCBI): domain Eukaryota; kingdom Metazoa; phylum Chordata; class Amphibia; order Anura; family Dendrobatidae; genus Oophaga; species Oophaga sylvatica. Next base: position 64,594,973 of record JARQOD010000005.1, read on the forward strand.
CCAAACAGTTATTCAAAACTTTTAACTTCCTCCTCAGCCCACCACTGCCTACTCCTACCTTCCTTATCTCTGCTGAGGACTTTGCCACACACTTCAAAAATAAGATCGACCAAACAAGGCAAGTCTTCATTGTTCAACCACAACAACCCCTTTGTATACCAGACCAATGCCCTAACCCCATAATCTCCCTCTCCAACATAACCGAAGGGGAACTTAATTGTCTCCTCTCCAAATCGCACCTCACAACCTGTGCACTTGACCCCATCCCAACCCATCTCCTCCCCAACCTCACCACCACTATTATCCCATCCCTAACCCACCTCTTCAACCTATCACTAACTTCCGGTACCTTCCCTTCTGCTTTCAAGCATGCCACAATCATGCCTATCCTTAAAAAGCCAACCCTCGACCCGACCGCTATGTCCAGCTATCGCCCAATGTCGCTGCTCCCATTCGCTTCCAAACTCCTGGAGCTGCACGTCCACGCTGAGCTTTCCTGCCACCTCTCTTCTAACTTGCTCTTTGACACTCTACAATCTGGTTTCCACCCCCATCACTCCACTGAGACAGCCCTGACCAAAATTACTAATGACCTACTTACAGCCAAAGTGAACAGACAATACTCTATACTCCTCCTTCTTGACCTGTCCTCTGCTTTTGACACAGTTGACCACTGTCTTCTACTACAGATTCTCTCCTCCTTTGGCGTCAAGGACCTCGCCCTATCCTGGATCTCCTCATACCTTTCCAACCGCACATTCAGCGTCTCCCACTCCCACACTACCTCCTAGTCCCACCCTCTCTCTGTTGGAGTCCCCCAAGGCTCTGTTCTAGGACCCCTACTCTTCTCAATCTATACACTTGGCCTGGGCAACTCATAAAGTCCCACGGATTCCAGTACCACCTTTATGCTGATGACACTCAGATCTACCTCTCTGGCCCAGACGTCACCTCTCTGCTGTCCAGAATCCCTGAGTGTCTACACAATGTGGACAAATCTGAATTCATCATCTTTCCCCCATCTCACAGATCTTCCTTACCTGACCTATCCATCACAATTAACGACATCACGCTTTCCCCCGTACCAGAAGTCCGCTGCCTCGGAGTAAACCCTTGACTCTGCCCTGTCCTTCAAATGGCACATCCAAGCTCTTTCTACCTCCTGTCGCCTTCAGCTCAAAAATATTTCAAAAATCCGTCCTTTCCTCAACCCGCAATCTACTAAAATGATTGTGCACGCCCTCATCATCTCCCGCCTCAACTACTGCAACACCCTTTTCTCTGGCCTCCCTGCTAACACCCTCGCACCTCTCCAGTCCATCCTTAACTCTGCTGCCCGACTGATTCATCTCTCTCCTCGCTACTCCTCCGCTTTTTCCCATCTGCAAATCTCTTCACTAGTTCCCATTCCCTCAGCGTATCCAGTTCAAATTACTAATACTGACCTACAAGGCCATCTATAACCTGTGTCCTCCATATATCTGTGAACTAATCTCCCAATATCTTCCCTCACGTATTCTCCGATCCTCCCAAGACCTCCTTCTCTCCTCCACACTTATTCGCTCCTCACCCAACTGCCTCCAAGACTTCTCCCGAATATCCCCCATCCTCTGGAATTCTTTGCCCCAACACGTCCGACTATCAACCACACTTGGATCCTTCAGACGGAACCTGAAAACCCACCTCTTCAGGAAAGCTTACAGCCTGCAATGACCCTGCTACCTCCTCACCACTACCAGAGATATCGCCTCAACCAACACCAGAACTACTGCGACCAACCAACCTGCTGTCTCCTTCCCCACCTGTGGAATGTAAGCCCGAAAGGGCAGGGTCCTCTCCCCTCTGTATCAGTCTGTCATTGTTAGTTTGTTTACTGTAAGTGATACCTGTAATTTGTATGTAACCCCTTGTCATGTACAGCACCATGGAATCAATGGTGCTATAGAAATAAATAATAATAATAATAATAATATTTTGGCATGTGACAATGATGTCATAGTGGTCACCATGGTGACGAAGATGTCATAATGGGTTGCCATGGCGACAATGATGTTATAATGTGTTGCCTTGTTGACGATGATATCATAGTGGTTGCCATGGTGACGATGATGTCATAATGTTTTGGCATGGCGACGACAATGTCATAGTGTGTTGCCATGTTGACGATGAAGTCTTAGTGGTTGCCATGGCGACGATGATGTCATAATGAGCTGCCATGGTGACGATTATGTTACAGTGGGTTGTCATGTTGACGATGATGTCATAGTGGTTGCCATGGCAATGATGATGTCATAATGGTTGCCATGGCAATGGTGATGTCACTCAGTCCATGTGAGCAAAGTCTCATTTGAACAGTCCTAAACACTAACATTGGTTCATGTGTTGTCCATGTGAAATCTGATTTTAACACGGTCAACACATGTACAAAAAATGTGCTTAATTGAATTTGCTTGGATTTAACGTAACTTTATTCTTTCATGAGTTATTTACAAGTTTCTCTTTGTTTACAGCCATTGACATGTCGCAGAGGTTAACATGTAAGGAGCGGATAGAATTTGTGTTGATGTCTGGTGAACACAGTACCCGGGTCATTGCAGCAGATTTCAATGCAAGACACCCTACGCAAGAAAACTGTCACCATTCCCATTTCATTTAGGTGTGTCCATATAAATGGCCTACCCCAAAAAGATTGCCTCATCACTGAACATAATGTTCTGTGTTAACTGAGGGTCCTGTTCCAATTTTTGTTTTGCCCATTTTGCAAATTTAGCGCCCCGATCTGGCATCAGTCGAACATCCCTTCGGCGGATATTAGCTACTCACAAATGGCACCCTTACAAAATCCAGCTGCTGCAGCATCTCAATGAGGATGACCCAGATCGGCGCGCTGAATTTGCAGAATGGGCAAAGCAAAAATTGGAATTAGGAGTATAATAAAGATGGGAAAATGTGTTGTGCTTTATTTCATTAAAAGACTTTATTCTGGCTGTATCTTTATTTAGCCTGTAACAACTATAGGAATAGTAATGGATAGGTGTCTCTTATTGACACCTCTCCATTACTAAGCCTTGGGTTTGATGTCACCTTACAATACAAAGGTGACATCAACCCCACAACTATTACCCCACTTGCCACTGCTACAGGGCAAGTGGGAAGAGAGAGGCTAAGTGCTAGAATTGGCACTTCTTAGAACGGCTGTGAGCTGGTGTTTGTAGCCAGGTGGCTGCCAATATCCATGGCCCCTTCCTAGGCTATGAATGTCAGCCCACAGCTGTCTACATAGCCTTTTCTGGTTATTAAATATGGGGGACCCTACCTCATTTTTTTGGGGATCCCTCATTTTAATAGCCAGTAAAGGCTAAATATACAGCTGTAGGCTGATATTAATAGCCTGGGAAGATCCATAGGTATTACCGCTTCCCAGGCTATAAACATCTTCCCTCAGTGGCTGGCTTTCCCTCTCTGGTTTGGAAAATTGCTTGGACGCCATTTTTTCCCTGAAAATAATCTTTTATTAAGTACATACATGTCCTCTAATTTCCACACACACACTACTAATTGTATTGGTCACACACATCTATATATCTACCTATTCTGCATCTATTTACTGTATGTAAACCATGTCTTCTATCCTGTCGGCTCCTGCAGTGATTTTACAGAAGCCGACAAATGAATTACCGGCTATTCTTCTATCTATCTGTCTATGAAATATAAAGACATAGAGAGGTAGGACTATCAGCTGTGTATCCACCAGACTTCTGCACAACACAACTGATGGTCCCAACCCCTTTTATAAGGCAAGAAATCACACTTATTAAACCTGACAGGGCACACCTGTGAAGTGAAAACCATTTCCGGTGACTACCTCTTGAAACTCATCTAGAGAATGCCAAGAGTGTGCAAAGCATTCATCAAAGTAAAAGGTGGCTACTTTGAAGAACCTAGAATATAAGACATATTTTCAGTTGTTTCACACTTTTTTGTTAAGTATATAATTCCACATGTGTTAATTCATAGTTTTGATGCCTTCAGTGTGAATGTACAATTTTCATAGTCATGAAAATACAGAAAAATCTTTGAATGAGGTGTGTCCAAACTTTTGGTCTGTACTGTATATGTTTTGAAGAATATTTGGTTTAAAAATGATGTGTACAGTTGTGTATTACAATGCGATTTTAACATGAGCTTTTACATACAGAGAAAAGCTGTATGTAAAAGCTCATGTTAAAATCACATTGCATATGGATTGCATACGGATGTCATACGGATGCTAGATGCTAGGAAATCGCATCATCGCATTGCAAATGTATTACATACGGGTCACCATACGGAAAACATTGGTGCGATGCTTGGCCATCAAAATCGGACCGATTTTTTATACGTTGAGTGTGACCCCGGCCTGAAACGTAATATCTGTTTACTTTTCAAAAAATTTTTAAAAAAAATGTTCCCAAGTAATTTTCATAACCAGCAGAGGGAAAGCCAATGGCTGAGGGCTTATGTTAATATTCTGGGAAGGAGTCAATAGCCATAAAGGTTCCCAGGCTATTAATATCACCTCACAGATGTTTGCTTAGCCTTTACTGGCTAGTTTACAGCGGAACCGCACAAAAAAATTGACATGAGGTACCCCTATAAAATAGAACCAGCAAAGGCTAGGCAGACAGCTGTGGGCTGATATTAATAGCCTGGGAAGGGGCCATAGATATTGGCCACCCCCAGGCTATGAACATCAGCTCTCAGCTGCCCCAGAAATGGCGCATCTTATTGATGCCCCAATTCTGGCACTTAGCCTCGCTCTTCCCACTTGCCATGTAGCAGTGGCAAGTGGGGTTATATTTGAGGGGTTGATGTCACCTTTGTATTGTCAGGTGACATCAAGCCCACGTGTTAGTAATGGGGAGGCGTCTATAAGACATCTATCCATTACTAATCCTTCTGTTATATGGTAAATTAAGACACAGCCAGAATAAAGTCCTTTATTTGAAATAATCAAACAGACTCCTTTATTGAATCTTAATTAACCATAGTTACTGAACACCTAATCCCCAACTCCCTCGTCTCCTGCAACGAAAATAAAATAATAATAAAATAATAAACCAACATATAATACTCCCTAGTCCATTTAATACTGAGTGTCCCACGTCGATCTCACGTGTAGAACAGTCACATCGGGAGATGAGACTGCTCTACCCAGCCTCCGGCGATAAACTGACAGGAGGTAATTGCTCTTGCAGTGTATCACTGCACTGCAGTGAGAGTTCAACGGAGTTCATCAGCTCTGGTGCCCTCACTTATGGCACTACCACGGTGTGAGTACTTTCCCACGCAGTGCTGCCGTGAGAGCACCGTAGCTGATGAACTCCAGTGAACTCTCACGGCGGCTCAGTGATACACTGCGGGAGCGATTACCTCTTGGCAGCCGGGTGACATCGATGTGGGACACTCGGTATTAAATGGACTACGGCGGACAGGGAGTATATGTTGGTTTATTATTTTTGATTGCTTGCAGGAGACGCGGGCGTCGGGGATTAGGTGTTCGGCGACTATGCATATTGTATGTAATTATGTCAATGTTTTGATTTTTTTTTACAATTGAACTCAGATGCCGGATGATGGGACTATTCTCCCATCATTGGCTCATGCTGTCTCTGTTATATGAGACAGCTGCAGACATAGCCGGATGGAAGTAGTAGTCTCATCAGACGATGCCTAAGTACAATCACTATGGACTTTTCGTCGCATGGGTACACACACACAGACACCTGCAGACAACCGCACAGACACGCAGACACCCACATACACACGCAGACACTCGCACACACAGACACCCGCACACATAGACACCCGCAGACAGACACGCACATATTCTTCGCTCACACACATATTCTCCGCCCACACACACTCTTCCTCCTTCTGACATAATTTCCTTTGACAATTCTGCAGCGTTTTTGGCAGCAAGTCTGCAGCAAATCCGCAAACCTTTTTACACCTGCAGTTTTGCTGCAGATTTGGCTGACTCAATGGAAGTCAATGGGTGCAGAAACACTGCAGATCCGCAAAAAGAATTGACATGCTGCGGAAAATAAAACGCTGCAAATAAGGAAGGAAATTTCCGCAGTATGTGCACAACAATTCAGGAATGCCATTGATTAACATTGCTTATGTAATCTATTGCGTTTTTGGAGCATTTCAGCGCAGAAAAAACGCTGCTGAAACGCAACAAATCTGCAACGTGTGCACATAGCCCTAAACGGAGGTATCTGTCTCAGGATTTAGCCATGAACCTGAACAAAGGACTGCTCTGTAACTGACTCTTGGTAACTGACTGTAGCTGTCCATGAATGACCAGTAGCGTGAATGGCCACAGTGTATCACTAGTCATGGCCAGAAGTCTTGAGAAAGACACAAAATTTGCTTTTCACAATGTTTTGCTGCTTCAGTGTCTTTAGATCTTTTAGTCACATGTCTCTATGGTTACTGATATACAATTATAAGCATTTCATAAATTTGTAAACTTTTAAAGACAATTACATGAAGTTTATTCAAAGACTCAATATCTCAATATTTATAGGGTTTAACCTTATTTTTTAAGTCTTCTATCCTTCATCCTGGCAACTGGACAGGGCCGGCGTCAGCACCTGGCGCTCCCGAGCAAGTGCTGGGGCCCTGAGCAGGCAGGGGGGGGCCCACTCACAGTCGGGGACACCGGCATGCTATGGGGGCCCGGTGCCTGTGGCAGTACTGGGGGCCGGTGCCTCGAGCAGAGCAGCTGCAAGTGAGGAGAGGTGAGTATTTCATTTTTTATTTTTTTTTATGTTTGGCGCAATATATGGAAACCATCATATGGGGCCCATCATACACTGGAGCATCATATATGGGGCCCATCATACACTGGAGCATCATATATGGGGCACATCATACACTGGAGTATCATATATGGGGCCCATCATACACTGGAGCATCATATATGGGGCACATCATACACTGGAACATCATATATGGAGCGTTACATGGGGCCTATCATACACTGGAGCATCATATATGGGGCCCATTATATATGGAGCATTATATGGGGCCAATCATACACTGGAGCATCATATATGGGACCCATTATATATGAAGCATTATATTGGGCCCATCATGCACTGAAGCATCATATATGGGGCCCATCATGTACTGGAGGATTATATGGGGCCCATTATATATGGAACATCATATGGGGCCCATTATATATGGAACATCATATGGGGTCCATTATAAATGGAGCATCATTTCGGTCCTATTATATATGGAGCATCATATAGGGTCCATTATATATGGAGCATTATATGGTGCCCATTATATATGGAGCATTATATGGGGCTCATTATTCTGTATGGAGCGCTATGTGGTGACCATATTACTGTATGGAGCAATATATGGGGCTCATTATTCTGTATGGTGCACTATGTGGTGCCCATAATACTGTATGGAGGACTATACTGTCTGGTTTTTGAGTTATTGTAGAATTTACAATGGATATCACTCATGTAATGTATGAAGTAAGTGAAATGTTTGGCATTGTACTATACCTATATTTCTCTGCCGTATCTGTGCATCATGAATTGTGGTATGTGTTAAAGGGGCCCATTGAGACTCTTTCGCCCGGGGCCCATGAAAACCTGGAGCCGACCCTGCCACTGGATATCAGCTTCTGGGCCAAATTCTGACGTATGACTACACATTCTTGTCTAATCAATGCTTGGAGTTTATCACAATTTCTGTGTTTTTATTTGTTCACCCGGTTTTTGAAGATTGACCCCATGTTCTCAATGGTATTGAGATCTGGGAAGTTTGCTGGCCATGGACCCAAAATGTAAATGTTTTGTTCACAGAGCTACATAGTTATCACCTTTGCCTTGCGACATGGTCTCCATCATGCTAGAAAAAGCATTATTCATATCCAAACTACTCAAGGATTGTTAGAAGTTGCTCTTGGAGAATGTTTCAGTGTCATTCTTTATTCCTGGCAGTGTTCTTAGGCAAAATTGTGAGTGAGCCTCTGCCATCGATGGAAAGCCCCCTCGGATGAATGGTCTCAGGAGGTTTCACTGCTCAGATGACAGAGGGCTCATAGTAGCGTTCACGTTTTCTCCTCTGGACAATCATTCTTCTAGACGACTCAAAAAGTTTGAAGGGAACTTCATGAGATAACATAACTTTGCAGGAAGTACAGGGATTGGATAAGTAGAACATGCCAAATTGCAGAAGTCTTGAAAAATAAGGGTCAACACTAGAAATATTGGGTCCTTGCATAAACTTAAAGTATTTGTCAATAAAACTCTAAATACTTATAAAATGTTTCTAATTGTACTTCAGTATCCTTTGAAACTTCTGAATAAAAGATCTAAAAACACTTAATCAGCAAACTTTGTGAAAAACAAAATTTGTGTCAGTCTAAAAACATTGGGCCACAACTGTATATTGCGGAAGGCTGGCACTGACTTCCCAGGCAAAATAAGATGTTTGTCAATAGCGCCACAAGCAGGACCTGGCGCAATTAGATGCCGCATTTCCATTCTGGATAGAGGTTTTGGTAAAGCTAGGGTTACACACCGTTTTTCTCTCGTCCGAATGCCGTCCGATTTATTTCCACGGACCTATAGACTTGAATGGCTAACTCATGCAAGATCTACTTAATTCTATCTGAAATCATGGTGACTGTACCGAAAGAAGATCTACCTAAAGATAAGTATGAATTTGATGTGCATTAATTGATTACATTTATTTATCGGTAGGGCATTTTTCAGGATTCCTATTAGGGATAGTCTTTGGTGAGTGGGGGCACCATATTATTATTATTTATTTCTATAGCACCATTGATTCCATGGTGCTGTACATGAGAAGGGGTTACATACAGATTACAGGTATCACTCACAGTAAACAAACTAACAATGACAGACTGATATAGAGGGGAGAGGAACCTGCCCTTTCGGGCTTACATTCTACAGGATTGTGGGGCAGGAGACAGTAGGTCGGGGGGTTGCAGCATTTCCAGTGTTGGTTGAGGCGATATCTTCGGTAGTGGTGAGGAGGTAGCAGGGTCATTGCAGGCTGTAGGCTTTCCTGAAGAGATGGGTTTTCAGGTTCCGTCTGAAGGATCCGAATGTGTTTGATAGTTGGACGTGTTGAGGCAAAGAATTCCAGAGGATGGGGGATATTCGGGAGAAGTCTTGGAGGCGGTTGGGTGAGGAGCGAAAAAGTGTGGAGGAGAGAAGGAGGTCTTGGGAGGATCGGAGATTACGTGAGGGAAGATATCGGGAGATTAGTTCAGAGATATATGGAGGAGACAGGTTATAGATGGCCTTGTAGGTCAGTATTAGTAATTTGAACTGGATACGCTGAGGGAGTGGGAGCCAGTGAAGAGATCTGCAGAGGGGAGAAGCGGAGGAGTAGCGAGAAGAGAGGTGAATTATTCGGGCAGCAGAGTTAAGGATGGACTGGAGAGGTGCGAGGGTGTTAGCAGGGAGGCCAGAGAAAAGGGTGTTGCAGTAGTCGAGGCGGGAGATGATGAGGGCGTACACGATCATTTTAGTAGATTGAGGGTTGAGGAAAGGACTGATTCTTGAAATATTTTTGAGCTGAAGGCGACAGGCGGTAGAAAGAGCTTGGATGTGCGGTTTGAAGGACAGGGCAGAGTCAAGGGTTACTCCGAGGCAGCGGACTTCTGGTACGGGGGAAAGCGTGATGTCGTTAATTGTGATAGATAGGTCAGGTAAGGAATTGTGTTTGAGGAAGCAGGAGGAGAAGAAGGAGGATATGGCTGATAGACACCATATAAAATCTTAGGGTGCTAACCTCCACGGCAAGGCAGGATTTTTTCATTTTAGGGTCTGGTTAGTGTTTTAAGACAGGGTTCCCCAACTCCAGTCCTCAAGGCCCACCAACAGATCATGTTTTCAGGATTTCCTTTGAACTGCACAGGTGATGCAATTATCACCTGGGCAATACTAAGGAAATCCTGAAAACATAACCTGTTGGTGGGCCTTGAGGACTGGAGTTGGGGAACACTGTTTTAAGAGGTTCCTCTGCCTTGCTTTTTTGGATTTGTAACCTTTAGTGATGAGCGCAAGTTCTCATTACTCAAGTTTGCCTCGGGTGCTCGGGTATGCATCAAGTAACGCGGGTGCTTGAATTACATGTTTGATTCCCTGCGTCCACATGTTTCACAGCTGTTAGACAGCCACAAAACATGTGGGGATTGTCCGTCAATCCCCACATGTTTTGTGGCTATCTAACAGCCACGAAACAAGTGGATGCGGGGAGTCAACATGTCAATCAAGCACCAACGATACTCGATGCATACCCAAGCACCCTAGGCAAACTTGAGTAACGAGCACTTACTACATATAGTAAGTACATACAGTGTTACCTTCTGTAAGCACCATTCGGTGAAAAGGGTTAAGGAGTACAGCACTTTTGCCTGTTGCATGTTGGAGCCAGTAGCTTTTCGTTAATGTCCTCTTCAGTTCTGGTGTTTCATATATTCGAGGAGCCGGGAGGTGACTCATGTGGATGCCAGTTTAACAAAAATGAATTAGGGCTTGAAACACATTGAATTGAATTGTGATGACAGGTGGAGCAGCGAGGCGTTGTAATGTGCAGCCTTTAACACAGCCAGAAAAGCAAGAAGAGATTCCATTTAGATGAGAATATAGCCTGAGAAAGTCTTGCTACAGAGACAGTATTCGGTGTGACTGGGGTGATGAATGAGACTATACATACAAGCCATGATGTTAGGTATTCTGCGGAGGTGTGCATTCACACAGTAAGTGAAAACACGGCTAAAGCTCACATTGGGGTGAGATTAATGATGTTTTATCTGGGGTAACAATGCACCAGGTGCTGTTCTCCAATTACTCAAGGAGCAAAACATATTTTGTCATGTAACCCTATCCCCAATTAATTAGATTCAATGCTGGCAAGCAGATGTTTAGCATTTATATACTTATGGCCACTCATGTGTGTGCACATTTCTCTGTCTACAGACAATACACATGTTGGCTTTTTATTTTGCAGTTCGCTCATATATCGTGACTACGGAATGGTTCGTTTCTGACATGTCCTTCAGTTCTGCAATAAGAAGAGGCTACACTCCAAAGAGTGAACTAGGAAATAAGTTTATTCAGCCATGGTCACAGAAGTCAGGTGTCAGCTCGGCAATGAATTCTTTTCACTAGAGGTCCCTATACACCGTGGATGAAAGTTGTCAGAAACCACCGATTTTGGTGGGACCAGCCATCTAAAGGTAATGGGGGCATCCATCCTGACTCTTTCCCCAACTGATGACGTCAAGGAAAGGAAGGAAGTTGTAATTTCAAATCCAGATACTTTATTTTTCAGGGATGATAAGTCTGACAATGACTTTCTCCTCTCCCTATTGTAAACACATGGATACTTGTCCAAGAACTCATGTGTATGGAGGAATCTGGAGAAATAGCTGTCTGTCAAATAAATGTTTGGCAAGCAACTATCTCATCCATTACTGAAAAATCAGCATTTAAATTGATATGAAGATGTGGCTTATGGGCTATTTGTACTGTAAATCTGTCACTCCAGCTCTATTGCCAACTCAGTACCTCCTCCTCCTGCTTGTCTGACAGCTCTTTTGCCTGAAGACACAAAGCATAGCAGCTGTCAGTCACACAGGAGGAGGTGGGGATTGTTTGGGAATAGAGCTGGACTGACAGAGGCTTCAGATCTTCATCCTCATTTGCATATCAATTTAAAGTTACCATGTAAAGATATTGCCTGACTTGTCTTTGAAAGCACCATATGCACATATAAATAGTTTTGGGGTTAAATCCTGCTGACAGATTCCCTTTAAGGCCTCAGCCACATGACCAATTATAGATCTATTTACATATACTGGATCTTTGTGTGTTTCTGGTTTTATACATACGACTCACATAGTTTAATAATAAAGAACCATTGAGATAGAAAATTAGTTTAATGCTCAGCACGACATCAAGATGTGGCATTTTATCCCAAATGCATTTGAAACTATAGGGACTCCATGTGCTGCCATATGGGATCCAAAGACATCCTTCTAGAGTCTGGCAAGCACTTATCTGCCTCCCCTTATTGAAATAACTCACACACTTGCAATTGTTTCTGTGCCCTCATCAAGAAGGGACTAAAGACACCTTGGAAGACCCCAATGAAGGACACCAGTATTGTAAATCAAAATAATCCCAATACCTATTGGGCATTGAAAAGAGTTGATAAATAATTCATTAAATTTAACCTACAGTGCCCAAATATGTATAGATAATAAATCTTTGTAAACTCCAAAAATATATTCAAAAACCACAAAAAAAGGAGTTCTATACAAATGAAATTATATATAAAATAAGCTTTATTGTATACAATCCAAATATATGTTAAAAAGACAAATAACAAAGAATTCATAAAATGTAACCCTACCAATTATGGGTTATTACATGGGCCCAGGGCATAGGGGAACACTGTATATAAATCAATCAATGTCTTCTTATATAACCAAAAAACTTAGTGTACAGATATATGAACCATAAGTGGTACCACAAATACAAAAACTTATGAGTGTTAACAAAATCAATTAAATACATAGGCTGCCACGTGCAAAAACATTATATGTATATGTGCCTATAAAAAGTGCCACAAAAATCCAAAAGGAAACAAAGACCAGTGCTAATTAATCATAGCCGCATCATCTGTTCAGAAGACAAGATCGCTAAGAATTCAAATAAAGTGCCTCAGTGCTTACCCATAAATGTGCAATACAGCGCCCAAGTGCCGAGGGTCCAAACGTTACCCCTGACGCGCGTTTCGCGTGAGCTTTATCGAAGGGTGTAAATGTTGCTCAATAGATGAGAAGTCCTGATACAGAATTTGTATTGGGGTCCTGGAGCCAACAGAAATTTTATTTCTATGACCTCTCAACATTGTCCACAGCATGTAGCAGAAAAAAGGCCTTGTTGCCCAATTATAGTTTTGCTCTCATGATTTCCAAGCAGTATGTGGGAGCCCGGCTTTATCAGGTGGGGGCCCCTGACTGGCCAGCCTGGTTGGATTAAGGAGAATTTGCAATTTTTCGATTCCTGTGGCGCAAAAGGAAAGGGTTAAGTTTTGTGTACATAGCTGGTTCGGCTATTTGAGATGGTTTCCGGGTGTTTAGTCCCTCCCTATGAGTATAAAAGGGAGCATAGGAGGATTTCCGGTCTCTTTGAACGCTGTCAGCAGAGCGGAGAGCGTCAGGAGCGAAGGTACCCCCCCCCGTGGTCGGCGTTGGCGGTAATGGCTGAATTAGAGGCGGCTATTCGGGAGAGGCTAGGGAAAGAAGGGGAAGGGTGGTTGTTAGCACTGCTGCAGGGGCAGGGAATGGATTTCCCGAAGGTTGTCACAGCTTCGGGAAGCCGTAGGTCAGACAGGAGGACACGCCCCCTGGAGCAGAGTCTGGCTGCGGATAGGTCAGGTGATGGGCGGGAAGTTGGAGCCGCAGGAGGGGAGTTAATTCAGGAGGGGGAAGAGGGTGAAGGTGCAGTAGCTGAGGGAACGTCCCGCAGACAAAGGGAGGTGAAGAAAAGAGCGAGAGCAAGGAGGTCGGTAGTGAGGCGGATGCCTGTAAGACAGACAGGGGCCAGATATAAGGCCATAGTGAAAAAGGCAGATAGGGAAGGAGCGGGGTAGGAGCAGAAGGCAGGATAATTAGTGAAGCGGCGGTGATGGGGGGTACACATAGTGCATCTGATGACACTAGGCACAGAGGGGAGCAACAAGAGGGGAGACAAAAGAAGTTGGGAGAGCAAGAAGCAGAGAATGCTGGCAGCGAAGGAAATCAAGCATTAAATAAGCAGCTGACTGGAGTTGGGCATTCAGTATGGCAAGGGGGGATACCACAACAAGGCACATGGCAAATGCCTGTATTTGGGCAGCCACAAGTATTACCGAATTTGCCCTTCGCCTCACAGGCGAACATTTTCCCGCCAGGTATGGTGGCACCTGTGGTGGGAGGAGGAGCAGGCGTTTCTTCACAGGCCGCAGGGGGAGGGAGGCCCAGTAATCCAAACCAGTCACAAGTGAGTGGTTTATTAACCCCTTCACCCCCAAGGGTGGTTTGCACGTTAATGACCGGGCCAATTTTTACAATTCTGACCACTGTCTCTTTATGAGGTTATAACTCTGGAACGCTTCAACGGATCTTCGCGATTCTGAGAATGTTTTCTCGTGACATATTGTACTTCACGTAAGTGGTAAAATTTCTTCGATATAACTTGCGTTTATTTTTGAAAAAATGCAAATATGGCGAAAATTTTTAACATTTTGCAATTTTCAAACTTTGAATTTTTATTCCCTTAAAACAGAGAAATATATCACACAAAATAGTTAAAATAACATTTCCCACATGTCTACTTTACATCAGCACAATTTTGGAACCAAAATTTTTTTTTGTTAGGAAGTTATAAGGGTTAAAAGTTGACCAGCGATTTCTCATTTTTACAACAAAATTTACAAAGTCATTTTTTTAGGGACCACCTCACATTTGAAGTCACTTTGAGGGGTCTATATGGCAGAAAATACCCAAAAGTGACACCATTCTAAAAACTGCACCCCTCAAGGTACTCAAAACCACATTCAAGAAGTTTATTAACACTTCAGGTGCTTCACAGTAACTAAAGCAACGTGGAAGGAAAAAATGAATATTTTACTTTTTAGCCACAAAAATGATCTTTTACAAACTTTTTTTTATTTTCACAAGGGTAAAAGGAGAAAATGGACAGATAAGGTTGTTATGTAATTTCTCCTGAGTACGCCAATACCCCATATGTGGGGGAAAACCACTGTTTGGGCACACGGCAGAGCTCGTAAGGGAAGGAGCGACGTTTGACTTTTTCAAACTAAAATTGGCTGGAATTTAGATTGGATGCCATGTCGCGTTTGGAGAGCCCCTGATGCGCCTAAACAGTGGAAACCCCCCACAAGTGACACCATTTTGGAAACTAGACCCCCTAAGGTACTTATCTAGATCTGTTGTGAGCACTTTGAACCCTCAAGTGTTTTACAAAAGTTTATAAAGCCTGGGTGTGAAAAAAAAAAAAATCAATTTTCCACAAAATGATTTTTTAGTCCCAAATTTTTGAATTTTCCCAAGGAAATTGGACCCCAAAAGTTGTTGTCCAATTTGTCCTGAGTACGCTGATACCCCATATGTGGGGGGGGAAACTGTTTGGGCGCACGGCAGGGCTTGGAAAGGAAGTAGTAACGTTTTGGAATGCAGACGTTAATGGGGGTCATGTTCCGTTTGCAGTGCCCAGATGAGCCTAAACAGTGGAAACCCCCCACAAGTGACCCCATTTTGGAAACTAGACCCCCTAAGGAACTTATCTAGATCTTTGGTGAGCACTTTGAACCCCCAAGTGCTTCACACAAGTTTATAATGCCCGGGCATGAAAATAAAAAATCCTATTTTTTTCCCACAAAAATTATCTTTTAGTCACTAATTTTTTATTTTCCCAAGGGTAACAGGAGAAATTGGACCACATAAGTTGTTGTCAAATTTGTCCTGAGTACGCTGAAACCCCATATGTGGGGGGGAACCACTGTTTGGGCGCACGGCAGAGCTCGGAATGGAAGGAGCACCATTTGACTTTTTCCAACCAAAATTGGCTGGAATTGAGTTTGGATGCCATGTTGCATTTGGAGAGCCCCTGATGTGCCTAAACAGTGGAAACCCCCACAAATGACACCATTTGGGAAACTAGACCCCTAAGGAACTTATCTAGATTTTTGATGAGCAATTTGAACCCCCAAGTGCTTCACACAAGTTTATAACGTAGAGCTGTAAAATTTAAAAATCATATTTTTTCCACAAAAATTATCTTTTCACCCCAATTTTTATTTTTCCAAGGGTAACAAGACTCCAAAAGTTATTGTGCAATTTGTCCTGAGTGCGCTGATACCCCATATGTGGGGGTAAACCACTGTTTGGGTGCATGGCAGAGTTTGGAAGGGAAGGAGCGCCGTCTGACTTTTTCAACGCAGAATTGGCTGGACGCCATGTCGTGTTTGGAGAGCTCCTGATCTGCCTAAACAGTGGAAACCCCCATAAATGACACCATTTTGGAAACTAGACCCCTCAAGGAACTTATCTAGATGTGTGGTGAGAACTTTGAACCCCCAGGTGTTTCACTAAAGTTTATAACGTACAGCCGTAAAATAAAAAATCTTTTTTTTTTTTTACAAAAATGATTTTTTCGCCCCCAATATTTTATTTTCACAAGGGTAACAGAAGAAATTGGAACGCAAAAGTTGTTGTCCAATTTGTCCTGAGTACACTGATACCCAATATGGGGGCGAAAACTACTGTATGGGCACACGTCGGGGCTCGGAAGGGAAGTAGTGACGTTTTGGATTGCAGACTTTGATGGAATGGTCTGGGGGCGTCATGTCACATTTGGAGAGCCCCTGATGCACCTAAACAGTGGAAACCCCCCACAAGTGACCCCATTTTGGCAAATAGACCCCACAAGGAACTTATCTAGATGTGTGGTGAGCACTTTGAACATCGAAGTGCTTCACAGAAGTTTATAACGCACAGCCGTAAAAATAAAAAATCTTTTTTTTTTTACAAAAATGATTTTTTCGCCCCCAATATTTTATTTTCACAAGGGTAACAGGAGAAATTTGACCCCAAAAGTTGTTGTCCAATTTGTCCTGAGTACGCTGATACCCAATATGTGGGAGAAAACTACTGTATGGGCGCACGTCAGGGCTCGGAAGGGAAGTAGTGACGTTTTGGATTGCAGACTTTGATGGAATGGTTTGGGGGCGTCATGTCGCATTTGGAGAGCCCCTGATGCGCCTAAACAGTGGAAATCCCCAACAAGTGACCCCATTTTGGAAAATAGACCCACAAGGAACTTATCTAGGTGTGTGGTGAGCGCTATGAAGCCCCAAGTGCTTCTCAGAAGTTTATAATGTACAGCCGTAAAAACAAAAAAATAATTTTTTTTGTACAAAAATGATATTTTCGCCCCCAGTTTTTTATTTTCCCAAGGGTAACAGAAGAAATAGGACAAATTGCACAATAACTCTTGGGGTCCAGAGTACGCTGATACCCCATATGTGGGGATAAACTACTGTTTGGACGCATGGCAGAGCTCAGAAGTGAAGGAGCACCGTTTGACTTTTTCAACGCAGAATTGGCTGGAATTGAGATCAGACGCCATGTCACATTTGGAGAGCCCCTGATGTGCCTAAACAGCGGAAACCCCCAATTCTAACTCCAACCCTAACCCCAACACACCCCTAACCCTAGTCCCAACCCTAACCACAAACCTAACCCTAACACACCCCTAATCCCAACCCTAACCCAAACTTTAGCGCCAACCCTAACCCTAACTTTAGCCGCAACCCTAACCCTAACCCTAATGGGAAAATGGAAATAAATACATTTTTTTAATTTTATTATTTTTCCCTAACTAAGGGGGTGATAAAGGGGGGTTTGATTTACTATTTATAGCGGGTTTTTATGATTGGCAGCTGTCACGCTAAAAGACGCTTTTTATTGCAAAAATAGTTTTTTGCATCGCCACATTTTGAGAGCTATGATTTTTGCATATTTTGGCCACAGAGTCATGTGAGGTCTTATTTTTTGCGGTACAAGTTGACGTTTTTATTTGTACCATTTTTGAGCAGGTGACATTTTTTGATCGCTTTTTATTTCGATTTTTGGGAGGTTAGAATGAACAAAAATCAGCAATTCATGAATTTCTTTTGGGGGAGGCGTTTTTATTGTTCCGCGTGTGGTAAAATTGATAAAGCAGTTTTATTCTTCGGGTCAGTACGATTATGGCGATACCTCATTTATATCATTTTTTTATGTTTTGGCGCTTTTATAGAATAAAAACAATTTTATATAAAAAATAATTATTTTTGCATCGCTTTATGCTGCGAGCTATAACTTTTTTATTTTTTCGCTGATGATGCTGTATGGCAGCTCGTTTTTTGCGGGACAAGATGACGTTTTCAGCGGTACCATGTTTATTTATATCGGTCTTTTTGATCGCGCGTTATTCCACTTTTTGTTCAGCGGTATGATGATAAAGCATTGATTTTTTGCTTCGTTTTTTTTTTTTTTTAAAGGGGTTCACTAAAGGGGTTAACTAGTGGGACAGTTTTATAGGGGGGGTCATTATGGACGCGGCGATACCAAATATGTGTACTTTTATTGTTTTGTTTTTTTATTTACAGGAAGAAATGAATTTATTGGGGAATATTTTTTTTTTTTTATTTATTTTGGATTTTTTTTTATAACATGTTTATTTTTATTTTTTTAACTTTTTTACTTTGTCCCAGGGTGGGACATCACTGTATTTTATCAAATCGCTGGTGTGACAGTGTGCACAGCACTCTGTCACACCAGCGATCGCTCAGGCATAGCTGCAGGCTTCTCAGTGCCTGCTCTCAGCAGGCACTGAGGAAGCCGCCTCCCTCCAGGACCCCGGCGCCATCTTGGATCCAGGTCCTGGGAGGGAGGAAGCCCTCAGAACAGCGCGATCACATCGCGCTGGTCTGAGGGTCTCAGGGGGGCGCGCAGGGAGCCCCCACCCTGCGCGATCCTCCCCTGTGCCCCCAGTACACCGCGATCATGTTTGATCGCGGTGTGCTAGGGGTTAATGTGCCGGGAGCGGTCCGTGACCGCTCTGACACACAGTCACGGGTGTCAGCTGTGATAATCAGCTGACACCCGGCGGCGATTAGCTGCGCTCCCCTCAGGAGCGCAGCTGATCGCCTATGACGTACTATCCCGTCCATGGGCAGAATGGCACGGGTTTTATGGACGGGATAGTACGTCTAATGTCAGAGAGGGGTTAAATGAAATGGCAGTTACTACAGCCAGAGTTGGAAATGTTGGGACATCTCAACAGGAGGGTGCATTGTCTGCATCCGCAGGTGGGAGTAGATCAGGTGCAAACCCATTAGGCAGGGTTGAGGAATCTCGTACAAGTATAAGAAGGAGAAGGGTAGAATCTTCTTCATCCTCTGAGGATTCGGATAGTAGACATGGCAGACATAGACACAGCAATAGAAGGAGGAGATCTGAGTCCAGGCGGAGTCGTTCGTCACGGTCATTCAGGTATAGGTCATCTTCCTCTTCTGGGTCAAGAGGTCGGAGTCAGGCTTCGACTCGCCAATCAGCAAGAAGTAATAGAGAAAAACAACAGGATTAGAATGAAGAGGCTGTTGGGCGGAGATCTATGGTAGTTCCTGAGACGATTATGGGTGAGTTTAATTATGCAAATGCTTGGACGAAAGGGGAAAAATTTGTGACAATGGAAAATCTGAGGAGTATTTTGGGGGAGAAAAATTGGTAGTGAATCAAAAATTATTAATGCAGGAAAAGATGGCTAACCCCCAACCACCACCGTTGAGGGCTGATATTCATAAGGATGCATATTATTGTGGAGTGACACCGCTAGGTTCACACCTGGAACAAAAGAAAATAGAAAAGATATGGGCTAATGAATATATAGATATTTGGACATTAGTAACAACGGAGCAAAATACAGTTGACAGGGAAATGAGACCGAACGACAGGCCGTTTGAACGAAAGCCTAAAGTGGCAAAGACCATTAACCCCTTACTGCCATCGGACGTACTATCCCGTCCATGGTACCTGGGCCCGTATGACCATGGACGGGATAGTACGTCTCGTGCGATCGGACGCGCTCCCGGGGGGAGCGCAGCCGATCGCGCCCGGGTGTCAGCTGATTATCACAGCTGACACCCGTGACTGTGTGTCAGGAGCGGTCACGGACCGCTCCCGGCACATTAACCCCTTGCACACCGCGATCAAACATGATCGCGGTGTACTGGGGGCACAGGGGAGGATCGCGCAGGGTGGGGGCTCCCTGCGCGCCCCCCTGAGACCCTCAGAGCAGCGCGATGTGATCGCGCTGTTCTGAGGGCTTCCTCCCTCCCAGGACCCAGATCCAAGATGGCGCCGGGGTCCTGGAGGGAGGCGGCTACCTCAGTGCCTGCCGAGAGCAGGCACTGAGAAGTCTGCTGCACTGCCTGAGCGATCGCTGGTGTGACAGAGTGCTGTGCACACTGTCACACCAGCGATCTGATAAAATACTGTGATGTCCCACCCTGGGACAAAGTAAAAAAGTTAAAAATATAAAAATAAACATGTTTTAAAAAAAAATCCAAAATAAATTAAAAAAATATATATATTATTCCCCAATAAATTCACTTCTTCCTGTAATAAAAAAAACAAAGCAATAAAAGTACACATATTTGGTATCGCCGCGTCCGTAACGACCCCCCCTATAAAATTGTTCCACTAGTTAACCCCTTCAGTGAACCCCTTAAAAAAAAAAAAAACGAAGCAAAAAATCAATGCTTTATCATCATACCGCCGAACAAAAAGTGGAATAACACGCGATTAAAAAGACCGATATAAAAAAACATGGTACTCCTGAAAACGTCATCTTGTCCCCCAAAAAACGAGCCATCATACAGCATCATCAGCGAAAAAATAAAAAATTTATAGCTCGCAGAATAAAGCGATGCAAAAATAATTATTTTTTATATAAAATTGTTTTTATTCTATAAAAGCGCCAAAACATGAAAAAATGATATAAATGAGGTATCGCCATAATCGCACTGACCCGAAGAATAAAACTGCTTTATCAATTTTACCACACGCGGAACGGTATAAACGCCTCCCCAAAAGAAATTCATGAATTGCTGATTTTTGTTCATTCTAACCTCCCAAAAATCGAAATAAAAAGCGATCAAAAAACGTCACGTGCTCAAAAATGGTACCAATAAAAACGTCAACTCGTCCCGCAAAAAATAAGACCTCACATGACTCTGTGGGCCAAAATATGCAAAAATTATAGCTCTCAAAATGTGATGATGCAAAAACTATTTTTGCAATAAAAAGCGTCTTTTAGCATGACAGCTGCCAATCATAAAAACCCGCTATAAATAGTAAATCAAACCCCCCTTTATCACCCCCTTAGTAAGGGAAAAATAATAAAATTAAAAAAAAGTATTTATTTCCATTTTCCCATTAGGGTTAGGGTTGCGGCTAAAGTTAGGGTTAGGGTTGGCGCTAAAGTTAGGATTAGGGTTAGGGTTGGGATTAGGGGTGTGTTAGGGTTAGGTTTGTGGTTAGGGTTGGGACTAGGGTTAGGGGTGTGTTGGGGTTAGGGTTGGAGTTAGAATTGGGGGGTTTCCGCTGTTTAGGCACATCAGGGGCTCTCCAAATGTGACATGGCGTCTGATCTCAATTCCAGCCAATTCTGCGTTGAAAAAGTCAAACGGTGCTCCTTCACTTCTGAGCTCTGCCATGCGTCCAAACAGTAGTTTATCCCCACATATGGGGTATCAGCGTACTCTGGACCCCAAGAGTTATTGTGCAATTTGTCCTATTTCTTCTGCTACCCTTGGGAAATAAAAAACTGGGGGCGAAAATATCATTTTTGTACAAAAAAAATTATTTTTTTGTTTTTACGGCTGTACATTATAAACTTCTGTGAAGCACTTGGGGCTTCATAGCGCTCACCACACATCTAGATAAGTTCCTTGTGGGGTCTATTTTCCAAAATGGGGTCACTTGTGGGGGTTTCCACTGTTTAGGCGCATCAGGGGCTCTCCAAATGCGACATGACGCCCCCAGACCATTCCATCAAAGTCTGCAATCCAAAACGTCACTACTTCCCTTCCGAGCCCCAACGTGTACCCATACAGTAGTTTTCTCCCACATATTGGATATCAGCGTACTCAGGACAAATTGGACAACAACTTTTGGGGTCCAATATCTCCTGTTACCCTTGTAAAAATAAAATATTGGGGCAAAAAAATCATTTTTGCAAAAAAAAAAGGATTTTTTATTTTTACGGCTGTGCGTTATAAACTTCTGTGAAGCACTTCGGGGTTCAAAGTGCTCACCACACATCTAGACAAGTTCCTTGTGGGGTCTATTTTCCAAAATGGGGTCACTTGTGGGGGGTTTCCACTGTTTAGGCGCATCAGGGGCTCTCCAAATGCGACATGACGCCCCCAGACCATTCCATCAAAGTCTGCAATCCAAAACGTCACTACTTCCCTTCCGAGCCCTGACGTGCGCCCATACAGTAGTTTTCTCCCACATATTGGGTATCAGCGTACTCAGGACAAATTGGACAACAACTTTTGGGGTCCAATTTCTCCTGTTACCCTTGTGAAAATAAAATATTGGGGGCGAAAAAATCATTTTTGTAAAAAAAAAAAAGATTTTTTATTTTACGGCTGTACGTTATAAACTTCTGTGAAGCACTTCGGGTTCAAACTGCTCACCACACATCTAGATAAGTTCCTTGTGGGGTCTATTTGCCAAAATGGGGTCACTTGTGGGGGGTTTCCACTGTATAGGTGCATCAGGGGCTCTCCAAATGTGACATGACACCCCCAGACCATTCCATCAAAGTCTGCAATCCAAAACGTCACTACTTCCCTTCCGAGCCCTGACGTGCGCCCATACAGTAGTTTTCTCCCACATATTGGGTATCAGTGTACTCAGGACAAATTGGACAACAACTTTTGCGTTCCAATTTCTTCTGTTACCCTTGTGAAAATAAAATATTGGGGGCGAAAAAATCATTTTTGTAAAAAAAAAAAGGATTTTTTATTTTACGGCTGTACGATATAAACTTTAGTGAAACACCTGGGGGTTAAAAGTTCTCACCACACATCTAGATAAGTTCCTTGAGGGGTCTAGTTTCCAAAATGGTGTCATTTATGGGGTTTCCACTGTTTAGGCAGATCAGGAGCTCTCCAAACACGACATGGCGTCCAGCCAATTCTGCGTTGAAAAAGTCAGACGGCTCTCCTTCCCTTCTAAACTCTGCCATGCACCCAAACAGTGGTTTACCCCCACATATGGGGTATCAGCGCACTCAGGACAAATTGCACAATAACTTTTGGAGTCTTGTTACCCTTGGAAAAATAAAAATTGGGGTGAAAAGATAATTTTTGTGGAAAAAATATGATTTTTAAATTTTACGGCTCTACGTTATAAACTTGTGTGAAGCACTTGGGGTTCAAATTGCTCACCAAAGATCTAGAAAAGTTCCTTAGGGGGTCTAGTTTCCAAAATGGGGTCATTTGTGGGGGGTTTCCACTGTTTAGGCACATCAGGGGCTCTCCAAACGCAACATGGCATCCAATCTCAATTCCAGCCAATTTTGGTTGGAAAAAGTCAAATGGTGCTCCTTCCATTCCGAGCTCTGCTGTGCGCCCAAACAGTGGTTCCCACCCACATATGGGGTATCAGCGTACTCAGGACAAATTGGACAACAACTTATGTGATCCAATTTCTCCTGTTACCCTTGGGAAAATAAAAAATTAGTGACTAAAAGATAATTTTTGTGGGAAAAAAATAGGATTTTTTATTTTCATGCCCGGGCATTATAAACTTGTGAGAAGCACTTTGGGGTTCAAAGTGCTCACCAAAGATCTAGATAAGTTCCTTAGGGGGTATAGTTTCCAAAATGGGGTCACTTGTGGGGGGTTTCCACTGTTTAGGCTCATCTGGGGCACTGCAAACGGAACATGACCCCCATCAACGTCTGCATTCCAAAACGTTACTACTTCCTTTCCAAGCCCTGCCGTGCACCCAAACAATTTCCCCCCCCACATATGGGGTATCAGCGTACTCAGGACAAATTGGACAACAACTTTTGGGGTCCAATTTCCTTGGGAAAATTCAAAAATTTGGGACTAAAAAATCATTTTTGTGGAAATTTTTTTTTTTTTTTTTCACACCCAGGCATTATAAGCTTTTGTGAAACACTTGAGGGTTCAAAGTGCTCACAACAGATCTAGATAAGTACCTTAGCGGGTCCAGTTTCCAAAATGGTGTCACTTGTGGGGGTTTCCACTGTTTAGGTGCATCAGGGGCTCTCCAAACACCACATGGCGTCCAATCTCAATTCCAGCCAATTTTAGTTTGAAAAAGTCAAACGGCGCTCCTTCCCTTACGAGCTCTGCCGTGTGCCCAAACAGTGGTTTTCCCCCACATATTGGGTATTGGCGTACTCAGGAGAAATTGCATAACAACCTTATCTGTCCATTTTCTCCTTTTACCCTTGTGAAAATAAAAAAAAAGTTTGTAAAAATCATTTTTGTGGCTAAAAAGTTAAATATTCATTTTTTCCTTCCACGTTGCTTTAGTTCCTGTGAAGCACCTGAAGGGTTAATAATCTTCTTGAATGTGGTTTTGAGTACCTTGAGGGGTGCAGTTTTTAGAATGGTGTCACTTTTGGGTATTTTCTGCCATATAGACCCCTCAAAGTGACTTCAAATGAGAGGTGGTCCCTAAAAAAAATGGCTTTGTAAATTTTGTTGTAAAAATGAGAAATCGCTGGTCAACTTTTAACCCTTATAACTTCCTAACAAAAAAAAATTTTGGTTCCAAAATTGTGCTGATGTAAAGTAGACATGTGAGAAATGTTATTTCTTAACTATTTTGTGTGATATATTTCTCTGTTTTAAGGGAATAAAAATTCAAAGTTTGAAAATTGCAAAATTTTAAAAATTTTCGCCATATTTGCGTTTTTTTCAAAAATAAACGCAAGTTATATCGAAGAAATTTTACTTCTAACGTTAAGTACA
The DNA here is from genome assembly GCA_033576555.1 of Oophaga sylvatica. Taxonomy (NCBI): domain Eukaryota; kingdom Metazoa; phylum Chordata; class Amphibia; order Anura; family Dendrobatidae; genus Oophaga; species Oophaga sylvatica. The sequence continues at coordinate 64,619,663 of JARQOD010000005.1, forward strand.
ATATGTCACGAGAAAACAATCTCAGAATCGCGAAGATCCGTTGAAGCATTCCAGAGTTATAACCTCATAAAGAGACAGTGGTCAGAATTGTAAAAATTGGCCCGGTCATTAACGTGCAAACCACCCTTGGGGGTGAATGGGTTAATAACTGGTTACTAGCGTTTCTGTACTAGGTTGTGTCATGGAAAAAAGCACCCTGTGCGTTGTTCTGAATTGTTTCTGTATATGGACACAATTTTTAATTCATATAAGACTCACGACGGGGCAGCATGGTGGAGATATGACGAGGAATTTCGCCGGCGTTTAGTGATCAACCCACAATTGGGTTGGGGTGTTAAGGCCACGGATTCCTGGTTGCGACTCATGATGTCCCAGAGAAGTAATCAGTCCTTTCATGTGGGGGCCCCAAGCCAGCAATCTGGCTCGGGGCCAGCCAGTTTTCGAAGGCCAGGAACATGTTGGCTGTTTAATGACGGTCACTGCAGATTTATACGGGCTATGTAAATACAAACACGAATGCTCAGCATGTGGAGGTCCGCATGGAGTTACAAAATGTCATCGCCCGGTCTCAAAAGGTGCTGTGGGGAGGCCATCCACACAACAAGACATTAAGGACCCCGGTGAAGGTCAACGAGATGGAGTCATGGTTAAACAGGTACCCCAATAAAGAAGCTGCGGCTGAATTGAGAGTGGGATTTAGGTATGGATTTTTTATTCCTTACAAATTTTCTAAATGTTCATCATATTCGTCAAATTTGAAGTCGGCCAGGGAGCTTCCGCTAGTGTTGAAGCAAAAGGTATTGAAGGAGGTGTCGTTGGGGCGTATGTTGAGACCCTTTGCTTCGCCACCGTTTCCTAATTTTAGGGTGTCCCCATTAGGAATTGTGCCCAAAAAAGATCCAGGGGAATTTAGACTAATACATCACCTTTCGCATCCGAAGGGCGCGTCAGTAAATGATGGGATTAGTACTGAAGAGGCGTCAGTGGTATATGCGTCATTTGATCAAGCGTTGTTGTTGGTAAGGCAGGCAGGGCAAGGAGCATTAATGGCTAAGTCGGACATTGCTTCTGCCTTTCGGTTACTACCCATTCACCCGGATTGTCATCATTTGCTGGGTTGCTGTGTGGATGACGCATATTATTATGATACATGCCTCCCTATGGGTTGTTCCATTTCTTGTAAATATGTTGAGTTATTTAGTAGTTTTTTGGAGTGGGTAACAAGGCTGGAATCAGGTTCACAAGGGATAACACATTATCTGGATGACTTTCTTTTTGTGGGCCCAAGGTAATCAGATAGTTGTCAAAAGTTTTTGGAAAGGTTCCGGGAAATTATGGGGTTGATTGGTGTTCCACTAGCAGAGGAAAAAACAGTTGGCCCTGTAACTAATTTATCATTTTTGGGTATTGAAATTGATTCAAAAGAAAGAGTTTTTAGGTTACCATTGGAAAAGATCTCAAAGTTATTGGAATAATAGATGGTTTCTTATCAGTTAAAAAAGTGAAGTTGGTACAAATGCAGTCTCTTACGGGTTTGTTGGCGTTTGTTGGAGGATTTAAGGGTTTGGAGGAGTATTTTATTAAAGTATAACGGCTCTACTTATTTTCAAACAGTTGAGAAAACAGGAGAAGAGATTGCCCTGTTTGCTGATGCGGCAGGTTCGGTGGGTTTTGGAGTGATATTTGGGAAGCAGTGGTGTGCGAAGAGATGGCCGGTGGGTTGGTTTGAAAAAGGTTGGACCAAAAATCTTACTTTGTTAGAGTTATTTCCATTGGTGGTGGTGGTAGCACTATGGGGTAAACAGCTAAGAAATGCAAGTATTTGTTTCTGGACAGACAATGAGAGTGTAGTGCATGCTGTGAATCATCTGACGTCATCGTCCATTCCGGTCATAAAGTTGATCCGGTTTCTAGTGTTAAAATGTCTGGAGTTGAATATTTGATTCCGAGCGTGACATGTACCAGGTACACAAAATGAAATGGCCAACTCACTGTCACGATTTAATTTTAAGAAGTTCCGGGAGCTCGCTCCATTTGCCAATCAGATGGGAACAGAATGCCCGGATTATCTTTGGAAAATTCCGGAAGTCTCTTAACCCCTTCACCCCCAAGGGTGGTTTGCACGTTAATGACCGGGCCAATTTTTACAATTCTGACCACTGTCTCTTTATGAGGTTATAACTCTGGAACGCTTCAACGGATCTTCGCGATTCTGAGATTGTTTTCTCATGACATATTGTACTTCATGTTAGTGGTAAAATTTCTTCGATATAACTTGCGTTTATTTTTGAAAAAAACGCAAATATGGCGAAAATTTTTAAAATTTTTCAATTTTCAAACTTTGAATTTTTATTCCCTTAAAACAGAGAAATATATCACACAAAATAGTTAAGAAATAACATTTCCCACATGTCTACTTTACATCAGCACAATTTTGGAACCAAAATTTTTTTTTGTTAGGAAGTTATAAGGGTTAAAAGTTGACCAGCGATTTCTCATTTTTACAGCAAAATTTACAAAGCCATTTTTTTTAGGGACCACCTCACATTTGAAGTCACTTTGAGGGGTCTATATGGCAGAAAATACCCAAAAATGACACCATTCTAAAAACTGCACCCCTCAAGGTACTCAAAACCACATTCAAGAAGTTTATTAACCCTTCAGGTGCTTCACAGTAACTAAAGCAACGTGGAAGGAAAAAATGAATATTTTACTTTTTAGCCACAAAAATGATCTTTTACAAACTTTTTTTTTATTTTCACAAGGGTAAAAGGAGAAAATGGACAGATAAGGTTGTTATGCAATTTCTCCTGAGTACGCCAATACCCCATATGTGGGGCACACGGCAGAGCTCGTAAGGGAAGGAGCGACGTTTGACTTTTTCAAACTAAAATTGGCTGGAATTTAGATTGGATGCCATGTCGCGTTTGGAGAGCCCCTGATGCGCCTAAACAGTGGAAACCCCCCACAAGTGACACCATTTTGGAAACTAGACCCCCTAAGGTACTTATCTAGATCTGTTGTGAGCACTTTGAACCCTCAAGTGTTTCACAAAAGTTTATAAAGCCTAGGTGTGAAAAAAAAAAATCAATTTTCCACAAAAATGATTTTTTAGTCCCAAATTTTTGAATTTTCCCAAGGAAATTGGACCCCAAAAGTTGTTGTCCAATTTGTCCTGAGTATGCTGATACCCCATATGTGGGGGGGGGAAACTGTTTGGGCGCACGGCAGGGCTTGGAAAGGAAGTAGTAACGTTTTGGAATGCAGACGTTAATGGGGGTCATGTTCCGTTTGCAGTGCCCCAGATGAGCCTAAACAGTGGAAACCCCCCACAAGTGACCCCATTTTGGAAACTAGACCCCCTAAGGAACTTATCTAGATCTTTGGTGAGCACTTTGAACCCCCAAGTGCTTCACACAAGTTTATAATGCCCGGGCATGAAAATAAAAAATCCTATTTTTTTCCCACAAAAATTATCTTTTAGTCACTAATTTTTTATTTTCCCAAGGGTAACAGGAGAAATTGGACCACATAAGTTGTTGTACAATTTGTCCTGAGTACGCTGATACCCCATATGTGGGGGGAACCACTGTTTGGGCGCACGGCAGAGCTCGGAATGGAAGGAGCACCATTTGACTTTTTCCAACCAAAATTGGCTGGAATTGAGTTTGGATGCCATGTTGCATTTGGAGAGCCCCTGATGTGCCTAAACAGTGGAAACCCCCGACAAATGACACCATTTGGGAAACTAGACCCCCTAAGGAACTTATCTAGATTTTTGATGAGCAATTTGAACCCCCAAGTGCTTCACACAAGTTTATAACGTAGAGCCGTAAAATTTAAAAATCATTTTTTTTCCACAAAAATTATCTTTTCACCCCAATTTTTATTTTTCCAAGGGTAACAAGACTCCAAAAGTTATTGTACAATTTGTCCTGAGTGCGCTGATACCCCATATGTGGGGGTAAACCACTGTTTGGGTGCATGGCAGAGTTTGGAAGGGAAGGAGCGCCGTCTGACTTTTTCAACGCAGAATTGGCTGGACGCCATGTCGTGTTTGGAGAGCTCCTGATCTGCCTAAACAGTGGAAACCCCCATAAATGACACCATTTTGGAAACTAGACCCCTCAAGGAACTTATCTAGATGTGTGGTGAGAACTTTGAACCCCCAGGTGTTTCACTAAAGTTTATAACGTACAGCCGTAAAATAAAAAAATCTTTTTTTTTTTTACAAAAATGAGTTTTTCGCCCCCAATATTTTATTTTCACAAGGGTAACAGAAGAAATTGGAACGCAAAAGTTGTTGTCCAATTTGTCCTGAGTACACTGATACCCAATATGTGGGCGAAAACTACTGTATGGGCACACGTCGGGGCTCGGAAGGGAAGTAGTGACGTTTTGGATTGCAGACTTTGATGGAATGGTTTGGGGGCGTCATGTCACATTTGGAGAGCCCCTGATGCACCTAAACAGTGGAAAACCCCCACAAGTGACCCCATTTTGGCAAATAGACTCCACAAGGAACTTATCTAGATGTGTGGTGAGCACTTTAAACCCCAAAGTGCTTCACAGAAGTTTATAACGCACAGCCGTAAAAATAAAAAATCTTTTTTTTTTTTACAAAAATGATTTTTTCGCCCCCAATATTTTATTTTCACAAGGGTAACAGGAGAAATTGGACCCCAAAAGTTGTTGTCCAATTTGTCCTGAGTACGCTGATACCCAATATGTGGGAGAAAACTACTGTATGGGCGCACGTCAGGGCTCGGAAGGGAAGTAGTGACGTTTTGGATTGCAGACTTTGATGGAATGGTCTGGGTGCGTCATGTCACATTTGGAGAGCCCCTGATGCGCCTAAACAGTGGAAACCCCCCACAAGTGACCCTATTTTGGAAAATAGACCCACAAGGAACTTATCTAGATGTGTGGTGAGCACTTTGAACCCCGAAGTGCTTCACAGAAGTTTATAACGCACAGCCGTAAAAATAAAAAAACTTTTTTTTTTTTTGCAAAAATGATTTTTTCGCCCCAATATTTTATTTTTACAAGGGTAACAGGAGAAATTGGACCCCAAAAGTTGTTGCCCAATTTGTCCTGAGTACGCTGATACCCAATATGTGGGAGAAAACTACTGTATGGGTACACGTTGGGGCTCGGAAGGGAAGTAGTGACGTTTTGGATTGCAGACTTTGATGGAATGGTCTGGGGGCGTCATGTCGCATTTGGAGAGCCCCTGATGCGCCTAAACAGTGGAAATCCCCAACAAGTGACCCCATTTTTTGAAAATAGACCCCAAAAGGAACTTATCTAGGTGTGTGGTGAGCGCTATGAAGCCCCAAGTGCTTCACAGAAGTTTATAATGTACAGCCGTAAAAAAAAAAAATAATTTTTTTTGTACAAAAATGATATTTTCGCCCCCAGTTTTTTATTTTCCCAAGGGTAACAGAAGAAATAGGACAAATTGCACAATAACTCTTGGGGTCCAGAGTACGCTGATACCCCATATGTGGGGATAAACTACTGTTTGGACGCATGGCAGAGCTCAGAAGTGAAGGAGCACCGTTTGACTTTTTCAACGCAGAATTGGCTGGAATTGAGATCAGACGCCATGTCACATTTGGAGAGCCCCTGATGTGCCTAAACAGCGGAAACCCCCCAATTCTAACTCCAACCTTAACCCCAACACACCCCTAACCCTAGTCCCAACCCTAACCACAAACCTAACCCTAACACACCCCTAATCCCAACCCTAGCCCTAATCCTAACTTTAGCGCCAACCCTAACCCTAACTTTAGCCACAACCCTAACCCTAACCCTAATGGGAAAATGGAAATAAATACATTTTTTTAATTTTATTATTTTTCCCTAACTAAGGGGGTGATAAAGGGGGGTTTGATTTACTATTTATAGCGGGTTTTTATGATTGGCAGCTGTCACGCTAAAAGACGCTTTTTATTGCAAAAATAGTTTTTTGCATCGCCACATTTTGAGAGCTATAATTTTTGCATATTTTGGCCCACAGAGTCATGTGAGGTCTTATTTTTTGCGGTACGAGTTGACGTTTTTATTGGTACCATTTTTGAGCAGGTGACATTTTTTTGATCGCTTTTTATTTTGATTTTTGAGAGGTTAGAATGAACAAAAATCAGCAATTCATGAATTTCTTTTGGGGGAGGCGTTTTTATTGTTCCGCGTGTGGTAAAATTGATAAAGCAGTTTTATTCTTCGGGTCAGTACGATTATGGCGATACCTCATTTATATCATTTTTTATGTTTTGGCGCTTTTATAGAATAAAAACAATTTTATATAAAAAATAATTATTTTTGCATCGCTTTATTCTGCGAGCTATAACTTTTTTATTTTTTCGCTGATGATACTGTATGGCAGCTCATTTTTTGCGGGACAAGATGACATTTTCAGCGGTACTATGTTTATTTATATCGGTCTTTTTGATCGCGCGTTATTCCACTTTTTGTTCAGCGGTATGATGATAAAGCATTGATTTTTTGCTTCGTTTTTTTTTTTTTTTTTTAAGGGGTTCACTAAAGGGGTTAACTAGTGGGACAGTTTTATAGGGGGGGTCGTTACGGACGCGGCGATACCAAATATGTGTACTTTTATTGTTTTGTTTTTTTTATTTACAGGAAGAAATGAATTTATTGGGGAATATATATATTTTTTTTATTTATTTTGGATTTTTTTTATAACATGTTTATTTTTATTTTTTTTAACTTTTTTACTTTGTCCCAGGGTGGGAAATCACTGTATTTTATCAAATCGCTGGTGTGACAGTGTGCACAGCACACTGTCACACCAGCGATCGCTCAGGCAGTGCAGCAGGCTTCTCAGTGCCTGCTCTCAGCAGGCACTGAGGAAGCCGCCTCCCTCCAGGACCCCGGCGCCATCTTGGATCCGGGTCCTGGGAGGGAGGAAGCCCTCAGAACAGCGCGATCACATCGCGCTGGTCTGAGGGTCTCAGGGGGGCGCGCAGGGAGCCCCCACCCTGCGCGATCCTCCCCTGTGCCCCCAGTACACCGCGATCATGTTTGATCGCGGTGTGCTAGGGGTTAATGTGCCGGGAGCGGTCCGTGACCGCTCCTGACACACAGTCACGGGTGTCAGCTGTGATAATCAGCTGACACCCGGCGGCGATTAGCTGCGCTCCCCTCAGGAGCGCAGCTGATCGCCTATGACCTACTATCCCGTCCATGGGCAGAATGGCACGGGTTTTATGGACGGGATAGTACGTCTAATGTCAGAGAGGGGTTAATGCCGCTGGTACGAGCTTCAGTGGCTTCGTCTTCATGGAATGCATATGGTAAGGCGTGGCAAGAATGGTTTGGATTGGTTGGAGATCTTCAGGTGGGTGTTTCTAGCGAGTCAAGACTAGAAGTTATTTTGGCATATGTACAGCAATTGCATGCTAAAGGAGTGTCTTCAACACTCGTTCGAAATAGATTATCAGGGTTGGCTTTTCATTTTAAGCTTAGGGGTTGGGAAGATGTAACAAAAATTTTTATGTTGAGTCAGGCATTAAAGGTTGGGAGAAGACGAGGGTTATTAACGTGTTGAGGAGGCTTATTTCTTTTGCGTTGTTAAGAATTATTGAATGTACAAAAGTAGTGTGCAGTTCACAATACGAGTCAATATTGTTTTCAGCGGCATTTGGGGTTGCGTTTTTTGGGGCGCTACGAGTCAGTGAGCTGCTAGCTCCGTCGGTTCGGGCACCGGGAGGGCTGCAGCATAATGATGTGATATTGTGTAATAGGGGTATTCGTGTACGGATAAGGCGGTCAAAGAGGGATCCTATGGGGAGCGGATTATGGTTTGCTTTGGACTCTATTGCGGGTCCGGTTTGCCCCAATACATTGGTAACCCAATACTTGGAAATTAGGCCTAATTGCGCGTCGTTTTTTGCGCATGCGGATGGGGCGCCGGTAACAAAATTTCAGTTTTTATCATTATTACGAAGGATTTTGGTGATTTTAGGCCTTCCGGCGAGTGAATTTGGTACGCATTCATTTAGAATTGGTACAGCAACAGAAGCAGCGCGAGCAGGCATCAGAGACGATGAAATACTGAGGATAGGAAGGTGGCGATCGGCATGTTTTTTCTGTTACATTAGACCGGAATTGTTAACGATATAATAAATTGATAACAAATAAACTGTTTCTTTTCTTATTTTAGGTCGTCCAAGACCCAGTGTGTGGATATTGGTTCATTCATATGTATATTGGGCGGAGCAGAGAGCGGAGGTCCTTGGGGTTTTATAATTTGGAAGTGAATTGGAGAGGTATTCGTGGTTTAAGGTGGTCACAAGTGTTGTTAGAGGTGGTTCATATTTCAAGAAGAGTGAACGCTCCGGTTATACTGGTATTGCATGCTGGAGGAAACGATTTGGGAACAGTACAGATGGTGGAGCTTCTTACGGTAATGAGAGCTGATATTGATAAATTCACAGGTTTATTTCCGCAGATGGTTTTAGTATGGTCGGAAATAATTCCTAGAGTAGTTTGGCAAGGGGACCGGGATTGGGCTGGGATAGAGCGGGCTAGGAGAACAGTGAATCAGCAAATAGCTCATTTTGTACAATTTAAGGGAGGTATTATTGTTAGGCATAGACAATTAGAAGGTAATAATACCAGGCTATTGCGCCCAGATGGTGTACATCTACCGGAGATAGGTTTAGATATTTTTCTGTCGGGATTGAAGGAAGGGATTGAAGAAGCAATTGTGGCTTTGGGTGGGGGGTCGTAGCTTCGGGGGTCGCTACTCCTTGGCGGAAGAGAAAGACTGGGTTACATGTGCCGGGAGTCCGGTGGCATATCACCACAAGTTCTGAAGATAATATGGAGAGTTGCGACCTTACCCTCCAACAGTGGGTGTGTTAAAAGAGTTTTGGATTTCTGGATATGCAATAAAAAGTGTTATTGTTATTGGTTTTCGGTATTTTCTTTGCGCGGGGAAAAAAGGGGGCAAATGCTTAGGTAGGTATGGGCAGTCTGTGGGAGCCCGGCTTTATCAGGTGGGGGCCCGACTGGCCAGCCTGGTTGGATTAAGGAGAATTTGCAATTTTTCGCTTCCTGTGGCGCAAAAGGAAAGGGTTAAGTTTTGTGTACATAGCTGGTTCGGCTATTTGAGATGGTTTCCGGGTGTTTAGTCCCTCCCTATGAGTATAAAAGGGAGCGTAGGAGGATTTCCGGTCTCTTTGTATGCTGTCAGCAGAGCGGCCCACCCGCCCGCCCGTTTGGTTTGGTAAAAGGTTATAATTTGATTTGGAGTTAATGATGAAGAAAGTCGCAGCATTGGCGGAAGAGAAAGACTGGATTACATGTTCCGGGAGTCCGGTGGCATATCACCACAAGTTCTGAAGATAATATGGAGAGCTGTGACCTTACCCCTCCAATAGTGGGTGTGTTAAAAGAGTTTTGGATTTCTGGATATGCAATAAAAAGTGTTATTGTTATTGGTTTTCGGTATTTTCTTTGCGCGGGGAAAAAAGGGGGCAAATGCTTAGGTAGGTATGGGCAGTCTCAGAGGGATGTCTGGAATTAAAAGAGCCCCATGCCTATTAATGGGTTGTTTAATATTGCTGTTCAATTCCACTGAGGACAAATGGTTAAATCACATACACTATTGGTTAAAAGTTTGGGCATGCAATGGTTTTCCTTGTTACTACTGATATCTGTACATTGTAGATTCAGACTGAAAGCAGCAATACCGTAAGGAAACACATAAGTAAACAAGCAGTAAAGAAGCACATTTGAAACAAAGCATAATGTGGGTTAAACCTTAAATTCCTCAAAGTACCCCCTTTTACTCTGATGACAGTTTTACACCCACTCGCCATTCTCTCTAGTAGCTTCATCAGGTCGTCACCTGGAATGCCTTCCAACAGACTTGAAGGGGTTCCCAGAGGTGATGAGCACTTGTTGGCTGCTCTGCTTCCACACTGCCGTCCAGCTCATCCCAAACCATCTCAGCTAGGTTGAGGTTGGGTAATTATGCAGTGCATGTCGTCTAACATAACCTTCCTTCCTCTCCTTATTGGTCACACAGACCTTACATAGCCTGGAGGTGTTTAGGGTCAGTGTCTTGTTGCAACACAAGTAATGGGCCCATTAAAAGTAACCAGATGGGATGATATGTCATTGCAGAATACTAAAAAAGTAGCAGAAACCATCGCATATACCTAGAGAGGTATAACAGGCATGCAAGACTATATATAGGACTATGCAGGAAAAACTGCAAAAGCAATGCAAAGTAACCAAGGAAAGGCAGTCAAGATTTCCCATAAAAACAACAACTTTATTTAAACACCATAAAAATGGAATACCAAGTCTTACAAAGGTGAATGATAGGGACAGGGGCAGTTACATATAAGGTGTACTCACATAAACGCCAAAAGGGACTAAGTCCCGTCCATCCACATAGCAAAATGCATATTAATATTCCCCACCATGTACTACAGCCACAATAAGTGATCTATACTATTTTCATATGCACATGCATGTAATTATACATAGTCAGACATGGAGTAAAGCAATATACCTGATGCAATAGGACAGGACAGGACCCAGGCCCACCCCGACGCGCGTTTCGGAGACCTCAGCTCCTTCCTCAGGGGCACAAAGAAAATACCCATAGCCACCATATTTATACAGCACCAGCCCATCATAGCGCCAAATGAAATTATCACTCACAGCTGTAACAGCGGTGTATGTTAAGCCGCACTGTGATCCGACCGTTACCTGATTAATCCTGTCTCCAGGGAGCCCAGCGACGCCAGTCCCCGCACGCCACACACACGCCCACCTCGGACGATCACATCCGGAAACACGTGGGGCCCCACGTGACCAGATGACGATCAGCCGGAAGTGGGGGCGGGAAATCTTGACTGCCTTTCCTTGGTTACTTTGCATTGCAGAATACTGTAGTGACCATGGTGGGAAAATGAGCCTTGAATTTTGAATAAATCAGAAACAATGTCACCAGAAAATCACATCCACACCATCACACCTCCCCTTTGTGCTTCAAGGTTGGCACCACACATGAAGAAACCAACCACTCACCTCGTCAGACTCGTGTACAAATTTCCACTGATCTAATGTCCAGTCCTTGTGCTGCTTCTTGCTTTCTTTTTGGACAGTTGATTTGGAGATGAGTCTGCTGTTTGATATCTGTGCATCATTTATGAAGGCTGTAATCTAAGGTGCTATCAATTTGCGGTTTATGAGGCTGGTAACTCTGATGTACCTATCCTATACAGCAGAGGTAATTCATAGTCTTCCTTTTCCGGGGCGGTCCTCATGAGAGATAGTTTAATCATAGTGATTGATGGTTTTCATGACTGCTCTTGAGAATACCTTTAATGTTCCAGCAATTTTCCAGACTGACTGATTTTCATGTTTTAAAGTAGTGATGGACTGTCATTTCCCTTTACTTAATTGAGTGCTTTGTACCATACTCTGGCTTGGAACCCGTTGTGGAATATGGCTCAGTGCTGTATGGAGCTGTGTAACAGCACTGCCTTGTCAAAACCACATGATAGTTGCAAATACTTTCTTGATGAAACATACCTGTTTATGGAGAGCCATTCCAGGTGATGACCTGATGTACCTGCTTGTCACTATCCGTTTTTGTATTCGTGACAGCTCTGGCTCTGCTTTAATTTAATTTTGTTTTTTGCTTTCGTGCCAGCAAGGGTTAATGTCAGTTTTCCTTGTTGCAAGCTGCTGAGTTGGGTGGTGACTACTCCCATCATCCTTTAAATAGTCACATGATGCATCAGCTGACTGTTGGTGATAGAGTTTTCTCTGGAGACCAGCCATGGAGTTGCAGCCCTCTGGTGTCAGCGCTGAATCAGTTACTTCTGTGGAGTTCGGGGTCCTGTGTCCTCTGCGGTGTGGAGCTTGGCAGCGGTGCCTGGAGCTAAATTACTTGTGTATTTTTCCTGTCTGTCTCGTGCTTCTCACTATCCCCTGTGTTTGACTCATATGCAGTGGTGAGGCAAGCGTCCTTGCAGACAGTGCACTAGCCAGGGTTAAGTGTGGTGACAGCTAGGGACCAGGTTCGTGACGTGGCGGGGAAGGACCCGCATAGGGTGTTAGGGGAGCTTAGGGATAAGCAACAGGCTGAGTTAGGAGGGGCCCCATCCCTCGTTCCCTACTATTAGGGCCTTCCTCCCCCTTTTCCCATCCTGTTGTTGGTGTTTGTTGAGCCGTCCGCTGGATCGACCCTTGTGGTCGTGACACTGCTTGAGAGAACGATAAGGGAGTGTAAAACTGTCATCAGGCTAAAAGGGAGGTACTTTGAGGTATCCAAGGTTTAACACATTTTCCAGTTTATTTCACACACGTTTCTTTAGTGCTTATTTCCATATGTGTTCTTTCATGGTTTTGCTGCCTTCTGTCTGAATCTATAACATCCACATTTCAAGAAGAACAAGAAAAACCATTGCACGCTCAATTGTGTCCAAACTCTTAACCGGAACTGTACAACTTGTGGACATGGTCAAACTGATTGGTTGCTATCTCCAAGAGGACTTCAGATTGGCTGGATACATTGACTTCCTTTACAAACGTCACCTGGAATCAGAGGGGAAATGACTATGAGTAAATGTAAGGTGTACTCACCCAGTGAGTCAGAGCTTAATTGTGAAGAGGTGAACTCCCCTGACAAGTCTTTATGATCCCTAAAGGCATAGCTTCAACATAACGTCATTGTCTTTACTCTTCACTTCTTATTCTTGTACATTCAAAAAATTGTTACAAGAGAAATCACATAAATCCCTTAATAGCGATGATGCAATCCTGGATTATCCTCAGTCTTTTCAGGAACATCTCTATTCTTTTTTTTTCTGCATTCTTGTCTTGTCATTTAAATTGTGAGGCAATTCACTTTCCATTATCCAAAAGTAATGGAGCGGAAAAAAATGAAAAAGAAAAAACAGTTTGGTAAAAAATAATTTGCTATTAGTTTTGTTACTAATCTATGGAACAGATTATCGTGCATTATCCACTATTATTTAATATAGACTACATAATATACCATTACTCATTGATATTTACTAGAGCGCATTTCTAGAAGAAAGTAAAACGGTGTTTATAAAGATACTCAAATTGATGTAAATTTGTGTTGATGTGAATGTGTCTTGTCTGCACAGTGTGTGTCACTTGTTAGAGAAGGAGTTTGTGCTCCAGAGCGGCACTTCTAACTGAGGACAGAGCCATTTTGGTGACTATGAAGAATTTTATTCAGGATTGTTTAACATGGTTGAAACTGCAGTTACACTTGCCTTGACTATTAATTTCAATGGCAAAAACAATTCTGGTTATTTCTGGACATGGTCATCAAGTGTGTCCACAAAAACATCTTACTTGATCTCCTTATAAGAAGTGGGCGTTAAGCCGGCCATACGCATTACATGGCTGTCGGAAGAACGATACTTTGGCCGAAAGCCATCTCAGCCGACTCTCCCATGTACAGGAGAACTGGTTCGGCCGAGCCCCTCTGTAAACTGTATGAGAAAGTCACTGGATGACTTGTTGGCTGGCGGCTTACCTCTGAGAGGACAATGCGATCTGCAATCCGTAATCGGACATGCATGATCGACTTTTCTCCCGAACATCATTCGATGTCCAATACACATTAGACCATCTGCTAGACCCTTCAATATCGATGGGTTTGACCAACATTAGTCTAATGTAGGCAGGGGAAATTCATTTTCCCAAGGGGCCAAATGAGAGACCGTGACTATTGTGGATGGCTGAACCAATATACAGTGCCTTGCGAAAGTATTTTGGCCCCCTGGAACTTTTCAACCAATTCCCACATATCATGCTTCAAACATAAAGATACCAAATGTTAATTTTTGGTGAAGAATCACCAAGCATACCCCAAGCGACTTGCAGCTGTAATCGCAGCAAAAGGTGGCGCAACAAAGTATTAAGTTAAAGGGGCCGAATAATATTGCACACCCCACTTTTCAGTTTTTGTATTTCCACAAAAATTTGAAATAACCAATAAATTTCGTTCAACTTCACAATTGTGTCCCACTTGTTGATTCTTCACCAAAAATTAACATTTGGTATCTTTATGTTTGAAGGATGATATGTGGGAAAAGATTGAAAAGTTCCAGGGGGCCAAATACTTTCGCAAGGAACTTTATACCCCTATATACAATATGAGCCAACAACATACAGTATGAGCCCCCAAATAGCCACTCTACGTACAGTATGAGCCCTCACATAGCCTCCTATATATAGTATGAACCACCACATAGACCCCTACATACAGTATGAGCCCCCACATAGCCTCTTTATATACAGTTTGAGGTCGCAGATAGCAGATAAATGCAATATCTACTAAATATACTGTAGCATGAGCGTGCCACACAATCTCCTAAATACAATATGAGCATCCACATATTTTTCTATATATGCAAAGATCCCATACACATATACGGTAATAAAAAAAACACGTGCTCATCTCGCTCACTGGCGCTCTGCTCCTGTCTTCAGTGCACTGACTTTGTGCATAGCTAACGTAATCTAATGACTTCATCCCATCTGCTGTCTCACACGCTGATTGGTGGAAATTTGGAACCGCGGCTACGACCTCCATCAATCATATATTTACCTCTCTCTGGATAGCGGTGACATCGGGAGACAGATTGCAGCACCAGATAGGCAAGGGCATGGTGTGACCTGTTGGCCACTGTTTTCAGTCCTTTGGCTTTCTCGGTCCGTGGACCAAACTGGAGCAGCCGAAGGGCCAGAAGTGGCCTGCAGGCTGCACATTGTCCAGCTCTGGTCTAATATGTATGGGGACCTTTAGACGAAGTAAACACAGAAATGCTGTCCACTGTCATGAATTTATGCTCAGGAGGAGCAATACAATGAACAGTTGCCACAGTCTGAATGGATATCATCCAATCGGTCTAGCATGGGGACACATTTAAAAAACGTACAATGCATCATATATGTATTTTCCTGGCGACACTTTCTATAAAAAAGCACAGTCTGCCACACTTTCCTAATCCATTCATTAAATAGTGTGCCACACATACTAGTAGCCAAAATAATACACTCTTGGCCTTTATCTGGTGAATGGTGGCCTATGGTTTAATTAAAATATACATCGGGAAAAGCTTCTAGCTTTGTTAAACGCATAAATCACAAATACAGTGTGCCATCAGCATTCAAGTCCCCCTAAACAATGGATTGCTGTCGGACAGTCCATTATCAGGCCAACAACTATTTTTCCCTACTCCTTATACAGAAACACCTGAACTCTCCAAAGCTTTCAACAACGTCTGTTTATTTTTTAAGAGCTCGAGAACTGTACTCTAAACCCGAGTGTTCTTAAAAAAGTGACAAGTGCCACAAAACAAGTGCACTAGGATAAAGGCCCCCTGATAAACCCATCCCTCAGAGCCAGAAGGCCACAGCAAGGGTCAGAGGCTAGTAGCTGTCCTAGTCGAAACCAAAGGAGACTCGCAGCTTCTGCCTGGGCAAGAACTAGAAAGCATCTAGGCCGGCTCCCGTGCTGCAGAGTTTAACAGCATTGACACACTACGCACGCCAATATAGTTAAAAGTAGTGTAACTCCGGGTGGGCTGCTCAGAGCGCATTGATTCAGGGTGGCCGCACCCTCTGCCCCCTTCCCCCGTAGCTACGCTTCTGCCGGTGGAGAATGGTTTCTTGGCATACTTTGCGTCATCTCATACCTACAAATGGACGTTTGAACAGTGGAATTTACCTAAGTAATGTGGCCGACCAATTTCATCCCATCATGGCAGTTTTTACCCTATAGCAATCGGACACTTGCAGCAGGACAAAGCACTATGCTTCAAGGATATTGTTGCTCATCTCTACTGGCTCCAGCACGGTGCGCTGTACTCTTCTTCCCAATTTATCGCGTCTCTTTGTTCCTCTGTACATTTTGCTGCCATGACAACACAATGTGTTCTTTTATCATCATCCTGCCAGATCATTTAACCTGGCCCAGATGGTGGCACACTACCTGAGTATTTAGGTAGTTCGCATCCTGCCATTACTCAGTGTTAGGCTAGTTTCACATTAGCGTCTTTTTGCGCTGCGCATCGTGCGCAAGTGGAAACGCATGCAAAAACGCATGCAAACGCAAGACCATGCGCACCCATGTTAAACATAGGGGCGCATGAACGCTTGAACAGATG
This sequence comes from Oophaga sylvatica, assembly GCA_033576555.1. Classification (NCBI taxonomy): domain Eukaryota; kingdom Metazoa; phylum Chordata; class Amphibia; order Anura; family Dendrobatidae; genus Oophaga; species Oophaga sylvatica. Next base: position 64,635,865 of record JARQOD010000005.1, read on the forward strand.
CTAAAACGCTAATGGGAAACCAGCCGTCTAGACATGTTTACGCTTTAAATGCATGCATACGCAAACGCAGGCGTGCGCATGTCCATGCACATGCCTGCGTTCCCATAGACTGTAATGCTTTGTTATGACGCATTCCGTGCGAAAGCGACCGCATGCGTTTTCTTACGCAACATATTGCGTCGGGTGCGACTAGACGCATACTTTGAAAAAACATATGCGCACGAAAACGCAAACAAACGCAAGACCATGCTCCCCCATGTTAAACATAGGGGCGCATGAACGCAAGCGCAGATGTGCTGCGCACAAAAACGCTAATGTTACACCAGCCTTAGAGACATTTCTTCTATATTATTAAATAAACTCTGAGATGTTGTGAAAGCTCTGCTAAACTGTTGTGCCAACTCTTTCACACTGTAGTTCCACTCTACTACATCAATGTGCCAACTCTGCTATATTGTGGTTTCACTTTGCTATATCATTGTTATAGCTCTGCTACATTAGTTGCAAGTTGTTCCAGCTTTGCTACATCAGGTGTCCTTGTTCCAGCTCTGCTACATCAATTACAGTTTTTCCAGCTCTTCTACACCAGTTACTGTTGTTCCAGCTCTGATATGTCATTTGCTGTTGTTTCAGTTTTGCCATACCTGTTGACATTGTTTCAGTTCTGCTACATCGGCTGGAGGAAAAAATCGGACATGTGCACAGCCCCTAAAAACAACATTGGACTGAGTATGATGTTTTGTCGGATCGCAGATGAACCAAAAATACGGTCATGCGCACAAGCCTTAATAATATGGCATTTAATACAAGATGATACAAGCTGTAATTCAGGATCAGTAAAAGATGAATAATTTAATGTTTTATTGAATGACTCAACTTTATATGTAAACTCATTTTATGTTGGAAAGAAACAATATTTTACATTACTAATTGGAAAACAATGCATCATTCAGAAGAACACAAATAACAAGCGCCCGACTGAGTAGATCACAAGCTCCATGTACTCACCGAAAATCCCATTGAGTGAGTGTCTCATTGTGCAGACGTAGGACATGAATTCTCTCCTAGTGAAGTGCTTCCTGATCTCCCGATTTACTGACAATGAGATAATTCCCCCTTTGTAAATACAGACACTCATCCCAACCATTGTGCACCTTATGGGGGATTATCTGCTGCTCTATATTATATTCTACAAAGGTGAAGATCAGTGACAATGGAGAAGTTGGCTTTTCTGGATATGATCATGACAAAGAATTCCTAAATTTTCCCTAGGGGTAGTAAAGCCTTTTCAATGATTCCACTGACATCATAAGATTTAAAGGAGACCTGTCAAGGGGAGATGAAATGCAAAGTAAGCTGATATCTATATTACTATGAGACAAAGGAATGGTGAATAACCAAGTTTAAGTTACTAAGAATTGTTTTATCATAAAGCGTAAAGCCCATGGTATAAGCTCATAGGGTTGGACACTGATTTAAAGGAAACCTGATAGCCCATCCACGGGCAACATGTATCAGGTACTGGCTGCATGATTTCAGCCAGGTGTGTTTGACCAGGGCAGCCATCAGGGCATTACTGCCATTACTGGTGTATGGGGCCCGGTGAACAGAAGTAAAGAGGGGGGCCGGGACTTGGTAAGACACGCTGCGCAGCCTGTGCTGAGGCAAGATAGCCGAGCCACTGTATAAATGGCCTGGCAGACTGGGTGGCACGCTGGAAACTAGGTCAATTACTTTTCTTAATAAAGTCACGGGGCCCCAGTCACTCACCACCGCAGCTACTTATATTGTATGGCTGCAGCAAAGTGGGACAGCTGCATCTAACATCAGTGACAGCAGACGCTGCCGATCCACCCTCTGTTCCTTTGCTGCCAGTATTCCCCAGACCCTTGTGGTACATTATATGCAGGAGTTGAGGGCCTGAAAGTGATGAAATGCGTGCACCCCCATCGACTCACCCGTCCACCCTCCATTCTCCCATCCAACCTCCCATTCGCCCACCCGCTTGCCCACCCACCCACCACTCTCCATGTGCCCCCTCCCTTCTCGTGCAGTGTGAAGTAGGAGGCCACCTCTGTCTGCGCCTGCAAACTACTACTAAGTCGAGCCCTACTGAATGCTGCCTGTCGGCCTGCTTGCAATAAGGTACAGTTGCCTGTCTTAAAGTGGATATTTTAGTAACCTAATACTTATCCCCTATCCTATACACAACATATGGGATAATTATTAGGGCCAGTTCACATGGTTTGAGGGGTGCAGACGAGCTGGATTGGAGCCTGAGTGGAGTCTCAATGGGGTCCAAAAATTTTGCCAGTATGGGGCCCTGAAATTCCTGGTGGCAGTCCTGTGTTTAACCACCGGAGACATCGTTGCACAGGAGACTAGTCGGACAGGCGGGTTTCTGGCAGCTTCTCCTCATCAGCTCCCTTGGATTGACAGTTTTCTCGCTGTTCATGTAGGGAGAGACCTGTCAATCAATTTCAGTAAGCAAGGAGAAGCTGCTGAGAACCATGTGTCTGACTAGTCTCCCGTGCTGTTTGGTTCCTAGCTACTTTTACATATATGGCTGAAATCACCTTCATTGCTTGATACATGCTGCGAATGGTTCAGGGAGAAGAAGAATGAGACTTAACAATGTGAGCAAACGGTTTGCAAATCGCTTACTTGAGGTCACATGACCGCCCACTCATAATGACAATACCGGGGAATCGTGATAGTGAGCCTGACAGTGTGCGCACCTCAAAATGTCATGATTCAGCAGTGTGCAGTTACATAGAGTGACTGCAGATGTTTGTCCCAAGCCCAGCCAACCCCTTTAAGGAAAACAAGTACTTCCCCCAAGTTGTGCATTATGGGTGACGGTAGGTTATTGAATTCTAAATTTATTATTAAATTAGCAAAAATCAAAATAACTTTGAGGTTTTATAATAATCATCTCTCAAAGGAAATGCAAAAAAATGATAAACAATCAAAAATATTTTATGGTCTTAATAATTTTGTTATTGGTAATGGAAGAAAATTGCAGCATGAAGCTGTAGTTTCATAGTTTTATTGTACTCAGGAAAACAACATATGATAAAGCTAAGAAGGAAAAAAATAAACTTTATATCTGCTGTGCATATTGTTTATTCACTTAAGTTAAAGTGACAGTCACCCATTAAATACCTAGTAGTGAGAACTACGGATGGGCAAAAGAAACAACAGTGCCACCTACAGGTTATAACTGATTGTTATTACAAAAACACTGACATGAAGAACCTCCGCAGAACAAGACAGGGATAAGACCAACTTTCCATGAGTTATAAACTCTTCGCAGAGCTAACAATTTGGTTATGTTCACACGTTGCCATTTTTTTATGCATATTAAAAACTGCTTTTTACAGTCCAGCAAAAGCTATGAGATTTCAGAAATCTCATGCATACATTTTTTACCTGACACAATTGGAAAACTGCAGCTTTTTTCAATCTGCAGCATGTCACTTCTTTTAGTATTTTTGTAGCATTTTTTGCACCATGGAAAGCAATGAGAAAGTGCAAAAACGCTGGAAAAAAAACACAACACTGCATTTTTGCTCTGTTTTTTTGTTATTTTTGGTGAAGAAAACTAACTTTAGTAAACATGTACTGTAGACAAATGGCGCATGTAATAAGCACCAAAAAATGCAGCAAAAACGCACCAAAACCAGCTTTTTGTCAGGAGCTTCTTAACTGCCAAGAGAGCTGCAGAAAAAAAGAACACAATCCAAAATATGCAACATGTGAACATAGCCTTAAAGTTACTGCACAATACACAAGCACAGTGCCCAAATGGTAACATAATATAGAGATGTGCCAGTCTATACATAGAATATTGTTAGGCTACAAACAATCCAAATAAGTGACATTAATAAAATCTACAATATATATGTAATTTGGGGCGGGACGGTAGCTGTGGGTGAGGTACTGGTCTCCTGTGCCCTGGACTGTTATATTAACGTGGGGCGTCCTGGCTCAGTGTGTGGACTTGTGTCGTAGGGGTGGTACGCTCGTGCAGGCCACATGTAACCAATGATGCTTGTTTGCCTGGACCGGATGTTAACCAGTTCATGAAAGGAGACCACCATTTAAAATTAAACTTCTTTCTACTGAAGAATAACGTGATATGAACTATATACAGCAGATAGGAGGCATTTATCTTCAAAGATGATTCTTTAACCACAAGTGACATGAACACACACATCTCCTTCTTCCCTGAAAACACGCTATCTTCTCCGCTTACTTTCTCCACTCTTTGCACAGACCAGCACACTATCTTGGGAGCTCCCATTTTCCTTTGTGGGGACTGTACAGGTCTAGGTGTAACACTATGGCCCCTTTTCCACTGTACGGACCGCACGGGTCTAGGTGTAACACTGCGGACCCTTTTCCTCTATAGGGACCACACAGGTTGAGGTGTTATGCTACGACCCCTCTCAGTTTCCAGTCCACAAGAGTCCTAGACTCCATCCTGTACCAACACGTCCTGTGATTTCTCCGTAGGAGAGGATGCGTCCCAATATGACGACACTTGACTTTTCTTACTGTAGACATTTAGTAGCTTCAGTGATATATACGTATTCTCATCCTTTTGCTTTCCTTTACTTTTTCCTTCCATTACCTCTCTAACGGAGACTCCATACCGTCCTACTATGCTTCCTGGCCCACACCCCAATATTCATTCACTCACTCTCTTTGTCTCGATTCCGGAGTGCTACACTTCTCTGCTATCTCTTCTCTTACAAGTTCTTACTATCTGCTCCGGTAGTTCCTCTCTTGACACAGGGACAACCCCATGCATCCAGCACTGCTCACACCAGACCTGAAGTCTTTACTCTGCACCCTCTGGGCTCTTTCTGACTAACTATGAGGTAGTCCTTTCTGAGCCTATTGCATTGCCCTTCCCTCTACGGGCTAAACTTTAGACTTCAAGGGATTGTCCACTACTAGGACAACCCCTTCTTGATTTAACAGTTTGGCCCCAATAAAATAAAAAATTTATACTCCCCTCCCATGCCGGCGCCATTCCAGCAGTGTCAGCACTCATATTCCCAGGACTGTGATGTGGTGTTGTGACATGTGATCCTGGCACCCAATCAGCTCTGGCATCACTGTGTCCACCTTCATACGAATTGAATATGAAGAGGAAGTCTGGGATGCAGCTGATTCCTGGCTTCCTCTTCATGTTCAATTTGACAGGGGGTGGGGACAGTGATGCCAGAGCTGATTGGGCGCCGGGCTAATGTGTCACAACAACCGCACGGGCGCCCCGGGGAGAGCAAGTGCCAACACTGCAGGAACGGTGCCGGTGTGTAGCCCTGGTGGTGGGCACACGCAGTACCCTGGGGAGTGTATGGAGAGGCAGCGGCTTAAAGCTCAATATGCATTCACTCTACACACACTAGACACCCCCTTGGGGTAGTGAAGGATACTCTAGGGAGTGGTCAAGAAGGTATGTGTAGGAGTGATTTTAGTCAGAGAGTCTAGTTCCTGTCTTCGGGCAGTAAGGACGTGGAGAGTCTGCGTCTAGACTACAGTGAGAGAGTCTGCATCTGGAGGGAGGAAGGAGTCTAGATTGCTATCTCATCAGCTTGGAAAGTGGAGTCTGGTATAGGTGTTGGAATACACCTTAGTCTGGTCAGAGCTGTGTCATCTCCTCAGCATACATTGAAGGAAAGAACAAGTTGTAACCCAGAAAGGCTTCAGCATTCCTGTCTCAAGGACAGTATCAGGTACAGTGACGTGCTCCTGCCTGTGATAACTGAGCATCTGTGGCGAACTTGATTGTAAGGAAAAGATTGGAAGTGACTGCTCGACCCCTGGCTAGTAAGAGTGTTTATGTTACCAGCGTGGACAAGGCGAAAGGCAAGTGGATTATAAGATTTGTGCTTAACGGATTGCAGAAGTCCAGCACCCTGTTTACCGGTCACTGGGGACCGAAGAGTCACTGTTGCTTCAGGCACAGTGACAGGACAACCAGGAATCTACCGGACCCTAGGTCGCGGCAGACAAGCCCCTTATAGTCAGTACGTAATTGGAGTCAGGGGGAGTGAAGACTTTAAGTTAGTGCACGACAATAAAAGGATTCAGCTCCTTCACAGGAAGGCTCCTAACACTAAGCTGACTGGGCAGTTACAGCAAGCATTGCTGAAGATTGAGGGAACTACGCTTCATGCTAGTTGCACTCGCCATATTGGAGATAAAGGAGGCCCCTAACTTGTCCAGCTGCTGCCTCAAAATACACTCTCCGTGGATCAGCCTCCCTGGGACCAGCCTTAACATCCTGCAAGTAAAGGTATGGAAAGACTTTGACTGTGTGAGACTGAGTTATTACTGCATGCCTGCACAATCCCTACCTAACTACCGACCTGAGGGAAGAGTCCCACCTGTAGGGGACCCGACATCTAGCTGCCTCACCATCCCTCAGAGATCTACAGCAGCGCTGGTACTAATTACCAGAACACTACAGGTGGCGTCACGAACTGTACATACATCAATCCCCTGTAAATATATCAACAACATACGCCAGACCGCCCGGGCCACAGACCGAGCCACAGCTACCTGTGACAAAATCCCCATAGACTTCTACGGGCTCGGCTCTGAGTACCCCATTGCCCTGGTAATCCACAATTGTGGTGGCGGGTCGACACAACTAACTTGGCGTCACGAACAGGATACGAAACTCGCAGAATTGCGAGCCCTGCGTGCCTATGTAACTGTTTGAGTGAAAAAGACTGTTTGCTATTTTTGGCGCTAAAATCCGCCATTTTGCCGCCATATTCGCGCCCTCAGGCGCTGGAGAAGAAGGTGGGCGTACCTGTAAAAGCGCGCTGTTGCCTGGCTCCGCCCCCGGCTCTGACTCATCGGCAGGTCCTGCGACAGGAAGTGAACGCTCTGACATCAGAGCGCCTGCGACGAAGGTCCTGTCTCCACCGAAAAGGAATGAAGGAGATAGAGAGACGCTGGCGTGCCCTGAAACAGCGGCTGCTGAGGGACGCAGTGTTCTCTCCTACAAGCATAATGCCGTCTCCTGAATTCCCAAGTTCCCTGCTGAGGAAGGCTGAAGAGAAACCGGAGGCTGCCCCCAAAAGTACCGATCCTGATCCCACCGATGGAGCGGTGGAGGCAAAGGAGGTTGAGGAGGTACAGCCAGTTCCGGAACGCCCGCCCGGCCAGGAGGCCGCAGCAGATGATCAATCCCTGGTAGGGACACCGGCGGGGACCCAGCCGTCAATGATGGAGAGCGACTGGGAAGAGATGGAGCAGCGACAGCAGCAGGTTAGTGCGTCCTCAATTGAGCCATTGCGCACACCTGCTTCCTGCTCTGCATCACACCAGCATTGTGCGTCCTATTCCGCATCGCCCCCTGCGTACACCTCAGTATCGCAATCGGCGACCTACTCTGCATCGCAATCGGCGACCCAATCTACATCGCAAACTGCGGTTACAGCTGAATCGCCCCCTGCAACGCAAATTGAGACGCAGTCGGCGTCTCACGAGAAAGAGATACCCGTTGCGCCCTGATGGTTCATACAAAGACTGTTGCGACCCAGACTCTGATCGCAGCACATGATCTGTTCGTCATGAGATCTAGGGATCATCGCATTGTTCCAGCCCCCGGGATGGAAAGTGTAACAGAAATTAATAAAGAGATGTGAAGAACGGTAGGACCCAGACAGGGTTTACCGCAGCTGAGAAGATGTATATAAGTTTTTATAAAAGTGAAAGTAGTTTGTACCGTTAATATGAAAAATGTCTATTTAATACTTTGTGTATTTTTCTATGTTTAATGCAACGTTCAAGATATTCGTACCTCCCGGATGGGAAGAAGTTAATGTTATTGTTATTGCATAAACAAAAATTTTTCTGTCTTTTGTATTTCACAGCCCGGGAGTGCTGTCGTTTACCATGGGGGAATGTGTAGCCCTGGTGGTGGGCACACGCAGTACCCTGGGGAGTGTATGGAGAGGCAGCGGCTTAAAGCTCAATATGCATTCACTCTACACACACTAGACACACCCTTGGGGTAGTGAAGGATACTCTAGGGAGTGGTCAAGAAGGTATGTGTAGGAGTGATTTTAGTCAGAGAGTCTAGTTCCTGTCTTCGGGCAGTAAGGACGTGGAGAGTCTGCGTCTAGACTACAGTGAGAGAGTCTGCATCTGGAGGGAGGAAGGAGTCTAGATTGCTATCTCATCAGCTTGGAAAGTGGAGTCTGGTATAGGTGTTGGAATACACCTTAGTCTGGTCAGAGCTGTGTCATCTCCTCAGCATACATTGAAGGAAAGAACAAGTTGTAACCCAGAAAGGCTTCAGCATTCCTGTCTCAAGGACAGTATCAGGTACAGTGACGTGCTCCTGCCTGTGATAACTGAGCATCTGTGGCGAACTTGATTGTAAGGAAAAGATTGGAAGTGACTGCTCGACCCCTGGCTAGTAAGAGTGTTTATGTTACCAGCGTGGACAAGGCGAAAGGCAAGTGGATTATAAGATTTGTGCTTAACGGATTGCAGAAGTCCAGCACCCTGTTTACCGGTCACTGGGGACCGAAGAGTCACTGTTGCTTCAGGCACAGTGACAGGACAACCAGGAATCTACCGGACCCTAGGTCGCGGCAGACAAGCCCCTTATAGTCAGTACGTAATTGGAGTCAGGGGAGTGAAGACTTTAAGTTAGTGCACGACAATAAAAGGATTCAGCTCCTTCACAGGAAGGCTCCTAACACTAAGCTGACTGGGCAGTTACAGCAAGCATTGCTGAAGATTGAGGGAACTACGCTTCATGCTAGTTGCACTCGCCATATTGGAGATAAAGGAGGCCCCTAACTTGTCCAGCTGCTGCCTCAAAATACACTCTCCGTGGATCAGCCTCCCTGGGACCAGCCTTAACATCCTGCAAGTAAAGGTATGGAAAGACTTTGACTGTGTGAGACTGAGTTATTACTGCATGCCTGCACAATCCCTACCTAACTACCGACCTGAGGGAAGAGTCCCACCTGTAGGGGACCCGACATCTAGCTGCCTCACCATCCCCTCAGAGATCTACAGCAGCGCTGGTACTAATTACCAGAACACTACAGGTGGCGTCACGAACTGTACATACATCAATCCCCTGTAAATATATCCCCAACATACGCCAGACCGCCCGGGCCACAGACCGAGCCACAGCTACCTGTGACAAGAATCCCCATAGACTTCTACGGGCTCGGCTCTGAGTACCCCATTGCCCTGGTAACCCACAATTGTGGTGGCGGGTCGACACACCGGCACAGGAGGTGAGCATAAGCCTTTTTATTTTATTGAGGCCCAGCGTGGGTTATGAGACAAGGTTGTCCAAGTAGTGGATGACTTCTTTAACTCTATTTTACCCTACTCACTGTCTGGTGCTGGGCAGACCATAATAATTTTATTGCCATCTTGTGGTCATTATACTTAACATCACATAGCAATACGTATCACACAGTACACATTACACAATACACTGTACAACATTACATGAAGGCTTCTCAGGTGGTGTTACCCATCCCCCTACACACACACATACAGTGCCTTGCAAAAGTATTTGGCCCCCTGGAACTTTTCAACCTTTTCCCACATATCATGCTTCAAACATAAAGATACCAAATCTAAATTTTTGGTGAAGACTCAACAACAAGTGGGACACAATTGTGAAGTTGAACGAAATTTATTGGTTATTTAAAATTTTTGTGAAAATACAAAAACTGAAAAGTGCGGCATGCAATATTATTCAGCCCCTTTACTTTCAGTGCAGCAAACTCACTCCAGAAGTTTGTTGTGGATCTCTGAATGATCCAATGTTGTCCTAAATGACTAATGATGCTAAAAATAATCCACCTGTGTGTAATCAAGTCTCCGTATAAATGCACTAGCTCTGTGATAGTCTCAGGGTTCTGTTTGAAGAACAGAGAGCATCATGAAGACCAAGGAACACAACAGGCAGGTCTGTGATACTGTTGTGGAAAAGTTTAAAGCCGGATTTGGATACAAAATGATTTCCAAAACTTTAAACATCCCAAGGAGCACTGTGCAAGCGATCATATTGAAATGGAAGGAGTATCATACCACTGCAAATCTACCAAGACCCGGCCGTCCCTCTAAACTTTCATCTCAAACAAGAAGACTGATCAGAGATGCAGCCAAGAGGCCCATGATCACTCTGGATGAACTGCAGAGATCTACAGCTGAGGTGGGACAGTCTGTCCATAGGATAACAATCAGTCGTACACTGCACAAATCTGTCCTTTATGGAAGAGTGGCAAAAAGAAAGCCATTTCTCAAAGATAGCCATAAAAAGTGTTGTTTAAAGTTTGCAACAAGCCACCTGGGAGACACACCAAACATGTGGAAGAAGGTGCTCTGGTCAGATGAAACCAAAATCAAACTTTTTGGCAATAATGCCAAATGATATGTTTGGCGTAAAGGCAACAAAGCTCATCACCCTGAACACACCATCCCCAATGTCAAACATAGTGGTGGCAGCATCATGGTTTGGGCCTGCTTTTCTTCAGCAGGGACAGGGAAGATGATTAAAATTGATGGGAAGATGGATGGAGCCAAATACAGGACCATTCTTGAAGAAAACCTGTTGGTGTAATGTAAGTAGTACAGTTCATATAGTGTCTTGTGCTTGGGTGCGATGAAAACACAGGAGTCACAGGTTTGATATAGAAGGTCTTGTATTACTTCATACAAGTGGCAATAATAGTCACACAGTTTGCAGATACAAAAGCAGGAGACACAGCAGGCCAGAGTAACTTAAGCTCAGCAATCACTCTCCACAACAGGTTCAGGATCTCTTCTCTGTTACCGTAAATCCATGCAAACGTGGATTTATCAAAATAGCAAGGTTCCAAAGTCCACGAGTGTTCCAAAGTTCCACAATAGGAAATAACTGGAGTACAAGTCCAAGGCTTTCAGGAGTCAGGTCACAGGTTCACTGCAGGCTTGATTCTGAAGCACTGATTGCTCAGCTGTGGCTGCTTAAGAAGCAAGAGGAGAGAATCAGGGCGGGAACATGCAAGCTGGAAACTCCATATTGACTGAGGGCAAGATAGCTGCAGCAAGACAGAAAGTAAAATGGCTGACGAACAAACTGAGTTTCAGGAACATGTACACAGAACCTTACATTACTCCCCCCTTAGGGACAACCTCCAGATGACCTCAGACCAGGCTTGTGTGGGTACCTCTGATGAAACTGACGGAGCAAGCGAGGAGCATTAACGTTATTGACCGGTTCCCATGAGTTGTCCTCCACTGGGTAGCCCTGCCATTTAATCAGATATTGTAACTGATTTCTATACAACCTGGAATCTAAAATCCTTTCCACCACAAATTCTTCCTGACCATCGACTAGCACTGGGTCAGGGCAAGGAGAAGAACGTCCAGGAAACGTATTGGGTGTCGCAGCCTTTAGTAGGGATACATGAAAGACAGGGTGGATTCTCATAGTTCTGGGCAGTTGAAGACGACAAGCAACGGCACTTATAATTTTACTGATTTTATAGGGTCCAATGTACTTATGTCCCAACTTAGACGATGGAATCCTTAACTTAAGATTTCTGGTTGACAGCCAGACCAGGTCTCCTACCTTGAAAGCTGGTGCAGGTTTACGAAATTTATCTGCTGCTTTCTTGTACCTTTCCTGAGCCGATTCCAGATTCTCCTTTAGAAGATCCATATTCTTCTGTAAAGACGTGATTCTTTCAGCCACTGCTGGTAAAGGCGTTTCTATGGGAAATCGTGGTAGAATGTTAGGATGATAACCTAGATTAGAGTAAAAAGGAGACTGCTTAGTGGAGGCACTCTGAGAGTTGTTATAAGAGAACTCAGCTAATGGAAGTAGATCCACCCAATCATCCTGTAGGTGGCAGATAAAGCAGCGGAGATACTGCTCCAGGGTTTGATTGGTTCGTTCGGTCTGTCCATTAGTCTGGGGATGAAAAGCAGAAGAAAGGTTTACTTTAATGTCCAATGCTGCACAGAAATTTTGCCAAAACCTAGAAGTGAATTGCACCCCTCGATCCGAAATAACCTCATCCGGTACTCCATGTAAGCGAAACACATCTTTAATCATCAAATCTGATGTCTGTTTTGCAGTGGGTAAGCCGACACAAGGGATAAAATGAGCTGCCTTTGTTAGACGGTCAACCACCACTAGAATGGTGTTCTTCCCTTGAGAGGTTGGTAACTCCACAATGAAGTCCATAGAAATGGATCCCCACGGGCGGGACGGGGTGGGAAGAGGCTGTAACAGACCAGTTGGTGAGGAGCGAGGTGTTTTGCATCTTGCACAGACTTCACATGAAGTGACATAGTTTAAAACATCCTTCCTGCAAGTGGGCCACCAAAAGAAACGAGAAAGAAATTCCTGTGTCTTTAGAATTCCTCTATGCCCAGCTATCTTGGAATCATGAATGAGTTGCAATACTCTCAATCTGACTGTTTCAGGAATATACAGGCGTTGTTCCTGAATCCACACACCATTCTTAAAGACAAGACTTACGTCCCTTGGGGGTTGTGCCAAAAAAGAATCCGCATGGTATGTGTCACGCGGTCTTATGATATGTGTACGATGTCAGTAAACTATTCTTAAAAGAACAACACTCTATACAACATATAGATTAGCAACATCAGCATGTAAATATAGAATAGATTTACCTGACACGATATCCGTTGAACTCAGGGTTAATCTTGAGGACTTGATACACTGTCACAGGAAAGAGGAGGACCGGGGGTCTAACCTGACCCTAAACTGGGGTCCTAACTAATCCCTCACCTTGGAGGTACTGATAATGGTTCAGAGGTCCAAGTCTCCAGCCTAACCCTGTCTCCTATCAGTCCCTGAACCCTGTAATCAGTCCTAAGAAGGATTCTGATTACCACCAAAGGGATATGGGCTGATCTCTGTTAAATACACAGATTTAGACATATAAGACAGACTGGAGAAAACACAGACTTGCATACACACTCAAACACAGAAGGAACATAAATGATCTGGGATATTAAACTCTAAGCAAGGTGAGCTTAAAACAACTAAGGAGCTCTTTAACTTAAGTCTATACAGGTACAATCCTATCTGTGGTCTGCATGAAGAATTTCACTGGCAACTCCCAACACAGACAACCAGAGATTTAAAGGAAACCAATCAACAAATAATTAATTGCAGCCGGGAGAAACTGCACCCAGTCCCAGAACTGAGCACAGACAGAATTAACTCCCTAACTGCCAAACACAAAGAAACAGCAACTCAGCTGTGAGAAGTCAGAATGTGCAACCGCGACGATCTTCGTGGCGATGCACACATGACAGTACCCCCCCTTCTACGAGGGGCCTCCGGACCCTCAGGGCCAGGTTTGCCCGGGTGAGTTCTGTGGAAGGTCCGCACCAAACGATCTGCGTTAATGTCAGACGCAGGAACCCACGTCCTCTCCTCTGGACCATACCCCTTCCAATGCACCAAGTACTGAAGGGACCGGCGATTCAGACGTGAGTCAATGATCTTTGACACTTGAAACTCCAAGTTACCATTGACCACCACTGGAGGAGGAGGTAGAGGTGATGGTATGACTGGTGCCACGTACCTCTTAAGTAATGACTTGTGGAACACATTGTGGATTTTAAACGTAGGAGGGAGGTCCAGACGAAATGCCACAGGATTAATTATGGAACTGATCCTGTACGGCCCGATGAATCTGGGGCCCAGCTTCCAGGAGGGAACTTTAAGTTTTATATTCCTGGTAGACAACCATACCAGATCGTTCACATTAAGATCTGGACCAGAAACTCTCCTCCTATCAGCCATACGTTTATAACGGTTCCCCATAGCACTCAGATTATTCAATACACCTCTCCACACTGAAGCAAGTGACGACGAGAAACGCTCCTCCTCAGGAACCCCAGAAGGGCCCCCCCATTGAATGTACAAAACTGGGGATGAAAACCATATGCCCCAAAAAACGGGGACTTACCAGTGGACTCGCTCCGCCTGTTGTTAAGAGCGAACTCTGCCAGAGGCAAGAAAGAAGACCAGTCCTCCTGGTTCTCTGAGAGAAAACACCGAAGATAAGTCTCTAGGCTTTGATTCAGACGCTCTGTCTGACCATTGGTCTGCGGATGAAAAGCCGAGGAAAATGACAATTGCATCCCCCGACGTAAACAAAATGCCCTCCAAAACTTGGACACAAACTGAGACCCCCTATCTGACACCACATCAGAAGGCAACCCATGAAGTCTCACAATCTCCCCAATGAACACCTGCGCCAGAGTTTTAGCATTAGGGAGGGCAGGAAGAGCAATGAAATGTGCCATCTTACTGAACCTGTCAACAACCACCAGTATGACAGTCTTCCCTGACGACTGAGGAAGGTCCGTGATGAAGTCCATAGACAAATGAGTCCATGGACGCTCCGGAAGTTTCAAGGGTAAGAGGGTCCCAGACGGACGGGTATGAGGGGTCTTAGAGCGAGCACAAACCCCACAGGACGCGACAAAAGTTAAAACATCTTTATTAACGTTAGGCCACCAAAACTGGCGAGAAAGGAGATCTAAAGTAGCCTTACTCCCTGGATGTCCTGCTAAAGCAGAATTATGATGTGCCTCAATAACCTTTTGTCTCAACTGATTTGGGACAAACAGTCTCCCTGGAGGTCCTGCAGGGGTGTCCCCCTGAGCCTCTAACACCTCCTCCTCAAGCTCAGAACATACAGCCGACACTACCACCCCCTCCTGAAGGATAGGAATCGGGTCATCCATTTTCCCGGCCCCTGGGAAACTCCGAGACAAGGCATCCGCCTTAACATTCTTAGATCCAGGGCGATAAGTGACAACAAAATTAAACCTGGTAAAAAACAACGACCATCGAGCTTGTCTGGAATTCAGACGCTTAGCAGATTCCAAATACAGCAGGTTCTTGTGATCAGTAATGACGGTGACCGGGTGGACTGCCCCCTCCAAAAAGTGACGCCATTCTTCAAAAGCCAACTTAATGGCCAAAAGTTCCCTATTGCCGATATCATAATTCCTTTCGGCGGACGACAATTTTTTAGAAAAGAAAGCGCACGGATGCCATTTACCAGGGGACGGACCCTGGACAATATTGCACCCACCCCTACGTCAGACGCGTCCACCTCCACAACGAACGGCTGTGATGCATCTGGTTGGATGAGAACGGGTGCCAAAGCAAAACATTTTTTCAAAGAGGAAAAAGCTTGGCAAGCTTTGTCCGACCATTTAGAAAAATCCGTCCCTTTTCTTGTCATGTCAGTGAGAGGTTTGACAACAGATGAGAAATTACAAATAAATTTCCGGTAGTAGTTAGCAAACCCCAGAAAACGCTGCAGAGCCTTAAGATCCTCTGGCTGATCCCATTCAAGCACTGCTCTCACCTTTTCAGGGTCCATACGGAAACCGGAGGCTGACACCAAGAAACCCAAAAACTGAAGTTCCTGTACGGCGAATACACACTTTTCCAGTTTGGCGTATAGTTTATTGTCTCGCAAGATCTGCAACACCTGTCTCACATGCTCCTGGTGAGACACAAGATCTGGTGAGTAAATTAAAATGTCATCCAAATATACGACCACAAACAGCCCCACCAGATGACGAAAAATGTCATTAACAAAATGTTGGAATACTGCTGGTGCAGTAGTCAGACCAAAAGGCATGACTAGGTTCTCATAATGTCCCTCCGGCGTGTTAAACGCCGTTTTCCACTCATCCCCCTCTTTTATCCTAATCAGATTATACGCCCCCCTGAGATCCAATTTAGAGAACCATTTGGCGCCAACAATTTGATTGAAGAGATCAGGAATCAGAGGGAGTGGATACGGATCTCGAACAGTAATCCGATTAAGTTCGCGGAAATCCAAGCAAGGGCGTAGGCCTCCATCTTTTTTCTTCACAAAGAAGAACCCCCCGGCCACTGGGGAAGATGAAGGTCTAATATGCCCTTTGGCCAGACTTTCCGAAATATAATCTTTCATAGCCTGCCTCTCAGGACCAGAAAGGTTATATAACCTAGCTTTAGGTAACTTAGCATCAGGAAGTAAATTAATAGAGCAGTCATACACGCGATGAGGAGGCAACTCCTGACACCCCTCCTCAGAGAACACATCCCCAAAAGTCCTCCAAAAAAGGAGGCAAAGTACTAGGCATGACCGCACTGATGACTGTGTTCATGCAGTTACTTTTGCAAAACTCACCCCATTGGCTTATATCTCTGGACTGCCAATTAATCACAGGGTTATGTTTAACCAACCAAGGAAGTCCCAACACAATAGGAGTAGGTAGACCCTCCAACACATAACAAGATAATAGTTCCCTATGTATTGCCCCTACCCGAAGGTCAATGTTATGAACCTCATGAACAAAGCTACCTTGGCCGAGAGGCCTGGCGTCAATGGAGAATATAGGGATCGGTTTGACCAATACACTCAGATGCATACCTTGAGCCTGAGCAAACTGAGCGTCAACCAGATTAGCCCCGGACCCACTATCAAGAAGAACAGAAAATCTCTCCACTCTCGTACCAACCACCACCTCCACTGGTACAAGGAACTGAGAAGAACTAGCGGACGAAATACATACTCCCAGGTTGTCGTCCACCACACAACCTGGGATTAACAGTTTTCCGGCGACTTTTTGCTCAACAAGGCACGGGATGGACATCCCCCAACAAAATGTCCCTTTTTCCCGCAGAAGAAACACCTTCTAGTCCTGCGGCGTACCGCCAATCCCCTCCTACGAAATGATGTCCCTCCCAACTGCATAGGCTCCTCCGAACAGACAAGGGGAACCTCAACATAAGGGACTTTAGTAGTAGGTGGAGTAACAACAGGGGGCGGAGTTACCTCGCACCTCTCCCGGAGCCGTCTATCAGTACGGATAGCTAGGGCCATAGCAGCCTCCAATGATGGAGGAGAATCATACTGAGCCAAAACGTCTTTTAATTTGTCAGAAAGCCCATGACAAAACTGGCTTCTAAGAGCTGGGTCATTCCACTGAGTATCTGTGGCCCATCTACGGAACTCAGAAGCAAATTCCTCCGCCGGACGATCTCCCTGCTGTATCTTACGTAATTTTGTCTCAGCAAGAGAGACCCGATCTGGGTCATCATATACCAAACCCAGGGCAGTAAAAAATCGATCTACTGACTGTAGAGCCGGGGATCCCGGAGGAAGGGAGAAGGCCCAGGATTGAGGGTCCCCTTGTAGGAGCGAGATAACAATTCCCACTCTCTGCTCTTCACTCCCTGATGATCGAGGCCGAAGCCGAAAATACAATTTACATGCTTCCCTGAAGGTAAAAAATTTGTCTCGCCCACCAGTGAACCTGTCCGGGAGAGCTACTTTAGGTTCAAATCTGGTTTGCTCCGAGGGAGACAAAACTTTGGACTTAATGTCCGCCAGCTCCATGGATAATCCCTGCAACTGCAGAGCCAGCTGGGCTACTGGATCCATGGCAACTGGGAATAATTTTATAGGCCAGTGAAAATGTCACGCGGTCTTATGATATGTGTACGATGTCAGTAAACTATTCTTAAAAGAACAACACTCTATACAACATATAGATTAGCAACATCAGCATGTAAATATAGAATAGATTTACCTGACACGATATCCGTTGAACTCAGGGTTAATCTTGAGGACTTGATACACTGTCACAGGAAAGAGGAGGACCGGGGGTCTAACCTGACCCTAAACTGGGGTCCTAACTAATCCCTCACCTTGGAGGTACTGATAATGGTTCAGAGGTCCAAGTCTCCAGCCTAACCCTGTCTCCTATCAGTCCCTGAACCCTGTAATCAGTCCTAAGAAGGATTCTGATTACCACCAAAGGGATATGGGCTGATCTCTGTTAAATACACAGATTTAGACATATAAGACAGACTGGAGAAAACACAGACTTGCATACACACTCAAACACAGAAGGAACATAAATGATCTGGGATATTAAACTCTAAGCAAGGTGAGCTTAAAACAACTAAGGAGCTCTTTAACTTAAGTCTATACAGATACAATCCTATCTGTGGTCTGCATGAAGAATTTCACTGGCAACTCCCAACACAGACAACCAGAGATTTAAAGGAAACCAATCAACAAATAATTAATTGCAGCCGGGAGAAACTGCACCCAGTCCCAGAACTGAGCACAGACAGAATTAACTCCCTAACTGCCAAACACAAAGAAACAGCAACTCAGCTGTGAGAAGTCAGAATGTGCAACCGCGACGATCTTCGTGGCGATGCACACATGACAGTATGCTTCCTTGATGTCCTTAAGTAGGTCTTGATTATGAATCACTCCCAGGAATCTAGAGTCAGGAAGAATAGTCTTAGGAGGAGTAATTGGACGTGTCTCTGCTGAGTAAATCCTAGAGAGTGCATCAGCCTTTCCATTGCGCGATCCTGGTCTATAAGAAATGATAAAATTAAATTGGTTTAAGAAAAGATTCCAGCGAGCCTGGCGAGGAGTCAGGCACTTAGCCGACCTGATAAATTCAAGGTTACGATGGTCTGTCAGGATGACTATTTGCTGTGCAGCTCCCTGAAGAAGGTGTCTCCATTCTTTGAAGGCGGCAATAATGGCCAACAACTCTCTATTGCCCACATCGTAGTTCCTCTCAGCCGAAGACAACTGCTGGGAAAAGAAGGCACAGGGATGCAAGACATTCTTCTCACCTGTTCTCTGAGAGAGTATAGCTCCAACGGCACAGTCTGAAGCATCCACCTCTATTATGAAGGCAAGCTCGGGGTTGGGATGTACTAGGATAGGTGCAGTGGTAAATTTATCTTTTAGACGGGAAAATGCTTCCTGGGCTTGGGGAGTCCAGGAGAACCTAGACTCTTTCCGGGTAAGTTGGGTGATAGGTGACACTACCTCAGAGAAATTCCTAATGAAACGTCTATAGAAGTTGGCAAACCCGATGAAGCGCTGTACCTCCTTCACATTTCTAGGACTTGGCCAATCCTTGATGGCTTGGGTTTTGCTTCCATCCATACTAATTCCTTGTGTAGACAGTACATACCCCAGAAATTGAATTTCGGTCCTATGGAATTCACACTTTTCAAGTTTGATATAAAGATGATTTTGTCTTAGACGTTCCAAGACCATTCTCACATGTCCATGATGTTCCTCTGTGGAGTTAGAAAAAATTAGAATATCATCCAAATAAATCACCACGAATGTATCTAGGAGATCCCTGAAGATGTCATTCACCAAATGTTGGAAAGTGGCTGGGGCGGTACTCAGACCAAAAGGCATAACTAGATATTCAAAGTGTCCATAGCGTGACCTGAATGCAGTCTTCCATTCATCCCCAGGTCTAATACGGACTAAGTTATAGGCCCCACGAAGATCTAGTTTAGAGAAAATTTTGGCATGTCGCACTCTCTCCAATAATTCAGGGATTAAAGGCAATGGATAACGGTTTCTAATAGTAACCTTATTGAGTTCCCTATAGTCTACGCAGGGTCTCAGAGATCCATCTTTCTTCTTTACAAAGAAGATGGGTGCACCTGCAGGAGATGAAGAGGGGCGTATGAAGCCCTTGGCTAGATTGTCATCTATGTAATCCTTTAAAGCCTTTAGCTCGGGCCCCGCCAGGGGTAGATCTTACCAAAAGGTATCTCTGCTCCAGGCAATAATTCAATTGGACAATCATATGGACGGTGAGGAGGAAGCTGGTCAGCGTTCTTCTTGTCACAGAAATCCACATAGTCCTGGTATACAGCTGGTAGTTCAGGGACTGACATGGTTCCTTTAGGAACAGAGCAAGCTGAAACTTTTGGACTCATCTGTTTCTCTGGAAAGTGTAATTCCTTGGTCTCCCAGTTAATGGTAGGATTCTGAGCCTGCAGCCATGGTAGCCCTAGAATAATGGGAAAGTGGGGAGAAGAGATAAGCATAAAGGACAGTTTCTCTTGATGATCTTTACCCATAAGAACCCTCAAAGGCTCTGTTTCCTGATCCACTGGTCCAGAGGTCAGCAGGGAGCCATCCACAGTTTCCATCTGTACTGGAGTAGCCTTCTTCACTGAACGTATCCCCTGTTTCAGAGCAAAGGAGACATCCATAAAATTTCCACTTGCCCCTGAGTCGATCATAGCAGAGCTAGACACCCAAGCTGAGTCAACCCAGAGTTTGATGGAAAGAAAGCAATGAGAATTATTTTTCTTACAACTCAGCTGGGACACCGCTGAGGAAACTTGAAAAATGGCAGCGTTTACACAGTCAACGTCCTCAGAGGTAACGGAGTTTAAGTCCGAGAAATCAAGATCTGTTGCTGCAGATCTCTCTGGAGCCTGAGGCTCGGACCTGACAGATCCCCTCTCGCAACACTCACAGTGAATGAGTGCTGCAGTAGTCTTACGAGAACGGCTGGGGCAGTTTATAATGAAGTGCCCTGACTTACCACAATAGAAACATAGATTCTCCTTAAAACGATGTTCCTTGCGTGCATCACTAACCCGTCGTTGTAAAGAGTCTACCTGCATGGGTTCAGGTTCAGGTTCCCGTGTAATCCTACTCAAAGGTTCCTTAGCTGGAGAGGAAGGTAGGAAAAGGTTAGTGCGATTGCTTTCGAACCATCTCTCTTGCCTGCGTTCAGTCAGACGAGTATCAATACGGATGCAGTAGTTAATAAAGTCACCTAACGCAGTGGGAGGGTCGGCACGAGCAAGTTCATCCTTAATCAGTGGAGATAACCCTTTTCGAAAAATAGATTTTTTGGTGGAACTGTCCCAGGTGGTATCAAGGGCCCATCTCCTGAAATCCAAGGCATATTCAGCTACCGAGTGCTTACCTTGGCGCAAAGCTAACATGGCTGCTTCAGCTGTTGCACCTCGATTGGGGTCATCAAACACCTGCCCCATGGCTGAAATGAAAGCATCAAGATGATCCAAACATTCATCCTCAGTCTCAATCAGAGGGTTTGCCCACATCAAAGCCTTGTTGGTAAGCAACATAATTATAGTAAGCACCTTAGATCGTTCAGTGGGAAATTGTGAAGCATGTGCAGAAAAAAAAAGATTGCATTGATTAATAAATCCCCTGAATTTCTCACGTTCACCGCCAAAACGAAAAGGGGGCAACTTGGGAATCCCAGAACTCGGGGCTACGGCAGGAGCCTGGACTCGCTCCTCTAGAACCTCAATCCTGGCTCGCAAATCCTGGGCAGTCTGTCCAAACACTTGCAAATTGTGATTAGTGAGGTCCTGTAGGTTTGTAAAACGGGTCTTTATATTCTGCAAATCTGCAAGGATATTATCAGTCACTCCGCAAAGTTCCTTTATGCGGGCCTCCATTTTCCAGATCTTTTAAGACAGGAGTACTGGAAGGAGAGGAGAGGAGAGAAAAAAAAAAACAATAGTGTTTACCTGTGGTAACACTGCAGAGAGAAAAAAAAATTAAGGGAATTGCTCACCTGGAATGGTTGTGAGAAGTCACAACCACTGTCATCACAGAAAGTACAACCGGACATCCGATATCCACAGTTACAGCAGACACAGCCTTTCCAGACCCAGCAGACACTAACGTTTGGCTTCAGAATCTTGTAATGTAAGTAGTACAGTTCATATAGTGTCTTGTGCTTGGGTGCGATTAAAACACAGGAGTCACAGGTTTGATATAGAAGGTCTTGTATTACTTCATACAAGTGGCAATAATAGTCACACAGTTTGCAGATACAAAAGCAGGAGACACAGCAGGCCAGAGTAACTTAAGCTCAGCAATCACTCTCCACAACAGGTTCAGGATCTCTTCTCTGTTACCGTAAGTCCATGCAAACGTGGATTTATCAAAATAGCAAGGTTCCAAAGTCCACGAGTGTTCCAAAGTTCCACAATAGGAAATAACTGGAGTACAAGTCCAAGGCTTTCAGGAGTCAGGTCACAGGTTCACTGCAGGCTTGATTCTGAAGCACTGATTGCTCAGCTGTGGCTGCTTAAGAAGCAAGAGGAGAGAATCAGGGCGGGAACATGCAAGCTGGAAACTCCATATTGACTGAGGGCAAGATAGCTGCAGCAAGACAGAAAGTAAAATGGCTGACGAACAAACTGAGTTTCAGGAACATGTACACAGAACCTTACAGTTGGAGTCTTCAAAAGACCTGAGACTAGGACGGAGATTTGTCTTCCAACAAGACAATGATCCCAAACATAAAGCAAAATCTACAATGGAATGGTTCACAAATAAACCTATCCAGGTGTTAGAATGGCCAAGTCAAAGTCCAGACCTGAATCCAATCGAGAATCTGTGGAAAGAGCTGAAAACTGCTGTTCACAAAAGATCTCCATCTAACCTCACTGAGCTCGAGCTGTTTGCCAAGGAAGAATGGGCAGAATTTCAGTCTCTTGATGTACAAAACTGCTGTAATCGCAGCAAAAGGTGGGGAAACAAAGTATTAAGTTAAAGGGGCCGAATAATATTGCACGCCCCACTTTTCAGTTTTTGTATTTCCACAAAAATTTAAAGTAACCAATAAATTTTGTACAATTTCACAATTGTGTCCCACTTGTTGCTGATTCTTCACCAAAAATTTACATTTGGTATCGTTATGTTTGAAGCATGATATGTGGGAAAAGGTTGAAAAGGTCCAGGGGCCGAATACTTTCGCAAGGCACTGTATATACATATATATGTATATATATATATATATACATATATATATATGTATATATATATGTGGCGCCCCCTGAGGTCCAGTCGCCACAGAGGTACTGTACCTCAGTCGGAGGTGTGGTGCTCCGCTCTCGGGTAAGGAGGGGACATCACCCAGAACCCACACACTTACATCAAACACCAGACCTCTCAGGGCCCAGGAGGCACTAGGTAGACAATGTGGGTGGAGAAAGTAGAGAAGGGGTGAAGCTTAGTGGGTGGTCTGACCGTTAATGACAGTTAGTTGGAGGAGAGGAGACGGTTGGTGCTGGGGATTTGAGTAGAGAGGAGCTCGTCCCTGGACCAGAGGACAGAAGAGAGAGAAGGACAGAAAAGACAGAAAGAGAAGCTTTAGAAAGAGAGAGAAAGAAGCTTCAGTGAAAGAGAGAGAAAGAAGAGGTCCTAGGGGAGGAATCCACCCGTGGGGCCCGTATCCACACTGACTGAAATCGGGTGGAGGGAGCAGGTCGCAGTAAGGGGACCGGCCCCAGTCTAGAGGAGAAACTAAGGACTCCGCTATCTAACCGGAAGCTGCAGTATCTGCATGTGCTGCAGCCACATCCGCACACATTCGCTGATAAGGCAGCCAGATAGGACCAATGGGACCTAGAGAACATCGCCCGACAAGATCCGAGGCTGAGCTTGGAACACTGTGTGTGAAAGCGCAGGGCAGGAGAGGAGGGAGCCAGCGCAGGGAGACGGCCAGGAAATGAACATCTGAAGGGGGTTCTGACACGGTGTACCCCAATTTATCTGAGAGCTGACTAGATCACCTTCCGGAGGACACAGCACCCAGGCTAGGGATTGTACCAAAGAACTGTGAGTAAATTGAAAGACTGCACCCTGCTGTGTCCTCAGAATTATTTACTGCGACATCTGCCCGGTACCACAACTACCACCATCATCGTTAACACCTTAACTGCCCTGGGGCTTAGCTCTACCCGTGGAGAGCTGTAACAACTCTGCTGAATCACCAACGGCCTCAGCGGTCTCCTAAGCAGCGTCGGCTAACACCATTATTGCCGAACACCACGGGTGGCATCACAAACTATTCCCCAATCTCCTATAAACTTTCCCCATAACTTTTATTTTTACACACCTCATTTCCATCATTTTTATTGGACGCCCAGGGCCACGGACCGGGTCACTGCTGCCGTGACACTTCCCCTTAAAGAACCGTCCAACCTGGGTCTGAATACCCCACGTCCCTTGGGGGCACGCCATATACATATAGATATATATATATATATACAGTACAGACCAAAAGTTTAGACATACCTTATCATTCAAAGATTCTTCTGTATTTTCATGACTATGAAAATTGTAGAATCACACTGAAGGCATCAAAACTATGAATTAACACATGTGGAATTATACATTACACTATACAAAAAAGTGTGAAACAACTGAAAATATGTCTTATATTCTAGGTTCTTCAAAGTAGCCACCTTTTGCTTTGATTACTGCTTTGCACGCAGAAAAGGTGAACGGATGGACTCTACATGCCTGGTTCCCACTGTGAAGCATGGAGGAGGTGGTGTGATGGTGTGGGGGTGCTTTGCTGGTGGCACAGTTGGGGATTATTCAAAATTGAAGCGGTGAGCGGTCCAGCTCACCCCAAACCATCTCGATAGGGTTCAGGTCTGGTGACTGTGGAGGCCAGGTCATCTGGCGTAGCTCCCCAACACTGTCCTTCTTGGTCAAAAAGCCCTTACACAGTCTGGAGGTGTGTTTGGGGTCATTGCCCTGTTGAAAAATAAATGATGGTCCAACTAAACGCAAACCGGATGGAATAGCATGCTGCTGTAAGATGCTGTGGTAGCCATGCTGCTTCAGCATGCCTTCAATTTTGAATAAATCCCCAACAGTGTCACCAGAAAAGCACCCCCACACCATCACACCACCTCCTCCATGCTTCACGGTTGGATCCAGGCATGTAGAATCCATCCGTTCACCTTTTCTGCATGCAAAGCAGTAATCAAAGCAAAAGGTGGCTACTTTGAAGAACCTAGAATATAAGACATATTTTCAGTTGTTTCACACTTTTTTGTAAAGTGTAATGTATAATTCCACATGTGTTAATTCATAGTTTTGATGCCTTCAGTGTGATTCTACAATTTTCACAGTCATGAAAATACAGAAAAATCGTTGAATGAGAAGGTGTGTCCAAACTTTTGGTCTGTACTGTATATATACGCTGTATATATATATATAACATAAGTGTGTGCCTCCTCCGACAGGAGTCTTTATGACGTCCCATTATAAATTCACAGACATTAATATGGAGTTGATCCCCATTTTGTGGCTGTCACAGCTTTCACTCTTCTGGGAAGACTTTCTGCAAGATTTTTTAGGTGTTTGTGGGAATTTTTGCCCATTCATTCACAAGAGCATTTGTGAGGTCAGACACTGATGTTGGAGGAGAGGGTTCAGTTTACAATTTCTGTTCTGGATAATTTTATTTATTTTAATGACTTTTATAGCGTCATAAATTCACCATCACTTTACAGACATCATCATCACGGTCTCCATTGGGGCTCGTAATCTAAGTTCCCTATCAGTATGAGTGTGGGGATACAACAAACTTAATAGATCTATCCCAACTGGACTTCCCATAAATAACTGAAACAACACAAGTTCTGTCTTTTGATGGGTGTGGTTTGGCCACTGCTTTTAGTAAAATATCACAACCCTATAAAAACCCATACTTTGGTACCATGGATAGAATGTCCTTAGCCTGGATACTGGTGGGGTGGAACTCTATACCTTTTAATCCATCGTGGTACTAAATGACCGCCATAAGGATTGAGTGTACCTCCTACACCTCTCTCCGACCCCCACCCAAAAGAAATATCCAGACTGATATAATTTAAGTGTACACCATGGGGTCTCCGTAAACGACTATTATCCCCTTCTAATTGTGTGTGGCGTATCACTACTTCTCCTCTAGTTCTTACATACCCAGAAATGTGGATGTTCATAGTTCTCACTCATTCCACAGCTGCTGCATCTCTGGTACCTTGCCATACCTGCCTAGGGATGACTTTAGACCAGACCAATATCAATTCAGGGAAAAAAATTTGAAAAGCTCCCAATATGTCTTCCTCAGGGGCAACAGTTCGCCCAGCCTAACAAAACCATGCTCCGTGCGTACAGTACTAAAATTATTGGACTTTAAGCATGTCTGCTGATTTCTACCACCTCCGGTTGCACCTGCGACCACCATAGGCCACGTATCCCTTTCCAGTGAATGTCTGGCACTTGAACACCAAGGCTCTGGCTCCATGGACGGCATTTGACCCTTTGGGCAGCCCAGAGGATATGTGAATATCCAATGATCCAAACCTTTGGTCGACCTATGGATATAAATATTAGTTATACCAAGAACTGGTCAAATGTATGCGGTGTAGCAGTTCGACCTCCATCTACCTATGCGCCTCAGCTGCCCCTCCGTAATAACTGGACAAGCAGCCTCTGCTGTGGCCCCCACGTGGAAAGAGTGATTACCCTAATCTTTGGGATCAGGACCTGCTGTGGAAAGACATATTTTGAACATGGCGTCAAATTGAAATTTGGTTTGAGGTGAACCATAAGAATGTACAAAAGTAACGGCGGGGCCGGCTCAATGTTAGCGAGATCACTAACCAGCTTAACCGAACAAAATGGTTCTGATATGGTTCTTTTCACCATCCAACCATCGCTCCGGATTGGTCAGTTTTTGAACAAGCGATACTCAGTCTTAGCCTATTATGATTCACCATTATCTCTTCCTTCCTTGTGTCTTCCTTTGCCAAACCTTTTAGTTGTGTTTTAGATGGGGCTGTGAATTCACTAACCCTAATGACCCAAAGAATTCTAGCAACAATGCTGCACTAAACAATTTGATTTCATAACCTGTAGCATATATCATCGTGGAAGCCATAAATAATTGAAATAAATCTGGTTACCCACATTCTCCCAACCCCTGAACTGAAAGTGGAAGGCTAGTCCCGATATTCTATGCTGTGCTACCAATCCTTAAACAATTGCACCTTGTAAGTAAGTAAAATAGTCCAAAATAATTTCCAGGCGGATCCGATCTGTGCGATTTCCTATACATCTAACCCACTCCTTCCATGCCTTAACATATGCCGTCCATGTAGATGGTGTCACGGAACTCCTGATAATGGTGTCTGTGGATTGCCCACCAGGGCAGAGGGGAACTTGGTACCGGGCTGGTGTCTTAGCTCTGGGAGTCCAATAGAAGGGGGAATATTTACAGGGGATTATAAATAGTTTATATTGAAGTGTTCGTGACACCACCTGTGGTTTCTGGTCAGAGGTGACCAGCGCTGCAATGTAGATTCTCTGGGACTGGTGGCGTGATGCAGCAGAGTTGGAATAGCTCTCCACAGGCAGAACTTGCTGTCCCAGGGCAGATGTATGTTGTAGAGGGTAATGGTGCTGGCGGATGTAATATAGCAGTGCTGGGTGAGTGTCAGGGGAAGAACTTGAAAGGACACAGTCAGATGCAGTTTCCAAAGCTTTACTCACAGTTCTGTCTGCAGTACAGGTGCCCGCTTGGTGCCACATCCTTCAGGTAAGGAATCCAGCCAACTCCCAGGTAGATGGAGAACACCAGTCCAGAGCTCCCTGTCAGTATATGCCTTCCCTGGCCGTCTCACTGTGTTTCCTACTCCTTCTTACTTCCCAGCACCACACAAACAGAGTCCCAGTCCGGCAGCTGCGAATCCTGTTGAACAACATGACCCAAGCGTTTCCTTGATTCTATATAGCTGCCTTCCTGGAGAAGATGAGTGTGGTTGTTGGCTGTGACCCCTAAAGTTGCCACAGCTGTCGGCTTCTTAGAATCATAGAATCATAGAATCATAGAATGGTAGAGTTGGAAGGGACCTCCTGGGCCTTCTGGTCCAACCCCCTGCTCAAAGCAGGATTCTCTAAATCATCCCAGACAGATGTCTATCCAGCCTCTGTTTGAAGACTTCCATTGAAGGAGAACTCACCACCTCTTGTGGCAGCCTGTTCCACTCATTGATCACCCTAACTGTCAAAAAGTTTTTTCTAATATCTAATCTGTGTCTCCTCCCATTCAGTTTCATCCCATTGCTTCTAGTCTTTCCTTGTGCAAATGAGAATAAAGATGATCCTTCTACAATGTGACAGCCCTTGAGATATTTGTAGACAGCTATTAAGTCTCCTCTCAGTCTTCTTTTTTGCAAGCTAAACATTCCCAAATCCTGCAACCGTTCCTCATAGGACATGGTTTGCAGACCAGTCACCATTCTGGTGGCTCTTCTCTGAACTTGCTCCAGTTTGTTGATGTCTTTTTTAAAATGTGGTGCCCAAAACTGGACACAGTATTCCAGATGAGGTCTGACCAAAGAGGAGTAGAGGGCAATAATGACCTCACGTGATCTAGACTGTATGCTTCTGTTGATACATCCTAGAATTGCATTTGCCTTTTTTGCTGCTGCATCACACTGTTGACTCATGTTAAGTCTGTGATCAATTAGTATACCCAAGTCTTTTTCACATGTGCTGTTACTTAGCCCTATTCCTCCCATTTTGTATATGCTTTTTTCATTTTTATTGCCCAGATGTAGTACTTTGCATTTTTCCCTGTTAAAATCCATTCTGTTAGTTGCTGCCCACTGCTCCAGTTTATGTATATCTTTTTGAATCCTCTCTCTCTCTTCTCTAGTATTAGCTACCCCTCCTAGCTTTGTGTCATCAGCAAATTTGATCAGTTTACCCTCAATTCCTTCATCTAAATCATTGATAAAGATGTTGAACAATACAGGGCCCAAAACAGAGCCTTGTGGTACCCCACTTGAGACATTCTTCCAACTGGATGTGCAGCCATTTACAACCACTCTTTGGGTCCGATCACTAAGCCAGTTATGAATCCACCTAACAGTTGCCTTGTCCATTCCATACTTAGTCATTTTTTCAATAAGGATTGTGTGAGATACTTTGTCAAATGCTTTGCTGAAGTCAAGATATACTATATCTACAGCATTTCCTGATCCACCCAGTCAGTGATTCTGTCATAGAAGGAAATTAAGTTAGTCTGACATGACTTATTAGTTACAAACCCATGCTGACTCTGTTTAATCACTTCATTCTTATCCAGGTACTTGCATACATGTTCTTTAATAATTTGTTCAAAGATCTTTCCTGGTATAGAAGTCAGACTCACCGGCCTGTAGTTCCCTGGGTCCACCTTCTTCCCCTTTTTGAAGATAGGAACAACATTTGCTCTTCTCCAGTCTTCTGGGACTTCTCCTGTTCTCCAAGAATTTTCAAAGATTATGGACAGTGGTTCAAGAATTTCTTCTGCTATCTCCTTCAGTACCCTGGGGTGTAATTCATCTGGACCTGGAGACTTGAATTCATTTATGTTAGCTAAGTGTTTCCTCACTGTCTTTCTGTTTATAGATATCCTGGATTCTTCTATTCCTTTAATAGGACAGTGAAGATCAGTTGATGTTACATTTCCTTTCTGAGAGAAAACAGATGCAAAATAGGAATTTAAAAGTTCAGCCTTCTCAACATCCTGACTTACCATTTCATCATTTTCATCCTGTAAAAATCCTATAGCATCTTTGACTTTTCTTTTACTTTTGACGTATCCCAAAATCCTTTTTTGTTGCTTTTGACGTCACTTGCAAGCCTTAATTCATTGTCAGCTTTAGATAATCTGATTTGTGCCCTGCAGGTTCTGCAGACGGCATTGTATTCTTCTTTAGATATGCCTCCCTCTTTCCATTTGATAAACATTTCTTTTCTTCCTTTTTAGCATGTGTTTAAGTTCTATGTTCATCCATCCTGGTTTCCTTAAATGCTTCCCATTCTTCCCTCTTTTCGGAATTGTTAACGATTGTGCTTTGAGAATCTCATTTTTCAAGATTTTCCATCCTTCCTGGACATTTTTGTCCTTAAGGATATCCAGCCATTGGATCCCTCCAATTCTCTTTCTGAGTTCCTTAAAATCTGCCTTTCTGAAATCTAACCTTGACGTCTGAGTCTTCACAGGTCTTCCTCCTCTTGTTATCTAAAATTCTAAAGGTACTGCCACACTACACAATCCTGCTAGCGATCTCGTTAGCGTCGCATACTAATGAGATCGCTAGCGGGATTGTTTCTATATCGCTAGTAGCTACCTAACTTAGCGATGTCGTTAAGGACGCTATCGCGGTTAGCGATCTCCTTAACGACTTTAGCGGTACAAAAGTACCGCTAAATCGCTAAGAAAAGGTGCTACACTTAGCGATTATACTTACCCAGCGGGAGCGCCGGCGATAAAATAGGGTCCGGAACGATTCCAGCGACGAGCGAGATCACAGCAGGAAGCTCGTCGCTGGCAGCTGCCGCACACAACAACATCGCTAACGGGATCGCTAAATAGTGACGTTTTTTAGCGATCCCGTTAGCGATGTTGTTTAGTGTGGCATACCCTTCAAATAGCATGGTCACTACCTCCTAGAGTCCCAGCCACTCTTATCTCCTCCACCATTTCCTCCTGTTTATGAGGATTAGATCCAAGGTAGCAGATCCCCTTGTTTTCTCCATTACCTTTTGGAAGATAAAGTTGTCAGCAAGAGAGGATAAGAATTTCCTGGACCTGTTAGTTTTGCCTGAGAGAGATTCCCAACAAATGTCTGGATAGTTGAAATCTCCCATGACCACTATGTCATATTTTTTGGAGAACTTGGCCATTTGATGCATAAAGAGTTCATCCATATCTTCAGCTTGCACAGGCGGCCTGTAGTAAATGCCTACAATGGTGTCCTTTCCATTGTTCTGTCCCAAACAGTTTCCACAGAACTCCCAGTCTCTGAAGTGTCAATCTCTGTGCAGATATACGCTTTTCTAACATACAATGCAACACCTCCTCCTCGTTTATCAAGTCTGTTTCTTGCAAATAAGTTGTATCCTTCTAGCCTTGTATTCCAATCATGTGTATCGTCCCACCAAGTCTCAGTGATTCCAATGACATCATATTTCTTCTCCTGCGTTAGTAGCTCCAGTTCTCCTTGTTTGTTGCCCATGCTTTGTGCATTCGTATAGAAACACTTTAGTTTGTGATTGGTTTCTCTTCCTTCAATATTTTTATTATGTAAATTTTTTTGTCTTTGTTCTTCCCCTTCACTTCTAATAGCAGAAATCTCAATAGTATTTGTCAAGTGTATGGCTTTTGCTGGCGTTTTGCTTCCCTTCCCACATTGTTCTAGTTTAAAGCTCTCCTGATGAGTGTAGCAAGGCGACTTCCAAATACATGTTTTCCAGTCTTCGTAAGGTGCACCCCATCTCTAGCAAGTAGTCCATCGTATAGGTAATTCACTCAGTGATCCAGAAATCCAAATCCTTGCTGACGGCACCATCGACGTAGCCAGTTGTTCACCTGCAGAATCTTATTCCACCTCCTTGTTCCATGGCCATCCACTGGGAGGATGGAAGAGAAGACCACCTGCGCTCCCAGTTCTTTCACTTTCTTACCTAAGTTTTCAAAGTCACTGCAGATGGTTTCCAGGTCGTTTCTAGCGGTGTCATTTGTCCCCACATGTATTAGCAGGAATGGGTAGTCATCTTTAGGTCTGAAGAGTCCTGATATCCTGTCAGACACATCTTTAATTTTTGCACCTGGAAGACAGCACATTTCTCTTGAGGTTATATCCGGTCTGCAGATAGCGGCCTCTGTTCCTCTCAACAGGGAATCGCCCATGACAACAACTCTCCGTTTCTTCTTCACAACAGTTTTCTTTCTCCATTCAGGAGGACTCTGAGGGCGTACAAGGTTGTTTGTGGGCAAAGTCTTATCCTGATGTATTTCTTCATCGTTCTCCTGTGTAAGAGCCTGGTATTGGTTCCTGAGCAGAATTGGTGCTGACTGCCTCCTGATCCTCCTGCTTCTCTGGGTCACATGCTTCCATTCCTCTGTTTCTTCAGTTGCACTTCTTAGTGGAGTCCTGTTGTACGCTCCACTAGTCTAGGGGCCGAGTCCCTTCTGCGACCTGGATTCTCCCAGCTGAAGTCCATCAGCCTGGAACGAGCCCCACGGGTAGCCTTCTGCTGAGCCGTGCCTCTGAAAAATCCCTTTTACCTTCCAGGAAACCTTCTTTCTGTATTTCTGTCTGTCAGCACCTCCTCAGGACCTGGAGCCTGCTGCACGTTTCTATCTCTTCCCGCCTTACCCTACGGGAAGGTTGCCTATGCACGTCTTTTCTCTTCTTCCCCTATGGGAAGACTCACTCTTACTTCCCTTTATTCTCCTGCTCTAACCCACAAGCTCCACCCAACATCTGACACCCTTTTGCTAGCCAGCAGACATGGAGTAGAACTGCTGCTAGTGTGTGTGATGCATGCAGTGTTGTGTCAGAACCAGGTTAAGTGTCTCCATCTTACCTGAAAGGTGGGATACCACATCTCTGGCTGAGATGCAGTACCTCTGTGGTGACTGGACCCTCAGGGGCGCCACATCTGTATCCATGTGACCACCTCCCAGAGTGTCTCTGGGCAAGGGAAACTTACTGTGTCCCCAAGAGGAAATTGGTCCTCAAAAACCTGAAATTTAAATCAGGACATTACATTAGCCAAATTATTCTTAACTTCAGGAACATATTGCACTTTAATCTATGAACAGTGCAGCACCATATGTCTAATAAGGCTGAGAACTGGAAGAGAAGAGGACAACCAATTACTAGTATGCACCACACTATTGTTTTTTCTTCCTGTGTAGGGCCGCCGAAACAGCCCTCGAAATTACACAATTTATTCAGTAAGAATTGGCAACGTTGTTAGCAGGGTCACTAAAAAGAAAATCGTCTAAGTAGTATATTATAGATCTAGTGGCTGTTTCAGAACGTATCACCCATTTGAGGACTGAATTAAACGTCTCAGGCTATGTGCAAACGTTGAGGATTTTTTGTGTTTTTTTAGCATTTTTGCGGCGGTTTTCCGCCGCAAAAACGCTGAAAAAACACATGCATTAAGCATCCTGTTAGTAGAATGCATTCCGCAATTTTTGTGCAAATGCTGCGCTTTTTTCCGTGAAAAAAACGCATCGCGGAAAAAAATGCAGCATGTTCATTCTTTTTCCGGAATCGCGGCAATTCCGCCGCCATAGCAATGCATTGAACCGCTTACTTTCCGCATGTGGCTATGCCCACCATGCACAAAGTAAGCGGTTCATGTGCGGATGGTACCCAGGGTCTGGAGGAGAGGACACTCTCCTCCAGGCCCTGAGTACCATATTCATATTAAAACAATAATTAAAAATAAAGATATTCTCACCTTCCGGCGTCCCCCGCAGCTTTCCCACTCCTCAGCGACGCTCGTGGCCAATCCCATTCCCAGGCATCCTTAGCGACAATGACCCCAGATGACGTAGCGATCTCGCGTGATGCTACGTCATCTGGGGTCATTGTCGCTAGGCATCACTGGGAACGGGATTGGCTGGGAGCGTCGCTGAGAGGCGGGAAGGCTGCAGGGGCCGCCGGAAGGTGAGAATAGCATGATTTTTTTTTTTTTATTTTAACATTAGATCTTTTTACTATTGATGCAGCATAGGCGGCATCAATAGTAAAAAGTAGGTCACACTTGTCAAACACTATGTGTGACTCGTGTGACCAACCTGTCAATCAGTTTTCCAAGCGATGCTACAGATCGCTGGGAAAACGCTAGCATTCTGCAAGCTAATTACGCTTGCAAAACGCTACCTATAACATGCGTATTTCCCGCGGCAGGGGAGACAAATGTCAGAATAATATTTTTATTCAACCGAGTAGGTGGTAACAATACGGGCTGATCAGCACAACTAATAAGTCAAATAGTACACAAAAAAAACATTGTTTCTTCTTTAGAAATACCATCATTAACTGATTTTAATCTAGGTTATGACAAATAATGTATGAGACAATTTTTTTATTTTTTTTATCCTTTTTTGATATGGTGGGAATTGAGCGAGCCGGTCATTCTGCCTAAAGCTACTTCTTCGTTTACTTTTTCTATTAAACTTTGAATTGTCAATAGCTGATTATTTATTTTTTTTTTTTACATAGCTTGTGGACCAACACAATTTAGATGGGATAAAGAACCGTATTTAAAACCAACTCTTAACCCGGATGCATCCTTAGTTTTGGGATACAGGACAGGCCATGGTTCCATCGTAATGATGCTCACTGGCGTCCTTTGGGTCATAATTACTGTGGGGCTTATGTGGTAATAATTCTGGAAAGCTTCAACGGATCCAACTGGTTCTGAGTTTGGTTTTCCGCGACATATTGTACTTCATAATATTGATAACATTTGTTTGATATGACTTGCATTTATTTGTGAAAATATTGGAAATTTGGCAAAAATTTCAAAAATTTTGCAATTTTCAAACTTTTAATTATTATGCCCTTGAATTAGAAAGTAATGTTACATAACATGGTTAATAAATAACATTTCCCACATCTCTAATTTACATCTGCATAATTTTGCAAACTTTTTTTTGTTAGGAAGTTAGAAGAGTTAAAAGTTGATTAGTAATTTCTATTTTTTTCAACAAAATTTTTTAGGGACCACCTCACATTTGAAAAGACTTTGGGCAGCCTACATGACATAAAATACCCAAAGTGACACCATTATAAAAACTGCACCCCTCAAAGTACGCAAAACCAAATTTTAGAAGTTTATTAACCCTTCCGGTGCTTCACAGGAGCTAAAGCAATGTGGAAGGATAAAATTTAACTTTTTTTTGCAAAAATTTTACTTTAGCTCCAAATTTGTTATTTTCAAAAGGGTAACAGGAAGAAATATACCTTAACAGTTGTTGTACAAATTGTCCAGAGTATACCAATATCTCATATGTGGAGGAAATTCACTGTTTTTGCGCACAGCAGGTCTCGGAAGGGAAGGAGCACCGCTTGACTTTTTGAACACAAGCTAGATTCGAGAGCGGAAGCTACGTCACGTTTGGAGAGCCCATGATGTGACTAAACAGCAGAAACCCCCGACAAGTGAACAAATTTTGGAAACTATACCCTTTAAGGAATGTATCAAGATGTGTGGCGAGCACCTTGAACCCTTACTTCACAGAAGTTTAATACGTAGAGCTGTGAAAATAAAAAATCATTTTACCCACAAAAATGTACTTTTACCCCACCCACAAATTTTTTAATTTATATTTTTTTATTTATTTTATATTTTCTTAAGGGTAAAAGGAGAAAATGGACTACAAAATTTGTTATGCAATTTAGACTGAGTACGCCGATACCCATATGTTTAGGAAAACTACTGTTTGAGCACACGACAGGGCTCGGAAAGGAAGGAATGACGTTTTGAAATGCAGACATTGATGGAATGGTCCACGGACATCATGTCGCGTTTGGAGGGCCCCTGATGTGACTAAACAGTGAAAAAAAACACAATTTTGTAAACTACACCCCTCAAGCATTTTATCCAAGGGTATAGTGAGAATTTTGAACACACAGGTACTACACAGAATTTGATAACATTAGATCGTCATATTGAAAATTTAAATTTTTTTTCCCGAAAATGTTGTTTTAGCCCCAAATTTGTAATTTTCACAATGGATAATAGGAGAAAACAGACCCCATAATTTGTTGCACAATTTTCCCCGAACGCGACAATACCTCATATGTTGTCAAAAAATTCTGCTTGGGCACATGGCAGGGCTAGGAAAGAGCGCTATTTGCCTGGGATAGATTGTGAATGCCATATCGCATTTGAAGAGCCTCTGACATGTGAAAACAGCAGAAATCTCCCACAAGTGACCACATTGTGGAAACTAGAACACTCATGGAATTCATCTAGGGTTGCAGTGAGCATTTTGAATCCATAGGTTCCTCACATAATTTTATAACATTGAGACGTGGAAATATGCAATGTTAGTAGTAAAAATGCAATTTTTGTATTTGATGCAAATTTGTCAGGTACACAAGGGTTAATTTGTGAAATTAGACAACACAATTTATTGCTCAATTTCTCCCAAACACAGTGCTATCACTGTTTGGGCTGAGAAACAAGGAGCGCTGTTTGGCTTTTGGAGCACAGATTTTGCTAGGATAGTCTATGGGCGACATTTGCGGAGCCTCTAAGGTTCCAAAACAGCAGAAAACTCCCAGAAGTGACCCCAATGTAGAAACTGCACCTCTCAATGAATTCCTCTATGACTGCAGTGACTATTTTGTAACATCCATGCTAGGTTTTTTTCTGGAGAATTACAAATTTGCCAGTTTATTGCCCATATATTGTGCCCCCATACAGTATAGAGCCCCATATATTGTAGCGCTCCCATTCATTGTGCCCAGCTTCTGCTTCTGGCGATATGCACTCGTAAATTGTGTCTTCTCTCCATTACAATAAGGCCAAACATGTGGCTGCTTGCTGTGGATTAGGCACAAAGTCAGAGCCCCTATAGTTCCAGTGACAGATGATAGACCTAAGTGGGGGCTGGTTTTGTGCACGATAAATTAAGGGTTTTATTGGTAACATTTTTGGGTACATAATATTTTTCAATGGCTTCCAGAATAAGGCTGGGATCACATTCTTGTGTTCTACGCTGAGCACTTACATCGGGGTTTCTGTGTAAATACCACAAAAATGTGATTCAGACAAAACCCCCAAAGTAACCAACCACCATGAGGCACATGGAGACACTTCATACTCTGTTTGGCATCTACTGCTGTGGTATCCATCTTTTCAGGCATGCACAGATCTGTGGTCACCCACACTTGTGCCTTAAAAAGACACCTAAAATGTTGGGACACCGCGGTAACATGGATCAGTCAAAAGTGACTCCATCTGCTTCATAAGTGAATGGTTCCTTTGCGGTTTTTGTCTGAATCGCAGTTTTGGGGAATTTACATGAAAACTCTGAAGTAAGCGCTCAGCGTAGAGCACAAGATAAATGTGAGCCAAGCCTTATTCCAATTTTTGAGAGTTAGAATGAACAAATAGACAGCAGTACAAGAATAGTTTTTATTTTTGTGCGGTATAAGTGATCAGGCAGATTTATTCTTCTGGTCATTGCAATTACGGTGTTACCAGATTTATATAGTTTTTTTTAAGGTTTGCTGTTATCATATAGTAAAAATGCTTTTATAAAAAGTAGCTTTTTTGTCGCCATATTCTGAGAGCTGTAATTTTTTATTTTTTGTCAAACAGAGCTGTATGAGGGCTTATTTTTGCGAGACAAGTTGCAGACTATTTTTGTACTATTTTGGGGTACATAAACATTTTTAGATCGCTTTCTATTCAGATCTTCCAAACACAGAATGAACAAAAAAAAATAATTCAGTTATTGTTTTTATTTTATTTTGCCGGGCGGCGCTATTCCCATATTCTCCACTGTTTTTTTAAAAAGGCAATGAGGGAATAAGGCCTCTTAACGACCGCCGTTTTAATGCATATCTGTGCTCATTAAGGGGTTAAAAAAATCTTGAAAGATTCCTTGTATTCAATTCTATTATAAACCACCTTGCTCTTCATTTGAACATTTATTTTCTGCTTCAGATTTTGAAAATCACCTGGTTGGGGGAAAAAAAGTGAGTGTCACTTCTTTGAAGAGGATGTTGATGGAATCCTCTCTAAACTAAACACTATCCAATCAGAAGGCTGAAAAAAACACTACAGGATAAAAACTCTTCAGGAAACAAAAACTCCTCCAAAACCTCACAAAAGAAGGAGAGATTTCTGAAGCGTTTCTGCTAGAAAAGAATTGTCATATTTGAATGTCTAAAAATCCTTCATTTGTAAATAACCTAACTTTTAATTAATTAATTTATTTAAAGGGGTGTTATCAAGTTGTTAAATTATTTTACTTTAGTTAGCATTGAAAATTATAAAGTCTGCAATTGACTTGCTTTTTCTGTCTGCTGTCTTTCTGCTACAATGAGAGATTTATCTTTCATAGTTAGGTTCCAGGAGAAGAGTTAACTCCTGACATACCAGCCACCTTTCTCCAGTCAAGCACATTGATTTCTATACAGCAGTTACCTGCTCACCTCCCTCCTTCCTCTCCTTATCGTCTTCTGAATTGACTGTGCTGGCGTTTAAAAGGTGCCGTGTGCAGACAGCCTTACAGTTGTTGACAATCATTGGTTCAAAAATCCAATTATTTTCCTCAAAGTATTACTTTTTGCAAGTTTTCTGCATAAATAGCAACTTTATTGTACAATTAACATATATGATGAACGCTCATTTCTCGATAATCGTGCAGTGTAAAGAATATGTCATCATCTATTCTTTTTTTTCTGAAATGTTGTGCCCCTAAGAATTTAGTTCCCCATGCCCCCCACACTATGCCACTGTCCTTTAGTTTTAGTGATCTTGGACTAGATGGGACATTGTAATAACTACTGAGAAAATGACCAGCAGAAGGTTTTCGGGCAATCATCTCCATTTTCCATCTCATAGCAGTAAATGTAATTTATCTGCCATGGGCACAGCAAAGTGACATGGAGCCTGTTTTCTGGCAGGCGCAGGATGTGGCTGTCTTGGAAGATACTGCGATGTGTATGTGTGTTAAATGAAGTGACTACAAGGAACATTTTAATGACAGCTCTCCACACACTGGCAAACTCACACACCAGCATGAGAACATTAGCCTATACAAGCAGCAGCGTTCACTTTACAGATAATGGACTGTAACTGACAGGTGACCACACTCAGAAACCTCTGTGGTTCCTCTTCTGACCATTTTACTATTTTCAAAGACATAAGAAAAAAGACATCATCTACTGCTGTTTGCAGTGAGATGTTTAATAAACTGCCCTTAGGGTGGATATTTTATTACCTTCATTATAACTGGATAGATCTGTATAGAGGACGTCACATTTGTTAATCTGTGCAGCTTATAGCGGCTATCCTGACTATCTAATTTTTTACTATGAGCCTAGGAACTAACAGGAAGGTACAGGTGCTTCTCCCAAAATTAGAATATCATCAAAAAGTAAATTTTTTTCAGTTCTTCAATACAAAAAGTGAAACTCATATATTACATAGAGTCATTACAAACAGAGTGATCTATTTCAAGTGTTTATTTATGTTAATGTTGATGATTATGGCTTACAGCCAATGAAAACCCAAAAGTCATTATCTCAGTAAATTAGAATAATTAACAAAAAAAGTCCTGCAAAGGCTTCCTAAGCATTTTAAAAGGTCCCTTAGTCTGTTTCAGTAGGCTCCGCAATCATGGGGAAGACTGCTGACTTGACAGATGTCCAGAAGGCAGTCCTTGACATACTCCACATGGAGGGTAAACCACAAAAAGTCATTGCTAAAGAAGCTGGCTGTTCACAGAGTGCTGTATCCAAGCATATTCATGGAAAGTTGAGTGGAAGGAAAAAGTGTGATAGAAAAAGGTGCACAAGCAACCAGGATAACTGAAGCCTTGAAAGGATTGTTTAGAAAAGGCCATTCAAAAATTTAGGGGAGATTCACAATGTGTGGACTGCTGCTGTAGTCATTGCTTCAAGAGCCACTGTAAGGGGGTGACATAGGATTACCATCTTGTTTTGCTCCCCAATGTTTCTTAAAGTATAAATTTTTTACATGTGTTGATTACTATTGGCACATCACCACAGATCCTCCAGATTCTCTGAGCGCCAGTAACCTCTGGGACTTATGGTCCCACTGCCTCAAACAGTCAATCACACCTCAAGACTATAGTTAATATTGTTCATCTCCCCTTTCCACTTCTTCTACTAAGTGTTGTTTGATAAAGACCTTTTTTGGTCGAAACGTTACTTTGACACTTGTACTATTGCTGTGGTGACCCTAATAAAAATCCCCATGTTATGTATTGATAAATATACTCATTGAGTGCGGCTGTTTATTCCTATTTTTATTGATTACTATTATATCGTTGAAAATATTCGGTGGTATTGCTACATGTAAGATATGTAAGACCCCGCATAGTTAATGGTATTGCCACACTTTTTCCTGTGTTACCATTTTATGTACTGTACGTTGTAATATAAAAACTGTATTTTATGCTAGGGACAGTTTTTAGTACACCTGAAGGACACTGGAGGGAGGTACTTTAGTGTTTATAGTTCGGGTGAGTGTAGTTTCATTTGGGGCCACTAGATGGGGGCATACTAGTGACCCGTATTAGTGTAGATCTTAGTTAGACAATAAGTGGTTAACATAGGAGGGGCTGTTGGGTGTTAAGCTGCAAGGTTTAGAGAAGTTTAGTCAGATTGGGCCAGGGCACCTTCAGTGTCCACACGGGCTCTAGGCACAGGATGTCTCGATAGCCCTGCAATGTTGCAGCAAGTGTTAGTCCCAGGTATCCACAGTTACGGAACGTAAGAACAGTGGGACAGAAGAATGCAGAAGTTGTGGGAGATGTTGGTCTTGGCGGACGCCCGGAGGTCTAAAGTTGAACGGAACGAAGAACGCTGAGATGCAGTGAGTGAGGAAGAGATGAACGCTGAAGCTACACTGGGAACAGTACAGACTGGTCGGATGCTTTGTCAGAGGCAGCCTAGTCTAATGACTGATGATCTTATCCTGGGGCGAAGCAGGCAGAGGGAGTTGTCACGGTGGCGAGGTTGAGCCAGGAGGAAGCTGAGAAGCAGTCTAAGATGGTCCGATCTGGGCGCGTACTGCAAGGAAGTATCAGAGGCATAGGGAAAGTTGAAGAATCCTGTATGGAAGAATCTGTAACCAGAAAAGTAACCATTGTGGATATGCTGTGCAAAGTATGTAGTAAAGAAATCGTTCCAGTTGCAATGGACTGTGTCTCATTTGATGGGAGTCGCCGTGAGAAGGAATTTCGGTGACTGAGAAGTGCCCAGAGGGACCTGAACCCAGAGATGCAGGTATGCACAGCACTGGACTTTGTATTTCTGTAGGGGATGGTCTGGACACTGATATCCTAGTGTCCGTGGCCAATGCTACTGTCCAGTCCGTCCCTTACACCACCACACACAAAAGTATCCAGGACATGGGCTACAAGTGTCGCATTCCTTGTGTCAAGCCACTCATGACCAATAGACTATGCCAGAAGGGTCTTACCTGGGCCAAGGAGAAAAAGAACTGGACTGTAGCTCAGTGCTCCAAGGTGTTGTTTTCAGATTAAAGTAAATTTTTCATTTCATTTGGAAATCAAGGTCCCAGAGTCTGGAGGAAGAGTGAAGACGCACACAATCCAAGCTGCTTGAGGTGTAATGTGAAGTTTCCACAATCAGTGATGGTTTGAGGAGCCATGTCATCTGCTGGTGTAGGACTACTGTGTTTTATCAAGACCAAAGCCATCTACCAGGATATTTTACAGCACTTCATGCTTCCCTCTGCCGGCAAACTTTTTGGAGATGGAAATTTTATTCTCCAGCAGGATTTGACACTTGTCCACACTGCCAAAAGTACCAATACATGGATTAAAAACAACAGTATCACTGTGTGTAATTGGCCAGCAAACTCGACTGACCATAACCCCATAGAGAATCTATGGGGTATTGTCAAGAGGAGGAAAAGAAACACAATAACCAACAATGCAGATGAGCTGAAGGCCGCTATCAAAGCAACCTGGGCTTCCATAACACCTCAGCAGTGCCACAGGCTGATCGCCTCCATGCCACGCCACATTGATGCAGTAATTGATGCAAAAGGAGCCCCGATCAAGTAATGAGTGCATTTACTGAACATACATTTCAGTAGACCAACATTTCGGATTTTAAAATCATGTTTCAAGCTGGTGTTATAAAGTATTCTAATTTACTGAGATAATGACTTTTGGGTTTTCATTGGCAGTAAGCCATAATCATCAATATTAACAGAAATAAACACTTGAAATAGATCACTCTGTTGGTAATGACTCTATATAATATATGAGTTTCACTTTTGTATTGAAGAACTGAAATAAATTAACTCTTTGATGATATTCTAATTTTACAAGAAGCACCTTTAGTTGCTAACCACCTGCCTGTGGTGCCCAACGCTGATCTCTGCCTCCACATAGTGGTCCTAGACTACTCCTGCTGGTGATTTAGTGACTTCAGCTGATGTCATGTTGACAGAGCAGTTGCTTCTCTTCCGCTCTGCTCTGTTGACGGGGCTTGACTGTCGAAGTCATGCTGATTTAAAGCCAGCTCCACGCTGCATAAACTAAGGGAGGCCGGCTATAAATCAGCATGATGTCAGCAGTCACACCCCTTCGACAAACCAGTGGAAAAGCTGTTCTGCTGACATGGAGCGGTTGTCCATGACCACTCTGAGCTGCTACCAGATATAACAGGCAGGTAGTTAGCAACTACCTTAGTAAGGCCATCACCTTATGTGCGTCTTTTGCAGTAGTCTAACAAACTGCATAAATGCCCCCAAACACCTCTGAATAGCCAAAAAAAACCTTTTGCAATTCTCTCATACTGCTCTATCCAGTCTGATGGGTGTACTCCTGCACTCCTTCATGTTTATCACCCATCCTACATCATCCACCAGTGACCTCACTCTCACTACTAGGCAGGCATACTTCACTTTGCTTGGCTGAACCAACTTTAATGCGCATTTGCCGGCTTAACTTATGGGTCATTGGCGCGTCCTTGTCCTCTTCTGGCACATGCGTATTACATTAGTCTTCCTTCATCAGGGCATATCGAAGTATGCCTGCATAGGAGTGAGATTGGGAGCACTGTGTGATTGCAAGTCTGTGTCTCATCTAAGTCATAGACTTACACTGAGAAGTGACTTCTGGGCTGCTCAGCAAACACTGGAGCGATTCAGCTAAACACCACGCAGAAGACGAATAGAGCAACGCCGAGAACAGAAGACAGCAGAGGCTGGTAAGTATATTACTACAAGCAGCCAACATGCATTATTGACACCACACTGAGGGTGAAATAAAAAAAACAAAACACTGGAGTGGTGCTTTAAACCCTTTACCCCCGAGGGTGGTTTGCATGTTAATGAACGGGCCAATTTTTACAATTCTGACCACTGTCTGTTTATGAGGTAATAACTCTGGAACGCTTTAATGGATCCTGGTGATTCTGACAATATTTTCTCATGACATATTGTACTTCATGATAGTGGTAAAAATTTTTTGATATGACTTGCGTTTATTTGTGAAAAAATGTAAATTTGGCAGAAATTTTGAAAATTTCGCAATTTTCCAACTTTGAATTTTCATGCCCTTAAATCACAGAGATATGTCACACAAAATACTTAATAAGTAACATTTCTCATATGTCTACTTTACATCAGCACAATTTTGGACCAATTTTTTTTATTTGTAAGGAAGTTATAAGGGTTATAATTTAAACAGCTATTTTTCATTTTTACAACATCATTTTTTTTTTAGGGACCACATCACATTTGAAGTCACTTTAAGGGGTCTATATGATAGAAAGTACCAAAAAGTGACACCATTCTAAAAACTGCATCCCTCAAGGTGCTCAAAACCACATTCAAGAAGTTTATTAACCTTCTGATGCTTCACAGGAATTTTTTTGAATGTTTAAAAAATGAACATTTAACTTTTTTTAGCAAAAAATTAACTTCAGATCCAAATTGTTTTATTTTCCCAATGGTAACAGGAGAAATTGGACCCCAAAAGTTATTGTGCAATTTGTTCTGAGTACGCGGAAACCCAATATGTGGGGTGAACCACTGTTTGGGGGCATAGCAGAGCTCAGAAGGGAAGGAGCGCCGTTTGACTTTTTCAACGCAAAATTGGCTGGAATTGAGATCGGATGCCATGTCGCATTTGGAGAGCCCCTGATCTGCCTAAACAGTGGAAACCCCCAGAAGTTACACCATTTTGGAAACTTGACCCCACAAGGAACTTATCTAGATGTGTGGGGAGCACTTTGAACCCCCAAGTGCTTCACAGAAGTTTATAACGAAGAGCTGTGAAAATAACAAATCATATTTTTTTCCACAAAAATAAACTTTTCACCCCAATTTTTTATTTTACTAAGGGTAACAGGAGAAATTGGACCCTAAAAGTTGTTGTGCAATTTCTCATGAATACGCCAATACCTCATTTGTAGGGGAATACTGCTTTTGAGGCACAGCTGCAAAGCTCAGAAGGGAAAAGGTGCCATATTGGAGTTCAGATTTTGCTGGAATGGTTTGAGGGTGCCATGTCACATTGGCAGAGCCCCTGAGGAGCCAAAACAGAAACCCCCTATATGTGAACTAATTTTACAAAC
Organism: Oophaga sylvatica; assembly: GCA_033576555.1. Taxonomy (NCBI): domain Eukaryota; kingdom Metazoa; phylum Chordata; class Amphibia; order Anura; family Dendrobatidae; genus Oophaga; species Oophaga sylvatica. The sequence continues at coordinate 64,679,717 of JARQOD010000005.1, forward strand.
TACTGACGCGCACCACATATGTGGTGTGGGTACCAGGGCTATGGGGTACTCGGCACCGAGCCCATGGAAGTCTATGGGAGATGTCACTGGCAGCAGAGCTCGGTCCGTGGCCCTGGGCGCTCATACAATGGGGGATATATTTACAGGGGATTGTAGTAATAGTTCGTGACGCCACCTGTGGTATCTGATCTGATTGACCAGCGCTGCAGGGTAAATCTCTGAGGGGATGTTATGGCAGCTAGATGTTAAGTCCCCCACAGGTGGGACTGGTCCCTCAAAGTCTATGGTGGTGCAGGGTGCAGATAAGAAGTCAGTCACACACAATGCAGTCTCTTTCCATACCTTTACTTGTAGATGTTGCAGGTATGTCCTGGGAAGCTGGTCAGGTTGGAGAATGCACATTCATGGAATTGCTGAGCAGGTTTGAGGCCTCCTTTATCCTTAATGTGTATGTGAGTCCTAACTTGCATAAAGTCAAGTTTAACTCTTAATGCAACAGCTATGCCCGGTCGACATTGTGGTGGGTGTCTTCTGTTGGATAGAACTAGTCTTTTGTGCAGGGCCCTGCTAGACTGTTGTCCTTCCTGACCCCGGTTACGTATCGGCACTTAGGGCTACCTTCTGCGACTTGAAGTCCAGCAAGGCCTCCGGTTTTCTATCACTAGCCGTGAAGTACTAGCAATGCTTCAGACCCGGTGTCCGGTTTACTAAGTGAAGGTGATCTGTCACCTTAGTCACTCTTCCTTCTCCACTCGCCTGTCGCCCTGCTCTTGCCCTTAACATAAGCACAGGTAGCAGTGGTTGTAGTCGTAAGCTTTCCTTCCAGAGCTCACTGACCTGTTCTCAGTTGCCTCGTTGTTATAACTGCAGTAGTTCCCTTCCTTCTCTCCTTCCAGACTCTGTCCAGAGCAGCTCACAGGACGTTCCGTCAGACTGTATATACGCTGTAGCTCCGAGAGTCACTTCCCACTTTCTAGAGAACACAGACAGCTTGTTCTGAGGTAACTGTTTCACTTGCTTCAGTTGCAGCTCTGACTAGGCTAGAGTGCTTCACTTGTCCACTCGTACTAGCCTCCACTTCTGTATGAGGTGAGCTACAGGAGCTCCTTCAGATCTCAGTCTTATCTCCTCTTCCTCCAAGACTAGACTGCTCTGTCCTGAGACAGGAAACTGAACTCTCTCAGACTGAACACTACTGCTACGTCACACTAACTTAAAGTCTGAAATGCCTCTAGTGGCAGTGTTGAGAAATGTGTGATGTGAATGAATATCAGGCTTTACAATTACCTTTCCTGTGCATTTTCCAGGAGACATGTGTGCCATGCGCAGCTGGGCCACACATCCCCCCCTAGTTAAACTCAGCACTCCCGGGCTGAAATAGAAAAGAAAAACATTTTTGTTTTGCATATAACATAAACATTTTAAACTCATCCCTTGCGGGAGGTAAGGACTCTTTAACGTTACAATTTGTACAATGGACATTAGAAAAATATCAAAAATACTTTTCACATAAATATATATAAGACAAGATTCTTGTGGAGGACCCGCACCAAAAACCTCCCACGTGGGTCCTGGGTGGGCTGCAGGACTTCACTGCTGCAGACCCCACTCTAGGCCACACCATACGGGTTTTTCTTCAGAGGTAGATATGGCTTTATGTAAAACCAAGATGGGGCACCGAAGTGCGAACTATTTACAATAAAGTTTTTGGGCTGGCACAGTCCACAGCCACGCAGTCCTTTGCATGAGAAAACACATTTCAAGTAAATCACATATCATACAATTACTTCACTTTACCCAACTGGGGTATACTATGCAAAATTATGCAAAACATTTTTATCACAATATTAATAAAGTGCAAATTCTTCAACTTTATACAGATGCAGTAAACCCTGTCTGGGTCCTACTGTTCTTCTTCTTTGCAGATAGTAGTGACGTCTTCCACTCCTGGGGCTGGAAGCACGCGGTGCGATCTGGAACGCATCACTAACATGTCATGGCCTGCAATCTGTGTTTGAGTGGCCACAGTTCTTGTGCGATCCACTAGGGACTCAACAGGTGTCTCACCAGAATATAGATTCAGCTCACTTGAGAACACACTTTCCTGCTGCGTTGTAGAGTGGGACGCAGATGTATTCAGTGGCTCAGTTGAGGTCGCATCAGGCTTTTGCGATGTGGGGCTGCACTCAGGATAGGCTGCAGATTGCGGTACAGAAGCGACCGTGGGTTGCGATGCAGGTGCACGGCCTGGTGCTGACGCCAAAGATGACGCTGCTGGGGCTTTGGATGCTGAGACACGGGAGACATTCAAGGCAAACCATCCCTGACGACTACAGTGTCGCGTGTAGGTGACAACATCCCCTTTTAACAGATGGAACCCCGCATCGCAGCAGTGAACATAGATCTCTGGAGAGAACCCGGGCTCACATATGTAACCCCAAACTCCTCGGGCCTTAGAGGCACACACCGTCCCCTGGCGCAGCGGTTCCCGGAGCGTACCTTTATCTCTCCTGACGTTTTCCTTTTCAGCGAGAGTCTCTTCCTGGTACCTCTGGCGAAACTGCTGCAACTCTCTCTGCTCCTGCTGCTGTCGCTGCTCGTGCTCCCGGCGTCGCATTTCGTTCTCCATCTGGGCGGCATATTCTATGTCATCCAGGTACTTCTTATCGTCCCAGTCGACCTCCATCATGGACGGCTGGCTTCCCTCCGGTGTCCCTACCGGGGGACTGCATTCCGCTGCGGCCTCCAGGCCTGGCTGGCACTCCGGGACGGGCAGGGCCTCCTCAGCCTCCTTCTCTCCCGCCGCTTCATCGGTGGAGTCGGGATCAGCACTTTTGGAGCCAGCCTCCGGTTCTTCATCAGCCGCTTGCAGTGGTGGCACAGGTAACGGTTGCGCTTCTGGAGGGGAGAGCGTTGCGTCCCACAGCAGCCGCTGTTTCAGGGCACGCCAGCTTTTCTCCATCTCCTCCACTTCTTTGCGGTGGCGGGCCACATCTTCCAGTACCGCATCCACCTTCTTCACTCTCTGCACTCTTGGGTTGGTGTCCCGAGCTGGGGACGGCTCCGGTACAGGTAGTAGCTTTTCTGGGGAACGGGGCCTGCGCGCCGCCGCTCCTCCACATAGCGTCTCCTGTCCTTCCGCCATCTCTCTCCAGGCCAGACTGTGTTTTCCATCTGGAACAATCTGGTCTCTTCGGTGGAGGCGGGATTTGCGCTTCCTCTTTTTGGCATAGAAAATGAAGAGGAGGCGGATCTCCTTAGCAGTGGGGCAGGCTCTGGTATTGTAATAGCATTTTGATAAGGCGCCCATCACTTTCACGCCACAGGGGGGGTACACGCCCACGAATGCACGCCCACCTTCTTCACCAGCGCCTCAGGGCGCGAATACGGCGGCAAAATGGCGGAAAATGGCGCCAAAAATCACAAAAATAGCAAACAGTCTTTTTGCAGAAAACAGTTCAATAGGCACACAGGACTCACATCCAGTAAGCTTCTTATCCTGTTCGTGACGCCAAAGATGAGTCGCACACACCAAGTGGTGTGGGTACCAGGGCTATGGGGTACTCGGCACCGAGCCCATGGAAGTCTATGGGAGATGTCACTGGCAGCAGAGCTCGGTCCGTGGCCCTGGGCGCTCATACAATGGGGGATATATTTACAGGGGATTGTAGTAATAGTTTGTGACGCCACCTGTGGTATCTGATCTGATTGACCAGCGCTGCAGGGTAAATCTCTGAGGGGATGTTATGGCAGCTAGATGTTAAGTCCCCCACAGGTGGGACTGGTCCCTCAAAGTCTATGGTGGTGCAGGGTACAGATAAGAAGTCAGTCACACACAATGCAGTCTCTTTCCATACCTTTACTTGTAGATGTTGCAGGTATGTCCCGGGAAGCTGGTCAGGTTGGAGAATGCACATTCAGGGAATTGCTGAGCAGGTTTGAGGCCTCCTTTATCCTTAATGTGTATGTGAGTCCTAACTTGCATAAAGTCAAGTTTAACTCTTAATGCAACAGCTATGCCCGGTCGACATTGTGGTGGGTGTCTTCTGTTGGATAGAACTAGTCTTTTGTGCAGGGCCCTGCTAGACTGTTGTCCTTCCTGACCCCGGTTACGTATCGGCACTTAGGGCTACCTTCTGCGACTTGAAGTCCAGCAAGGCCTCCGGTTTTCTATCACTAGCCGTGAAGTACTAGCAATGCTTCGGACCCGGTGTCCGGTTTACTAAGTGAAGGTGATCTGTCACCTTAGTCACTCTTCCTTCTCCACTCGCCTGTCGCCCTGCTCTTGCCCTTAACATAAGCACAGGTAGCAGTGGTTGTAGTCGTAAGCTTTCCTTCCAGAGCTCACTGACCTGTTCTCAGTTGCCTTGTTGTTATAAATACAGTAGTTCCCTTCCTTCTCTCCTTCCAGACTCTGTCCAGAGCAGCTCACAGGACGTTCCGTCAGACTGTATATACGCTGTAGCTCCGAGAGTCACTTCCCACTTTCTAGAGAACACAGACAGCTTGTTCTGAGGTAACTGTTTCACTTGCTTCAGTTGCAGCTCTGACTAGGCTAGAGTGCTTCACTTGTCCACTCGTACTAGCCTCCTCTTCTGTATGAGGTGAGCTACAGGAGCTCCTTCAGATCTCAGTCTTATCTCCTCTTCTTCCAAGACTAGACTGCTCTGTCCTGAGACAGGAAACTGAACTCTCTCAGACTGAACACTACTGCTACGTCACACTAACTTAAAGTCTGAAATGCCTCTAGTGGCAGTGTTGAGAAATGTGTGATGTGAATAAATATCAGGCTTTACAATTACCTTTCCTGTGCATTTTCCAGGAGACATGTGTGCCATGCGCAGCTGGGCAACACACTACATTCCTCAATTAATTCAAAGATCACATTAATACCACATGTGCCTCACAGAATTTTATACCACTGAGTGGTGAAGAAAGAATAAATAAAATTTTTACCTCTAAAATGTTGTTTTAGCCCCAAGTTTTTAATTTTCCTAAGGGCTAATAGGATTTTTTTTAACAAACTGAGGTCCATTTTTTTCTGAGTGTGCCAATACCCTACATGTAATCGGGAAATATTTTTCAGGCATAGTGCAAAGCAAGAAACACCAGATTTTACTGTTATGGTTTACAGGTTCCATGGCCCACTGGGAGAGCTCATGAGGTGCCAGAACAGCAGAACCCCCCATAAGTGACCCCATTTTACAAGCTACACCTCTCAATGAATTCATCTAGGAGTACAGTGATCATATTGACACCATTGGTGTGTTACAGAATTTTATACCATTGGGCAGTGAAGACAAAATAACTACATTTTTACCACCAAAATGTTGTTTTAGCCAAATATTTTACATTTTCACACAAGAAGTGGGTAAAAATGGCACCAAAATTTGTCCCACAATTTCTACTAAACGTGGCAATACCCAATATGTGGCTGTACAGTACTATTTAGCCATATGAGAGACTCGGGAGAAGCGGAGCACAATTTGCCTATTCAAGTGAATGGGTCTGTGTACATGTCAGTATGTTTCCACGGACTGTGTGTCAGTGGTCAGAACACGCTGACATGTCCGTTTTTTTAATATCAGCATGGGCCACAAAACATCCCACACGCATGGATGTCATCCATGTGACATGCATGGGAAGAATCGTTACAGTAAGCGCTGTTCCCTGGCACCGAGTGCTAAACACGGCTCTTATCATTCTCCCCTGCCCTGCTGGCAATCTACGAGCGCAGTGGAGAATAATGAGAGCTACAGTACATTTAAGTGATAAAAGAGACAGCAGACAGCAGCTGATGGGACTATTACTTCCATCAGCCTACACCTGCTGCTGCTAATAACAGTGACAGCAGCAGTGGCTGATGGGGGTATTCATCAGCTGCCGCCTGCGCTATAAATAAATAAATAAATGAAAAAAACGGCGTGGGTTCCCCTGTATTTTCTATAACCAGCCAGGCAAAACTCACAGCTGGGGCTGCATCCCTCAGCTGTCAGCTTCAGCAAGGTTGGTTATCAAGAACAAAGGGGTCCCCACGCTGTTGTTGGTAATTAATTAATTAAATAAATAATTTAAAAAACGGCGTGGGGTCCCCCCTATTTTTGACAACCAGCCTTGCTAAAGCTCACAGCTGGGGGCTGGTATTCTCAGGCTGGTAAGGGGCCATTGATTGGAGTCTGGGAGAATGGCTGAAATGTCCAGGAGGTCTCTTCTTATTCCAGGAACCTCCAAAGTACATCTAAAATTCTAGTTCTCATAAGCATGGAGACAAGCCACAATGGTCTGTGATATCAGTTACACATAGAAATGACGGCTTTAAAGAGGTAACTGCTATATTGCTGGGTGTCCGATTGCTTTAAAGCACATAATGAATGCACCGTTACTGGATATACATAATATGTCAGACACATTCTCCTCCAATGTAGGAAGTGCTTGTCTGATATATTGCAGAGTACTCAATTACCATGGAAACAGACAATATTTTTCTTGTTTCATTCTTGTACACTTGACTGAATTTGGTTTACAGCGGTGAGACACACACCTAACAGTAATGTAATCATGTCAGTAGTGGGTGTAGGAAGACCTGGGGTAAGAGGGGTGTGCTATTTTTTTCAATCTATATTCTAGCTATTTTATTATTTTAGAACAGAAGCACGAGCTCATCACCACAACCTCATGTAATCTGACTGTTCTGCATATATTTATTTACATTGTATATACGGTATGTATATATTGATTCACTTCTGATATTACAGATTTTGTTCTATGTAGTAAAGGAAAATTTTTGAAATAAATCTAGCCCTTAGGTCGATTCCAGACGTCCACGAAGCATGGTGTAAGGTACGCGATGCATGGACTGACTGAAGGTCTTCTGACCCAAACTTCATAGCCTCATATATATCTATGAGGCTGTCAAGATGGGGTCAGGATCCAGGTGATATGAAGAAGGGCAGCTAAGACATCCACATGATTTGTTTAAAAGGAAAATCAACTAAAGCTTCATATTTTGGTACCCCTTACCTACTGCATAAACTTAACCCTAACATTTCCAATTGGTGAAGTGGTAAAGATGATGGAGCTTTAACCCATTTGTTTTAGTCAAGTAGAGGTATCCAAGACTTTTGAAAAATTATAAAAAGTCTTATTTTTTAAGTCACGTATCTTCTTATCCCCATAGATCCTACATTTTACTTATTTAATATCCCACCTTTGTAAATTGGTCGCAAACCCCAACAGCTTCTACTGCATATGACTACAACTGCACATTGTCTAATAGCATCCACGTGGAGGTTGATCCAACCCCATCAAACAGTGAGTTATGTATTCGTATTCAAGATATATGAAGCGTGGAATATCTCACAGCCTTAATAATTGACACAATTGAGGAATTTGAAGCAATTTGGAATCTTTTAGGTTATATAATGGATCCACTGGAGGACACAGACAGCAGAGGACCCCTGTGCAAGAACAATATATGGGCCATTTGCAGCCCAAGAGCTCATCATAATGCTCAATTTCCCCTGCTTTGGAGGTGGTAGTGGCCCTGTTACCTCTTGGGCCCTTGTGTGGCCACACAGGTTGCACCAAACATATGTCCGCCCCTACTGGGTGCTGAGAGACTGTTATTGAATATGGACCTGATGAGTAGTTTTCAAAGTTGTTACCGAGCTAAGCATTCCTTCTCTTTCCCCTCTCCCGTTTATGTCAATGTCTTGTCAAATATTTGTCTAAGTATGACCGTACATTCTGGACACTTCAGTGTTGTACCCAATCATTGTTGATGGTAGTTTACATGGATATCAAAATTACTATTTTGGCCAAAGCAGATAAGCTCGCAACCCAACGTCAAGGGTCCTCATTTTATTGCGAGTAACTATGTAAAAATGTTTTTTTTTTTTTTTTTAATTTATGTCTAGTTAGTTACTCGCAATAAAATGAGGACCCTTGACGTTGGGTTGCGAGCTTATCTGCTTTGGCCAAAATAGTAACTAATACCTCACCCGATGCATTTATCATATGCATCATTTTTTGCACTTTTTATCATCTTTTGCAGGGTGCACCCGGGCTCTTTTTGATGGCTTGGTTTTTTGTGTTGTGCACATTCAGTGCTGACCAGCCCGCCTTCCATCATAGGCGTTTAAAATAGGCTGTTATCCAGACACTGTGCATGCCATTCATGTTTTAAGCAACTTGTATCTGTGGTGTTTTTTTTCCCACTAAGCAGTTAACACCTTCATCATCACTGTTTTTGTGATAGGGTGGCTGCCTTTATCAGTGGTAAGCACCTGTTGCTTCTCCAGCCTTTATCCATGGGAGCCTGCTGCATCCTGCTAGTGCATTTGGTCATTTGATCAGACTGGGTATGATTGTTTTTCATGATTTGCTTTTGCTAAAATTTGTTTTTTTTTTTTTTTTAATTTATGTCTAGTTAGTTACTCGCAATAAAATGAGGACCCTTGACGTTGGGTTGCGAGCTTATCTGCTTTGGCCAAAATAGTAACTAATACCTCACCCGATGCATTTATCATATGCATCATTTTTTGCACTTTTTATCATCTTTTGCAGGGTGCACCCGGGCTCTTTTTGATGGCTTGGTTTTTTGTGTTGTGCACATTCAGTGCTGACCAGCCCGCCTTCCATCATAGGCGTTTGAAATAGGCTGTTATCCAGACACTGTGCATGACATTCATGTTTTAAGCAACTTGTATCTGTGTGTTTTTTTTCCCACTAAGCAGTTAACACCTTCATCATCACTGTTTTTGTGATAGGGTGGCTGCCTTTATCAGTGGTAAGCACCTGTTGCTTCTCCAGCCTTTATCCATGGGAGCCTGCTGCATCCTGCTAGTGCATTTGGTCATTTGATCAGACTGGGTATGATTGTTTTTCATGATTTGCTTTTGCTAAAAATGTTTTTTTTTTTTTTTTTGAATTTATGTCTAGTTAGTTACTCGCAATAAAATGAGGACCCTTGACGTTGGGTTGCGAGCTTATCTGCTTTGGCCAAAATAGTAACTAATACCTCACCCGATGCATTTATCATATGCATCATTTTTTGCACTTTTTATCATCTTTTGCAGGGTGCACCCGGGCTCTTTTTGATGGCTTGGTTTTTTGTGTTGTGCACATTCAGTGCTGACCAGCCCGCCTTCCATCATAGGCGTTTAAAATAGGCTGTTATCCAGACAGTGTGCATGACATTCATGTTTTAAGCAACTTGTATCTGTGTGTTTTTTTTCCCACTAAGCAGTTAACACCTTCATCATCACTGTTTTTGTGATAGGGTGGCTGCCTTTATCAGTGGTAAGCACCTGTTGCTTCTCCAGCCTTTATCCATGGGAGCCTGCTGCATCCTGCTAGTGCATTTGGTCATTTGATCAGACTGGGTATGATTGTTTTTCATGATTTGCTTTTGCTAAAAATGTTTTTTTTTTTTTTTGAATTTATGTCTAGTTAGTTACTCGCAATAAAATGAGGACCCTTGACGTTGGGTTGCGAGCTTATCTGCTTTGGCCAAAATAGTAACTAATACCTCACCCGATGCATTTATCATATGCATCATTTTTTGCACTTTTTATCATCTTTTGCAGGGTGCACCCGGGCTCTTTTTGATGGCTTGGTTTTTTGTGTTGTGCACATTCAGTGCTGACCAGCCCGCCTTCCATCATAGGCGTTTAAAATAGGCTGTTATCCAGACACTGTGCATGACATTCATGTTTTAAGCAACTTGTATCTGTGTGTTTTTTTTCCCACTAAGCAGTTAACACCTTCATCATCACTGTTTTTGTGATAGGGTGGCTGCCTTTATCAGTGGTAAGCACCTGTTGCTTCTCCAGCCTTTATCCATGGGAGCCTGCTGCATCCTGCTAGTGCATTTGGTAATTTGATCAGACTGGGTATGATTGTTTTTCATGATTTGCTTTTGCTAAAAAAGGTTTTTTTTTTTTTTTTAATTTATGTCTAGTTAGTTACTCGCAATAAAATGAGGACCCTTGACGTTGGGTTGCGAGCTTATCTGCTTTGGCCAAAATAGTAACTAATACCTCACCCGATGCATTTATCATATGCATCATTTTTTGCACTTTTTATCATCTTTTGCAGGGTGCACCCGGGCTCTTTTTGATGGCTTGGTTTTTTGTGTTGTGCACATTCAGTGCTGACCAGCCCGCCTTCCATCATAGGCGTTTAAAATAGGCTGTTATCCAGACACTGTGCATGACATTCATGTTTTAAGCAACTTGTATCTGTGTGTTTTTTTTCCCACTAAGCAGTTAACATCTTCATCATCACTGTTTTTGTGATAGGGTGGCTGCCTTTATCAGTGGTAAGCACCTGTTGCTTCTCCAGCCTTTATCCATGGGAGCCTGCTGCATCCTGCTAGTGCATTTGGTCATTTGATCAGACTGGGTATGATTGTTTTTCATGATTTGCTTTTGCTAAAAAAGGTTTTTTTTTTTTTTTTTAATTTATGTCTAGTTAGTTACTCGCAATAAAATGAGGACCCTTGACGTTGGGTTGCGAGCTTATCTGCTTTGGCCAAAATAGTAACTAATACCTCACCCGATGCATTTATCATATGCATCATTTTTTGCACTTTTTATCATCTTTTGCAGGGTGCACCCGGGCTCTTTTTGATGGCTTGGTTTTTTGTGTTGTGCACATTCAGTGCTGACCAGCCCGCCTTCCATCATAGGCGTTTAAAATAGGCTGTTATCCAGACACTGTGCATGACATTCATGTTTTAAGCAACTTGTATCTGTGTGTTTTTTTTCCCACTAAGCAGTTAACACCTTCATCATCACTGTTTTTGTGATAGGGTGGCTGCCTTTATCAGTGGTAAGCACCTGTTGCTTCTCCAGCCTTTATCCATGGGAGCCTGCTGCATCCTGCTAGTGCATTTGGTCATTTGATCAGACTGGGTATGATTGTTTTTCATGATTTGCTTTTGCTAAAAATGTTTTTTTTTTTTTTTGAATTTATGTCTAGTTAGTTACTCGGAATAAAATGAGGACCCTTGACGTTGGGTTGCGAGCTTATCTGCTTTGGCCAAAATAGTAACTAATACCTCACCCGATGCATTTATCATATGCATCATTTTTTGCACTTTTTATCATCTTTTGCAGGGTGCACCCGGGCTCTTTTTGATGGCTTGGTTTTTTGTGTTGTGCACATTCAGTGCTGACCAGCCCGCCTTCCATCATAGGCGTTTAAAATAGGCTGTTATCCAGACACTGTGCATGACATTCATGTTTTAAGCAACTTGTATCTGTGTGTTTTTTTTCCCACTAAGCAGTTAACACCTTCATCATCACTGTTTTTGTGATAGGGTGGCTGCCTTTATCAGTGGTAAGCACCTGTTGCTTCTCCAGCCTTTATCCATGGGAGCCTGCTGCATCCTGCTAGTGCATTTGGTCATTTGATCAGACTGGGTATGATTGTTTTTCATGATTTGCTTTTGCTAAAAATGTTTTTTTTTTTTTTTTTAATTTATGTCTAGTTAGTTACTCGCAATAAAATGAGGACCCTTGACGTTGGGTTGCGAGCTTATCTGCTTTGGCCAAAATAGTAACTAATACCTCACCCGATGCATTTATCATATGCATCATTTTTTGCACTTTTTATCATCTTTTGCAGGGTGCACCCGGGCTCTTTTTGATGGCTTGGTTTTTTGTGTTGTGCACATTCAGTGCTGACCAGCCCGCCTTCCATCATAGGCATTTAAAATAGGCTGTTATCCAGACACTGTGCATGACATTCATGTTTTAAGCAACTTGTATCTGTGTGTTTTTTTTCCCACTAAGCAGTTAACACCGTCATCATCACTGTTTTTGTGATAGGGTGGCTGCCTTTATCAGTGGTAAGCACCTGTTGCTTCTCCAGCCTTTATCCATGGGAGCCTGCTGCATCCTGCTAGTGCATTTGGTCATTTGATCAGACTGGGTATGATTGTTTTTCATGATTTGCTTTTGCTAAAAATGTTTTTTTACATGGATAAAATGATGTACATTGAGTGTTACTACCTTTTGTTTTGTATTTCTACTTTGTACCTTGTTATTGAAAAATTTAATAAATATTCAGTTCAGTTATAAAAAAAGATCGGTCAGGAGACTACGGACAGTCGGTGCATCTCTGTCCATATTTACAGTTAAGACCTCATTTTACCTTTTCTTTTTTTCATTTTCAGTCTACGTATATATGGCTTCTATTTTTGTGGCATAAGTGTTGTTTCTCAATGGCATTATTTAGTGCTATTTGTAACATATTGTTCCATCTTAATGTGCCCATTCATTTTTCATAATAAATCTGGTGCCGGTTACCATCCAGCAGAACTAATAGGTTTTATTCCCCTGTCTGTACAATTATATCAATACAAGTATTTAAAAAAAAAAATACTACTTATGGACAATAATAGCAGATCTCAGGGAATTTTTTTATGCTTCCACTTTCTTTTTTTATTTCTCCATCGATTTAGCTAAAAACACAATTTCTTTTGATTCAGATGACATATTAATGGGACACCTAAAGCGCAGATAACCCAATACACCGGGCGTCAGTCGGATCCTTCTCGTTGTCACATGGTGGTTTGTGGTCATGCATGGTGCCTGGCACTCCAATGCAATGAAATATGGCACAAGGCTGTGGGTGTGCGGGGTTTAAGCCATTAGTATCGTCCGCTCGCCTGTATGGTGTTTGATGACGTTCCCCTTGGTGTTGGCAGGTTTAAAAGTAAATCAGATGAACTTTACTTAAACAGCAGCCAAAAAGGTACAGAGGCACATACGGTGTTACATGTCCAGATGACCAAAGTTCCAAAAGACAGGGGCATAGTGACTGATGCAGGGAGCGACAGATATGAAGTGTGATAGACTGAGAGTGTAGTCAGAGTCTATCATGCTGTCCAAGTTGACACAATGGAGTTTTCCCCATTCCACCATGGTGGTGCTCCACAGCGGACCCCAGCATCCCTGCTCCCTATAACCTTCATGGTTCTGTAGGAGTCTTGTTTTTCCATCTTCATTTTGCGGGACCACACTCCGGGCCAGTACTTCTCCTGGCTCCAAAGCGTACAGCTTCCTATAGGATCAGTGTGTTCAGTGAGGAGTTTAACTACTTGACTTACCTGAGATGGTGTAATAATTGCTGACTCCTACAGTAGTGGCACACACAGTAATAATACAAATCCTTACCAAAATAGTGCACAATTCAGTGTTATAAATAACATTATAAACACTATTGTAATATCCAACTCTGGGGTACGGTAACACCCCCTCCCCTCCCAGACGCCACCCTGGAGTGGTACCTGGCAGCTACCTGCCACACAAGCGTGACCTCACCAATAGAGGCTCCAGTGAACACCAAGGTAGCTGCTTAGTCACGCCCCTCCAGCGTTAGTCCAGTTTGTGGCACAGTGGGGCCACAATCCTTGCTCACGCCATCCAGTCTGGGCGCGAGTGTCACAGTTTGCCAAGGCCATGGTCCCCGCTGAGTCCCATAGTTTTCACTCTCGAAGCGAGATTAACTTTTTTTTTGCCAGCATGAGGGACAGAACAAATTTTTTACCAGATCTGAATCCCTGACTTTTACTGCACCAGCCCAAGCCGCAGTCACTGCAGCTGTACATACTCAACCTGCAACTTGCGCTCCCAGAGTGAAACCCATCCCAGCAGATCCGCCAAGGTACGATGGGGATCCAAAGCAGTGCCATGTGTCCCTGGAGCAGTGCTTGCAGCACTACGAAATTTGTGTTCCCCATTTTTCTCTGACCGGGTCAAGGTGGGATTCCTAATGTCCTACTTAGCAGGAGACGCCTTGAAATGGCTCAACCCCGTCTGGGAAGATGGGGTCCTATCACCTCGGACCTACAGGCCTTCCTTGTGGTCTTCCGTAAAGTCTTCGATGTGCCTACAGTAGTTCTGCATTCAGAACAGACCAGAAACAGACCAGACAGGTGACGCCTGTGAGAAAACAATCACGTCTGGCCACGACCGTCCAGAGAACAGCTGTTCTTCAGCATGTAAAAGCAGCTACCTGAGCAGTACCCAAGAAGGTTGACAAAAGTGGTCTGGCTGAGCAGCAGCCTGAATATAGTTGTGAGAAGGGATTGCGGTATCGCTGCGGTTGTGTGTAACATCCTGACATTCTCTGCCCTGAAAAGCTTAAGAAACTCCAAAACCTTAGACCAGTAGGAGAGTCTGCCCTTGGCGAGAGTATTACCTCTCCACTAAGGTCTATGACTGTTTCCATGCCTTGTGGGAGCTTTGGTTCAGCAGGTGTATTTAAGCTGCAAGCCATACGGAGTCAGTGTGTGATTCCTGTTCAATAGCTCCAGAATCCGGTGAGGGTGTTGTCTGGAGATGGGTGAGCCCTACTCAAGAACAGCCTAGTCTTGAAGGAACAACTACAGCTCCAAATCAGAGCGTTGTACATGGAGAAGATCGTCTTCCACATGCTGTCTGGTATGCCCATAGGTCATCCCAAAAAGAAAAGGTAGCACACTGTAGCGCTATAGCTTGCAAACACGAAATATGAAAAATATGAAAAATGAATTACATCATTACCTTAGAAATATGAAAAATTGAGAAGTCTTAGCGCATAAGATGGCCAAATTATGTGAGCCTGATAGCCACGTCAAGGCTCTTCTCGTATATCAGGTCCCTAACTAATGCCCATCCTCGCTTCAGAAAAGTCCGTCTGCATGGGAACCCATGAATCCTCCCTCCAGACTAAAATCTACATCTCTGTGGAGGGGTGATGAACCCGCTGCAATTAAAAGGCCTGTGACCACCAGGTGGAGTGCTCAGGCAGAAGGTAAATGAATACATATCAAAAAACTGACCGGCACATCCAAACTTAGATTCAGTGTGAACAGGTGCCAAACCTAGAGTCACCAACTCATATACATACAAGAAGAAAAGGTAGCACACTGTAGCGCTATAGCTTGCAAACACGAAATATGAAAAATATGAAAAATGAATTACATCATTACCTTAGAAATATGAAAAATTGAGAAGTCTTAGCGCATAAGATGGCCAAATTATGTGAGCCTGATAGCCACGTCAAGGCTCTTCTCGTATATCAGGTCCCTAACTAATGCCCATCCTCGCTTCAGAAAAGTCCGTCTGCATGGGAACCCATGAATCCTCCCTCCAGACTAAAATCTACATCTCTGTGGAGGGGTGATGAACCCGCTGCAATTAAAAGGCCTGTGACCACCAGGTGGAGTGCTCAGGCAGAAGGTAAATGAATACATATCAAAAAACTGACCGGCACATCCAAACTTAGATTCAGTGTGAACAGGTGCCAAACCTAGAGTCACCAACTCATATACATACAAGAAGAAAAGGTAGCACACTGTAGCGCTATAGCTTGCAAACACGAAATATGAAAAATATGAAAAATGAATTACATCATTACCTTAGAAATATGAAAAATTGAGAAGTCTTAGCGCATAAGATGGCCAAATTATGTGAGCCTGATAGCCACGTCAAGGCTCTTCTCGTATATCAGGTCCCTAACTAATGCCCATCCTCGCTTCAGAAAAGTCCGTCTGCATGGGAACCCATGAATCCTCCCTCCAGACTAAAATCTACATCTCTGACCGGCACATCCAAACTTAGATTCAGTGTGAACAGGTGCCAAACCTAGAGTCAGCGCTACAGTGTGCTACCTTTTCTTCTTGTATGTATATGAGTTGGTGACTCTAGGTTTGGCACCTGTTCACACTGAATCTAAGTTTGGATGTGCTGGTCAGTTTTTTGATATGTATTCATTTACCTTCTGCCTGAGCACTCCACCTGGTGGTCACAGGCCTTTTAATTGCAGCGGGTTCATCACCCTCCACAGAGATGTAGATTTTAGTCTGGAGGGAGGATTCATGGGTTCCCATGCAGACGGACTTTTCTGAAGCGAGGATGGGCATTAGTTAGGGACCTGATATACGAGAAGAGCCTTGACGTGGCTATCAGGCTCACATAATTTGGCCATCTTATGCGCTAAGACTTCTCAATTTTTCATATTTCTAAGGTAATGATGTAATTCATTTTTCATATTTTTCATATTTCGTGTTTGCAAGCTATAGCGCTACAGTGTGCTACCTTTTCTTCTTGTATGTATATGAGTTGGTGACTCTAGGTTTGGCACCTGTTCACACTGAATCTAAGTTTGGATGTGCCGGTCAGTTTTTTGATATGTATTCATTTACCTTCTGCCTGAGCACTCCACCTGGTGGTCACAGGCCTTTTAATTGCAGCGGGTTCATCACCCCTCCACAGAGATGTAGATTTTAGTCTGGAGGGAGGATTCATGGGTTCCCATGCAGACGGACTTTTCTGAAGCGAGGATGGGCATTAGTTAGGGACCTGATATACGAGAAGAGCCTTGACGTGGCTATCAGGCTCACATAATTTGGCCATCTTATGCGCTAAGACTTCTCAATTTTTCATATTTCTAAGGTAATGATGTAATTCATTTTTCATATTTTTCATATTTCGTGTTTGCAAGCTATAGCGCTACAGTGTGCTACCTTTTCTTCTTGTATGTATATGAGTTGGTGACTCTAGGTTTGGCACCTGTTCACACTGAATCTAAGTTTGGATGTGCTGGTCAGTTTTTTGATATGTATTCATTTACCTTCTGCCTGAGCACTCCACCTGGTGGTCACAGGCCTTTTAATTGCAGCGGGTTCATCACCCCTCCACAGAGATGTAGATTTTAGTCTGGAGGGAGGATTCATGGGTTCCCATGCAGACGGACTTTTCTGAAGCGAGGATGGGCATTAGTTAGGGACCTGATATACGAGAAGAGCCTTGACGTGGCTATCAGGCTCACATAATTTGGCTATCTTATGCGCTAAGACTTCTCAATTTTTCATATTTCTAAGGTAATGATGTAATTCATTTTTCATATTTTTCATATTTCGTGTTTGCAAGCTATAGCGCTACAGTGTGCTACCTTTTCTTCTTGTATGTATATGAGTTGGTGACTCTAGGTTTGGCACCTGTTCACACTGAATCTAAGTTTGGATGTGCCGGTCAGTTTTTTGATATGTATTCATTTACCTTCTGCCTGAGCACTCCACCTGGTGGTCACAGGCCTTTTAATTGCAGCGGGTTCATCACCCCTCCACAGAGATGTAGATTTTAGTCTGGAGGGAGGATTCATGGGTTCCCATGCAGACGGACTTTTCTGAAGCGAGGATGGGCATTAGTTAGGGACCTGATATACGAGAAGAGCCTTGACGTGGCTATCAGGCTCACATAATTTGGCCATCTTATGCGCTAAGACTTCTCAATTTTTCATATTTCTAAGGTAATGATGTAATTCATTTTTCATATTTTTCATATTTCGTGTTTGCAAGCTATAGCGCTACAGTGTGCTACCTTTTCTTCTTGTATGTATATGAGTTGGTGACTCTAGGTTTGGCACCTGTTCACACTGAATCTAAGTTTGGATGTGCCGGTCAGTTTTTTGATATACATAGGTCATCCCAAGCCGAGAACTCTAGTGCCCGTTCTGGTCTGGAGACCCAGCGTGGTGCTTTGTTGGGAACAATCAAATCATGAGAGGTGTCTGGTTCCCATATGTCAAAGTCAGTCAGCAGTGTCACCATCTTCTCCACTTGGTCTGCTAGTTGTCAAGTTATGGTGTGCTGTAGTCTCCAAAGAAAGGGAAACGGTGACGATTTCTCCACACATCTCTGACAATTGTACCAATGATCAGTTACCAGGAACCTCCTGACCTCTAGGATGTTTTTCTCTGGATAATGGGCGGAAGATGGACCCAGTGCGGGTGCCATCAGTTCCCACGTGGCCGGTTGATGAAGATATCATAACGGAAGCTTTCAAGTCTCTCCTTTTCAACAACCAGGAGGACGAAGTCCAGATTGTGGTATATTCTATGGTGGTAGCTGACCTCATCGGTCAGAGAAAAACTTGGCATTCCGAGATTCCTGGTATCATGTCTGCCTCATTCTACCCTTAGGATGTCTTGATGGACTGTGCATGGTCCTGAGAAGAGTTGTGCTTTACATCTTATGTAGACTATCCTGGCAGGCTTGAAGAAGAGGGGGCGTACAGGGGGGGAACTATAACATCCCTGACGGCATCACTGCATGACTTCTCATCTCACATCAGGCTGATACACCGACTTACCACGCCGGGCCATGCTGTGAGTTCTGCCCTCTGCCTGCTCCATGCTGTAAACCACGTGTCCTCCGCTTGTGTGCATACTTCCTGGCTGTATGCTTAGGGTGGCGGCGCCCGCACTTCCTGATTCTTAAAGGGACAGTGTACGCATTCCTAATGTGTCCTCAGCCTATTAACAAGAGGCACCGGGTACTTAAGACATCTCCACCAATGAGAAAATGCCTGAGCAACATTCTCACTCAGTCTGTGATCAGCTTCTGAGTGGTCCTGTCTTGTCCTTTGTCTCTACCACCCTGGGGGCTGTATACCCAGGTCTGAATCCTGTATCTTGAACTAGTTCCTGTGTTTCACCTTGTCTGAACTAAGTCCTATTCTTGTTTGTATCTTTTTTTGGAAGTTTCCCTACCCTGCTGTGTCTATCCTTGTTCCTACTCCTTAACTTGCCTTTTTGGTACCTGCACCTGTCTCTATCCGGTTGTCGCTGCACAATGTTAGTGCCCCTGGTGTACACTTGTTACTTAACTGTAATTACTTGCGTGAATCTGGTCCTGTCTGCTCCCTTTCCCCCTCAGTGGCTCTGCTCTACTCCCTCTCCCCTCAGCAGCTCTGCTCTGCTCCCTCTCACCCTCAGTGGCTCCTTGTTTGTCCAGTCTGAACTGGGACCTACCTATCTCTACATCCCACTCACACTTGCCTGTGTCCCTCTCCTTCCAGAAACTGTCTTCAGTCTGTACTGTTTCCTACCTGTTCTCATATCCTACTCATACCTGCCAGTGTTCCTGCAACAGTTCCTGTTCCTCCAGTCTGAACTGTACCCGCCTGCCTGCCCGAGTGTTAGCCGTGCCCGCCTTCCTGCCCGAATGTCAGCAGTGCCCACCAGTATATCATCCGTGCCTGCCAGTACTTGCCAGTCTAAACATCAGCTATCTACAGTACTCACCTTCACCTGGTGTTAGTGTCTTGTCCCTCTATGTGGTCAGCTGCTACTGCCAGACGCCACACTGGAGTGGTACCTCGCAGCTACCTGCCGTACAAGCCTGACCTCACCACTAGAGACTCCAGTGAACACCAAGGTAGCTGCTTAGTCACGCCCCTTCATGAGTAGTCTGGTTTGTGGCACTGTAAGGGGTGCACGGGGGTCTGTTTATGACCCACGCTCCTTGCCCATGTTCCTGGTAAATGGGGTACATCCCATATGTCTTGTAATGTTGTTAGAATGTGTATTGCATTGTACCTATGTTTATGTGTTGTGAAGCTATAGGGACAGTGCAGGACTTAGACCAGTGGGGGGGGGGCATAGTAGAATAGAATATGGAATTAGTTGGACCAATAGGATTAGGCTAGTTATGAGGGGCTAAGGAAGAGTAGTTGGGGAGTTTCCTAGAGTTAGTCAGTGGGAGCCAAGACAGTGCAGTCGTGTCTGGGGAACATTTAAGCCGAGGAGCCCAGCAGTCCAGGGCCTAAGAGCAGACAGTCACACGGTCATGGAGGAATATCAGGGCAGCATAAGAATGGTAGCAGCTAACTTCGTGGGAACAACCTTTAACGTCCGAGGCCTACAGCCTGGAAAGGATTAGGAGAGCTATCCTTCAACTTTGCCTTCGGAAATGGAAGCTGGCGGGGAACTCCTGAAGCGGGTTAGTCCGACCAGTCAGGGAGCTGCGGTACCGGAGGATGCGGTATGAAAATTGCATATTCCTGGAGGATTGAGGGACAGTACCACCCTGGCCTCCGTTACAGCACAGTGGGGCCACAATCTTTACTCGCGCAATCCAGTCTGGGCGTGAGCGTTACAGGTACTATATTAACTCCTCAGCCAATCAGTAGGTGCTGATTGGCAGATGGTTTTGCTTGATGTCCCTGCTGTATGTTTATGTTACTGTTGATAATATTCTTTATATGTAATATTGTAGGTAATGCCTATAATTTTGTAGCTATTGTGAGGCTTAGAAAGAAAAACTACTTCCAGAAAAAAGGCGGCGGCAGAGCATCCACGATAGCATCTATTGGTAAGAGTTAGATGCTGCTGCTCAGGCACCATAGCCGGTGCCACTTTGCTGGATGTGAAAAACATTTTTCTAAGCCTCACAATAGCCACAGTATTATAGGTATTACCAACAATATTACATATCAAGAATATTATCAACAGTAATATCAACACTACTATATGCATTATGTAAAATAGGGGGCAGGTCAGTGAGGGATCAGTGACCTGTCATAAGCCATAAGGATGCATATATAAGCAAAGCACCACAAAGCCCCGCCTGCAGGCCGCCCCAGAGAACAAGAATCTCATTAACTGAAAGCTGCCAATAAAGATTAAACAACAACCACAAGATGGATGTAATCAACCAAGGTATTATTCTAATCAGTATAACAGAGCTAACCTGACACTGTCTGTAGTTTACTGCGCAAAATCCTGCTGACAGGTTCTCTTTAAGAGCACACTAGACAATACAAGATATACACAATAGTTCTACATATAAAATGGTCAGATATGTAAATACAGGTGAAGTACAAAAGAAATAAGCAGATTAATCATGTCAGTTACTGGTTTGACGTTTGTCCATGTGTGTTGAGCTGCATGGGGGCATGTGACTGCCACCTTATTCCAGTTCCCCCAGTGACATTACTCGATGTGGCACCCCCTTTCAGAAGTGAACAGCAAACATGACAAAGAGAGCGCACATGGCCTTAAACAAACCTTTTAATCCCTTGGTCGGTCATACCCTTTTCACCCCCAGATATGCCTTATCCTCCTTCCCTGGGTGTTTGTAGCTAAAACTTCCAAAACCTATGAAGGATCATAACTTCCCCAGAAGGTCATAGGGTGGCAGTTCTGACGCTATGAGATCCGACCGAGCACCTGTTACGCTTGGAGACCAAACACGGCATCACTACCTGGCTTCTATTAGATGGTCTGTTTAACTCTCCACCATGGAAAGCTAGAATGGATCGAGACCCCGGAAGGTGTTTGGCCCATTCCAGATATCTCGAAAATGAAACCGGTGTGTGGTTAGGACGTACAATAACTCCATATTCCCCTTAAATCTCCTTATAAAATCTGACCTGACTGGAGGAAGTTTAAATGAAGCAGTCACACAGCGTGGGCTCCATAGGTGGTCATCCTGTATGAGCCAGGATACTACTGTAGATGTTGGGGCTGGACCACCTGCTGAGCTAGGTGTCCTGTTACAACCACACATGCTGAAGGAGGATTGTAATCTGCCATTAAATCCCCCCATAGTCTTCACACCTCTATTATAGTTAAAGACATTATCTGGTGCTACTCACATCTGCATCAGAGGTGAGCGATGCTGATGAAGTTATGACCCCACACTCCTGCTGAGCCACGAGCAAGATCTGCAAGTATCGTGCATGTGTCTTAGTCTATTAAAGAGAACCTATACCTGACATTTGCCAAATAGAGTTGGTGCAAATTGATTCGCAGGATCCAGTCCATCGTCCATGTCAGTAATCTGTGGCCGCTGGATGGCAGTCCTGAAAACTGTGTCTTAACTGGCAGCATCCATGGCTCTTCTTCTGTTTAACTGGCTTTGGCACGACTGCTGACTGGTTAATCAACAGAGGAATCAGGATGTAGCTCATAAAGAGTTGATTCTCAAGGCTCCCATCCAGTGCCCATAGATTGCTAACGTAGCCAACTGCATTAGGCCTGTGAATTGATCTACTGATGATCATTCACGGGGCTCAATATGTATGTAAGTTGTAAGAACACCGTCCTCATCACCTCTGATAGGAAGTGAGCAGCACCAGATAGCCCCGTTATAGGCAATCTGTCAGCAGGTTTTAGCTACCTAATCTGAGAGTAGCCTGATGTAGGCAAAGAGACCCTGAATCCAACAATGTATCACTTAGTTTACTGGGCGCAGCCATTCAACACAATTAGAACTTCTAGATTTAGCAATACAGCAGAGCTGAGAAAGTTAACCCTGCCCACACCAGGCTCTGTATATACAATGCCCATAGACAGTGAGCTGCTTATCACAAGAGGAGGGGGCATTGCTGGACTAGTGTAGTCTGGTAATGTTAACCTCTTAGTGATAAATCCTTCACAGCTAGCAAATAACAGCATTAAGTTAGACAAGTCACACATCCATGAATTCTGTGTTTCAACCTCTAACACCAGCTGTCTTCAGATTACATAGTAAAAATCTGCTTACAGATTCCCTTTAAGAAGGCCTATATAAAAGAACCAAAATTAATATTTATGACACCAGTGGTCGCTTACATCATAGAGATGTTAGATATAGTCATTTTACCCTCATCCATAACTATACATTGCTGTTTTAGTGTTTGTGGTTCCCTGAGTCAGTCCTACCTGTGAATAAAGAGAGGCTTGTTTCTTACCAGATGTCTCCTGCATGGCACATACATCAGCTATGCAGGTGCTCAAGGCCTAAAAATAGCCGGGTCCCTGTGATCTTCAGACGAAATGTCATCCAAGCATTATAAGAGCATAGCAGAATGAGGCGGGGTTTTGTTCTCAGCTATTATAGTCCTAGACACTGTCAATACTGTCTGCTTCCAAAAATGATTTGTACTAAGGAAGAATTGTCATCTAGACTGATTCTCTAAGTCTAAAAAGCTTCTAGGGCATAAACAAGTGACAAACAGCGATATGGAATGTGCGGATTCTGAATGTCACTTTCACAGACAATTAGTTCATTTTCAACAAATTATTACATATATAGGTACATCTACAGAGGGCAGTGATACATATACAGGTACATCTACAGAGGGCAGTGATACATATACAGGTACATCTACAGAGGGCAGTGATACATATACAGGTACATCTACAGAGGGCTGATACATATACAGGTACATCTACAGAGGGCAGTGATACATATACAGGTACATCTACAGAGGGCTGATACATATACAGGTACATCTACAGAGGGCAGTGATACATATACAGGTACATCTACAGAGGGCTGATACATATACAGGTACATCTACAGAGGGCAGTGATACATATACAGGTACATCTACAGAGGGCAGTGATACATATACAGGTACATCTACAGAGGGCAGTGATACATATACAGGTACATCTACAGAGGGCTGATACATATACAGGTACATCTACAGAAGGCAGTGATACATATACAGGTACATCTACAGAGGGCAGTGATACATATACAGGTACATCTACAGAGGGCAGTGATACATATACAGGTACATCTACAGAGGGCAGTGATACATATACAGGTACATCTACAGAGGGCAGTGATACATATACAGGTACATCTACAGAGGGCAGTGATACATATAGAGGTACATCTACACAGGGCGGTGATACATATCCAGGTACATCTACAGAGGGCAGTGATACATATACAGATACATCTACAGAGGGCTGATACACATACAGATACATCTACAGAGGGCAGTGATACATATAGAGGTACATCTACACAGGGCGGTGATACATATACAGATACATCTACAGAGGGCAGTGATAAATATAGAGGTACATCTACACAGGGCGGTGATACATATACAGATACATCTACAGAGGGCAGTGATACATATACAGGTACATCTACAGAGTGCAGTGATACATATACAGGTAAATCTACAGAGGGAAGTGATACATATACAGGTACATCTACAGAGGGCAGTGATACATATACAGATACATCTACAGAGGGCAGTGATACATATACAGGTACATCTACAGAGGGCAGTGATACATGCAGGTACATCTACAGAGGGCAGTGATACATATACAGGTACATCTACAGAGGGCAGTGATACATATACAGGTACATCTGCAGAGGACAGTGATACATATGCAGGTACATCTACAGAGGGCAGTGATACATATACAGATACATCTACAAAGGGCAGTGATACATACAGGTACATCTACAGAGGGCAGTGATACATATGCAGGTACATCTACACAGGGCAGTGATACATATACAGGTACATCTACAGAGGGCAGTGATACATATACAGGTACATCTACAGAGGGCTGATACATATACAGGTACATCTACAGAGCGCGGTGATACATATACAAGTACATCTACAGAGCGCGGTGATACATATACAGGTACATCTACAGAGGGCAGTGATACATATACAGGTACACCTACAGAGGGCAGTGATACATATACAGGTACATCTACAGAGGGCAGTGATACATATACAGGTACATCTACAGAGGGCAGTGATACATATAGAGGTACATCTACACAGGGCGGTGATACATATCCAGGTACATCTACAGAGGGCAGTGATACATATACAGATACATCTACAGAGGGCTGATACACATACAGATACATCTACAGAGGGCAGTGATACATATAGAGGTACATCTACACAGGGCGGTGATACATATACAGATACATCTACAGAGGGCAGTGATAAATATAGAGGTACATCTACACAGGGCGGTGATACATATACAGATACATCTACAGAGGGCAGTGATACATATACAGGTACATCTACAGAGTGCAGTGATACATATACAGGTAAATCTACAGAGGGAAGTGATACATATACAGGTACATCTACAGAGGGCAGTGATACATATACAGATACATCTACAGAGGGCAGTGATACATATACAGGTACATCTACAGAGGGCAGTGATACATGCAGGTACATCTACAGAGGGCAGTGATACATATACAGGTACATCTACAGAGGGCAGTGATACATATACAGGTACATCTGCAGAGGACAGTGATACATATGCAGGTACATCTACAGAGGGCAGTGATACATATACAGATACATCTACAAAGGGCAGTGATACATACAGGTACATCTACAGAGGGCAGTGATACATATGCAGGTACATCTACACAGGGCAGTGATACATATACAGGTACATCTACAGAGGGCAGTGATACATATACAGGTACATCTACAGAGGGCAGTGATACATATACAGATATATCTACAGAGGGCTGATTCATATACAGGCACATCTACAGAGGGCTGATACATATACAGGTACATCTACAGAGGGCAGTGGTACATATACAGGTACATCTACAGAGGACAGTGATACATATACAGATGCATCTACAGAGGGCTGATACATATACAGGTACATATACAGAGGGCTGATACATATACAGGTACATCTACAAAGGACTGATACATATACAGGTATATCTACAGAGGGCAGTGATACATATACAGGTACATCTACAGAGAGCAGTGATACATATACAGGTTCTTCTACAGAGGGCTGATACATATACAGGTGTTATGAATGTGCTGGAGATGGTTTCTGAGCAGAGGCTCCCTCTGGTGGTTGCAGACAGTACTCAACCTCACAGCGAGGAATGGCAATCTGGGATCACGGACTGGACTGATATAAGGGAGGTTCCCTCCCATGATGGTCGCCGGTGATCAATTGTTCTTGTCTCAATTGTGGTTCCTGGTTCAGTTGGAAGTCTGCTGGAGTCTTGCATGCATCTTCTGCTTTCAGATAAGATATTTTCTGCTTTTATTTTTGTGCTTGCTTTTTGCATAGTTCCCGGCACTTCTGTGGAGGTCAGCCGGGTCCCCTCCTGGGGTCCTGTGCTCCTCTCAGTTTATCTGAAGCCACTGTTATTTGTTCATTTGCTTTTTCTTGTTTTTTCAGTGGCTGTGGCTTAGTTTTGTTACACCAGAGATCTGATTTAGGTGGTAGAGATCGTGTGATCTCAGGTGTTTTTGCAATCAGAAGAGTTGGTATTTTTTAGGGTTTTTTGGATTGCAGTGAGAATCCTTTCCTGTACTTTTCTGTCTAGACAGATTGGGCCCCAGCATTTGCTCATTCTATTTTCTGTCTGTGTCTGTGCTTCTTCTTGTCTAACCGCCATTACATGTTTGGGGGCTTCCTATTTTCTTTGGGGATCTGCTCCGGGGCAGATAGCTTTCCTCTTTCTGCCTTTAGGTGTAGTTATCGCTCAGGCTGTGACGAGGCGTCTAGGATCAACGTAGGAACGCTCCACGGCTACCTCTAGTTGTGTGGTTAGTTCAGGTTACTGCAATCCAATAGGTTCCAGCCTCTCTGGTGTATTACTGTTTTTGCTTTTTCTCCTCAGCTACCTAAA
>JARQOD010000005.1:64706049-64783526 GCA_033576555.1 Oophaga sylvatica
CCCACTCAGCCTCGGACTCCGGGCTATAGCTCCTATACCCCAGCTTGTCCTCACACATCCTTCCTCTCTCAACCCTGCAGACAGACTCACTAACCCCTCCTCCAGCCAGAATGTTCCAGAGAAAGCTCCCCTGAAATCAGGTGTTAGAGCTCCCCCTTCTGGTCTGGAGTAGGAAAAGTGTTGTATGCTGTGTGTTACCTATTAAAGGGATCCTTCCTTGCTTTCAGGCATGACATCACTCCCCCCCTGCAGGGAGGCAAGGTCACTGTGGCAACAAAACTCCTGGGGTGCCACATTACCAATGTGAGACATGCAACTAGCACAGAGCACTAGAACTGAACTTTGTCTCTTTCCAAGCACATTTGCTGCAGCTCCAACAGCTCTGCTTTACTGCAACAATATGAGATGAAAGCTGAAGCTGAGCTTCCAGTTGTGTAAGTTATAATCACACACAGCTCTGCAGTTAGACCAGGAGAGCAGAGAGCGGCCATTACACATCACACTGATAACATCCCACGTTATTAAAATAAGCTCTGAAGGCAGATTCTCAGGGAGATCAGTGTCTGACCCAAAGCCCCAAACAGCATGTACAGAAGTGCAGTGCCCGAATAAACAATGACGAGTAAACAATCCTGCAGGTCCTTTATCCTGTCGATATGTGGGAATTACTAATAAACTAATCAAATATTTAACAACTGTAAAACACCAAGGAAGTGGTAATTATTTATTTGCTTATTTATACAGTGCCATAAATTCCACAGCACTTTACAGACATCATCAATGAGATCGCCTTGGAGCTCACAATCTAAATTCCCTATCAGTATGTCTTTGGAGTGTGGGAGGAAACTTTAGAACCCCAGAAGAAACCCACGCAAGCACAGTAGAACATACAAACTTCTTGCAGATGTTGTCCTTGGTGGGATGTGAACCCAAGACTCCAATGCTATAGTGCTTGAGTCGCCCGCCAGGGCCGTGGGGTACTCGGCACCGAGCCCGTTCACTTCTATGGGGGATGTCACGGCGACACAGCTCGGTCCGTGGCCCTGGGCGCTCACTAAAAAGGGGGATATTTACAGGGGATTAAAGTATTTGTAGGATGTTCGTGACGCCACCTGTGGTACCTGGTCAGGGTGACCAGCGCTGCTATGCAGATCCGCTGAAGGGTTGGTGTTGGGCAGCAAGGTGTTAAGCCTTCCCCAGGCAAGGCTGGGGTCCTTCAGGATAAACGGGGTGTAGGGGTGCAGGATGGAGAAGGGGAGTTCAGCCGCAGGAGTAATAATGGGAACACACACACGAAAGTCTCTTTCTGTACCTTTACTGATGGAATGGCAGGCACGTCCCGGGGTGCTGGCAGGGTGAAGGATGCACGTCCAGTTCTTCCCACTGAGTAGGTGTAGGGCCTCCTTACTCCTGTAATGTGAGTCTCTGACCTGTATGAAACGAGGCCTAACTCTGTCTTCAACTTTACACGCCCGGCTGACTTTGTGGTAGGGCCTTCTCTTGGATAGAACAGTGTCTCTGTTTGCAGGGCCCTGCTAGACTCCGTCTTCCTGACCCCGGTTACGTATCAACACTCGTGGGCCCCTGGAACTTGGAGTACTCCAGGATCTCCGGTATCTCCTGCTAGTTGTGTAGATTGTAACAAGCTTGGACCCGGTGTCCGGTTATTCAGAGTAGAGGTAAGCTATCAATGCTATTTCCACCTCTGTCACTCTCTTATTCTCTTCCACTCGCCTTTCATCCTACTCGACCCTCACATAAGCACACTCTGACTGTAGGTTGCTGCTTCTTCTCTTTCTTCACCGCTCTCAAAGCGTCGGCACGCTGGCTCACTGAACTGCACTCGGTTGACTCAATTCTGACTAAGCTTGGAGCTGCAGATTTCAGGTTCTTCCAACAACTGCTGTTCTCTCTCTCTCTCTCTTCCAAGCTCTGCCTGGAACGGCTATCAGTCTTCTCCGTCTGTCCTGCACCTGGCTTTGCAGACTAACTGATCTGTGCTCACTCCTAGAGCTCACTCTCTACTTGCTTCTCTCCAAGAGAACTAACAACTCCTCTCTCGTTCTCAGAACTGATCTACTCTCCACGTAGACTCAGACTAGACTGCTCTCTCTGAGGTGACTACTGACTGTAGCCCTCAGACTAGCTAACTTCCTGTGGCTTCACCATCCTTATATACACTAAAAGGCTCCCTCTGGTGGCTATAGGGATTGGTGAAGATGTGTGTATGCATATTGGGTCCTCTAGTGGTCATTACCTTCAGTGCATCCCTCTGGGAAATGAGATTCCAAGCGCAGCTGGGCTCTACATGCTAACCACTGAGCCACAGTGCACAAGATAATCCATAAGACATACCATAAATTTCTGATAGAACTGGGTCTCACCTTGCAGGACTGTGAATGCACAGCTCTCTAATCACCTCTTTGGTGACAGTTTTCAATCCAAGTCAGTCCTTGTCAACAAATGGCTTCATATATTCCCAATAAAGTTCATCAAAGGAGGTCCTCAAAACGGAACAGAATGTTTTCAAAGGGGGCTTCTGTGGATCTCTTGCTTGGCCCTCTGCCTGCAATGATGATGCATCTCACACTTGAGAAAGGGGCGACCCTCAAAATGCTGTACCATGAGTGTGATCACACTCAGTCTGTTTACATCTCCAACAGTAACTTCATGTGGACAGTTGTAGTGCGGAATCTTAAGTGCCTATAGATTTTATAAACTTATACTGTGTGTGAAGATACTCGTATCTTATTATTTTTGAGATATACTATATTGATAAAAGTATTGTGTCGGGTGCCCCCTACACAAGGAGCTGAGCTTTCTCTACACGTGGTTGACGCTGACTATATTACATAGCTGGCATCTGTGTCTAATAGCAGGGGCCGAAGCACCAATCGCTGCTATTAACCATTTATATGCCACTGTCAATCTGTTCTCACGCTTAATCTCTCTTCTACCGCCCTCCAGTGATGCTTTTGCAGGGCATTGATGAATTATACCATGGCAGACGTCTTGGTACTCCTATGAAGCTCAGCCACAGGTTGAACTTCATAGTAGACCATGATTTTCAATATATACAACTTACACTACAATACAATACTATTGCATTGCAGTACATAGTACAAGCAATTGGATGATCCCAAGTTCAAGTTCACTAAAGGAAAAAAAATTGCAAAAAATAATGGAAAAAAAATAAAAATTCAATTAACCCCTTTAAACACACAAAAACATTTTTTTTAAAAAAAACTTCTTTTTCACCACTTAAATAGAAAAAGAAACATGCAAGTTTGGTATTGCTGTAATTATTGTCTTGGAAAACATACAGTATTGTATTATCATTGTATTGTTGCTGTTTCTCTGCTATAAACCTTCTTCTGGGATCTTCCCATGTGCCTCTGCAGTCGACTCAAGATATCTGATGAAATCTCTTTGTGTGAGTACTGGTTGACTGAGAGAGCCATAGAAACAGTGTCTCAAGAGCCCCACACTCTCAGCCTCGTTATTGAGTCATAATAATCATATTGATCTGAAGAATCATGTTTCAATGTCAATTTTATCACAGAATCAATATCATAGAAGCAAAACCCCAAAACCCATGGTGGAAGTGCATGGTATTTCATTTCATTTATTTAATCCATTTGCATTATATTTTGCCCCCATTTTTTAGTACATTAAATAGTAAAATG
This sequence comes from Oophaga sylvatica, assembly GCA_033576555.1. Classification (NCBI taxonomy): domain Eukaryota; kingdom Metazoa; phylum Chordata; class Amphibia; order Anura; family Dendrobatidae; genus Oophaga; species Oophaga sylvatica. The sequence continues at coordinate 64,709,736 of JARQOD010000005.1, forward strand.
AGTGGGGTCATTCAAAAATGCAACTTGTCATGAAAAAGAAATAGTTTACTTACTCATCAACATGGCTGTGCTGATGAGAAAGTAAAAAAGTTATTCATCTTGGAAGAAGTGGAGAAAAGAACCAAAGATAATTGTTCAGTCCTTGCAGGTGCAGTGTGTATTATACAGTTGTGGGTCGCAGCTGCTGCAGAACTTCATAATAATAATTTCAGATGCTACTTTAACAAAGAAAATAAGACAGTGCTTCATAGCGGTCAATCAATGTTGTACAGGAATCTACTAACTGTCATAAAAAAGAATGGCAAAGAAGATGACACCCGGCACCCTACCTTAGCTCCACCAGTTGCTGGAAGGAAATCGTGTAGAGTCGGATCAGCACTGCTCTATACACTGTTGTGGCCGTTCTCAAGTGCTGTAGTTCAGCTGAAGTGAATGGGAGCTGAGCTGCTTTACAGCCGCTGCTCGTGTAAGGCAGCCAGGGTGACAGTCGTGGCAACAGGCTGAAGTGTTCCCACACCCTGGAGTCCCACAGATGAAATACAATGTCCCTTTTGCTGCATGTGCAGAGTGCGCAGCAGTACACTCACATTTACTTTCAGAGTCCCTCCGGCTTCTGTCACTCCAACTCCCTATCCATCAGCCCCACAAACCACTTCAGAGACAGTGTCCTTTTTCAACAGTTCAACTTTTCTTGACAGTAGGTTATCCATCACACATGCAGCCCAGTGTACACAGAGAGGCATTTCTCAAGCTTTCCCTGCCTTCCCGGAAACCTCTGTTCCTTCTGGCATTCCCAGCCTTGCTTCTGGCAATCCCTGCCTCGCTTCCGGCAATCCTTGCCTCGCTTCCGGGATCTCCTGCCTTGCTTCTGGACAATCTCTGCCTCTAGGCCCACCAGCTTCCTACCATTCCCTGGTTCGGCTTCAATAGGAAAAGTTGCCAGGCTCGACGTCTAAGCTTCATCTGCCCCAGTCGTAGACCCTGGATCCTGTTCGGGTTGGTCTCTATTCGAGGTGGTGACTGCCTGCACGCTACTCAGCCTGGGACCCCTTTCTGCTTTAGCAGCCTTATCCCCATGGCTAGCAGACTGCCCTCTTCACTGCAGCATCCTGACTAAACAATGACCAGGAAATGCCTCCCTATATCCCACTGCTCTGTGCTGCACTGCTCTGTATCCCCTGCCAACTGGAAAACCCCTATGCTAACTAAACCTGAGCTAATAATCCTATTCCCTATCTTCAATGTGCCCCACTAATCTAGCCTCACTTTTGTTCTATGCTAATCTCTATTCTATCACTAATTCTATACATAACACATACCACATACATCCACATTATAGTACATTACCAATACAGCAACATTACATTAACATTTATGAATGACAAGGTGCCGCACCTGATACATGTGTACTGTGTCCACAGGGGGGGAAGACACCTGACGGACACTGTCACCTCCTTACACTCAGTGCACGGAGCTGTGCTGTTCCGGCTCTGTACACTCTGCAGCTCTTGCAGAGGCTAGAAGTAAAAACAGCTGATCTGTGTAGGTGTCAGACCCCAATTGATTTGATATGTCTGACCTATATTAAGGGCGCAGTCAGGCGGCCATATAAATTTGACCGGTGGCCCTCCCGATCCGAGTGTGACAGCTACATAGAAATATATGAACCTTTTATGTTCGGGTCGGGAGAGACGCCGGCCAATCCATGCATTGCAGTCAGGTCTCGGTCCGATTTATACAGTCGTCTGACTGCACTCTACGGATAAATCATTAATATCCAAGTCTAGAAACCCCTTTAATGAATACTGTACCCCTACTGCCAATTCTAAGAACACAAGAAGTCGCCTCGGACCCTGTATCAGTGTTCTCCGCCTGCAGCCTCCTACTTTTCTTACCTTACTGTGGAGGGTACAGTACTAATATCCTCCTTTACATGGTGGATACCTCAGATGTGACCTGAATGTGTCCCACGCTATGTGAGAATGATGTGGATACACATGCTGTATATTTGCGTGGAGTATCACACCCAGCGTCTGCTTTGATCTGTTGTGAAATGTCTCAGAAGCTTCTGTCTGTACACATTACACATTACTACAGTTACATTCCTAGGCATGATCCAGGAAAGTTAATATGGCCGCCACGCACCACACCTTCCCCAGCTATTGAGGCTATGTTGGTTTTGTATCTGGTCTCTCGCCATTCATTGCCATTAATAACATTTCTGTTGGATCATCGCTTATTAGTTACATGTTTTCTTTGTTTCTGTTCTCATATTTTCCTAATCATTTGCTAAAATTAAATTTCCATATTGAACGCAACGTGATCTCATTATCTTGTGCGTCTGCATAGTCAGACATGGCCTGTCTTGCTTTATAAATATTATCAGAGACATTCGAACTATGTAATATATTCTACATTTAAAGGGGTTTGGCCATTTTAGGGGCTGTTCACACTTAGTCTTTTTTCTGACTTTTTGAGCAGAATATCAAATTTTTGTGGAGGATTTTGGAGATTTTTCACTCAAAAAAATTCAGTAAAAAGGCTCAGTGTGCACACAACCTTATAGGCTCAAATTAGAGGAGCCAATACTCTATAATGTTGCTGGGAAAAGGAAACATATAAATCATGCCTTGATGGGGAAATAAAGGCGACCTCTACATCCATGTAAAGAAAGATGGCAGCGGATAATCGATTTATCCATGTAGCCACTATCCCCTCTTCTGAGCAGATGTGCACGTGTGTAAAAATCGATATATATCAAAAAACTGACCGGCACATCCAAAACTAGACCCAATGTGAACAGGTGCTAAACCTAGAGTCACCAACTCATGCACATTCAAGAAAAAAAGGTAGCACACTGTAGCGCTATAGCTTGCAGACGCAAAATATGGAAAATGAATTGCATCACTGCCCCAGAAATATGAAAAATTGAGAAGTCTTAGTGCATAAAATGGCCAATTTATGTGTACCTGGAAGCCACGTTAAGGCTCTTCTCGTATTCCAGGTCCTAACTATGCCAATCCTCACTTATAAAAGTCTATCTGTATGGGAACATATAAATCCTCTCTCTAGACTAAAATCTACATCTCTGTGGAGGGGTAATGGACCTGTTATAATTAAAACACCTGTGACCAGCAGGTGGAGTGCTCAGGCAGAAGGTAAATGAAAACTAAAAAGATTTTAAAATAAGATGTAGCGGCGCAAGTATATATGTGCTGGATCCGCTGCAAGTACAAAAACTCCTACCACAAGGAGAAAGAAAGATAATAAATAATACTAAAACAGTACTCGCGCTCTGAATCAAACACAAACCTAACAATACTGATCGCAACACGTACCTGAATTCTTCCCAAAGGATTGTACACGGATATTGAGATGATAAATCAGCGGGTGATGCTTGTGTGATAATGGACACTTAGATAACCAGTTTGTACACTGAACCACTGAATATAAAGGAAAAAAGTAAAATCAGTAACCACATAAAATTAGGGCTTAAATAAGCATTGATAGCTGCTCATAGAGTTAAAAAGAGGACAAAAATATATAAATGTCCTTATATAAAATGGTACATGCGCCTGTTGAGTAATCCCTAAGAAGGAAAAATTGCAATACTAAAGTGCTGGTAATAAATCTCTGGATGTGCAAATATGCATATAAAATGTGCAATTTAAGCAAGGATAAAGTGCATTTAGTATAATATGGAGATAACCAAAAATAAAGTGCCAACTGTGCAATATTGGAATGCAAGATTCTTAAAAGAATTTGGGTTTATACAATACCCATTTCCTTATATAATTACGTGAAGTGGTAAAAGAGGGTCCTGGTAATCCTATGTGCTCGATGGGGGTATAAGCGGTGCTATTATATTAATTCACAAGCGGTACCTTGTGCAAAGAGTGTTAATATACCCAGTATCCTGAACGGTAGTGTGATACTTAGCTTGGGATGAATAATTCAGGACGATCCGGTATTTGTAAAAGGAAAGAGTCCTGGAGAGCTGCCCCAGTCGGCAGCAAGCTCTCCTTCTCACTAGCGCTGCAGCGCGGCTGTTCTCCGGGGAGCTCCGGCAATATCCGGACACCGACACGGCTCTCCTTCCTACCAGCGCTGCAGTGCGGCTGTTCTCCGGGGAGTGCCGGCAGTATCCGGCAGTATCCGGACGCCGACACGTGACACGATCACGTGATGTCCTTGTTCAAGCTACGGTGTGCAGGAAGAGCCACAATTCCAGGTATGTGTTGCGATCAGTATTGTTAGGTTTGTGTTTGATTCAGAGCGCGAGTACTGTTTTAGTATTATTTAGAAGGTAAATGAATACATATCAAAAAACTGACCGGCACATCCAAAAATAGACCCAATGTGAACAGGTGCTAAACCTAGAGTCACCAACTCATGCACATTCAAGAAAAAAATGTAGCACACTGTAGCGCTATAGCTTGCAGACACAAAATATGGAAAATGAATTGCATCACTGCCCCAGAAATATGAACAATTGAGAAGTCTTAGCGCATAAAATGGCCAATTTATGTGTACCTGGAAGCCACGTTAAAGCTCTTCTCGTATTCCAGGTCCTAATGTGTGGCCCAGCTGCGCTTGGTACACATGTTCCCAGGAGTATGCACAAAAAGGTAATTACAAAAACCTGATATTCATTCACATCTCACACTTCCCAGGAGTCACCAGAGGGAGCCCCTTAGATTCAGGTATTTAGGGGTGTGGAGAAATGCAGCAGTAGGCATTCTAGCCAGACAGCTATTCTAGTTGTTGGTTGTACCTCAGACAGATCAGATCTCCTCAGGACATCGGAGTGAGAGGATTGTGATCCTAGCCAGTCTAGCTTGGGGTGATTCAGGAGTGAGTCATTCCTGTCAGAGCTAGTTTCTAGTCAGAGCTTTGTCTGAGCTAGTGCGAGTTCAGACGTGAGGAGATTTCCTGTCAGGTGAGACAGAAGCAGAAATATTGCAAGCTGTTTACCTCAGAACAGATTGACTGTTAGTACCCTATGAATGTGGAAAGTGACTCTCGAAGCGGGCTTGTATTCAGTCTGACGAAAGGTCCTGAAAGCTGCTTTGGACAGAGTTTATGAAGGAACAGAAGGAAGGGGACTACAGCTATTATAACAACGAGTCAACTGAGAAACGGTCAGTGAGCTGTGGAAGGAAGGAAGCTGACGACTACACCTACTGCTACCCGTGCTTATGTTAAGGGTGAGAGTAGGGCGACGGGCGAGTGGTGACCAAAGGAAAGAGTGACCGAGGCGTTATAGCAACAATTGCTGCCTCCACTCTGCTTAACCGGATGCCGGGTCCGAAGCCTTGCTAGAACCTTCACGGCTAGTAGGAGAAAACCGGAATCCCTGCTGGACTTCAAGTCGCAGAGGGGCCCTATAGTGCTGATACGTAACCGGGGTCAGGGAGAACAGGGTTCTAGCGGGACGCTGCATATAAAGACTTAGTTCTTGCCAAAAGAAGGCTCCACCACAATGTCGGCCGGGTGTAGCTGTTCTATACAGAGTTGAACTTCGCTTCATGCAGGTTGGAAACTCACACACATTAAAGAGAAAGGAGGCCTTAAACCTACTAAGTGATTACCTGGATGTGCATCCCCCACCCTGAGCAGCTTCCCGGGACATACCTGCAACCATCACCAGTAAAGGTATGGAAAGAGACTGATTTGTGTGTGTCTGCCTTATTGCCTGCACCCTGCACCGCCATATACTTTGAGGGATCCAGTCTTACCTGTGGGAGACTTAACACCTTGCTGCCAGTAACCATCCCCTCAGAAGATTAACCCTGCAGCGCTGGTCACCTTGATCAGAAACCACAGGTGGCGTCACGAACAATTATTATTTTCCCCTGTAAATATCCCCCTTTGTATGAGCGCCCAGGGTAACGGACCGAGCTGTGCTACTTGTGACATTCCCCATAGACTTCAACGGGCTCGGTGCCGAGTACCCCATAAGCCCTGGTGTTGTGCGACTCACTAACTAATGCCAATCCTTGCTTAGAAAAGTCTATCTGTATCGGAACATATAAATCCTCTCTCTAGACTAAAATCTACATCTCTGTGGAGGGGTAATGGACCTGTTATAATTAAAACACCTGTGACCAGCAGAGGCTGGCAGCTGACATCAGCACGCACGTCGCTGGCGTCTGACGTCATTGTCATTCGCCGGCGAGTGCGTGTGGATGGAGCTTCGCCGCAGGAGCGTGCCAAGGTAAGGAGAAAGTGCTTTTTTTTTATTTATTGAAAACGGCAAGGCCGGGCAGAATGTGTGACACAGGAGGGGGCAGGATTGCAGACACAGGGGCAGAATGTGTGACACAGGAGGGGGCAGGATTGCAGATGAGTCGCCTGCCAGGGCCGTGGGGTACTTGGCAACGAGCCCGTTCACTTCTATGGGGGATGTCACGGCGACACAGCTCGGTCCGTAGCCCTGGGCGCTCACTGAAAAGGGGGATATTTACAGGGGATTAAAGGTTTGTAGAAATGTTCGTGACGCCACCTATGGGACCTGGTCAGGGTGACCAGCGCTGCTATGCACATCCGCTGAAGGGTTGGTGTTGGGCAGCAAGGTGTTAAGCCTTCCACAGGCAAGGCTGGGGTCCTTCAGGGTATACGGGTTGTAGGGGTGCAGGATGGAGGAGAGGAGTTCAGCAGCAGGAGTAATAAGGTAGACACACACAAAAGTCTCTTTCTGTACCTTTACTGAAGGAATGGCAGGAACGTCCCGGGGTGCTGGCAGGGTGAAGGATGCACGTCCAGTTCTTCCCACTGAGTAGGTGTAGGGCCTCCTTACTCCTGTAATGTGAGTCTCTGACCTGTATGAAACGAGGCCTAACTCTGTCTTCAACTTTACACGCCCGGCTGACATTGTGGTAGGGCCTTCTCTTGGATAGAACAGTGTCTCTAATGGCGGATCCTGCCAGACTCCTGTCTTCCTGACCCCGGTTACGTATCAACACTTGTGGGCCCTGCGACTTGAAGTCCCGCAGGGTCTCCGGTATCTCCTACTAGTCATGTAGATTCTAGCAAGCTCGGACCCGGTGTCCGGTTATTCAGAGTAGAGGTAAGCTATGAATGCTATTTCCACCTCTGTTACTCTCTTCTTCTCTTCCACTCGCCTTTTGTCCTACTCGACCCTCACATAACACACTAGCAGTAGATAGCTGATTCTTCTCCTTTCTTCACCGCTCTCAAAGCGTCGGCACGCTTGCTCACTGAACTGAACTCAGTTGACTCAGTTCTGACTAGGCTGGAGTGGCTATCTTTCCACTTGTACTAGCCTCCACACGTTGAACTAAGCTTAGAGCTGCAGATTTCAGGTTCTTTTCAACAATTGCTGCTCTCTCTCTCTCTTACTTCCAAGCTCTACCTGGAACGGCTATCAGTTTTCTCCGTCTGTCCTGCACCTGGCTTTGCAGACTAACTGATCTGTGCTCGCTCCAAGAGCTAACTCTCTACTTGCTTCACTCAGGAGAACTAACAACTCTTCTCACGTTCTCCCTCACCTCACAACTAACCACTCTCAGTGTCTTCACCATCCTTATATACTCTGAAAAGGCTCCCTCTGGTGGCTCTAGGGATGGGTGAAGATGTGTGTATGCATATTGGGTCTCTAGTGGTCGTTACCTTCGGTGCATCCCTCTTGGAAATGAGATTCCAAGCGCAGCTGGGCTCTACACAAACACAGGGGCAGAATGTGTGACACAGGAGGGGGCAGGATTGGAGACACAGGGCAGAATGTGAGACACAAGAGGGGGCAGGATGGGAGACAGGAGGGGGCAGGATTGGAGACACGGGGCCGAATGTGTGACACAGGAGGGGGCAGGATTGCAGACACAGGGGCAGAATGTGTGACACAGGAGGGGGCAGGATTGCAGATACAGGGGCAGAATGTGTGACAGAGGAGGGGGCAGGATTGGAGACACGGGGCAGAATGTGTGACACAGAGGGGGCAGGATTGCAGACACAGGGGCAGAATGTGTGACACAGGAGGGGGCAGGATTGGAGACACAGGGGCAGAATGTGTGACACAGTAGGGGCAGGATTGGAGACACGGGGCAGAATGTGAGACACAGGAGGGGGCAGGATGGGAGACACAGTAGGGGCAGGATTGGAGACACAGGGCAGAATGTGAGACACAAGAGGGGACAGGATGGGAAACACAGGAGGGGCAGAATGTGTGAAACAGGAGGGGGCAGGATTGCAGACACAGGGGCATAATGGGTGACACAGGAGGGGGCAGGATATTCAGACACGGGCAGAATGGGTGACACAGGAGGGGGCAGGATTGCAGACACAGGGGCAGAATGTGTGACACAGGAGGGGGCAGGATTGGAGACATGGGCAGAATGTGAGACACAAGAGGGGGCAGGATGGGAGACACAGGAGGGGGCAGAATGTTTGACACAGGAGGGGGCAAGATGTGAGATACAAGAGGGGACAGGATGGGAGACACAGGAGGGGGCAGAATGTGAGACACAGGAGGGGGCAGGATTGGAGACAAGGGGCAAAATGTGTGATACAGGAGGGGGTAGGATTGCAGACACAGGGGCAGAATGTGTGACACAGGAGGGGGCAGGATTGGAGACACAGGGCAGAATGTGAGACACAAGAGGGGGCAGGATGGGAGACACAGGAGGGGGCAGAATGTGTGACACAGGAGGGGACAGGATTGGAGACACGGGGCAGAATGTGAGGCACAAGAGGGGACAGGATGGGAGACACAGGAGGGGCAGAAAGGGAGACACAGGGGCAGAATGTGTGACACAGGAGGGGGGCAGGATTGCAGACACAGGAGCAGAATGTGTGACGGGCAGGATTGGAGACACGGGGCAGAATGTGAGACACAAGAGGGGGCAGGATGGGAGACACAGGAGGGGGCAGAATGTGTGACACAGGAGGGGCAGAATGTGTGACACAGGAGGGGGCAGGATTGCAGACACAAGGGCAGAATGTGTGACACAAGAGGGGGCAGGATTGGAGAGACGGGGCAAAATGTGAGACACAGGAGGGGGCAGGATTGGAGACACAGGGCTGAATGTGTGACACAGGAGGGGGTAGGATTGCAGACACAGGGGCAGAATGTGTGACACAGGAGGGGGGCAGGATTGGAGACACAGGGCAAAATGTGTGACACAGGAGGGGGCAGAATGTGAGACACAAGAGGGGGCAGGATTGGAGACACAGGCAGAATGTGAGACACGAGGGGGCAGGATTGGAGACATGGAAGGGGGCAGAATGTGAGACACGGGGGCAGAATGTGAGACACAGGAGGAGGCAGGATTGGAGACACAGGGCAAAATGTGTGACACAGGAGGGGGCAGAATGTGGGACACAAGAGGGGGCAGGATTGGAGACACAGGCAGAATGTGAGACACGAGGGGGCAGGATTGGAGTCATGGAAGGGGGCAGAATGTGAGACACGGGGGCAGAATGTGAGACACAGGAGGAGGCAGGATTGGAGACACGGGCAGAATGTGAGACACAAGAGGGGGCAGGATTGGAGACACAGGGGCTGAATGTGAGACACAAGAGAGGGCAGGATTGGAGACACGGGAGGGGGCAGAATGTGAGACACAAGAGGGGACAGGATTGGAGACACAGGAGGGGGCAGGATTGAAGACACGGGGCAGAATGTGAGACACAGGAGGAAGCAGGATTGGAGACACGGGGCAGAATGTGAGACCCATGAGGAGGCAGGAGTGGAGACACATGAGGGGGCAGAATTGCAGACATGGGGCAGGATGTGAGACACAGGAGGGGGAAGGATGGGAGATATAGGGGCAGGATGGGAGACACAGGTGGGGGCAGAATTGGAGACACGGGGCAGGATGTGAGACATAGGAGGGGGCAGGATGGGAGACACAGGAGGGGCAGGATGGGAGACACAGGGTGCAGGATGGATACGATGGAGACAGATGGGCCAGCAGGATCATGAGACAGATGGGGCAGGATCGGGAGATCATATCGGGGCAGAATGGATACTCATGATGGCAGGATGGGAGAACATATGGCTGAAGCCAGAAATGAGACACACGGGGCCAGGATGGGGGATATTATTACCATGGGGCTAATTAGGGATACCATTACTGCAGTGATGTATTTATTTTATTTTTTTGAGGATACTATTTTAAATGGGGGCGGTCCTGTTACTGTGCAGAGCGACACTATGTCGCCTTTTTTTCTTCATCTGGTGTAGTGTAGAAGTTGGGAAAAAATTAAGTAATGTGTTCTGCAAGTGGTGCTCTAGATAACTGTGTTATTTCCTGCAGAGACGAGCCCTGGCTGGAAGACGTGATGGCGGTCTGTGCTGGATGAAGATGAAAAGCGAAGCTGAAGGACTTCACCTAGAAATGTCACTGGTGAGTCAGTGTGTTACCTGTACACTGACACTATACACAGAGTTCCTGTGTACAATGTCACCAGTGATCACTGTATTATTACCTGTACACTGGCACTATATACAGAGCTCCTGTGTATGATGTCACCGGTGGTCACTGTATTACCTGTACACAGACACTGTATACGAAGTACTGATCTCCTGTGTATAATGGCACTTATGGTGATAGTATTATGTTTTTTTATTAATGATCAGTATTGTAGTATTCCGTCACCAAGTGGTGGTAATATGCAGTCTGGTCATGGTGTGGTAGTATTTGTCCCTTGTATGTGTTATTATTTGGTCACTTTGTGGTGGTAATATGTGATCTGGTCATGGTGTGGCTGTATTTGTTCATTGCATGTGGTATTATTGGTCACCATGTGGTGGTAATATGTGGTCTGGACATGGTGCGGTGGTATTTGTTCCTTGCATGTGGTATTATAGGTCACAATGTGGTGGAACTATGTGGTTTGGACATGGTGTGGTGGTATTTGTTCCTTGCATGTGATATTATAGGTCACAATGTGGTGGTAATATGTGATCTGTCATGGTGTGGTGGTATTTGTCCCTTTTGATGTGATATTATTGGGCATTTTAAAAATTGAAAAATAAAAATATACCCAAATTGTATTGGATATTTTAAGAAATGTTTAATAGGTTAGAGTAGAGTAGGGCCTGGCCAAAAGAGTCTACCTTGTCATGGTGGCAGATTTAAAAAATCTTTTGGCAAAAGCAAGAGCTGCTGGCTATATGTGTGATCTGGTGATGGGAACTGTTAAAGTATGATTTGTGAGAAGTGGAATTTTTTCAAGAGAGAGCAGTGGGACTGTGGACAGTCCAAGGGGTGGAGGTGGGGCTGGGGGGGATGCTGGGCGGAGTCTCAAGGGGGGCCCCGAAAATTTTGCCAGTATGGGGCCCCGAAATTCCTAGTGGCAGCCCTGGGTCAGGGTGTCAGTTTTTACCATCAGTTTCATCAAGGTGTCAGTTTTTACCATCAGAGTTTGGTAAGAGTGTCAGTTTTTGCCATCAGAGTTTCATCAGGGTGTGAGCTTTTACCATCAGAGTTTGGTCAGGGTGTGAGTTTTTACCATCAGAGTTTGGTCAGAGTGTCAGTTTTTGCCATCAGAGTTTCGTCAGGGTGTGAGTTTTTACCATCAGAGTTTGGTCAGGGTGTGAGTTTTTACCATCAGAGTTTGGTCAGAGTGTCAGTTTTTACCATCAGAGTTTGGTCAGAGTGATAGTTTTTACCATCAGAGTTTGGTCGGGGTTTCACCAGTATTTCTTGGATGGGAAACAAAAAAACAGAGTTTCTCTATCTTTTCCTATCTAGCAGTCCATGAAAAATGAATAGCACTCGGATGGCATCTGAGTGCTTTTCAGTTTTTTTCACCGACCCATAGACTTGCGTTCCTGATTTAATTGGACACATTTCTGCAATTTTGCACAGAGCCCCATTCACTATTACAAGTACATATGCTATTCGTGAAAAACAGAGATAAGACTCGTATGCAAAAAATGGATTTGTCAATGAACGCTAACAATGATTATTCTGTGAAGAAAGGTTGGGACTCTGACTCATCACAGCCTCTGACATTTCAAGGGAATCTGTGAACAGTTTTTTGCTATTCAATCTGAGAGCAGCATAAGGTTGGGGCAGAAGACCTGATTACAGTGATGTGTTACTTGCTCAGCAGCTTGCTGTAGTTTCAATGCAATCAGTGTTTTATCAGTAGGAAATTATCACTTCCTGACTAGGTGTCACGTGCAAGACAGTCCAGTTAATTAGTGTAACCCCACCCCAACCATTGATTGGCAGCTTGCTGATAATGTACAGGTTACACAGGAAGCAGCCAATCAGGCAGGGATTCTTTAAAAACTTAATTAAGCAGCCCAGTAAGTGATACATCGCTGGAATCAGGCTCTCTGCTATGCAGATTTCAGATTCCATAACAAAGACGTGCTGACAGATTCTCTTTAACCCATTCACAATCTTTGAAGTATAGCTACATCATGGTGATTGTGCGGGGCACAGAAGGTGTGCCCATGCGATGTCCACTGGCAGCTCAGCTTAAGTTAAAGCCGAGATCCTGATGTCACTGCTAGAAGTGGTGTCTGCACCACCCCTGGCATTTAACCCCCTAAATGCTGCAATCTATATCGATCTCAGCATCTAAAAGGCTAAGAGATTGAGGGGGCTCCCTCTCCCTTCTGATCGGCGCCCCCCGCAACGTCATCGTGAGGGTTTGATCGTTGCCATGGCAACCTTAGGTCGTTATGATGACCCCCGAGTCAGCCAGCTATGGCAAGACTGTTAGACCTTCCTCAGAGCATGGTCTAAGAGGCTTCTCTCAGTGCAGCACAGACAAGTATAAAGCATTGCAATGCATTATACCAACGATCAGAGTAAAAATGTTAAAGTCCCATAGAAAGACTAAGTAAAAAAGATTTAAAAAATGTAAAAAATATTTAAATCAAATGACAAAATAAAGGACAAAAAAAGAAAAAATATTGTACCATTAAATATACATATTTATGTAAAAAAAACACACACATATTTGGTATCGCCAAGTCCAGAATGACCCAACGTACGAAACTGTCACACTAATGAACCCCTCCAGTGAACAACGTAAAAATAAAAAAAAAAAAACATGACAAAAAACTAATTTTTTTAACATACCGCCAAACAAAAAGTGTAATAAATTGAGATGAAAAAGTCAAATGGAAAAAAGAATGGTATAGCTGAAAACACCATCTTGTCCTGCAATAAACAAACTGCCACACAGCTCTGTCAGTGGAGAAACAAAAAAAGTTATATATTACAGAATAAAACGATACAAAAACAATTCTTTTTTCTGTAAAATAGCTTTTATTGTGTAAAACAAAAAAATATGAACCCCTTTACCCCCCAAGGGTGGTTTGCATGTTAATGACCGGGCCAATTTTTACAATTCTGACCACTGTCCCTTTATGAGGTAATAACTCTGGAACGCTTCCATGGTTCCCTGTGATTCTGACAATGTTTTCTCGTGACATATAGTACATCATGATAGTGGTAAAATTTCTTTGATATGACTTGCGTTTATTCGTGAAAAAAATGGAAATTTGGTGAAAATTTTGAAAATTTTGCAATTTTCCAACTTTGAATTTTCATGCCCTTAAATTAGAGAGATATGTCACACAAAGTACTTAATAAGTAACATTTCCCACATGTCTAGTTTACATCAGCACAATTTTGGAACCAAACTTTTTTTATTAGGAAGTTATAAGGGTTAAAAGTTACATAGTTAGCAAGGCCGAAAAAAGACATTTGTCCATCCAGTTCAGACTATATTCTGCCAGAATAAATCCCCAGATCTACGCCCTTGTAATGAACCTAATAACTGTAAGATACAATATTGTTACGCTCCAGGAAGACATCCAGGCCTCTCATGAACCCCTCGACTGAGTTCACCATCACCACCTCCTCAGGCAAAACATTCCAGATTCTCACTGCCCTAACAGTAAGGCTGTGTGCACACATTGCGGATTGTTAGCGTTTTTGCCGCGCTTTGTATCGGTGAAAACGCAGCGAAAACACTGCAAAGACGCTTACACTACGCAACCCATTATATTCTATGGCATTTTGCATAGCTATGCTAATGCTGCGTATTTCTCCGCGGCATAATCGCATCGCGGAAAAATACGCAGCATGTTCATTATTTTTGCGGAATCACGGCGATTCCACACACATAGGAATGCATTGAACCGCTTACTTTCCGCATGTGGCTATGCCCACCATGCGCAAAATGAGCGGTTCATGTGTGGATGGTACGGCCCTGGGTACCATATCCCTGTTAAAACAATAATTAAAATAAAAAATTGTGATATACTCACCTTCTGGCGGCCATGGCAGCCTTCCTGGTCCTCAGCGACGCTCCCGGAAACTCCCGCTCCCAGTGATGCCTTGCGAGAATTACCTCGTAGCGTGATTTTACGTCATCTGGGGTCATTGTCGCAAGGCATCACTGGGAACGGGAGTTGCCGGGAGCGTCGCTGAGGACCAGGAAGGCTGCGGGGGCCGCCGGAAGGTGAGAATATCACGATTTTTTATTTTTTGTATTATTTTTAACTTTATATCTTTTACTACTGATGCTGCATAGGCGTCTGGCGTGGGTGTCCCAGCTGTGTCCCACTGGTGGTACTGCGCAAGGGCCAGGTACCACCAGTGGGTGCCATATTGGAATACCCATCACTTGGGTATTCCAATATGGTGGTCGGCGTACTTCCGGTGCGGCGCGGTGGATTGTGGAATTCGAGGACGTCCAGACGGAAGTAGATGACAGACAGTTTTAGGTAATTATATATTAGATAATGGTTTGTCTATTACATAACTTAGTTCTCTTAGTACTCGTGGGTGTATGCCATCCGGACCCAGAGATTTATCTATATTAATCTTATTTAGCCGGTTTCGCACCTCTTCTTGGGTTAGATTGGTGACCCTTAATATAGGGTTTTCTTTGTCTCTCGGCATTTCACCTAGCATTTCATTTTCCACCGTGAATACCGTGGAGAAGACGTTCAATATATTAGCTTTTTCCTCGTCATTACCTGTCATGTGTGCATCGCCACGAAGATCGTCGCGGTTGCACATTCTGACTTCTCACAGCTGAGTTGCTGTTTCTTTGTGTTTGGCAGTTAGGGAGTTAATTCTGTCTGTGCTCAGTTCTGGGACTGGGTGCAGTTTCTCCCGGCTGCAATTAATTATTTGTTGATTGGTTTCCTTTAAATCTCTGGTTGTCTGTGTTGGGAGTTGCCAGTGAAATTCTTCATGCAGACCACAGATAGGATTGTATCTGTATAGACTTAAGTTAAAGAGCTCCTTAGTTGTTTTAAGCTCACCTTGCTTAGAGTTTAATATCCCAGATCATTTATGTTCCTTCTGTGTTTGAGTGTGTATGCAAGTCTGTGTTTTCTCCAGTCTGTCTTATATGTCTAATCTGTGTATTTAGCAGAGATCAGCCCATATCCCTTTGGTGGTAATCAGAATCCTTCTTAGGACTGATTACAGGGTTCAGGGACTGATAGGAGACAGGGTTAGGCTGGAGACTTGGACCTCTGAACCATTATCAGTACCTCCAAGGTGAGGGATTAGTTAGGACCCCAGTTTAGGGTCAGGTTAGACCCCCGGTCCTCCTCTTTCCTGTGACAGTGTATCAAGTCCTCAAGATTAACCCTGAGTTCAACGGATATCGTGTCAGGTAAATCTATTCTATATTTACATGCTGATGTTGCTAATCTATATGTTGTATAGAGTGTTGTTCTTTTAAGAATAGTTTACTGACATCGTACACATATCATAAGACCGCGTGACATT
Source organism: Oophaga sylvatica (assembly GCA_033576555.1). Lineage (NCBI taxonomy): Eukaryota > Metazoa > Chordata > Amphibia > Anura > Dendrobatidae > Oophaga > Oophaga sylvatica. The sequence goes on from JARQOD010000005.1 coordinate 64,725,476, forward strand.
TTCACTGGCCCATAAAATTATTCCCAGTTGCCATGGATCCAGTAGCCCAGCTGGCTCTGCAGTTGCAGGGATTATCCATGGAGCTGACGGACATTAAGTCCAAAGTTTTGTCTCCCTCGGAGCAAACCAGATTTGAACCTAAAGTAGCTCTCCCGGACAGGTTCACTGGTGGGCGAAACAAATTTTTTACCTTCAGGGAAGCATGTAAATTGTATTTTCGGCTTCGGCCTCGATCATCAGGGAGTGAAGAGCAGAGAGCGGGAATTGTTATCTCGCTCCTACAAGGGGACCCTCAATCCTGGGCCTTCTCCCTTCCTCCGGGATCCCGGCTCTACAGTCAGTAGATCGATTTTTTACTGCCCTGGGTTTGGTATATGATGACCCAGATCGGGTCTCTCTTGCTGAGACAAAATTACGTAAGATACAGCAGGGAGATCGTCCGGCGGAGGAATTTGCTTCTGAGTTCCGTAGATGGGCCACAGATACTCAGTGGAATGACCCAGCTCTTAGGAGCCAGTTTTGTCATGGGCTTTCTGACAAATTAAAGGACGTTTTGGCTCAGTATGATTCTCCTCCATCACTGGAGGCTGCTATGGCCCTAGCTATCCGTACTGATAGACGGCTCCGGGAGAGGTGCGAGGTAACTCCGCCCCCTGTTGTTACTTCACCTACTACTAAAGTCCCTTATGTTGAGGTTCCCCTTGTCTGTTCGGAGGAGCCTATGCAGTTGGGAGGGACATCATTTCGTAGGAGGGGATTGGCGGTACGCCGCAGGACTAGAAGGTGTTTCTTCTGCGGGAAAGAGGGACATTTTGTTGGGGGATGTCCATCCCGTGCCTTGTTGAGCAAAAAGTCGCCGGAAAACTGTTAATCCCAGGTTGTGTGGTGGACGACAACCTGGGAGTATGTATTTCGTCCGCTAGTTCTTCTCAGTTCCTTGTACCAGTGGAGGTGGTGGTTGGTACGAGAGTGGAGAGATTTTCTGTTCTTCTTGATAGTGGGTCCGGGGCTAATCTGGTTGACGCTCAGTTTGCTCAGGCTCAAGGTATGCATCTGAGTGTATTGGTCAAACCGATCCCTATATTCTCCATTGACGCCAGGCCTCTCGGCCAAGGTAGCTTTGTTCATGAGGTTCATAACATTGACCTTCGGGTAGGGGCAATACATAGGGAACTATTATCTTGTTATGTGTTGGAGGGTCTACCTACTCCTATTGTGTTGGGACTTCCTTGGCTGGTTAAACATAACCCTGTGATTAATTGGCAGTCCAGAGAAATAAGCCAATGGGGGGAGTTTTGCAAAAGTAACTGCATGAACACAGTCATCAGTGCGGTCGTGCCTAGTACTTTGCCTCCTTTTTTGGAGGACTTTGGGGATGTGTTCTCTGAGGAGGGGTGTCAGGAGTTGCCTCCTCATCGCGTGTATGACTGCTCTATTAATTTACTTCCTGATGCTAAGTTACCTAAAGCTAGGTTATATAACCTTTCTGGTCCTGAGAGGCAGGCTATGAAAGATTATATTTCGGAAAGTCTGGCCAAAGGGCATATTAGACCTTCATCTTCCCCAGTGGCCGCGGGGTTCTTCTTTGTGAAGAAAAAAGATGGAGGCCTACGCCCTTGCTTGGATTTCCGCGAACTTAATCGGATTACTGTTCGAGATCCGTATCCACTCCCTCTGATTCCTGATCTCTTCAATCAAATTGTTGGCGCCAAATGGTTCTCTAAATTGGATCTCAGGGGGGCGTATAATCTGATTAGGATAAAAGAGGGGGATGAGTGGAAAACGGCGTTTAACACGCCGGAGGGACATTATGAGAACCTTGTCATGCCTTTTGGTCTGACTACTGCACCAGCAGTATTCCAACATTTTGTTAATGACATTTTTCGTCATCTGGTGGGGCTGTTTTTGGTCGTATATTTGGATGACATTTTAATTTACTCACCAGATCTTGTGTCTCACCAGGAGCATGTGAGACAGGTGTTGCAGATCTTGCGAGACAATAAACTATACGCCAAACTGGAAAAGTGTGTATTCGCCGTACAGGAACTTCAGTTTTTGGGTTTCTTGGTGTCAGCCTCCGGTTTCCGTATGGACCCTGAAAAGGTGAGAGCAGTGCTTGAATGGGATCAGCCAGAGGATCTTAAGGCTCTGCAGCGTTTTCTGGGGTTTGCTAACTACTACCGGAAATTTATTTGTAATTTCTCATCTGTTGTCAAACCTCTCACTGACATGACAAGAAAAGGGACGGATTTTTCTAAATGGTCGGACAAAGCTTGCCAAGCTTTTTCCTCTTTGAAAAAATGTTTTGCTTCGGCACCCGTTCTCATCCAACCAGATGCATCACAGCCGTTCGTTGTGGAGGTGGACGCGTCTGACGTAGGGGTGGGTGCAATATTGTCCCAGGGTCCGTCCCCTGGTAAATGGCATCCGTGCGCTTTCTTTTCTAAAAAATTGTCGTCCGCCGAAAGGAATTATGATATCGGCAATAGGGAACTTTTGGCCATTAAGTTGGCTTTTGAAGAATGGCGTCACTTTTTGGAGGGGGCAGTCCACCCGGTCACCGTCATTACTGATCACAAGAACCTGCTGTATTTGGAATCTGCTAAGCGTCTGAATTCCAGACAAGCTCGATGGTCGTTGTTTTTTACCAGGTTTAATTTTGTTGTCACTTATCGCCCTGGATCTAAGAATGTTAAGGCGGATGCCTTGTCTCGCAGTTTCCCAGGGGCCGGGAAAATGGATGACCCGATTCCTATCCTTCAGGAGGGGGTGGTAGTGTCGGCTGTATGTTCTGAGCTTGAGGAGGAGGTGTTAGAGGCTCAGGGGGACGCCCCTGCAGGACCTCCAGGGAGACTGTTTGTCCCAAATCAGTTGAGACAAAAGGTTATTGAGGCACATCATAATTCTGCTTTAGCAGGACATCCAGGGAGTAAGGCTACTTTAGATCTCCTTTCTCGCCGGTTTTGGTGGCCTAACGTTAATAAAGATGTTTTAACTTTTGTCGCGTCCTGTGGGGTTTGTGCTCGCTCTAAGACCCCTCATACCCGTCCGTCTGGGACCCTCTTACCCTTGAAACTTCCGGAGCGTCCATGGACTCATTTGTCTATGGACTTCATCACGGACCTTCCTCAGTCGTCAGGGAAGACTGTCATACTGGTGGTTGTTGACAGGTTCAGTAAGATGGCACATTTCATTGCTCTTCCTGCCCTCCCTAATGCTAAAACTCTGGCGCAGGTGTTCATTGGGAGATTGTGAGACTTCATGGGTTGCCTTCTGATGTGGTGTCAGATAGGGGGTCTCAGTTTGTGTCCAAGTTTTGGAGGGCATTTTGTTTACGTCGGGGGATGCAATTGTCATTTTCCTCGGCTTTTCATCCGCAGACCAATGGTCAGACAGAGCGTCTGAATCAAAGCCTAGAGACTTATCTTCGGTGTTTTGTCTCAGAGAACCAGGAGGACTGGTCTTCTTTCTTGCCTCTGGCAGAGTTCGCTCTTAACAACAGGCGGAGCGAGTCCACTGGTAAGTCCCCGTTTTTTGGGGCATATGGTTTTCATCCCCAGTTTTGTACATTCAATGGGGGGGGCCCTTCTGGGGTTCCTGAGGAGGAGCGTTTCTCGTCGTCACTTGCTTCAGTGTGGAGAGGTGTATTGAATAATCTGAGTGCTATGGGGAACCGTTATAAACGTATGGCTGATAGGAGGAGAGTTTCTGGTCCAGATCTTAATGTGAACGATCTGGTATGGTTGTCTACCAGGAATATAAAACTTAAAGTTCCCTCCTGGAAGCTGGGCCCCAGATTCATCGGGCCGTACAGGATCAGTTCCATAATTAATCCTGTGGCATTTCGTCTGGACCTCCCTCCTACGTTTAAAATTCATAATGTGTTCCACAAGTCATTACTTAAGAGGTACGTGGCACCAGTCATACCATCACCTCTACCTCCTCCTCCAGTGGTGGTCAATGGTAACTTGGAGTTTCAAGTGTCAAAGATCATTGACTCACGTCTGAATCGCCGGTCCCTTCGGTACTTGGTGCATTGGAAGGGGTATGGTCCAGAGGAGAGGACGTGGGTTCCTGCGTCTGACATTAACGCAGATCGTTTGGTGCGGACCTTCCACAGAACTCACCCGGGCAAACCTGGCCCTGAGGGTCCGGAGGCCCCTCGTAGAAGGGGGGGTACTGTCATGTGTGCATCGCCACGAAGATCGTCGCGGTTGCACATTCTGACTTCTCACAGCTGAGTTGCTGTTTCTTTGTGTTTGGCAGTTAGGGAGTTAATTCTGTCTGTGCTCAGTTCTGGGACTGGGTGCAGTTTCTCCCGGCTGCAATTAATTATTTGTTGATTGGTTTCCTTTAAATCTCTGGTTGTCTGTGTTGGGAGTTGCCAGTGAAATTCTTCATGCAGACCACAGATAGGATTGTATCTGTATAGACTTAAGTTAAAGAGCTCCTTAGTTGTTTTAAGCTCACCTTGCTTAGAGTTTAATATCCCAGATCATTTATGTTCCTTCTGTGTTTGAGTGTGTATGCAAGTCTGTGTTTTCTCCAGTCTGTCTTATATGTCTAATCTGTGTATTTAGCAGAGATCAGCCCATATCCCTTTGGTGGTAATCAGAATCCTTCTTAGGACTGATTACAGGGTTCAGGGACTGATAGGAGACAGGGTTAGGCTGGAGACTTGGACCTCTGAACCATTATCAGTACCTCCAAGGTGAGGGATTAGTTAGGACCCAGTTTAGGGTCAGGTTAGACCCCCGGTCCTCCTCTTTCCTGTGACAGTGTATCAAGTCCTCAAGATTAACCCTGAGTTCAACGGATATCGTGTCAGGTAAATCTATTCTATATTTACATGCTGATGTTGCTAATCTATATGTTGTATAGAGTGTTGTTCTTTTAAGAATAGTTTACTGACATCGTACACATATCATAAGACCGCGTGACATTACCACCATTCTTTCCACACAATTTTTTAAGGGGCCTACACTTTCACTTTTGATTATTTTACTATTGATATAGTTGAAGAACAGTTTGGGATTAGTTTTATTCTCCTTAGCAATGTGCTTCTCTGTTTCCTTTTTGGCAGCTTTAATATGTTTTTTTAGATAAAGTATTTTTCTCCCTATAGTTTTTAGAGCTTCAACGGTGCCATCCTGCTTGAGTAGTTTAAATGCTTTCTTTTTAATGTTAATTGCCCCTCTTACTTATTGTTTAGCAACATTGGGTTTTTCCTGTTTCTTGTTCTTTTATTCCCACAAGGTATAAACCGCTTACAGTGCCTATTTAGGATGTTATTAAACATTTCCCATTTATTATCTGTATTTTTAATTCTGAGGACATTGTCCCAGTCAACCAGATTAAGGGCATCTCTAAGCTGGTCAAACTTTGCCTTCCTAAAGTTCAGTGTTTTTGTGACTCCCTGATAAGTCCCCCTAGCGAAAGACAAGTGAAACTGTACAATATTGTGGTCGCTATTTCCTAGATGCCCGACAACCTGCAGATTTGTTATTCTGTCAGGTCTTTTAGATAGCATTAGGTCTAAAAGTGCTGCTCATCTGGTTGGATTCTGCAACAATTGTGAAAGATAATTTTTCTTGGTTATTAGCAGAAACCTGTTGCCTTTATGGGTTTTGCAGGTCTCTGTTTCCCAGTTAATATCCTGGTAGTTAAAGTCCCCCATAACAAGGACTTCATTATGGGTTGCAGCTTCATCTATCTGCCTTAGTAGTAGATTTTCCAGGATTTCTGTTATATTTGGGGTTTTGTAACAGACTCCAATGAGAATTTTGTTACTATTTTTCCCTCCATGTATTTCGATCCATATGTACTCGACATCCTCATTCCCTTCGCTAATATCCTCCCTTAAAGTGGACTTTAGACAAGACTTTACATAAAGACAAACCCCTCCTCCTTTCCGATTTTTACAATCCTTTCTAAACAGACTGTAACCCTGTAAGTTAACTGCCAGTCATAGCTTTCATCTAACCATGTCTCGGTTATTCCCACTAAGTTGACCAGCGATTTCTCATTTTAACAACACCATTTTTTTTTTTAGGGACCACATCACATTTGAAGTCACTTTGAGGGGTCTATATGATAGAAAATACCCAAAAGTGACACCATTCTAAAAACAGCACCCCTGAAGGTACTCAAAACCACATTCAAGAAGTTTATTAACCCTTAAGGTGCTTCACAGGAATTTTTGGAATGTTTAAAAAAAAATGAACATTTAACTTTTTTTTCACAAAAAATTTATTTCAGATCCAATTTTTTTTATTTTACCAAGGGAAACAGGAAAAATTGGACCACAAAACTTTTTGTACAATTCGTCCTGAGTACGGTGATACCCCACATATGCAGGTAAACCACTGTTTGGGCGCACGGCAGAGCTCGGAAGGGAAGGAGCGTTGTTTGACTTTTCAATGCAAAATTGGCTGGAAATGAGATCGGACACCATGTTGCGTTTGGAGAGCCCCTGATGTGCCTAAACAGTGGAAACCCCCCCACAAGTGGCACCATTTTGGAAAGTAGACCCCCTAAGGAACTTATCTAGATGTGTGGTGAGCACTTTGAACCCCCAAGTGCTTCACAGAAGTTTATAATGTAGAGCCGTAAAAATAAAAAATCATATTTTTTTCACAAAAGTGATCTTTTTGCCCCCAATTTTTTATTTTCCCAAGCGTAACAGGAGAAATTGGACCCCAAAAGTTGTTGTGTAATTTGTCTTGAGTATGCTGATACCCCATATGTGGGGGTAAACCACTTTTTGGGCGCGTGGCAAAGCTCGGAAGGGAAGGAGCGCCGTTTGACTTTTCAATGCAAAATTGGCTGGAATTGAGATCAGATGCCATGTCGCGTTTGGAGAGCCCCTGATGTGCCTAAACAGTGGAAACCCCCCAATTCTACCTCCAACTCTAACCTCAACACACCTCTAACTCTAATCTCAACCCTAACCATAACCCTAACCACAAACCTAACCTTAACACACCCCTAACCCTAATCCCAACCCTAACCCTAATTCAAACGCAAACACTAATCCCAACCCTAACCCTAATCCCAACCCCAGTCCGAACCCTAATCCTAACTTTAGCCCCAACCCTAACCCTAACTTTATCCCCAACCCTAACTTTATCCCCAACCCTAACCCTAACTTTAGTCATAACCCTAACGGGAAAATGGAAATTAATAAAAAAATGTATTTTATTATTTTTCCCTAACTAAGGGGGTGATAAAAGTGGGTTTGATTTACTATTTATAGCGGGTTTTTATGTTTGGCAGAAGTCACACACTAAAAGACGATTTTTATTGAAAAAATAGTTTCTGCATCACCACATTTTGAGAGCTATAATTTTTCCATATTTTGGCCCACAGAGTCATGTGAGGTCTTGTTTTTTGTGGCTTGAGATGACGTTTTTATTGGTATCATTTTCGGGCACATGACATTTTTTAATCGCTTTTTATTCCGATTTTTGGGAGGCAGAATGAACAAAAACCAGCAATTCATTAATTTCTTTTGGGGGGGGCGTTTACACCATTCTGCGTGTAATAAAATTGATAAAGCAGTTTTATTCTTTGGGTCAGTACCATGACAGCGATACCTCATTTAAATCTTTTTTAATGTTTTGGTGCTTTTATACAATAAAAACTATTTTAGATAAAACAATACATATTTTTGCGTCACTTTATTCTGACAGCTATAACTTTTTTATTTTTCTGGTGATGGAGCTGTATGGCAGCTTGTTTTTTGCGGGACAAGATGACGTTTTCAGCGGTACCATGTTTATTTATATCTGTCTTTTTGATAGTGTGTTATTCCACTTTTTGTTCAGCAGTATGATGATTAAAGCATTTTTTTTTGCCATGTCTTTTTTTTTTTTTTAATGGTCAGGACTCTGCGCATGCCGTGGGGTCTCCGATCCAAAGACAGAGGGGCTGTCAGCCCTGTGCCGGCTCCGGAACGCTATGATCATGTTTGATCAAAGTGTTCCAGGGGTTAAAGTGTCCAAGACTGCTCGTGGCACTTAGTGCAGGGTGTCAGCTGTGAGAATCAGCTGACACCCAGTGGCAATCAGCCGCGCTTCCATTAAGGCCCAGGGCACATGGACGGGATAGTACGTCCAATGTCAGAAAGGGGTTAAAAAAATATTGCAAAAATGATAAATGTGGTATCACTGTAATAGTACTGACCACATGGTAAACAGCATAAAAAAAACAATTACTGAATTGTTCGATTTTGTTCATGTTGCCTCTTAAAAATTGGAATAGAAAGCGATGAAAAAAAATGTTATATGCCCAAAAATAGTAGCAATAAAAACGTCAACTCATCTCACTTGTTTTTGCAATAAAAAGTGTTTTTTAGTATGTGACAGCAGCCAAACATAAAAAACTGTATAAATCTGTTATCGATGTAATCGCACCGATCCGAAGAATAAAGTCGTCTAATCACTTATACAGCACAAGTAATGGTGTAAAAAATAAATCAAACCAATTCTTCACCTGCTGTTGATTTGTTCATTCTGCCTCCCAAAGATTACAGTAAGGCTTGGCGCACATTTATCCTGTGCTCTACACTGAGAGCTTACAGCGGGGTTTCCATGTAAATCTCTGAAATATGTGATTCAAACCAGAACCTCTGGCAGAAGATTTCCTATATTGAGTCAGATGGAGGCATTGTGGATGCTGTATTGCCTATGAGTCGGCAGTGTCCATCTTTTTAAGCGTGCATAAAAGCGCATACGACCGTAGTTTTGTGCACCACTGAAATGAAGGAGACCGCTGAACAGAGGCCAGATGGAGTTCATAGTAACTCTGCTGCCTCATTATAGTGAATCGATCCTTCAGGGATTCCATCTGAAACACATCACTGGGAGATTTAGATGGAAACCCTGATGTAAGTGCTCAGCGTAGCGTAGTGTGCAGGATAAATGTGACCCAAATATGTTCCCAGTAAGGCCGGCGTCACACTGGCAACAGAATCGGACGACTGCAATACGATGAAATATCGTATTGCAGTCTGCCCTATGTTAATCTATGGAGCAGCTCCCAGTATCAGATTTTTTGTGGTCCGTTTTAAACGTCCGGGTGCAATCGCAGCATGCTGCGATTGTCACCGATTGTGGGTCGACTATCGCCAATGCAAGTCTATGGGAGCGATGAAAAATCGGATTACAAACGGACCGCAAGTGTGACTTGCGATTAAATCGCACCACTATCCCAGGTGTCAGGAAATTGCATCAGGATAATTGCCAGGAAGAGCTGACATGCTAATTAGGCTACGAAAATTCAAACCCAAACAGGAAACCGCCTCCACGGAGTCCAGAACGATGTCCAGTCACATCAATGTGGAGATGTTGATCGTTCTGGTCCAGGAGAGACCAGAACTTTGGGACCAGCGGGATCCAAATTATTCTAACCTCTCGCGGAAGGACGCGGCTTGGAGGAGAATATGTTCCCAGATGTTCCCGGATTTTGGCGACAGGTCTAGGGAGGACCAAGAACGCATTAGTAAGTAACGTTTTGAAAACGCTTACAATACGGTTTGACTACTCAGTATGTACCAACAACAATGTGTTATAATGTCCCTATACCCTTATATGTGAAACCGAAATGTGTTTAAAAAAACAGTTATGACTGTTGAACCCCCAGTGCTATGTGAGTACTCCAAGCACATCTAATATTTAGCTCCTGTAATTTGAAAACCAGCCGCAATAAAACAATCTTTCAATGCAAGTGAAAAAAGTGTAATTTTAAAACACCACAGCCGAAAAAACATGTATAGGTAACGTTTCGACCCTGCAATGGGTCTTTCTGAAACCTTAAGGAACATAACACAAAAGGAACAGAGGAGGCCACTGTGGGATATGAGAACTTGAAAAGGCTCCATCCCATATATATGGTAATCCCACAGGGCAGGGACCGACTGAAGGTCCTGGTAGGATGAATGTTCAGGTGCCGTCTGTGTTGGTGTGATATTTAGCTACAACAGCAATGGTCGCAAAGTAAACTTTATAAATTTTGCCCTACCCAATAAATGCGTAGGTGAAGTACTTAATATGTGTCCCTTTTGGTAATCCCATCGCTGTGTCGAAAATAAATGCTCATTATTGTGACACATATGTCATAGAGCTTTGTATGTATGAACCCTTGTAATATTTAATTGTTATTCTATCTACATACAATTTGTATTGCTGTTCTATACCCCTATAACACGTTAAAAAAGTATAATATTGCTGTTGTACGGTATTTATTTTTAAAATACATTACAAGGGCAGATAATTTTAAATTTGTATTTTATCCGTTACTTTTTCAGCCTCAGATGTTACAAGGCATTGGCGCAGCTGTAGAGACTGCTACAGGAGAGAGAGACAGCTGAGGGGGCGCAGTGGGGCAGCAGCAACCAGTAAACGCAAATATGTCTATTATGATAGACTGAATTTTCTTGTTCCAGCTCTGGATTTGTGACCGTAAGTTCATGTCTGTACAAAGTGTATTGGTATTTTTATGAATAAATTGTAATAAATTTATTTTATTCTCTAGCACCGAGTCAAACCTTACAGACAGAGAGCCAGCTTCGGACTCTGAGGCAGTTATCGACCCCGTGGGGGATGTTGAGGAGGCTGGCCCATCATCAGCAGCAAGTGCAGCACCAGCATCACCACCACCACCACCAGCAGTGGAGTCACAGAGCTTGCCTCTACAGTCCCAAGACCCTCCCCTGAGCAGCAGCCCTGGTTGGCCCCTGGATGTGGCTTCGCCTCCAGCAGATGTTGCACGGCGAGCCAGGCGTAGAAGAGAAGGAGTTGGTTCTGCCACAAGGAGGCAGGTGGACCGAGGAGTTCTGGACTATTTGTCCAGTGTAGCAAATGATGATAGGAGGAGGGATTTTTCCGCAGTCTGGCCCGTTACCTCCGGGCTATTCCAAGACAGCACAGACTGCGGATCAGAAGCGGACTGCAGATTGTGTTGGATTCTGGAACACCGCCTAATGATCCAACCAACCTACTAAATTATCTTGATAGATGGGTGGTTGGTCCTGAGAATGTCTTAAGGTTGTTTGGACCAAATCCCTCACAATCTGCTTCAGCCTCTGATCCTCCTCCTCCTCCACCTCCTCCTTGTGTCCAACAGAACCCAACTCCTCCTCCTACTCATCCTACTGTAGCTCCTTCTTTATACGGAGATCCCCAGCTCCAATCCATGGGACAGAGTGGCCATTCACAATATGCCCACTCTACCATACTGTTAGGATCATTCAGCCATGGAGGGTCCTTGTTGGAGTCGGAGTATCCCCGTAACAAGAAATACACAGACACGTAGTGTATAATCAGGTACTGGGAAGCCCCTGAGCGCGCCCGCTCTATGGATGCTATCCCTTTATTTATACTAACAAATCATAAGATATTGTCGCACAGGCGCAGTAAAATTCCTTTGTTCCATAAGCAGCAAAGTGATTCATAACAGTGGAATGTTGATAAGAAAGTTTCATAATTAGAAAAGTGATAATTCATAGTAATAGAAGGTTGCTGAGACAGCTAAAAACAAGTTACAATCTAGTTTCTGGGCGTCAGTCCAAATGTCCAGATAAGGGAAGAATAACTTCATCTGTGTCTTACATCGTAATTTTGGGTGAAGTATAACTCCTACCATCCTCTCAGTCCCCCCTTTGATTCTTCCTTATATATGTTGATAGTGAATTTTCTCCTGAAGTTTTTTCATCTTCCTTGCCACCCGTCGGTACACAGAATATATTTAGCATAGTTAACACAAATATAAGTAATACTAATATAACAAGGGGATAACAAAAAACTTGAATAAAGTGTGTGGCAGTAGGGGACCATCCACTAAATATATCATACCAATGATGTTCAGTTTCACTTTGAATTGCAGACCCTAAATTAATCAATTTTTCTGAGTCTATATATGCATTTACCAGGAGTTTGTTCAAAGAATGTTTAAACTCAGTAATATGAGCATGCACTTCCTCTGATCTATTAATCAATTCTCTTAGCTTGGTACAGTCTAAACTAACAGGTATGTTAGGCAACATTTTTACAAAGTTCATTCCTTCACTTATTTCATTGTTTATTTCAGGTAAAAAGAAATAAGTGCTTCCTTTCCAGTTTAGAGTAGTAATATTTTTAATACATCCAAAATATGGGGTATTTAGGTGCAGGGGTCCTGTGGTATTTTTATCGTTGGTCACTATACAAATATATTGTGGCCCTAGTTCCATAAATGTTTCCACTGTGTTAAGGGAACTCGTAATAGGGGACATATATTAGTTTGATGTTGTAATAGACATGGCTCATACATGGGAGTACCCTGTCCGCAAACATAACCTTTGTTAGTCTCGTGACAGCTTGAGAGATCATGTGTCTGATTGTTAGTGTCCATATAGGTACCCTTAATTTCTGGGTACCAAAATTCCTCTTGTATAACTATGGGCATTACAAATATTTTACACATTACCATAGTGCTATTAGCGCGGATTTTAAAGGCTGTGAAAGTACCCGTACACCATAAATCTAAACACTGGACCTCTTTCCCAGTGACCGTGAACCAGGTATCTGACTGGGAAATATTAAATATTTTTGCCCACTCAAAATAGTTTCCAGACATGAGGCCAGCTTGTGCTCTGTTTTTCTGTATTTGCCAATTTATTATTTCGAAACCACATTGTGTTGCATTTATTAATGATGAAATATTTTCCCATGATTTTTCTGTTAAGAATAAACTCTGATTAAAAATACTATTAATATCATTAGGGATCTGCAATCCAAGTCGGTTAACTTTTAAGGAAGTTGGAATCCATTTACCATTAATTTTTACACTTTCTGCCATATCCTGTCCTGCTCTAGACCATTTATTGGCCATAGACTCCATTTGCATGCTATTCATAATTCCCATTCCAGTACCCGTTGCCCCCAGCAGGGTGTCATACCAAGCCCTCTTATGCCTTGAACACGTAGGGATAAGTGGAAAAGATACATTGAACTGAACTTTTACCTTTTGATGTATCGTAGAAGTGTTAACACAGGTGCTCGGGATGGGGATAAGAGAGTGGTTGCTGAAATGAGGCAGGATACTTGCGTTATACACATATATGCCTATGGCAAACCAAGGTCCTCCCTTTATTTCAGACGTGTTACCACAAACATAATACCCAGGGGCATTTAGAACAGTGGTGTTTGAGTTTTGATACTTCTTGCTGGTGTAATATATCGCAAAATTCCTAAAATTGTGGTTAGTGATCTCTGTGGTATTCACAAATGAACATACATTGTTCCCTTCTACTGTGGAATTAATGGTTATATTAAAACCCGTTTTTTACATGTATGAGATATCGGTTATACCATACTTTAGACTTCTCCTGTCTGAATATTGTACAGGGGCCAGTGATTTTATTGTCATGGTCAAGCATTCTGTGTTTGCTCTGCAGGTATAGTTATTTTGCGTCCTATTTTGTGTATGGCTTTTCCATTTCCAAAGGGAAGAGTAGGTCTCCCCTTCTTCCAGTTCTTTTTCCTTGGGGATGGATGTCCCAGGTGTCCAAGCAACAGTGTAGCTTACCAATATCGCTATCAACGCAATGATTTGATAAAGAATTCTCATTTTGCTATCTTACAGTGGCTAGCATGCACCCATGCAGCCTTTCCTTCTAATTTTAATGCAGTAGGCGTGGTTAGTAACACCTGATAAGGACCCTCGAATCTGGGTTCTAGTGTCCTTCTGTTATGTCTTTTTACATACACTTCGTCCCCTGGTTGTAGCTTGTGTGTCCCTTCAACGGAATCTGGATCTGGAATAGAAGAGAACACTAAAGAGTGTGTTTTAGACACATGTTTACATAAGTTCTGTACATATGCTGTTAAACTCTCAGTTTCTAGCATTAAAGTCTGTGGGAAATACAATCCTGTATTGGCAACTCTACCAAACAATATTTCATGGGGGGTGAGTTTGCTCTTTCCCTGGGGGTCTTAATAGTCTGTCCTGGATTGTAGGCTAAACAGATTTCACAAGAACCACATTTTGCTCGAGCTACCTGGCCGAACCCTGGGGCTAACCACTTCTGTCTGACCCTCTGTATCATACCGTTTGCAGACACATGTGTAGGTCCGTGGGCTTCACTGACCACAACAGGGTACCACGCTCGGGGGAGACAAAGCTCATCTCCTTTTCTCCATAGTCCTTCTTTTTCTTCTGCCCCCTGTTTCTGCCACTCTTCTTTTTCTTCTCTACTCACCTGCTGGTGGGCTTCTTTGAGCCGTGTAATTAAGTCAAATTCTGATACTGCACTAATAGTGTGGTCAGTTGTCAGAGGTTTTACTGCAGCTCGCTTAGCAGCCTTGTCGGCTCGGTCATTACCCCTAGCTATCTCTGTGTCGAGTCTTACATGTGCAGGTACTTTCATTACTGCTACTTGTTTAGTTAAGGCAGCTGATTCTAGAATTTGTTTAATCATTTGTCCATGTTTTACTGGTTGACCTGAAGCTGTCATGTAACCTCTAGCTCTCCATATGCATCCAAAATCATGTACAATGCCATATGCATATCTAGAATCAGTAAAAATATTAGCGGTTTTTTCTTTTGCTAATTGTAATGCTCGTATTAGAGCTAACAGTTCAGCTTCCTGGGCTGAACAGCTGGCTTGCATTGGTTCAGCTTCAATAACATCATGGTCTGATACAACAGCATAACCTGTGTGAAAGTTACCAGCTTCATCTGCATACCTGCTACCATCTATATACATTTGTAAGTCTGGATTGTCAAGAGGTATGTCCTGTACATTAGGTAACCCTTGTGTTTCTTGTTCTATACACTGTAAACAATCATGTATTCCATTATTTTGTTCATGAAATTGTAAAAATTTTTTATCTTCATAGTCTCCTTCCACCCCCCCCTTTGTCTCTAATGGTAACAGAGTGGCTAAATTTAGAGACAATATACGGCGAAAAGTGAGGTTTGGTGGCATTAGTAAGGAGCATTGTAATCTAAGATGTCTAGCCATTGAAATATGTTTTGGCAATACCTGATTCAGTATGCCATGTACATCATGTGTCGTTTGTACTATTAAGGCATGGTCTAGTACTATGTCTGAGGCTTTTTCTACCAAAAGAGAAACAGCTGCTACTACCTTGACACATGACGGTGCAGCTTTGGTGACATTATCTAATTGAGCAGAGTAGTATGCGACAGGTCTTTGTTTATTTTCATGTTTCTGTGTTAGTACCTCTGTAGCATGATTAGATATTTCTGCAGCCATTAATTGGAATGGTTTGGCGTAGTCTGGGATTCCCAAGGCCGGGGCTGACATGAGACCTTTCTTGAGGTCTTGAAAGGCTATGAGCGCTGATTCAGTTAACTGGAAAGGTTCGATTTTTAAACAATCATATAGAGGTTGCATAAGCTGACTAGCATGTATAACCCATTGTCTGCAGTGTGATACTATTCCCAAAAATGCTCTTAATGTTTTGTAGTTCTTGGGAGGAACAAGATCTCTAATGATTTTTAGTCTGTCGGCGGTGAGGTGCCGAATACCTTGTGAAATGCAGTGTCCTAGAAATACTATCGTAGTCATACAAAGTTGTATTTTCCTCTTGTTAACTTTACAGCCCATGTCTGCTAGAAATATTAACAACCTTATTGTGTTGCTGTCTGCGGACTCTTGATCAGGGGCACATAACAATAGGTCATCAACATATTGGAGAATTACAACCTCATCCGTAGGTTTAAAATTTTGTAGAACTGATCTCATAGCTTCTGAGTACAAGGTAGGTGAATGTATCATACCCTGTGGTAATCTTGTCCATGCTAATTGTCTATTCTTGAATGTAAATGCAAACAGCTTGTAACAGTCTGGGTGTAATGGTACTGAAAAGAATGCATTTGATAAGTCTATGACAGAAAATACTCGTGCTGTTGCTGGAATCTGTGATAGCAACGTGTGTGGATTTGGCACAACAGGAGTAATAGGTTCCAAAATTTTATTTATCTCTCTTAAATCATGTACCATCCGGTACTTAGCAGCTGACCCCTCAATAGATTTCTTTTTACGGGGTACAACGGTGTATTAGCTGGTGACTTTACTTCTATCAGTACTCCAGTTTCTAGATAATCTTTTATCTGTTCTCCTATGGCATGTTCTTGTTGGGCACTAATAGGATACTGTCTCAATTGGGGTAGTGTCACACCTGGAACAGGAGTGACTTTTACAGGAGCTATTGGCATTAGTCCTACATCGGTGTCATGTTGTGCCCATAATTTTTCTGGTACCTCAGAAAGATCCAAAATAATTTGGGTAGGGGCAGGATCTTTCTCATCCTCTAAGGCTTGGACTTTTACAATGTTTTCTAGAGACTCTTGGTCATCAGGCACCAAAATTTGGACTCTACCATCTTCCAAAAATTGGATATTCATTCCTGTCTGTTTTAGTAAATCCATACCTAGAAGACAAGTAGGTGCCCCTTTAACAAAAAGGAATTTTGATAAAAATATTTTAGATCCTATCTTTGTTTCAAGGGGAATACTATATGGGAGTGGCCTGATTCCTCCATCATACCCTTCGGTATAAGTTACATCATCTGATAAACAATCAGCATTTGGTAGGGCGTCTTCATTGAGGACGGAGGAAGTTGCTCCGGTATCTATTAAAAAAGGACATTGCTTTCCTGCTACTTTTACTTGAATTATTGGGCGCCTTCCAGTCAAAGTGGTTTGCATTACGTCTAGTCACTCACTAGCTGCAGGAGCAGAAGCCTGTACTGTCTTTTCTTGTGATTGTCTTGGGACATAAATACCATTTTCTATATCCCTGGCTTTTTTCCTGCATTCTCTAATCCAATGTCCTGGTTTCTTACAGTAGTGACATGGATTAGTTTTCTTATCCAAATTCCCTTTGTCATAAGTTTGATTTGATCTGTTGTTCTTATTAACCAGACTGTTATTTGCCGCCACTCTGACGGGTTTGGATGCTGCCTCACGCATATCCATTTCTATCCCTAATAGTTTTTGTCTGACTATCTGGGGATCATCTAGTGTTCTCCAATCAGGAGTTGCAGCCTTGAACTTTCCCTAAGTTTTAGGTTGAGATTCTCTATAAAAGTTTTAGTCATCAGTCGAATGACTCCTTCATTGGTAAGATCCATTCCCTCATCTCTGTAACTGTTCTCTACCGCTAGGTAGTATTCATCTACTGGCTGTCCTGACTTTTGGGAAACAGTTCCTGAAGTCCCTCTCATTCTTTGCTTGGTTCTCATAAACTCTAGTAGTCTCTGCACAAAATTCTGTCCTGACAGTGCGGTATTTGGATCCTCACCATCTACTGGTTGAGGTCTATGAGGTTCTATAACTGTCATCAATTCCTGATACAACCCTGGTGTCATTTTCATTCTACATAATTCTGTTCCATCTGACCATGTTCCATTATGGGTGTGTATTATCTGTTGTATGTACGTAGCAAATCTTAGTGGGCATTGTATCGGATCTGGTGCATTCTGAAGTAGGGACATTCCCTCAGCGGGGGTCCATGGAAAATATTGTCTAGTCTGATGGTATCTAGTTACTCTACGCGGTGGATTGCCACCATCTTCTTCTCTGTATGGTCGACTGAGGATACGCACTGGTGCCAACATATCATGTGGTTGTGGTGCTCCACATCCTGCACATGTGTCTCTCCAGTCTGGATTCTGGAGTCCACAGTTTGTACATGTCCATCCACCCGGACCCCGAAGATCAGGATACAGTGTGGGTTCTGACCTGGGCTGATATGGTGGTGCCAATGGGTTCATTTGTTTATTGTTCTCATTTGTACAATGGGACCCTGTCTGACTGGAGTTCTCCATAACCCATTGTCTTTATTAAAAGACCAATGGTCTGTTTCTGCTAGTTTGGATAATTTGACCATAGAGTCAACCTGCTCTTGCCATCCTTTATCCCTTATTACTCCCGCTTTTCTAACCTGAATGTCCTCCCATATCTTCCTGTTAAACCTTTCATGCCTTGCTACCTGAAAAGTTTTGCAAACTTTCCCTAAATTCTTAGTTGCTTCTACACCACACCTTTCTTTCACGATTGTATAGACATCTTGTTCATCATTTGTGGTCTTAGTCTGTTTGTTGCCCATTTTTCCTGACTATTCCTACCTTAGGAGGCTTTTTTGGGTTAGATAGAATATATTCTATATTCTACCTTTCCTCGTTACCTATTCTGTCCTAAGGAGCCAGTATCTGAAACGGTTTATCTGAACCGTTTTGTCTGAAGTGTAGAGTAATTCTAACACACATATATATGGCAACAAGGGCAAGACCAACAATACATAAAATGAACCATACAGTCTCCATTACATATCGTGTCCCTGGAGTATTATCATTACTTCCATGGGCTCATTCTATCAATCTCTTATCCGTCAGAAAGGAGGACAAAGGTTCGGGAGTTAAGCGTGAGCGAAGGTTTCCCCGAAAGGACACAACCTTATGACTCAGTTAGGCAATCTCCGTAATACTTATGTCATCTACCTTAGTGCGGCTTATGAGGCTATTCCCGACATCCACATCTCTTTCATACCATACATTTCATGACCTTCTCTGACCTCTCCTTCGGCAGATCCTACAGTATATACATGAATGACCCGAGCTATAGGTATTCTTCTCTACTAGTTCCTCAATCCCAACACAAGATATGCATGAAATTTACGGACTATCGCAGAGCAGATGTAAGAGAACTAACAGTGTCTCTTACCTGGCCAGGTTTGTCATCTGCTGTTCCAATGTCCCAATCTCAGCGGTTACTCGTGCCGGTCGATGAACTTGAAGGAATACGCAGACCTCGGGTCCCTGTTCGGGCGCCAGGAATTGTTAGGATCATTCAGCCATGGAGGGTCCTTGTTGGAGTCGGAGTATCCCCGTAACAAGAAATACACAGACACGTAGTGTATAATCAGGTACTGGGAAGCCCCTGAGCGCGCCCGCTCTATGGATGCTATCCCTTTATTTATACTAACAAATCATAAGATATTGTCGCACAGGCGCAGTAAAATTCCTTTGTTCCATAAGCAGCAAAGTGATTCATAACAGTGGAATGTTGATAAGAAAGTTTCATAATTAGAAAAGTGATAATTCATAGTAATAGAAGGTTGCTGAGACAGCTAAAAACAAGTTACAATCTAGTTTCTGGGCGTCAGTCCAAATGTCCAGATAAGGGAAGAATAACTTCATCTGTGTCTTACATCGTAATTTTGGGTGAAGTATAACTCCTACCATCCTCTCAATACCCAATGTTCAATGCTGGCCACAACATGGGTATGGTCGACATGGGCATTTTGGTGGCTATAGTGTAAGTGGGCAGTCATATTATGACTACCCACAACAGTTCCCAAACTTCCCTTACCCAAACCCACATACAGAGCCAGCAACAAGCAGACAGCAAACTACACAGTCAGCCACCACTCATGGTGACACAGTGGCTGGAGAGCAGTCAAGGCAGCCCTCACAATCTGGGCCTCCACCTTCACCACCCCACACCTACCACCAGTTATAGGTGTAATGTATTTCTGTTCAATTTGTTTTAAGTTATGAACATTATAGTTTGTTATAGTCCTTCAATTTTCTCAGGAAACATGTTTTAAAGCATTTATGAGCCAGTTGTAATTGTTCATTATGTTTACAGCGACAAAACATGAGCTACTACATAAAAAATTGTTTTGACTCGCATTAATTGTATGTGATTATTTAAATATGTAGCTGTTTAGTTAAATATGTTATGGTGTGCCAAACTTACACACAATATGACACAAAAACAAACACAACATATACAATTAAGTGAGCATAAATATCTTTATGACACAGCAACATAGGCACACTACATGTGTAATAATGCCTCCTCTTGCCAGGCAGTAGCACCCTCGGGGGACACAAAATATTGAGTAAACACATCACGTACTTTTAGGCCTGAAGGGGGACGACGGGGATGGATGGGTGGTGACATAGGCAAAGACACATTCACAGAGGCTAACTCAGCCACATGTTGTGAGGAGCATTCATGGATTCTACAAAAATTATGTAGGACCACACATGCTTTGAGGACCACATTAACATTGTCTTCACTGAGTTGAATTGCAGATTGAAGTACCCGCCATTTAGCACAAAGAATTCCAAATGTGCACTCCACCAGACGCCGAGCACGTGACAGCCGACAATTAAATATTCTACGCCGATGGGTGAGATAACGACGGGGATATGGCCTCATAACATTACGGGTTAATTGAAATGCCTCATCCGCAACTATAACATAAGGCACATGTTCTGGAATAGAGTGTGTAAGTTGACTTGCTGGTGGTAGGTCCAGTTGGTTATTGCGTATCCGCCTACCCATTATGGAAGTATTGAAGACTCTTGAGTCTCCAGTCCTTCCATAGGCCCAATGTCTACAATTATAAACATGTAGTTTGTGTCGACCAAGGCCAACAAAACTACTGAAAAATACTGTTTGTAATTGAAGAATTGGGAGCCTGAGTTAGGAGGTTTACGAACACGTATGTGCTTGCCGTCCAGGGCTCCTATACAGTGTGGAAACTGGCAATTTTCGGCAAAACCCTGTGCTATCCTCAACCAGTCACTCATTTTTGGCTCAGGCATGACGTCTTCATGTAGTCTGTTCCAAATTTCAACACAAGTTGACCGCACAATGCCTGAAATTGTTGATCGGCCTATTAAGAACTCTAAGTGCAGAGCAGCGTAGGACATGCCAGTAGAAAGGAACCTGTAACACACATAGAACATGGAGAAATCAGCACCAAAAACAACAAACACAGCATGCACAACACTTACAATGCTTGAGTTTGTTAGACCACACATGCTTGAAATTAGATTACAAGCCATGCCTTCTGTGGAATACACCAAAGCCAATCATTTCGATAGGTAATCTTCAGAAATACATTATTCACATTATAATTTTCCAAGAAGTGTGCTCAAACACTTGCAAAGTCAATATGTCGAGGAAAACATCATCAACATATCGTTCACACACATACCTTATTGTTAGGAGAAGGCGTTCCTCTGCAGAAATTGCTTTTCTCATCCTGATGTCCTGAAATGTGATCCCAGGGCGCACAATGTCAAGCAACTTATCAAAGGTAGCTATGCTCATTCGACAATATAGGAAAAACTTATCTCCATGCCTACGCAGTGACAAATATAGACGGTGAAAATGGCCTTTAGTTATCCTTCTTGTCAAAAGTGGATGTACCCACATTCTTGTGCGTCTTCTTGGATCTGCTATTACAGGATATGGCTCCCCAAAACGTCTGGATATAACCCAATGGAACAGCACACGCTCAGTGGGAGTAAATCTGGGTGTGTCACTGATGTTTGGATAAAGCAGCTAGCAAGCACTAAGCACAAGGAACAAAATGACACCAGTGCAAAGGTGGGAGAGTCACACCTGTAGCAGATCACCTAAATATAGCTCTGCCTGGTTATTTCAATTACTATCAGGCCTCAAAACCGTTATTGGTCCTTTTTGGTAAGCTGCAACAAAAAAACGGTGGTCGGATGAAAATCGGATGTTACAAAGTACACACACATGCGACTAAATCGCATCTTTGAAGGAAAATCGGATGCCAGAAGGATGTGTGATGTTTGCATTTTGTTCCTATAATCGACCGACTAAAACGGTCCGATTTTTTGTAGTTGTGTCTGACGCCGGCCTAAAAGTTTCAACTCAATCCACTAAAAAAAAATTTTAAGCGTGCATAAAAGCGCATACGACCGTAGTTTTGTGCACCACTGAAATGAAGGAGACCGCTGAACAGAGGCCAGATGGAGTTCATAGTAACTCTGCTGCCTCATTATAGTGAATCGATCCTTCAGGGATTCCATCTGAAACACATCACTGGGAGATTTAGATGGAAACCCTGATGTAAGTGCTCAGCGTAGCGTAGTGTGCAGGATAAATGTGACCCAAATATGTTCCCAGTAAAAGTTTCAACTCAATCCACTAAAAAAAAAGCAAGTACCCACTCAGGTCCATCATCTATCAATGGAAATATAGGGGGCTTCCAGGTTAATGATAGTACAAAAGCTTTGGAGAACTGCAATGTCCCCCTCCCCCCAAAAGAAATCCAGTAAACTCTGGGCTCCCAAATCCAAATGGCCCCCTGCCTTCTGAGCCCAGTGTACATAAACCACATTTTTCATTCACATGTTTGGTATTTCTGTAGCAATGAGAGCCCGCTTTACTTACTTGATCCTTGTCTCCAGAAGCACAAGCTTGGCATTATGTATGGGCACTATTTGCAATTTTCACTCAGCAACATCAAATACTGCTTGTTTCTGGAAAACACCCATGGAGACAAAATCGTCACTACACCTATTGATAAATTCCCAGAGGGGTGTAATTTCCAAAATAGGGTCACTTGAGAGAGGAGGGATTCTGCTCTTCTAGCACGTAGTAGCTCTGCATATTGAGTCCACAAACTATACTATGATAATTTACTCTAAAAGAGTCAATTAGCGCTCCTGTTCTTGAAAGTCTCACCGTGTGGCAAATTAGTATTGTACAGCAACATATGGGGTAATGTCATGATTAGCAGAAATTGTGACACATTTTATTGCCAACTTTACTCATTTTATCATGTGAAAATGTAAAATCTGTGGCGAAAACAATTTTTTAATGGTTAAAATGTAATTCTTTTTTCTTCAATGCATAATGATATAAAATTCTGTGACACATCCATGGTGTCAATATGATCACTGCACCCCTAGATGAATTAATTGACAGGTGTAGTTTGTAAGATGGGGTCAATTATGTTGGGATTCAGCTGTTCTGGTACCTCAGAGGCTCTCCCAGTGGGTCATGGCACCTGCAAACCATAATAGCCAAAACTGGACTATAATATGGCGCTTCTTCCCTTCTAAGCTTTCCACTGTGCCTGAAAAGTAGTTCCCGATTACATGTAGGGTATTGACGCACTCAGGAAAAATTGCACCACAAATCGAGGTCCACTTTTTCCTATTGGTGGTAAAAATGCTCCTCAAAAGGTGTAGTTTCCAAAATGGAGTTAATTGTGAGTGTTTCTGCTGTTTTGGCATGTCAGGGAGTCTTCAAATGTGACATCCGCAATCTATTCCAGCCAAAATTGCGTTCCAGAATGAAACTGGTGCTCTTCCCTTCTGAATCCTGCCGTTCCCCCAAACAGTAGTTTTCCCTCATATATAGGGTATCAGCATACTCATGAAAAATCGTACAACATACTTTGGAGTCCATTTTCTCCAGTGACGCTTGTGAAAAGGAAAAATCTTTGGCTAAAGCAACATTTTTGCTAGAAAAATATATTTTTTTCATTTTCACAGCTCAACTTTATAAAATTCTTTGAAACACCTGTGGGTTCAAGGTGTATCCACACCACTAGGTAAGTTCCTTCAGGGTGTAGCTTCCAAAATGGGGTCACTTGTAGGGGGTTTCCACTTTTTAAGTACATCAGGGGCTCTGCAAATGTAACATGGCGTCCACTATCTACAGTTGTGCTCAAAAGTTTACATACCGTGGCAGAATTTATGCTTTCTTGGCCTTTTTATTTTTTACAGAATATGAATGATAATGTGGCACCCCAGGAGTCTGGTTTCCACAGTGGCATTGCCTCCCTCACAGGGGGTGATGACATGCCTGGAAGCAAGGAGGGGTCCCTTAGCCAGGTAATACCAACATTCAACACCGTTTCCTACTCCAGACCAGAAGGGGAGCTCTAAACCAAGTTTCAGGGGAGCTTTCCAATAAGTTCTGGGCTGGAGGTTGAGTTAGTGAGTTGCAGTCTGTAAGCATCTGTACAGGGGACAGGAGCTGCGAGGAGCTTGTCCCAAGAGCAGAGTAAAGAGAGAGGAAAGGAGAAGTCTAGGGAACCCTAGGGATTGGAACTGTGACAAAGCTCACCCCAGGGCAGAGAGCTTAAAACCGGACGCCGGAGTCCGTGGCTACACAGGCACAACAGTCCCAGCAGCCAAATCTGGAGGGCAGGAGACTGCAGGCCTCCTGGCCCCATCATACGCCTGAAGTCACAGCAGCAGATCAGAGCCCGGAGCTACCATAGAGGAGCGACACCTGCAAAAGGCTCAAGCTGCCTGCCATATGGGCAAGTACCACAGGACAATAAGGAACAGAGGACCAAGCATAGCTTTAGGCAGCATGAACCTCATAGGACAGTGCAGAAAGGAGGCCTCCAACCTATCTGGCTTAAGGGTTCCTAAGTTGCTTCCAGGCTACCTGGATCTCGATTTCCACCTGTACCAGTGCTCCGGTCTGCACCTCAGAACATCCAGTAAAGGTAAAGGAAGCTGTTGCCCTGCTGTGTCCTCAGAGTTATTTACTGTGTCACCTGCCTTGCATTACATCCATCATCACCACCTTTTATAATATAATTGCCCTGGGACTTAGCTCTACCTGTGGAGAGCTGTACCAACTCTGCTGCATCACCATCAGCCCCAGCGGTCTCTTCAAGCAGCGTCGGCCAACACCTTATTGCCGAGTACCACAGGTGGCGTCACGAATTAACCCCTTATAAACTTTATTTCTCCTTTTATAATCATTTTCATTGGACGCCTAGGGCCACGGACCGGGTCACTGCTGCAGTGACACATCCCCTTAAGAACCGGCCCGGTACCGAGTATCCCCGCAGCCCTGGCGTGTGCGCCAATAATACCAAATCATTTTCTCCACTCATGGTTAGTGGTTGGGTGAATACACACAGGCTCTCCATGCATGTGCTGTGACTGTGACACAGCCGCGACACATGCAGCAGCGGCGTCGATCAGCTGTTCAGCCAGCACGATCCAGGAAGCCGGGTTGCCTCTGCAGCTTATTCGGGAAGCACTATAGCTTGCCGAATAAGAGGGAATCCCCAACAAATTTGCTCATCTCTAGTGAAGACCCTAAAGCAGAGGTCTCAAACTGCATTCCTCAAGGGCCGCAAACAGGTCATGTTTTCAGGATTTCCTTGTATCGCACAGGTGATAATTTAATCACCTGCACAGATAATGATTCCAGCACCTAGTGCAATGCTAAGGAAATCTTGAAAACATGCACAGTTTGCGGCCCTCAGGGAATGCAGTTTGAGACCCCTGCCCTAAAAGGTTAATAAACTTTTTGAATATGGTTTTGAGTACCTTGAGGGGTGCAGTTTTTAAACCGGTTTCACATTTAGGTATTTTTTGTCACATAGGCCCCTCAAAGTCACTTCAAAAGTGTTGTGGTCCCTAAAAAATGGTTTTGTAAAATTTTGTTGGAAAAATGAGAAATCGCTGATCGACTTTTAACCCTTCTAACTTCGTAACAAAAAAAAATTATGTTTAAAAAATGATGCTAATTTAAATTAGACATGTGGAACATGTTATTCATTCTCGATTTTGTGTGACATAACGCTCTGGTTTGAGGGCATAAAAATTTACAGTGTGAAAATTGCTAAATTTTTAAAAAATGTTGTCAAATTTTCGATATTTTCAGAAATAAATGCAAATTATAATGATTTACCCCTAACATGAAGTACAGCATGTCACGAAAAACTATGGTCAGAATTACTGGGATATGTTGAATCACTCCAGAGTTACCTTATATAGTGATAGTGATCAGAATTAAAAAAATGGCCTGGTCAGGAAGGTGAAAACAGGTTGGGGGGTGAAGGGGTTAAACCAGCCCAGCTACAAAATTTCCCTAAACATGGTGCACTGCTTTTGATCCCTGCTGCCATTCCCAAGGTCTGGAGTCACATTCTGTGTGTCCAAAGTAGTCGCCGCAGTCATGCCTCCACTGCCACGAGCTGGACCAGCACTGATGATTCCAGCACTGCGTTATTCATGTGGTAGTTAACAGTGGTGGGGCTCAGAGCCTCACCACATACGCCCTTTATGCATTTACCCTTCAGGTATGTCAACAGGTAACTTTTTTGCTCGGAATTTCTACGAAAAGCAAAAAGCACACAGCGTCAAAATCCGCACCTAATTGTCACGGGTGTGTCGCCTCGAAGATCGTCGCGATTACACAATCTGACTTCTCGCAGCTGAGTTTTTGGTGCTTGGTGTTTTTAGGCAGTGAGGGAGTTAATTCTCTCTCTCTGTGCTAGACGAGGCCCAGCCTCGCCCAGCTGCAGTTAATACTGCAGTAATGAGATTCCTTCAAATACCTGCCGGTCTGCTAGGAATGTGTCGGTGAAAGCATTCATGCAGACCAGAAGAGCGGATCGTGGTATTGTGAAGTCTGAAGTGAAGAGTACCTGGTGTGGTTTTTTCCCCTCCTCGCTTTATCATTTATTTCCGTACCCGTTGGTGTTCCCTCTGTAGTTGTGGAGTGAGTTTTGTATGCAAGGTGGATTTTAGTTTACCCCTTGTACTGTCTCGTTCGTCTATTACTGTGTTTGGGCATATATCTTCCAGTCCCCTGTGGTTGTGATCGGGTCCTTCTCAGGACTAGATTACTGAGGGTCAGGGATTTGCAGGAGATAGGGTTACGCTGGCGGCCTGGACCTCTGTACCATCAACAGTACCTCCAGGTAGAGGGATTAGTCAGGGCCCCTGCTTAGGGTCAGCATAGACCCCGGACCTCCTGTATGCAGTGACAGCGTGACACTAATTTCACCAGAAATCTATGGTAAAACACTTTAAAAACATAAGATTGAACATCTAATCCACGACCAGTTGTGACATTCCTTTTGCCAGAAATCTTACTCCAGTCCATGACATGGGACACACAATGGCGCAGGCCACTTGTCAGGTGCTCCTGATTCATTAAGAGGCATGTGGCTCTTAATGAATCAGGCGCCTCTGACCCCTAGACGTCCCTTCGAACAATGCCGGTCTTGATGGATTGGGGCATAAATCTACAGCACATGGATGAGATTTCATGAACAGTACTGCATTACACTCTCGATATTCAATGTGAAAAAACAGATTCGCAATTTGGGTAGGATGGTGCGTGGCTCAGCCAGGCAGGTAAATTTACTAAAATTTATTCTACTCTAGTGGTATAAATTAGGCCAGAAATGTACTCCAGTCCTGGACTGGAGTAACAGTTCTTGCAGAGGTACACAGCAGCTGTAGGATACGCATAATTCATTTAGAGACGTGCACCTTTTAATAAATAAGGCGTATCTTACTCAAGCGGTGCTTTCAATAAGAAGTCTTAATGAATCGGGCCAGATCTATTGCTACATTCAGATATTAGGAACTGATTTTAATTTCCAGAAATTTTTGCAACAAATCTGTGGTGTGTGAATCCACCCTAATACAGATGGAGGTAGGCGCTCTGCAGGATCTTAGCAGCTGCTGCATTATGTATCACTGATAACGAATTTAATTTAATTGCAATATGAGCACAGCCCTGAAGGCTCCCGAGTCTGACCTATATCTCCAGTCAAGCAGATGTTATGTTAAATGTTAGGGCAGAGTTGCCTCTCGGATGACAGCAGATCTGCATAAACAACCAAATCCTGCTAGATAATTCAATTAAAATACCGTTTTCATGTTCTGTCTTCTTTAATTGGGTTCTCGACAAACGAAGAAAGAAGAAAACAAGGTGGAAGGTGCTTTTATTTTTCCCCTGGAGATCATCCACAACTTCAGATATGAGCATCTATTGCTTTATCTCTCCCAGGTTTCTAAATTATTAATGTATCGTGCAATGCTGTGTCCACATTCGGATTGTCATGATGGTTTCATTGCCGTTCTATGGTGGTTAATGGGAATGAGGTTTGTGAAATCCATTTACATAATGCAGCACTGACTGCTTCTGTGGAGAGGTGGGCTTACAGTATGCAGCACTTACAGGGATAGTGCATATTTATCTAGTGGCGCAACTAGAGTTTTGCAGACCCAGGTGCAAAATTTGGACCTGGGCCTACATCAACATGTTGGTCATATATATGGAACTCTGTAATAATGTTCTTCGTCCTGGGCCCTATTCGATAATAATGTCCCCCACCCGTAATGTTGTCCCCCATCCTGGCCTCTGTCCTGTAATGTCACCCATCCTACCTAGCCCCCATCCTATAATAATGTCCTCTATTTTGGACCCCACCCTGTGATAATGTCCTCTTCCTGTAATAATGTCCCCCATCCTGGACCGTTTCTGAAATAATGCCCCTATCCAGTAATAATGTCCACTGTCAAATCCCCGATCCTGAAAAAATTTACACATTCCGGCCCCTGTCCTAATAATGTCCTGTGTCCTGGCCCCTATCCTGTAATAATGTCCCACATCTCGGACCCTATCCTGTAATAATGTCCCCCTCATGGCCCCATGTAATAATTTTCCCCGTCCTGACCCCATCCTGAAATATGTCCGCCATTCTGACCCCTTTTCTGTAATAATGTCTCCCATACAGGTCCCATCCTGTAATAATTCATGGTATCCTGGCCCCCATCCTTAAATAGTGCCCCTACCCTGGTCTCTATCATGTAATAAAGTCCCCCAACCTGAAATACTGTATCAAATCCTGGCTTTTTTCCTGTAAAGCTATGTGTTCACGGTGCGGATTTAGATGCGGATCCGCAGCGATTTTGGACGCGTGGAATTGCATAAAATCCGCAGTGTAGTGCACAGCCAATGTTAATCTATGTGAAATGAAGAATTGTTGTGCACGTATTGTCAAGGTAAAATATATTTTTCTACCTCTATATTCATATGTTTATATGTGCTCTGTTATTATTGATAAAACAAAGTTTTCCTTGATGAGTATTGCATCAGAAACAAACTTATTCTAAGATGATGTTATTACCAGCTAGTGCCTGTCTCCGAGAAATGCACTGATGTCTGCCCCCACCTTTGGGGAACTGAGAAACCACGTGATATACAAGAAAAGCAGTATCGATTCTCAGAAAATGAAACTTGACTACAGGAAATGCTGCATCAGCTAGGATTATATCACCAAAGTCTGCCTGGATACAAGACCTATGGAATGTGAACCAATTAGAGATGGCCAGATGCTGGACATGTACATATATAGACATATACAGCTTACCTCCTTGCCCCCATCCATCCCTTACTCCACCCTGACACCCTGTGTATGTAATCTCATGCTTGCAGAAATAAAGAACAGAACATTGCTGGATTTGGTGCCTGCATATAGCCCTCTAAGCATGCTCTGAAGTTTGAACCAGCCTGTTGTCTGACTCATTCTTTAAACAGTTAACCCATGCTTATAGTCTAAATTTGGAGTGACTGGAGGACGAGTGGTTTGTCGATACGACCCCGACAGTATGTGGTGCCTCTGAGGGTTCAGTCGCCACAGAGGTATTGCACCTCATCCAGAGGTGTGATACCCCACTCTCAGGGAAGGAGGGAACACCACCCAGGTCTCTAACACCTGCACCCAACACACACTGTAGCAGCCAGGCACCCTGGACGTACCCTACGGGAGGATGGTCTTATCCCAGGCTGGGTAGGAAAGAGTGTTTGGGGAGGTGGGTGGAGAAAGTGAGGATAGGAGGGGAATGAAGCTTAGAGAGTGGAAAAGAGACGATAGAGTCAGAATAGGAGGGGAGCTGAGGCTGGTAGCTGCTTGTCCCCAGACGGTGAAAGCTAGATAAGAACGGAACAGAGAGAAGCTTCTGGAAGGACAGAAGGGTTCCTAAGGGCATGGATAGTGAGTAGTCAATCTGTGGGGCCCGATCCAATAGTGGAGAAACCAGGTCGCAGAAGGGACACCGGTCCCTAGCCTAGTGGAGAACTTCAACACTCAGATAGAAAGCCGGAGGCAGTGGCATCTTTAGGTGCCTTAGCTACAGAACCACAGTTATCTTCTCCAAAATGGTAGCCATAAGGTAGCAGTAGCCATATACCAACTCTACTGCATCATCACCAGTCCCAGAGGATCTGCACTGCAGCGTCGGCTAACATCTCTCATTGCTGAGTACCCCAGGTGGCGTCACGAACACTTTACTATAAACTCTCTATTATCCCTTGTAAATAATCCCCCTTTTATTGGACGCCCAGGGCCATGGACCGGGTCACTGCCGGGTCACATAGGGTTAAGTGTAGGAGGGGCTGCCGGGTAGTAGTGAGAGGTTCTTATGAAGTTAGCTCAGACTGGGCCAGCGTGCCGAAGTGTCCACAAGGGCTTAGGCCCAGACAACTGGCAGCCATGCAACATTTTAAGGACAGCAACCCACGTTACCCACGGCCGCTGCATAGTCTCGCAGTGGGCCTAGACAGAGAGGAAAGATGTGGCGTCTTACTGCCTGGGCCAATGCTTTTAGGGCAGAAGTTAGCTGGACCAAGGAACTGAGTGGAGCTGGAGTTTCGACGAGTTCAGTACAGACGGGCTAGATGCTTTACCGGGGCCACCAAACGTAGTGATTGAAGAATTCAGTACTGAGGCGAAGCAGGCTGAAAGAAGTGTCATTATGGCGAGGTCAGGCCTGGAAAGAACTGGGGAGCAATCTAGGATGGTCCGGTCCGGGCGTGTACTGCACAGAAGTGACAGCAAGGAAGGGAGAGTAATGGAAACGAATGTAACACCTGTTGTGCCAACTGTGAATGTAACGTGAACAGTTAAGTAAAGAATGTGTTCAAGTTATTCTGGACTGTGTCTCCATTACTGGGGGTCTCTAGGAAGAGGGACCGTCGATGCCTGGGAGGTGCTCAAGAGCAAAGGAATCTGGAGATGCAGGTATACCAGAGGGAAGAACACCGTTTCATGTAGGGGAAGGGCTGGACATGGAAGTTACAGTAATCCAGGTCACGACTACAGTCCGAGCCCTCCCTTATACTTGGTGTAGTCGGCAAGATGCCGACACCCTGCAGCGAGGGAACTCTGTCAGCAAAGAGCTGGAGTAAGATGAAGTTTGGCAGGATGCCGTTACCTTGCCATATGGAGAATCTGCTGAGAAAGATGAGTGTGCGACTGCTGTGCCCCTGGAAGATGACTGGGAGAAAGATCCAGTAGCTGCTATAACTGGAGAAGAAATTGTGAGTAAAACACAGGATATGTCTACCACTGATTTTGTGACAACACCGGACTTCACTACTGAGTTGGACTTGAAAAAGTTTGACCCCTTTACTGTGACAAAGATGGCGGCGGTGAGAATGGCGGGAGATTGAGAAGAAGGAGAAGCAAACAACAACGAAAACCACGTCCTTCGTGGGCATTGCCATCATGTCCTGGCGCCAAAATCTGTCTGTCAATATGTCCGTGTCTGCCCCTGATGGGAGTGGATGAAGAGGAGGAAGCCTTGCCCCCTGCTACTGACCAATGATGGAGGGGATGGACAGCTGGAGGCGGTCTCACCTGGTAACGGGTGGGACATAGAAGAAAAAGCCGGAAGACGCTGTGCAGCGCCATTTTGTGGACTTGAACCGGCCACGATGCAGCACCCCTGTATCCATAGCTGCCAAGGCGTGGGCTGCATCGAGCCACAGTGGCGGCAGGAGAAAGAATGGACCCAGCCTGGCAGAGCGTGGGAGGAGATGGTGGAGCCAGCGGTACAATATCGTGCCCCAGGAACTAGCGATCCGGAACCCCGGCTGTTTACTCAGCAGCGACCAGAACTGTTCCCACGTTCCCTTGAGAGAGCCAGCATCGCCATCCCAGTCGACAGAGGCTCAATTGACCTCCTCTTCAGCCACCGCCCTGGGGGCTAAACTCACCTGACCGGCTGTAGAGGGCTCCTTCCCCACACCCCAGCAGGCTGCCTGGGTAGAGGGGGTGATCCTGAATAAGAAGCAGTGGGAGAGGGAGGTCTGGCAGGAGCTGCAGCGCCTTGGCAGAGGCGCTCTGGCGGGACAACGTACCAGCGGATGGTTGGTCTACACTGACATCGACCGGGGCTACGGCTTTATCCACGAAGAAGGAACAGACGCCAAGGTCTACGTTAAGGTGGCGTCCATCCAGTTTGGCCGCTTGTTAAAAAAGGGAGACCGGGTCTCCTTCTTCTAGGAGGACTGTTCTCGCGGGTACTATGCGGTTGCGGTTATCCACTACGACGAGGACGATATGGGCCTGTTTCCTGAAACCGCCTCTGCGGCTGCAAAGGTGACCTCTGCTCACTACCCAGCGGAGGAATATGAGGAGGAATATGGGGAGTACGGAGCAACACATGGTGTGTACCGTTGAACTTTATTTTTCTTTATTTCCACGGAGGATGTTGCGCATATGGCGCCCTTTACAAAAATAACAGGACTGTTCCGCGTCCCCGCGGGCACTGTAGCCCTGAAAGAAGTC
Source organism: Oophaga sylvatica (assembly GCA_033576555.1). Classification (NCBI taxonomy): domain Eukaryota; kingdom Metazoa; phylum Chordata; class Amphibia; order Anura; family Dendrobatidae; genus Oophaga; species Oophaga sylvatica. The sequence goes on from JARQOD010000005.1 coordinate 64,757,670, forward strand.
CCGCTCATGGAAAGCGAGTAAAAGTTTAGCAGCACTGAAGACAAGCGTTGCCGTTGCAGTTTGAAAATTTGGTCTAGAGGACTGCGAGCTAGGCGAAAAACTTAAGGAGCCTATGGACTCGTTCTGTTCTTTTGTTGCGCTCGTTGTGCCCCAACTGCTAGAAAGTGGAGAGACTGTCTTCGCTACAAGGATATCATTGGAGGACTGTACTCCCCTCAAAGGAAGGGGGAGCTCATCTCTTTGAACTGCTGTCTCATCGTTGCTTCTTTTGCCTTTACCAGCCTCTTTGTTAAATGCTGGCTGACGGCTTCCACTCGGTTTCATAAATGGCATAAAGCCGTGGCTGCTTCCGCTCAGATTCCTAGATAACACCAGCTCCCTGTGCTGGCTATGTGCCTTCTGCTACGCAAAGGCTGCACTGACCTAGTACGCAGTCAGTACTTAGTAGAGAGGGTGGCGCTAGCACAGGGGCGGGTGCCATCTTGAATTTTGAGCTCCGAAGCCCACCTCCACACTGCTCTTTAAAAGAAACTCACAAGCAGTGGGCGCAGAAGGACCAGCTCTTCATATGGAGAAAGTGGAGAGCCGGGCGGGTCACATAAAATGACATGGCGGGCTGGCTTTGGCCTGCGGACCTTGAGTTTGACACCCTTGCACAGACTGTTGACCGAGCCTGCAGATATTGACGTTAGTCTAATGTGGCCTTTACTTATGTTTATAATCTTAGTGATCGGTTTCCATCCCATTATTGTTTCTTTCTTTGATCTTCAGTGAGGTCCGTGGTGCTCTGAGCGCTGGGAATTATCTCCAGGGAAGAATCAATGGTGAAGCTATGTCATCAATATTTCTATTTTCAGAGCTTCTTCACCTTTACTCAGAGCACACAACTGCGAGCACAAATAACTGGCAGCCACCGGTGACATTGATATTCAGGCATGAGTGCCCAACTGTTTAATATGCACAATAAATCCTGTACTCCTAGAAATTTGCTCATATCAGCAGCATCTCTCCAAATTTACTGGAATATATGATAAACTGTCTACCTCAAGGTTGTTACACCCACTGTTGAGGTCAGGACAGTGCAGACACAATACAAGGTCGGGGTGCGGGAGTGCAAAGCTAAATTACCCAACCTCAATCCGAGCAGCTCTGTACAGATACTGCTGGAACAGACCTTATGGGTCCGTATGTACTGCTACGCATCCCCAGACCCAATAATTTACTACATTGCAGAAAACATCTGATAAAGTGATGATCCCATTACTTGGATGATTGCGGGAACCTGATTTCTAAGGCCTGGGTCTCACATAGCGATACACCAGCGATCCCGACAACGATATGCACTTGTCAGGATCGCTGGTGTATCGCTACATGATCGCTGCTGAGCTGCCAAACAGGCAGCTCAGGGCAGCGATCAGCACAGCGACACTGCAGTTAACATCGCTTAGTTACCCGCAGTGTACCTTGGATACCAGCGCCCTGATGCAGGGAGCTGGTAACCAAGGTACACATCGGGTTTCCAGCGCTGCGCGGTGCCTGGAAACCCGCTGTGTACCTTGGTTACCAGCTCCCTGCATCAGGGCACTGGTATCCAAGGTACACAGCGGGTTTCCAGGCACAGCCCCGCGCCAGGAAACCCGCTGTGTACCTTGGTTACCAGCGGATCACTGGTCTCCCGCCTGTCACACGCAGCGATGCGTGCCTGTCAGCGGGAGACCAGCGATCAAAAAAATGTCCAGGACATTCAGCGACGATCAGCGATACCCAGCAGGGGCGCTGATCGTCGCTGAATGTCACACACAGCGATATCGCTGGGGAGATCGCTGCTGCGTCACAAAACTAGTGACTCAGCAGCGATCTCGCTAGGGAGATCGCTGTGTGAGACGGGGGCTTAAGACCCGCAACAACTCAGAGAATACAGGGGTCCAAATGATGGGGAATAAAATCCATTGTTTTTATACACATTTTAACAGAATTCTGTGATTTTACAAATGTAACAGGCAATCCATGGTCACCAGTCTTTATTACATTCTTAGACTTGAGTGAAGCGGCAGGGCGCATGTACAGTCCACACCTGTCACGCTGTCACTGTATACAGAAGGTCCGGGGTCTATGCTGACCCTAAGCTGGGGCCCTGACTAATCCCTCTACCTGGAGGTACTGTTGATGGTACAGAGGTCCAGGCCGCCAGCGTAACCCTATCTCCTGTGAATCCCTGACCCTCAGTAATCTAATCCTGAGAAGGACCCTGATCACCACCCAGGGGACGGGAAGGTAAATACCTACAAACAGTATAAGACGAACGAGACGGTACAAGGGTAAAACAAAAGACCACCTTGCATACAAAACTCACTCTACAACTACAGAGGGAACACCAACGGGTAAGGAGATAAATAATAAAGCGAGGAGGGGAGAAAACCACACCAGGTACTCTTCACTTCAGACTTCACAATACCACGATCCGCTCTGCTGGTCTGCATGAATGCTTTCACCGACACTTCCCTAGCAGACTGGCAGGTATTTGAAGGAATCCCATTACTGCAGTATTAACTGCAGCTGGGCGAGGCTGGGCCTCGTCTAACACAGAGAGAGGGAGAATTAACTCCCTCACTGCCGAAAAACACCTAGCACCAAAAACTCAGCTGTGTGAAGTCAGGTTGTGTAATTGCGACGATCTTCGTGGCGACACACCCGTGACAGTATCCCCCCTTCTACGAAGGGCCTCCGGACCCTCAGGCCAGGTTTATCTGGGTGAGTAGTGTGGAAGGCCCGAATTAATCGGTCTGCGTTAATATCCGACGCAGGAACCCACATCCTCTCCTCAGGACCATACCCCTTCCAATGAACCAGGTACTGAAGGGACCGGCGATTCAGACGTGAATCGATGATTTTCGACACCTGAAACTCCAAGTTACCATTGACCACCACAGGAGGAGGAGGTAAAGGTGATGGTATCACCGGCGCCACATACCTCTTAAGCAGTGACCTGTGAAATACATTGTGAATTTTAAACGTAGGGGGAGGTCAAGACGGAATGCCACCGGATTAATTATAGAACTGATCCTGAATGGCCCGATGAACCTGGGACCCAGTTCCCAGGAGGGAACCTTAAGTTTTATATTCTTGGTAGACAACCATACCCGATCGTTCACACTTAGGTCCGGACCAGACACTCTCCTCCTATCAGCCATACGTTTGTATCGGTTCCCCATAGTACTCAGATTATTCAGCACTCCTCTCCACACAGAAGCAAGTGACGACGAAAATCGTTCCTCCTCAGGAACCCCAGAAGAGCCCCCCCTATTGAAAGTACAAAACTGGGGTGAAAACCATATGCCCCGAAAAACGGGGACTTACCAGTGGACTCGCTCCACCTATTGTTAAGAGCGAATTCTGCCAGAGGCAAGAAAGAAGCCCAGTCCTCCTGGTTCTCTGACACAAAACACCGGAGATATGTCTCCAAGCTCTGGTTCAGACGCTCTGTCTGACCATTGGTCTGCGGATGAAAAGCCGATGAAAATGACAACTGCATCCCCCGCCGTGTACAAAATGCCTTCCAAAATTTGGACACAAACTGAGACCCCCGATCCGACACCACATCGGAGGGTACCCCGTGAAGTCTCTGTCACGCTGTCTAATGATATGTATACAATGTCAGTAAACTATTAATACAGGAACAACACTCTATACAACAACTAGTATAGCAACATCAGCATGTAAGTATAGAATAGATTTACCTGACACGATATCTGTTGAACTCAGGGTTAATCTTGAGGACTTGATGAGCTGAAACAGGAAAGAGGTGGACCGGGATCTAACCTGACCCTAAACTGGGGTCCTAACTAATCCCTCACCTTGGAGGTACTGATAATGGTTCAGAGGTCCAAGTCTCCAACCTAACCCTGTCTCCTATCAGACCCTGAACCCTGTAATCAGTCCTAAGAAGGATCCTGACTACCACCAAAGGGATATGGGCTGATCTTAGCTAAATACACAGATTAGACATATAAGACAGACAGGATAACACTCGCTTGTATACACACTCAAACACCAAAGGAACATAAATGGTCTGGGAAATAAACTCTAACCAAGTTGAGCTTAGAACAACTAAGGAGCTCACAACTAAAGTCTATACAGATTCATTCCTATCTGTGGTCTGCATGAAGGTTTCACTGGCAACTCCCCAAGCAGACAACCAGGAATTTAAAGGAAACCAATCAACAAATAATCAATTGCAGCCAGGAGAAACTGCACCCAGTCCCAGCACCGAGCACAGACAGAATTAACTCCCTAGCTGCCAAACACAAAGAAACAGCAGCTCAGCTGTGAGAAGTCAAAATGTGCAACCGCGACGATCTTCGTGGCAATGCACACATGACAGTACCCCCCTTCTACGAGGGGCCTCCGGACCCTCAGGGCCAGGCCTGCCCGGGTGAGTTCTGTGGAAGGTCCGAACCAAACGATCTGCGTTAACATCAGACGCAGGGACCCACGTCCTCTCCTCTGGACCATACCCCTTCCAATGCACCAAGTACTGAAGGGACCGGCGATTCAGACGTGAGTCAATGATCTTTGATACTTGAAATTCCAAGTTACCATTGACCAACACAGGAGGAGGAGGTAGAGGTGACGGTATGACTGGTGCCACATACCTTTTAAGTAATGACTTGTGGAACACATTATGAATTTTAAACGTAGGAGGGAGGTCCAGACGAAATGCCACAGGATTAATTATGGAACTGATCCTGTACGGCCCGATGAATCTGGGACCCAGTTTCCAGGAGGGCACTTTAAGTTTTATATTCCTGGTAGACAACCATACCAGATCGTTCACATTCAGATCTGGACCAGAAACTCTCCTCCTATCAGCCATACGTTTGTAACGGTTCCCCATCGCACTCAGATTATTCAATACACCTCTCCACACAGAAGCAAGTGACGACGAGAAACGCTCCTCCTCAGGAACCCCAGAAGGGCCCCCCCCATTGAAAGTACAAAACTGGGGATGAAAACCATATGCCCCAAAAAACGGGGACTTACCAGTGGACTCGCTCCGCCTGTTGTTAAGAGCGAACTCTGCCAGAGGCAAGAAAGAAGACCAGTCCTCTTGGTTCTCTGAGACAAAACACCGGAGATATGTCTCTAAGCTCTGATTCAGACGCTCTGTCTGACCATTGGTCTGCGGATGAAAAGCCGATGAAAATGACAACTGCATCCCCCGCCGTGTACAAAATGCCTTCCAAAATTTGGACACAAACTGAGACCCCCGATCCGACACCACATCGGAGGGTACCCCGTGAAGTCTCTGTCACGCTGTCTAATGATATGTATACAATGTCAGTAAACTATTAATACAGGAACAACACTCTATACAACAACTAGTATAGCAACATCAGCATGTAAGTATAGAATAGATTTACCTGACACGATATCTGCTGAACTCAGGGTTAATCTTGAGGACTTGATGAGCTGAAACAGGAAAGAGGTGGACCGGGATCTAACCTGACCCTAAACTGGGGTCCTAACTAATCCCTCACCTTGGAGGTACTGATAATGGTTCAGAGGTCCAAGTCTCCAACCTAACCCTGTCTCCTATCAGACCCTGAACCCTGTAATCAGTCCTAAGAAGGATCCTGACTACCACCAAAGGGATATGGGCTGATCTTAGCTAAATACACAGATTAGACATATAAGACAGACAGGATAACACTCGCTTGCATACACACTCAAACACCAAAGGAACATAAATGGTCTGGGAAATAAACTCTAACCAAGTTGAGCTTAGAACAACTAAGGAGCTCACAACTAAAGTCTATACAGATTCATTCCTATCTGTGGTCTGCATGAAGGTTTCACTGGCAACTCCCCAAGCAGACAACCAGGAATTTAAAGGAAACCAATCAACAAATAATCAATTGCAGCCAGGAGAAACTGCACCCAGTCCCAGCACCGAGCACAGACAGAATTAACTCCCTAGCTGCCAAACACAAAGAAACAGCAGCTCAGCTGTGAGAAGTCAAAATGTGCAACCGCGACGATCTTCGTGGCAATGCACACATGACAGTACCCCCCCTTCTACGAGGGGCCTCCGGACCCTCAGGGCCAGGCCTGCCCGGGTGAGTTCTGTGGAAGGTCCGAACCAAACGATCTGCGTTAACATCAGACGCAGGGACCCACGTCCTCTCCTCTGGACCATACCCCTTCCAATGCACCAAGTACTGAAGGGACCGGCGATTCAGACGTGAGTCAATGATCTTTGATACTTGAAATTCCAAGTTACCATTGACCAACACAGGAGGAGGAGGTAGAGGTGACGGTATGACTGGTGCCACATACCTTTTAAGTAATGACTTGTGGAACACATTATGAATTTTAAACGTAGGAGGGAGGTCCAGACGAAATGCCACAGGATTAATTATGGAACGGATCCTGTACGGCCCGATGAATCTGGGACCCAGTTTCCAGGAGGGCACTTTAAGTTTTATATTCCTGGTAGACAACCATACCAGATCGTTCACATTCAGATCTGGACCAGAAACTCTCCTCCTATCAGCCATACGTTTGTAACGGTTCCCCATCGCACTCAGATTATTCAATACACCTCTCCACACAGAAGCAAGTGACGACGAGAAACGCTCCTCCTCAGGAACCCCAGAAGGGCCCCCCCCATTGAAAGTACAAAACTGGGGATGAAAACCATATGCCCCAAAAAACGGGGACTTACCAGTGGACTCGCTCCGCCTGTTGTTAAGAGCGAACTCTGCCAGAGGCAAGAAAGAAGACCAGTCCTCTTGGTTCTCTGAGACAAAACACCGGAGATATGTCTCTAAGCTCTGATTCAGACGCTCTGTCTGACCATTGGTCTGCGGATGAAAAGCCGAGGAAAATGACAATTGCATCCCCCGACGTAAACAAAATGCCCTCCAAAATTTGGACACAAACTGAGACCCCCTATCTGACACCACATCAGAAGGCAACCCATGAAGTCTAACGATCTCCCTAATGAACACCTGCGCCAGAGTTTTAGCATTAGGGAGTGCAGGAAGAGCAACGAAATGTGCCATCTTACTGAACCTGTCAACAACCACCAGTATGACAGTATTCCCTGACGACGGAGGAAGGTCCGTAATGAAGTCCATAGATAAATGAGTCCATGGACGCTCCGGAAGTTTCAAGGGTAAAAGGGTCCCAGACGGACGGGTATGAGGGGTTTTAGAGCGAGCACACACCCCACATGACGCAACAAAAGTTATAACATCTTTATTAGCATTAGGCCACCAAAACCGGCGAGAAAGGAGATCTAAAGTAGCCTTACTCCCTGGATGTCCTGCTAGAGCAGAATTATGATGTGCCTCAATAACCTTTTGTCTCAACAGATTTGGGACAAACAGTCTCCCTGGAGGTCCTGCAGGGGCGTCCCCCTGAGCCTCTAACACCTCCTCCTCAAGCTCAGAAAATACAGCCGACACTACCACCCCCTCCTGAAGGATAGGACTCGGGTCATCCGTTTTCCCGGCCCCTGGAAACTGCGAGACAAGGCATCAGCCTTTACATTCTTAGACCCCGGGTGATAAGTGACGACAAAATTAAACCTGGTGTAAGGAAAAGGTTGTCGCCATTTTGTATAGGGCCTGTACCAGCCTCCATTTTGTCAGTTCACACAGCCACAGACTTTTAGCTACACATTGCCTATTAGCATATCCAGTACGACAGGTTTTGATGTCCACTAGGAATCAATAGGCCTTTACATGCTAATTAGTTTAGGCCAGTGACTGAATAAGATGGTCAGTCGTATGGTAAATAGCCCAAGCTCAGGCATTGTTTCCTGCTCCATATGAATTGCAGGCCAATTAATATGCGGGCTTCAAAGCAAATGGGGAAGGGCCTAGCAGGTTTAAGAACTAGCCATGACCAGGCTGCTGGTCTCATTCCATTTCACACACAGAAGCCAACAAGATGGTCTAGGAAAGACCAAGGGACTATTCAGGAACTGAAGACTGTACCTGGGAATGGCAGAGCCAAGGCCTTCCCATGACCATAATACCCGGTAATATTGATCCATAGCTTATACCTTTAAGCCTTGTACATTATTGTTGTATTTTTTACTCTGACTGCCATTCCATTGTAGTTACGTTGTATAGCTTTACTGTATATTTCTGTAATTATCTAGTGCGCCCTTAAGGCAAATTAAACCATAAAATTAATCTTGGGCTGATGCTTTTACTCTGATCACGAATCTTAGAATACCCAGTGGGTAGCAGGACACCTTCCCCGGCGGCCATTTGCTCTAGGTGCAGTTCTCTTACTGACCTGAGACACAAAGGGGGCACCGGAGAGCTGTACCTGTGGAGTTACGTACCATTGGTGACGTGGGAGGAAAGGGATCGTCCGTCACATTTGGTAGCGGCGGTGGTATCAGAAGCTGTGATACCCGGGCTACCGTGTGGCGGCCGGCTGAGTTCCTCACACCTGGTAAAAAACAACGACCATCGAGCTTGTCTGGAATTCAGACGCTTAGCGGATTCCAAATACAACAGGTTCTTGTGATCAGTAATAACGGTAACCGGGTGGACTGCCCCCTCCAAAAAGTGACGCCATTCTTCAAAAGCTAACTTAATGGCCAAAAGTTCCCTATTGCCGATATCATAATTCCTTTCGGCGGACGACAATTTCTTAGAAAAGAAAGCGCACGGATGCCATTTACCAGGGGACGGACCCTGGGACAATATAGCACCCACCCCTACGTCAGACGCATCCACCTCCACAATGAACGGCTGAGATGCATCTGGTTGGATGAGAACGGGTGCCGAAGCAAAACATTTCTTCAAAGAGGAAAAGGCTTGGCAAGCTTTGTCCGACCATTTAGAAAAATCCATCCCTTTTCTTGTCATGTCAGTGAGAGGTTTGACGACAGATGAGAAATTACAAATAAATTTCTGGTAGTAGTTAGCAAACCCCAAAAAAACGCTGCAGAGCCTTAAGATCCCCTGGCTGATCCCATTCAAGCACTGCTCTCACCTTTTCAGGGTCCATACGGAAATCGGAGGCTGACACCAAAAAACCCAAAAACTGAAGTTCCTGTACGGCAAATACACACTTCTCCAGTTTGGCGTATAATTTATTGTCTCGCAAGATCTGCAACACCTGTCTCACATGCTCCTGATGAGACACAAGATCTGGCGAGTAAATTAAAATGTCATCCAAATATACAACCACAAACAGCCCCACAAGGTGACGAAAAATGTCATTAACAAAATGTTGGAATACTGCTGGTGCAGTAGTCAGACCAAAAGGCATGACTAGGTTCTCATAATGTCCCTCCGGCGTGTTAAACGCCGTTTTCCACTCATCCCCCTCTTTTATCCTAATCAGATTATACGCCCCCCTGAGATCCAATTTAGAAAACCATTTGGCGCCAACAATTTGATTGAAGAGATCAGGAATAAGAGGGAGTGGATACGGATCTCGAACAGTAATCCGATTAAGTTCGCGGAAATCCAAGCAAGGGCGTAGGCCTCCATCTTTCTTCTTCACAAAGAAGAACCCCGCGGCTACTGGGGAAGATGAAGGTCTAATATGCCCTTTGGCCAGACTTTCAGAAATATAATCTTTCATAGCCTGCCTCTCAGGACCAGAAAGATTATACAACCTAGCTTTAGGCAACTTAGCATCAGGAAGGAGATTAATAGAGCAGTCATACACGCGATGAGGAGGCAACTCCTGACACCCCTCCTCAGATAAAACAACCCCAAAATCCTCCAAAAAAGGAGGCAATGTACTAGGCACGACCGCACTGATGACTGTGTTCATGCAGTTGCTTTTGCAAAACTCACCCCATTGGCTTATTTCTCTGGACTGCCAATTAATCACAGGTTATGTTTAACCAACCAAGGAAGTCCCAACACAATGGGAGTAGGTAGACCCTCCAACACATAACAAGATAATTGCTCCCTATGTATTGCCCCTACCCGAAGGTCAATGTTATGAACCTCATGAACAAAGCTACCTTGGCCGAGAGGCCTGGCGTCAATGGAGAATATAGGGATCGGTTTGACCAATACACTCAGATGCATACCTTGAGCCTGAGCAAACTGAGCGTCAACCAGATTAGCCCCGGAACCACTATCAAGAAGAACAGACAATCTCTCCACTCTCGTACCAACTACCACCTCCACTGGTACAAGGAACTGAGAAGAACTGGCGGATGAAATACATACTCCCAGGTTGTCGTCCACCACACAACCTGGGATTAACAGTTTTCCGGCGACTTTTGGCTCAACAAGGCACGGGATGGACATTCTCCAACAAAATGTCCCTCTTTCCCGCAGAAAAAAACATCTTCTAGTCCTGCGGCATACCGCCAATCCCCTCCTACGAAATGATGTCCCTCCCAACTGCATAGGCTCATCCGAACAGACAAGGGGAACCTCAACATAAGGGACTTTAGTGGTAGGTGGAGAAACAACAGGGAGTGGGTTACCTCACCCCTCTCCCGGAGCCGTCTATCAGTACGGATAGCTAAGGCCATAGCAGCCTCCAGAGAAGGAGGAGACTCATACTGAGCCAAAACGTCTTTTAATTTATCAGAAAGCCCATGACAAAACTGGCTCCTAAGAGCTGGGTCATTCCACTGAGTATCTGTGGCCCATCTACGAAACTCAGAAGCAAATTCCTCTGCCGGACGATCTCCCTGCTGTATCTTACGTAATTTTGTCTCAGCAAGAGAGACTCGATCTGGGTCATCATATACCAATCCCAGGGCAGTAAAAAATTGATCTACAGACAGTAGAGCCGGGGATCCCGGAGGAAGGGAGAAGGCCCAGGATTGAGGGTCCCCTTGCAGAAGTGAGATAACAATTCCCACTCTCTGCTCCTCACTCCCTGATGATCGAGGCCGAAGCCGAAAATACAATTTACATGCCTCCCGGAAGGTGAAAAATTTGTCTCGCCCACCAGTGAACCTGTCCGGGAGAGCAACCTTAGGTTCAACTCTGGTTTGCTCCAGGGGAGACAAAACTTTGGACTTAATGTCCGTCAGCTCCATGGATAATCCCTGCAACTGCAGAGCCAGCTGGGCTACTGGATCCATGGTAACTGGAGATAATTTTTATGGCCAGTGAAAATGTCACGCTGTCTAATGATATGTATACAATGTCAGTAAACTATTAATACAGGAACAACACTCTATACAACAACTAGTATAGCAACATCAGCATGTAAGTATAGAATAGATTTACCTGACATGATATCTGCTGAACTCAGGGTTAATCTTGAGGACTTGATGAGCTGAAACAGGAAAGAGGTGGACCGGGATCTAACCTGACCCTAAACTGGGGTCCTAACTAATCCCTCACCTTGGAGGTACTGATAATGGTTCAGAGGTCCAAGTCTCCAACCTAACCCTGTCTCCTATCAGACCCTGAACCCTGTAATCAGTCCTAAGAAGGATCCTGACTACCACCAAAGGGATATGGGCTGATCTTAGCTAAATACACAGATTAGACATATAAGACAGACAGGATAACACTCGCTTGCATACACACTCAAACACCAAAGGAACATAAATGGTCTGGGAAATAAACTCTAACCAAGTTGAGCTTAGAACAACTAAGGAGCTCACAACTAAAGTCTATACAGATTCATTCCTATCTGTGGTCTGCATGAAGGTTTCACTGGCAACTCCCCAAGCAGACAACCAGGAATTTAAAGGAAACCAATCAACAAATAATCAATTGCAGCCGGGAGAAACTGCACCCAGTCCCAGCACCGAGCACAGACAGAATTAACTCCCTAGCTGCCAAACACAAAGAAACAGCAGCTCAGCTGTGAGAAGTCAAAATGTGCAACCGCGACGATCTTCGTGGCAATGCACACATGACAGTCTCACAATCTCCCCAATGAACACCTGCGCAAGAGTTTTAGCATTAGGAAGAGCAGGAAGAGCGATAAAATGTGCCATCTTGCTGAACCTGTCCACTACAACGAGTATGACTGTTTTACCCGAAGACGGCGGGAGGTCCGTAATAAAGTCCCTAGACAGATGAGTCCACGGACGCTCCGGGATCTTCAAAGGTAAGAGGGCCCCAGACGGACGGGTATGTGGGGTCTTAGAGCGCGCACAAACCCCACAGGACGCAACAAAAGTTACCACCTCCCTATGTAAGTTAGGCCACCAAAACCGGCGCGAGAGGAGATCCACAGTTGCTTTACTCCCTGGGTGTCCTGCCAAAGCTGAATTATGGTGTGCCTCGATTACCTTTTGTCGCAACTGATCAGGAACAAACAGTCTTCCTGGAGGTCCAACAGGGGCGTCCCCCTGAGCCTCCAATACCTCCTCCTCAAGCTCAGAGCATACTGCCGACACCACCATCCCCTCCTGAAGGATAGGAACCGGGTCATCCGTCTTCCCGGCCCCAGGGAAACTGCGAGATAAGGCATCCGCCTTTACATTTTTTGACCCAGGACGATATGTGACGACAAAATTAAACCTGGTAAAAAACAACAACCACCTAGCTTGTCTGGGATTCAGACGTTTTGCGGACTCTAAATATAGCAGGTTCTTGTGATCGGTAATGACGGTGACCGGGTGTACTGCCCCCTCCAAAAAATGACGCCACTCCTCAAAAGCTAACTTAATGGCCAAGAGTTCCCTATTGCCGACATCGTAATTCCTCTCAGCGGACGACAATTTTTTAGAGAAGAAGGCGCACGGATGCCACTTACCAGGGGACGGACCTTGAGATAATACCGCTCCCACCCCTACCTCAGAAGCGTCTACCTCCACAATGAACGGCTGTGACGCATCTGGTTGAATGAGTATGGGTGCCGAAGCAAAACATTTTTTCAAGGAGGAAAACGCTTGACAAGCCTTGTCAGACCACCTTGAAAAATCCGTCCCTTTTTTAGTCATGTCTGTGAGAGGTTTAACTATGGATGAGAAATTACGAATAAATTTCCGGTAGTAGTTAGCAAACCCCAGGAAACGTTGTAATGCCTTAAGATCCTCTGGCAGATCCCACTCAAGAACTGCCCGCACTTTCCCAGGGTCCATACGAAAACCGGATGCTGACACCAGAAATCCTAAAAACTGAAGTTCCTGTACAGCGAACACACACTTTTCCCATTTGGCATACAGTTTATTATCCCGCAAGATCTGCAACACCTGCCTAACATGCTCCTGATGAGACACAAGATCCGGCGAGTAAATTAAGATGTCATCCAGATATATGACCACAAACTGTCCCACCAGGCGGCGAAAGATGTCATTAACAAAATGTTGAAACACCGCCGGGGCATTAGTCAGACCAAACGGCATGACAAGGTTCTCATAATGCCCCTCCGGAGTGTTAAACGCCGTCTTCCACTCATCCCCCTCCTTCATCCTAATCAGATTATACGCCCCCCTGAGATCCAACTTAGAGAACCATTTGGCGCCCACGATCTCATTGAAGAGATCGGGAATAAGTGGGAGCGGATACTGTTAGAACCCTCTTGTTAGATTTTGTTTCAGTTTGCTGGTCACATGACCTTTTTTCCCTATTTAGTCTGGCTCCGCCCTTCTGGCTTTGCTGGACTTCATTGTATTATCTACTCTTAAGCTAGCCGGGTGCTTAGGTGCCTTACTCTGTCAGTTTTGCTTAATCTGAGGATCTCGTAGTAATTTGTTTTCTGTTTAATTTTCCCTGCTACAATTTCTGTTAGGAGGTGTCCACCTTTTCTCCCAGTCCCTAGATCTTGTAGGGATTCCTCCCTCGCAACTATAGGTCTTCGTTCAGACTAGCTGAGGACTTTAGCGGGTCTGGTCGCAGGATCAGGTTCCCCGTTACATCGTAGGGATCAAGCTCAGTTTTATTGTAGGGACAGAGTTCCCATCTTTCCTTAGTGCTTGTAGCAGTTCTTAACAGTAAGTCCAGCCAAGAAATAAAAAAATAATAAAAAAAAAAATCTCTAAGGAAAGATTTTCTGTTTCATCATGGTGTCAGTTCGGGATTTGGCTGAACGCCTGCAGGGTCTCTCTCTGGAGGTGGCTGAAATCCAGCAACACGTGAGTAGTTGTTCTGGAGCACATTTCGTGGAGCCAAAGGTACGTTTGCCTGATTTATTTTTTGGTGAACAACAAGATTTTTTTTCTTTTAAAAATGCTTGCTTGTTGTATTTTCGTTTGAGACCCAGATCCTCTGGTGATGAATCACAGCGCATAGGGTTTATAATGTCACTTTTGCGCAAAGAACCTCAGGACTGGGCCTTTTCTCTGCAGCCTAGTGATCCATGCTTTGGATCAGTGGATGTTTTTTTTTCTGCTTTGGGGTTGTTGTATGACGATCCGGATCGTGTTTCATCAGCTGAGACAGAGTTGAGACGTTTGAGACAGGGATCGGGTAATGTGGAAAAATATTGTACTCACTTCAGTAGGTGGTCCACCCAGGTGGGCTGGAACGATTCAGCTTTGAAAAGTTTATTTCTTGCAGGATTAAGTGAAAGGGTTAAAGATTTGCTGATTGCTTATCCTATACCTGGTAACTTGCAAGAGGCTATGCAATTGGCCATACAGGTGGATAGGAGACTGCGTGCAAGGGTTAATGAGAGTAAGTCTGCTTTGTGAGCTCCAGGTTTGGAGAAGGAATGTACTGACATTGCAGAGCCGATGGAAATTGGAGCAATGGCACCTCACTCTCGGGAAAAAGAACGCAGATTTGCTCAAGGTTTGTGTTTCTACTGTGGTAAATCTGAGCATTTCATTAAGAACTGTGCGCTTCGAATGAATAAAGAGAAAAAAAAAATGAGGTCAGTGTCGTCCGCATAGCTTGTTTAAACAATAAAGGTGTCTTTCTTTCTGCTACCACTGGTGTTGAGGAGGAGTTAATGGAGTTTCGGGTATTTGTGGATTGTGGTTCAACTCTCAATGTGATTGATGGGAAATTTTTGGAAAAACTAAAATTAAAACCCAAACTTCTATCTTCTCCTATTAATGTGGTGTCTGTGGATGGCTCTCCCTTGAAAAATGTTACTCACCATATCTGTGAATTTCCTCTTACTATTAATGGTGTGCATCAAGAGAATTTGGATTTGGTAGTTTTGAATAATTTGCCCTCACCGGTGATTTTGGGGTTACCCTGGTTAAAATTGCACAATCCGGTACTGGATTGGTCTACCAATGAAATTAAGTCCTGGAGTCCTAATTGTTATGACAAGTGTTGTAACGGGCGTATTGCTGCTGTAGTTAAGGGGGAGTTACTTGTACCTATTCAGGATTTTTGGAAAGTTTTTTCTGATAAGGAATCGCAGATATTGCCTCCTCATAGAGAATATGATTGTGCAATTGAATTTGTCCCTGGAGCGACTCTTCCTAAAAGTCGTTTATTTAATTTGACTATTCCTGAGAGAAAGGCTTTGGAGGAATACATACAGACAAGCTTGGCCGCCGGTCACATTAGGCCTTCCAAATCTCCTGTGGCGGTTGGATTTTTTTTTGTTAAAAAAAAAGGACGGCAGTTTACGGCCTTGTCTAGACTTTCGTGAGATTAATAAGATTACTGTACGCAATCCTTACCCACTGCCATTGATTCCTGAGTTTTTTGGGCTACATTGTCTCCAGTGAAGGTTTTGAGATGAACCCTGTGAAAGTGCAAGCTGTGCAGGATTGGCCTAGATCTATTGGTGTGAAATCAATACAGAGGTTTTTGGGGTTCGCCAATTATTATAGAAAATTCATAAAAAATGTTTCTGTGATTGCCAAACCTCTGACCGATCTCACCAGGAAAGGTGCTGATGCGGTTCAGTGGACTACTGAGGCCATTGAGGCTTTTGTGTTGCTAAAGGAGAGGTTCAGCTCTGCTCCCATCCTTACGCAGCCTGATGTGACTAAACCATTTTTGGTTGAGGTTGATGCTTCTTCTGTGGGGGTCGGCGCGGTGTTGTCACAGGAAAAGAAGGATGGAGTACAGCCCTGTGCTTTTTTTTCAAAGAAATTTTCTGAGTCTGAACTAAATTATGATATCGGTAATCGGGAATTGTTGGCAATTAAACTCGCATTTGAACACTGGCGTCATTTTTTGGAGGGAGCGGAATTTCCCGTTCAAGTCTTCACCGATCATAAAAATCTGATCTACCTTGATGCTGCCAAACGCTTGAATGCCCGTCAGGCTAGGTGGGCACTGTTTTTCTCACGCTTTAATTTTACCGTTACTTACATCCCAGGTACTAAAAATGTTAAAGCTGATGCTTTGTCTCGCAGCTTTTCTCCTATGGTGGGTACTGAGGAGGAGGAAAACATTTTGCAAGAGGGGGTTGTTATTGCGGTTTTGGACTCCGTGTTGGAAGATGAGATTCTTAAAGCACAGGAGAATGCCCCATCTAACACGCCGCATGGGAGGTTGTTTGTGCCTGGTGTTACACCCGGTCCCAGCGCTGCCTCTGCACTCCGTCCTGCTCACTCACCTGTCCCATCTGTTTCTCGGCGTCCTGTGTCCTGCTCCACTCCCTGGCACTCTGCTGGCAGGCCTCCAGATAGTCTGCTTAGGACGCGAGGCCGCGCCCACCGTCTCTCTTAAAGGGGCAGCGTGCATTTTTTGAAATAGCTAATTAACCAATGGCTGCGCACTCAGTATTATATCTGGTCACTCCACCATTAGGGGAGTGCCGGAGCAACGTGTTCTATCATTGCTACATCCGGTTCTGTGCCTGTTCTGTCTGCGCTGCGTCTGCAGTCTCTGTGCTTCGCTGATACTGTTTGTCTCCTCAGATCATTGCTAACCCGTATCTGGCTAATCTGGACAATCTCGGCTATTACTGGCGCAAGTGTCATCCCGTTCCGCCATCAGCCATCCGTACCCGTGGACCGTGACAAGGTCACTGAAGCCAGCCTACTACCATCCGTTCTGGACCAGGACCTTAACCTTCTCCGTCAAGAACCTTCCACGGACTCTGTAAATACCTGTTACCCTTTTGGTCCCTCTGGGACAGCTGCCACGTGTCCGGGGTCTAACTGGAGGTAGCACCTGTGTCCTCCGGGTATTCCATTCTGGTCCTGTTCGAGGGACCTTACTACGGGTACCCGGGGCTCACTAGTTACGCCCCCTTCGGAGCCCCCCGGACCGCGGTCTCGAGGTTCCACATTAAAAAATAAAAACGAATGTGAACTTCACCACCTCTGCCTCCGCTTCCATTCGTTACAGATTGCTCCGGCCATGGAACCCGCTGGATCCCAGAGATCTCCGACCACGGATCTGTGCCAGGAGGTAACCCGTTTGGGAGTTCAACAGGACAAGATCACGACTTATCTACGCACCTTGTCTACCCGCATGGATTCCTTGGGGTCCTCGTCTGCACCTGACTCTTCTATCAATAATCAGGTACCCGTTCCCATGGCAAGTCAAGGTCCCCGTCTGGCGGCTCCTACCCGTTTCCAGGGTGACCCTACTCTGTGTCGGGGTTTTCTCAATCAGTGCACTCTACACTTCGAAATCTTGGGGCACATGTTTGCTTCTGACCGAGCCAAGGTGGGCTTCATCATGTCACACCTGGGAGGAGAGGCCCTCGCCTGGCTAAACCCGCTATGGGAGAGAGGGGATCCGCTGGTTAACGATCTTCAATCTTTCCTAGAGGCTTTTCGCAGGACTTTCGATGAACCTGGTCGCACCACTTCGACTGCCTCAGCTCTGCTCCGCCTGCGCCAAGGTACTCTCACGGTAGCTCAGTATGCTGTTAAATTCCGCACCCTCTTGTCTGAATTATCGTGGAACAATGAGGCCCTGGTTGCTAACTTCTGGGAAGGCCTATCCGGAAAAATCAAGGATGAGCTGGCGGGACGGGACAGACCTACCCTCTTGGAAGAGCTAATATCCTTGGCAACCCGAATTGACCTGCGTTTTCAGGAGCGCTCCATGGAGATCAAGCGGGACAAAAGGTCCTATCACCTGGACTCTAGTTTGTACAAAACTGGTACTTCGCCCTCCGCCTCCGAAGCCATGGAGGTGGACCATGTAAGTTTGGCCACCCGCCGCCGGGAGGCACGTCGCAAGGAGGGAAGTTGTTACTACTGCGGTAGTTCTGAACATTTGATCCATTTCTGTCCTAAAAAGTCGGGAAACTCCAGTGCCTAGGTCCGGTAGGAGGGGCCAACCTAGGTAGAGAACAGTCCTCTCCCTCTTTACACATCTCAGTCTCCGTGTCCTATGGAACAATAAAATTCTCCGAACATTGTCTACTGGATTCTGGAGCTGCAGGGAACTTCATCCAGCAGGCGGTTGTGGATCATTACCGCTTACCAGTCCAGCGTCTTCCTGATCCGTTACAGGTGTCCGCCGTGGATGGCAAACCGCTGACCGAGCCTGTCCAGTTTCAAACCGAGTTGGTGGAACTCCGGGTAGGTCTAATGCATACTGAACGAATGCGATTTTATGTATATCCCGGTTTATCCCATCCCATGCTTTTAGGTTTACCTTGGCTCCAGATGCATGAACCAGTCCTTAATTGGAAAACTGGAGAAGTTCTGTGTTGGGGAGATACCTGCATGAATCGTTGCTTAACCCGGATTCAACCTGTTTCGCTTCCAGTCCAGCCTGATACCCTGCCAGGGTTGCCTTCCGCCTATTGGTCCTTCTCTGACGTCTTTGGGAAAAAGGAGGCTGAGAGACTACCTCCACACAGGTCGTATGACTGTCAGATAGAGCTTCTTCCTGGAGCATCTCCTCCTCGCGGGAGGGTTTATTCCTCTTTCACAGGCAGAGACTCAGGCCATGTCGGACTATATCCAAGAGAATCTGGCTAGAGGATTTATCCGAAAGTCATCGTCACCGGCAGGAGCTGGATTCTTCTTTGTGAAGAAAAAGGATGGATCCTTGCGGCCCTGCATTGACTATCGAGGTCTAAATCAAATCACGGTAAAAAACAGGTATCCATTAGCTCTTATTTCAGAGCTGTTTGATCGTCTCCGAGGGGCCAAGATTTTCACCAAATTGGACCTCAGAGGGGCCTACAACCTGATCCGAGTCAGAGAGGGGGACGAATGGAAAACAGCCTTCAACACTCGTGACGGCCACGAATACCTGGTAATGCCATTCGGCCTAAGCAATGCACCTGCGGTCTTTCAGGAATTTGTTAATGACATTTTCAGGGATTTGCTCTATACTTGTGTCGTGGTTTACCTGGACGATATTTTGATTTTTTTCTGCTGACTTGACGTCACACCGGAGGCAAGTACGCCTGGTCTTACAAAGACTGAGAGAGAACAGGCTATATGCCAAATATGAGAAATGCCTCTTTGAGCAGTCTTCTTTGCCTTTCCTTGGGTACATTGTATCTTCCACAGGATTAAAGATGGATCCGGAGAAGTTGTCTGCAGTTCTCAACTGGCCTCGTCCGTCTGGGCTAAAAGCCATACAAAGGTTCCTCGGGTTCGCCAATTACTACCGGCAATTTATTCCACACTTTTCCACCCGAGTGGCTCCAATCACAGCCTTAATCCGGAAAGGTGTAAACTCTAAGGAATGGTCCTCCGAGGCAGAAGAGGCCTTTGTTTCTCTCAAGAAAGCCTTCGCTTCCGCACCCGTTCTCCATCGTCCTAATTCAAGTGAGCAATTTTTTCTTGAGGTTGACGCTTCTTCCATAGGTGCAGGAGCAGTTCTGACCCAGAAGTCGTCTACCGGGCGGATGATCTCGTGTGGTTTTTTTTCCAAGGTTTTTTCTCCTGCAGAAAGGAACTACTCTGTCGGTGATCGCGAACTGTTGGCCATCAAATTGGCTCTGGAAGAATGGAGACATCTTCTTGAAGGAGCTAATCACCAGGTAATCATATTCACCGACCATAAAAACCTTGCCTATCTCCAATCTGCTTTAAGACTGAATCCCCGTCAGGCCCGTTGGGCATTATTTTTTGCCCGTTTCAATTTTGTACTTCATTTCCGTCCAGCTGACAAGAACATCAAGGCAGACGCACTCTCTAGGGCCTTCTTGCCTCCTGAACTGGAGGAGGAACCTCAGCACATTATTGAACCTTCTAGGTTAGTCTCTGTTGCCTCCACTGATCTGGCCCGGCTTCCTCCTGGGAAGACTTTCGTGTCCGCTTCTGACCGTACTCGTGTTCTGCGCTGGGGTTATTCTTCTAAGTTGGCTGGCCATGCTGGTCAGAAAAAGTTGCAGCAACTCATCTCCCGTTATTACTGGTGGCCTACCATGGGCAAGGATATCCAGGAGTTCGTCGCAGCCTGTCCTTCATGTGCCCGTAACAAAACTGTTAAACATCTTCCAGCCAGCAGGCTTCTGCCTCTTCCGATTCCGTCCGCTCCCTGGCAGCACATCGCGATGGATTTCATCACGGATCTTCCCATTTCTTCTGGCTGCTCAGTGGTCTGGGTTGTGGTGGATCGCTTCTCTAAAATGGCCCACTTCGTTCCGCTATCTGGCCTCCCATCTGCTCCAGAACTAGCCGCTCACTTCATTCAGCACATCTTCCGTCTACATGGATTTCCTCTCCACATCGTGTCCGACAGGGGCGTCCAGTTCACCTCTAAGTTCTGGAGAGGACTCTGTAAAATGGTAAAAATTTGAACTAGATTTTTCTTCTGCATATCATCCCCAGTCTAATGGGCAAGTGGAGAGGATCAATCAAATCCTGGCTGGATACCTGCGTCACTTCATCAACGCTCATCATAATGACTGGGTAGAATTACTGCCCTGGGCAGAATTCTCCTACAACAACCAAGTAAGTGAATCTTCTGGAAAGTCTCCCTTTCAGATTGTGTTTGGACTGCAACCCAGAATTCCTCTTCCTGTCTCGGGATTGTCTGATGTTCCGGCAGTCGATACCTTGTCTAAGGATTTCTCGGACATTTGGAGAGAGACCAGGTCGGCTTTGGAGAAAGCTTCTCAACGTATGAAAACGCATGCGGACAAAAGACGTTTGGAGGCTCCCATCTTTCGTCCAGGAGACAAGGTATGGCTCTCCTCCAAGTACATCCGTCTGAAGTTACCATCGTACAAATTGGGTCCCCGTTTCATTGGTCCCTTTGAAGTCTTGAGACAAATCAACCCGGTCTCTTATAAACTGAAATTGCCTAATTCTCTTAGAGTACCTAACTCCTTTCATGTCTCCCTCCTCAAACCAGTAGTGTTGAGCT
Source organism: Oophaga sylvatica (assembly GCA_033576555.1). NCBI lineage: Eukaryota > Metazoa > Chordata > Amphibia > Anura > Dendrobatidae > Oophaga > Oophaga sylvatica. Next base: position 64,778,786 of record JARQOD010000005.1, read on the forward strand.
CCTTCTTTAAGGACCCGGGTACCACTCCTGATCCGGTCTCTGAGGATGATATTTTTGAGGTAAAACATATCTTGGCCTCTAAGCGAGTAAGAGGTAGGATCTATTACCTGGTGGACTGGAAGGGTTTTGGTCCTGAGGAGAGGTCTTGGGAGCCTAAAGAGAACATCCAGGCCCCTCTTCTTCTTAAAAGATTTCACGCAGGCTTGAAAAAGAGGGGGAGTAAAGAGGGGGATACTGTTACACCCGGTCCCAGCGCTGCCTCTGCACTCTGTCCTGCTCACTCACCTGTCCCATCTGTTTCTCGGCGTCCTGTGTCCTGCTCCACTCCCTGGCACGCTGATGGCAGGCCTCCAGATAGTCTGCTTAGGACGCGAGGCCGCGCCCACCGTCTCTCTTAAAGGGGCAGCGTGCATTTTTTGAAATAGCTAATTAACCAATGGCTGCGCACTCAGTATTATATCTGGTCACTCCACCATTAGGGGAGTGCCGGAGCAACGTGTTCTATCATTGCTACATCCGGTTCTGTGCCTGTTCTGTCTGCGCTGCGTCTGCAGTCTCTGTGCTTCGCTGATACTGTTTGTCTCCTCAGATCATTGCTAACCCGTATCTGGCTAATCTGGACAATCTCGGCTATTACTGGCGCAAGTGTCATCCCGTTCCGCCATCAGCCATCCGTACCCGTGGACCGTGACAAGGTCACTGAAGCCAGCCTACTACCATCCGTTCTGGACCAGGACCTTAACCTTCTCCGTCAAGAACCTTCCACGGACTCTGTAAATACCTGTTACCCTTTTGGTCCCTCTGGGACAGCTGCCACGTGTCCGGGGTCTAACTGGAGGTAGCACCTGTGTCCTCCGGGTATTCCATTCTGGTCCTGTTCGAGGGACCTTACTACGGGTACCCGGGGCTCACTAGTTACGCCCCCTTCGGAGCCCCCCGGACCGCGGTCTCGAGGTTCCACATTAAAAAATAAAAACAAATGTGAACTTCACCACCTCTGCCTCCGCTTCCATTCGTTACACCTGGTACCCTGAGGAGAGATTTGTTTGTTGAATGTCATGACTCTCGGTTGGCAGGTCATCCTGGAATCTCTGAGACCAAGAGACTTGTGGGTCACAGCTTTTGGTGGCCTGGATGGCAGAAGGAAGTCATTAAGTGGGTGCGTCAATGCACTGTGTGTGCTAGATCTAAGTCTTCTCATACTCCTGCTGCAGGGTTGCTTTGCCCTCTGGAGGTCCCTAGTGCACCTTGGACACATTTGGCTATGGACTTTATTACTGACCTTCCCCCCTCTGAGGGTTTCACTGTCATCTGGGTGGTCGTGGACCGTTTTAGCAAGATGTGTCACTTGGTTCCTTTCATCAAATTGCCCTGCGCTAAGACTCTCGCTAAGGCCTTTGTCAAGGAAATAGTCAGACTACATGGTGTTCCTACTGACATTGTTTCTGATAGGGGACCTCAGTTTGTGGCTCGTTTTTGGCGCGCCTTTTGTGACAGGTTGGGAGTTCATTTGTCGTTTTCATCCGGATATCATCCTGAGTCTAATGGCCAGACAGAAAGGAAAAACCAGGATGTTGAGCAGTTCTTGCGTTGTTTTGTGACTGATAATCAAGAGGGGTGGTCTGAGTTTCTGCCACTTGCTGAGTTTGCTCTTAACAATCATACATCCGCTTCTGCTGGTTGTTCGCCTTTTTTTTGTTGTACTGGGAGACATCCATCTTTTGGGTCATTTTCCAAGTTGGGATCGGCTGTACCTGAAGAGGAGAATTTTTCTGGTGTATTGGAGAGAGTTTGGACTGATGTGCGTCGTAATCTTCAGGAGGCTAACAAAAGATCCAAAGTGTATTTTGATAGAAAACGACAAGAGGTTTTGTTTGCTATTGGTGACATGGTCTGGTTGTCCTCTAAGAATCTGCGCTTGAGGATTCCGTCTAAGAAATTGGGTCCCAAGTTTGTAGGGCCCTTTAAGGTGCTTCAGGTTATTAACCAATCTGCTGTTAAGTTGGAGCTTCCCACCTCCTGGAAGATTAATCCGGTGTTTCATGTTTCTCTCTTGAAAAAAGCTGAGGTCTCAGATGGAGACGTCTCGGCCACTGTTCCCCTGGTGGTGGAGGACGGGCAATATGAGATTTCCCGCATCCTAAATTCTAGACGTATAGAGGGGGTTTGCAGTACCTCGTCGCTTGGAAGGGTTATGGACCCGAGGATAACTCATGGGTGAGGGCGGATGATGTTTCTGCGTCTAGACTTGTCAGAGCGTTTCACAAGAGGTTTCCGGATAAGCCTAAGTCCTAGGGGATCCGGAGGATCCTCTTAGAAGGGGGTACCGTTAGAACCCTCTTGTTAGATTTTGTTTCAGTTTGCTGGTCACATGACCTTTTTTCCCTATTTAGTCTGGCTCCGCCCTTCTGGCTTTGCTGGACTTCATTGTATTATCTACTCTTAAGCTAGCCGGGTGCTTAGGTGCCTTACTCTGTCAATTTTGCTTAATCTTAGGATCTCGTAGTAATTTGTTTTCTGTTTAATTTTCCCTGCTACAATTTCTGTTAGGAGGTGTCCACCTTTTCTCCCAGTCCCTAGATCTTGTAGGGATTCCTCCCTCGCAACTATAGGTCTTCGTTCAGACTAGCTGAGGACCTTAGCGGGTCTGGTCGCAGGATCAGGTTCCCCGTTACATCGTAGGGATCAAGCTCAGTTTTATTGTAGGGACAGAGTTCCCATCTTTCCTTAGTGCTTGTAGCAGTTCTTAACAGATACGGATCTCGGACCGTAATCCGATTAAGCTCACGGAAATCCAGGCAAGGGCGTAGGCCTCCATCTTTCTTCTTCACAAAGAAGAACCCCGCGGCCACCGGGGAAGATGAAGGTCTAATATGCCCCTTAGCCAGACTCTCCGAAATATAATCCTTCATGGCCTGCCTCTCAGGACCAGAAAGGTTATACAACCTAGATTTCGGTAACTTGCCCTCAGGGAGCAATTTTACAGAACAGTCATACGCGCGATGAGGAGGTAGTTCTTGACACCCTTTCTCCGAAAATACATCCTCAAAGTCCACCAAAAATGGAGGTAAGGCCCTAGGCGCGACCGCACCGATGACTGTGTTCATGCAGTTTTTATTACAGAATTCACTCCACTGGCTTATCTCTCTGGATTGCCAATTAATAACCGGGTTATGCTTAGTTAACCAAGGAAGGCCCAACACTATAGGAGTGGGAAGACCCTCCAACACGTAACAAGACAACAGTTCTTTATGTATCGCCCCCACTTGAAGATCTATGTTATGCACGGCTTGCAAAAAACTACCTTGACCGAGAGGCCTGGCGTCGATCGAGAATATGGGGATGGGTTTAGCCAATACACTCAGTCGCATACCTTGAACCCGGGCAAACCGAGCGTCCACCAGATTAGCCCCGGCCCCACTATACAGAAGAACAGATATCCTCTCAGTTCTCGTACCCACCACCACCTCCGCCGGTACGAGAAATTGAGACGGACCTGGGGACGAAATGCTTACTCCCAGATTGTCGTCCACCACACAACCTGGGATCAATAGTTTTCCGGCGACTTCTCACTCTGCAAAGGACGGGATGGACACCCCCCCAATAAAATGTTCCCTTCTCCCGCAGAAGAAACACCTTCCTGTCTTGCGGCGAACTGACGATCCCCTCCCTCGTAATGATGTCCCTCCTAACTGCATAGACTCCTCTGGACTGACCAGGGGAACCTCCATATAAGGGGACCTAGTAGAAGGTGGAGTCATCACAGGGGGCGGAGTTACCCCGCACCTCTCCCGAAGTCGTCTGTCGATGCGAATAGCAAGGGCCATAGCGGCTTCCAGTGACGTGGGAGGGTCATACTGTGCCAGCACATCCTTTAATTTGTCAGATAAACCTTGACAAAACTGGCTCCTAAGAGCCGGGTCATTCCACTGGGTGTCCGTGGTCCACCTACGGAACTCCGAACAGAATTCCTCCGCCGGACGATCTCCCTGCTGTATCTTACGTAACTTAGATTCAGCAAGGGAAACCCGATCCGGGTCATCATATACAAGACCCAGAGCTGCGAAAAACCTATCCACTGACTGGAGAGCCAGGGAGCCCGGGGGAAGCGAGAACGCCCATGATTGGGGGTCCCCTTGTAGGAGCGAGATGACAATTCCCACCCTTTGATCTTCACTCCCCGATGACCGAGGTCGCAGCCGAAAGTACAATTTACATGCCTCCTGGAAAGCAAAAAACTTGTCCAGCCCTCCAGTGAACCTGTCAGGGAGAGCTACTTTAGGTTCAGGTCCGGCTTGCTCCAGGGGTACAAAACCTTGGACTTAACGTCCGCCAGCTCCATGGACAAACTCTGCAACTGCCGAGCTAGACTGGCTACTGGATCCATGGTGACTGGAGAGAATCTTTAGTATGGTCGGTGAAAATGTCACGCTGTCACTGTATACAGGAGGTCCAGGGTCTATGCTGTCCCTAAGCTGAGGCCCTGACTAATCCCTCTACCTGGAGGTACTGTTGATGGTACAGAGGTCCAGGCCTCCAGCGTAACCCTATCTCCTGTGAATCCCTGACCCTATTAACTGCAGCTGGGCGAGGCTGGGCCTTGTCTAACACAGAGAGAGGGAGAATTAACTCCCTCACTGCCAAAAAACACCTAGCACCAAAAACTCAGCTGTGCGAAGTCAGGTTGTGTAATCGCGACGATCTTCGTGGCGACACACCCGTGACAACACCTCATTCTACT
>JARQOD010000005.1:64783626-64800597 GCA_033576555.1 Oophaga sylvatica
CCTCCTAGCAGCGGTTTTGCTGCCATGGGTCAAAAGTTCTCCATTCTGGCAAGTCATGGAGGTTCCAGCCAGACCCACAAAAATCTTATAGTTATCACCTACCCAGTGGAGAAGTGATAGCTTCACAAGTTGAACAAGCCATGGGACCCCACCATTATCAGGATTGCTGGGGATTCCAAAAGTTGGAGATTTTCTTTAGGAAATGGAAATAACTTTTTGGCTACTTTCCCTTATTGAGTATTTGGTGAGTTTTTGATGTTGCAGATTTTCAGTGATATGTTTACACTTCTATAATGTAAATTAGATTACTTCTTTTTTTTAAATTGCATTTCGAGGTACCCTTTGACGTGATGGTACAGCTTTTAGGAACATTGTGATGGGTACACTTTGACGTGATAGGACGACTTTTAGCATCGTTGTGATGGATACACCTTGATGTGGTGGACAGCTTTTAACATCGTTGTGATAGGTACACCTTGACATGTTGGACGGCTTTTAGGACATTTGTAATGGGTATAACTTAAATGTTTTTTTTAATGAAAATTGTGATAGGGAGGCAAGAGGTGGACGTCCAGGCAAAATATCAGAGTCAACAAGGTTTATCAGTTCTGGCAAGACAAGCACGGCAGTGGAGGTAGCTCGTATGCTTCATAATAGTGCGGTCACAGCTGTCCATTCAAGCACCGTGTGACGCATGCTACACAAGTCTGGAATAGTGGCACGGATAAAGGTGAAGAAGCCTCAACTTTGATATTGTCATAAGAAGTGTCAGCTTGAGTTTGCAAAAAAGTTATGAAAAGTGGATAGTAGAAGATTGGAAATGAGTGATTTGAAGCAATGAGACAAAAGTCAATAGACTAGGCTCTGATGAGTGCAAATGGGTCTGGAAGAAACAAGGTAAAAAGGGCTAATGGATCGAGAAATTGAAGGAACTGTCAAGTTTGGTGGAGGAAACCTGATGATATGGGGTTGTTTCACAACCAAAGGCGTTGGATACTTGACCAGGATCGATGGTGGTCTTAATGCTGAGCTACATTATTATACATTATTATTATACATTTATATAGCGCCATTTATTCCATGGCGCTTTACATATGAAATGTGAGTATCCTACAAGATGGGTTAATTTGTTCCATGACAATGAAGAAGAAGCGCTAGTCTGGATTGACCCCCACAAACCCCCAGACCTCAACCCAATCAAACACTTGTTGGGATAACTGAAGAAAAAGCTGTATACATACCCAAGCAAGTCGACAAGTATGCATCAACTATGGGAACGTGTAGAAGAGACCTGGGATTAAATTTCGGTTTAGATATGCTTGAATCTGATCGAGAGCATTTCCAGAAGGATTCAGACAATGTTGAAAACCAAAGAGGTGGATTTACAAAATACTAACAAAATAATTTTAGCAGCAAAACAGTAACAATGCAGCGACATGACAAGAGTCTGCATAACCAATCATATGCTAAATAGTTGCAAGTCAAATTTACAGAATGTATAAGAAAGCCAACATGATTGTCTGTAAAATGATGGTAGTGTCACATTAGAAGCCATAGTGGATGTGAGATATGGAGCCTGACAGAACTTTGGTGTGTGTGTGTGTGTGTGTGTGTGTGTGTGTGTGTGTGTGTGTGTGTGTGTGTGTGTGTGGGGTGTGTGTGTGTGTGTGTGTGTGTGTGTGTGTGTGTGTGTGTGTGGTTGTATCAGGATCAGTGCGGATAATGAAAGTTATATCAGTTCACTACTGCCATCTAGTGTAAGAACATAAAAACACAGGCCCTGCTGGTCCTAAACTATCAGGTGGTAGAGTTGGTATGAATGAATTCACAGGACCAGGCCCAGGTCACTAATCTGTGGCCACTGGACAGGAGCCCTATAAATGGCGGCCTACCTCCTATCATCTGCATCTCTCCTTTTGATTTGCCTGCCTGGCATGACCTCACAAGTGCATCAGGCCGCAACAATGACTTTGTGCCAAGCCTGCCAATCAAAAGGAAATAATAATAATCTTTATTTTTATATAGCGCTAACATATTCCACAGCGCTTTACAGTTTTGCACACATTATCGTCGCTGTCCCCGATGGGGCTCACAATCTAGATCCCCTATCTGTATGTTTTTGGAATGTGGGAGGAAACCAGAGAACCCAGAGGAAACCCACACAAACATGGGGAGAACATACAAACTCCTTGCAGATGTTGTCCTTGGTGGGATTCGAACCTAAGACTCCAGCGCTGCAAGGCTGTAGTGCTATCCACTAAGCCACCCTTTTAATGCACAGCGGATGGAGCAGAAGAAAAATGGGATAAAATGATGTTATATTTTGTCCCTATGGCTGGTATTGTATGTTCGGTTCTCCTACAGGCTATGCCTATGGCCGTCCCTGAGAATGTGGGAGGTATATCCACTAGGGGAACAATACACCATACAGTAGATAGGGATACAGTTTACAGTACACTGGGGATTAGCTAGTTAACAGTGTTGAGATTAACCCACAGTTTGGGAGGGGCTAGATGAGGTTTTTAAAGAAAATGTTTTCTGGGTTACTAGCAGTCAGAGACAGTCAGACAGTCTAATCAGAGTAAAACGAAAAAGAGGAAAAAAGGAGTAAAATCACTAGAATATCTATAAAACAATTGTTTATTGGAAAATTGATATGTATTACATAAAAATCACATAGTAGTGAAAAATGACCCTAGCATAAAAGAACACGTGGGAACAGAACTATTATATACAGCGACATAGGGATACAATAATTCTGACAATTTTTATAGAAACCAAGTGGCATTATATAGATAGGCATAAGTAAAAATACGTGGTGTATAATGTGCCAAAATCTGACTAATCTGCCATAAAGCTTCCAAGGTTTGCAATATGAGCAAAAGTTGCTTACCCCGTGTAGCGTAGTTGCCGCTGTAGCTAGACCCACGTGTGACCCTCACCTCTGACGCGCGTTTCGCGTGTGCTTTCTCAAAAAGGGGACTCCCCTTTATTGGAAAATTGATATGTATTACATAAAAATCACATAGTAGTGAAAAATGACCCTAGCATAAAAGAACACGTGGGAACAGAACTATTATATACAGCGACATAGGGTACAATAATTCTGACAATTTTTATAGAAACCAAGTGGCATTATATAGATAGGCATAAGTAAAAATACGTGGTGTATAATGTGCCAAAATCTGACTAATCTGCCATAAAGCTTCCAAGGTTTGCAATATGAGCAAAAGTTGCTTACCCCGTGTAGCGTAGTTGCCGCTGTAGCTAGACCCACGTGTGACCCTCACCTCTGACGCGCGTTTCGCGTGTGCTTTCTCAAAAAGGGGACTCCCCTTTTTGAGAAAGCACACGCGAAACGCGCGTCAGAGGTGAGGGTCACACGTGGGTCTAGCTACAGCGGCAACTACGCTACACGGGGTAAGCAACTTTTGCTCATATTGCAAACCTTGGAAGCTTTATGGCAGATTAGTCAGATTTTGGCACATTATACACCACGTATTTTTACTTATGCCTATCTATATAATGCCACTTGGTTTCTATAAAAATTGTCAGAATTATTGTACCCCTATGTCGCTGTATATAATAGTTCTGTTCCCACGTGTTCTTTTATGCTAGGGTCATTTTTCACTACTATGTGATTTTTATGTAATACATATCAATTTTCCAATAAACAATTGTTTTATAGATATTCTAGTGATTTTACTCCTTTTTTCCTCTTTTTCGTTTTAATCCCATTGGAGTACACTTATCCTATTTTTATTAGGGGCACATGTGGTAGGTACTAATTGGCACACATTGTGATACTACCCCTTAATTAGTGTCTGTTTTGGTTTTCAGTCTAATCAGAGTCTAGCACTCATCAAGTGCAAGTTCTTGGTGGAGTGGAGAACAAGGCTAAACACAGCAGAGCTAGCAGGTTCTAGTGCAGCTAAGGTGCAGCAGAAGAGAACGGTCCGGTCAATATTAGTTTCCTAGAACAATAAGGACTCAGCTTCGGTCACGTCTGGAGGCCGGGACAGTCTTGAACCTGAAGTTCGGAAGTAGTATAGAGAGTCATGCCTCTGTCTCCCTGATGAGGAAGATGTCAGACGGGTCGCAGAGTGAGGTGAAGATGGTGGGTCTCAGGACAGGATGGGGACAAGGACTGATGGATCACAAAACTGAGGGAAAAGACTATGTCTTAACCTGTATGCTGCAGCCATGTGTAACTGAATTGCACAGTAAAGTCGAATCTGTTAACCTGAACCCAAGGTCTTCTGTCTTGTTTGTAGCCAGAATCGGTCCCATAGATGGGGATGTAATGAGGGCTCCCAAAGGAAAAGTGAGTAAAGAATGTACTACACCACGCCAGACACTCCACCCAGACATCCGTTTAGAAGAGGGGTTTCGAGGCAGTCAGAATTCAGTTCTGGCCCTCAGCAGATGTAAACACGAGTGCCCCGACCTCGCTGCACAGGGACCGTTTTTTCCTTTCTGAATCAGAGGAACTAGGACAGAGCTAGGATGGAAAGATAAATTTGACAAAATCTGCCAAGAAAAAAATAAACTAATAGGGGAATGAATTAAGATTCATTCAGTGTGTTCTATCACGGTATTTGAGCAATATCCTTACTCCTCAAAGGACTGAACCAACATATTGATGTAGTGAAACTGACTGGCCCATTTAGAGGCCGCAATGCTGACTACGGTAAAGGCAGAAAAATCTGTAGAAGGACTAACATCACTACACACATCGAAGATTTGGCAAGGAGTTTTGTTGTCTCAGTGACAAGACATGATCGTAAGCACAACAGCTGTACTAAATGGAAGAAAATACCGTAACAGGGCCCTGAACCTACACATCTTCACTCACAACGCTAAAGTGACCATCTTTATAAAAAAGGAACGGACAGTTGTGCTTAATGGTGTCAGAGCGCTTAGTGTTAAACAAGGTTTGTCATGAGTGGATGAGACAAACGCTTGGGAGAGTATATTGCAAAATGACGGGACCTTGGCTTATTTCACTTGGAAGTTATACAAGAACCAAACCGATGCTGCCCCAGGCTGGATTTAAATCCAAGACTCCAGCAGTCCAGAGCAACACCCTCAGCTGTTGTGAATGTTTTAGAAATGAATTCTGAGCAGAAGCTCCCTCTGGTGGTTACAAACAGTACTGAACCATTCAATGAGGATTGGCAATCAGAAATCACAGACTGGCTGGATATAAGGGAGGTTCCCTCCCATCATGGTTGCCGGTGATCAATTGTTCTTGTCTCAACGTTGTTTCCTGGTTCATTTGGAAGCTTGCTGAGTCTTGCCTCTTCTCCTGCTCTCAGATAAGATATTTTCTGCTTTTTGTTTTTGTGCTTGCCATTTGCATATTTCTCTGCATTTCTGTGAGGTTGGCCAGGTTCCCCTCCCTGGGGGGCTTGGGCTCCTCTCGGTTCCTCTGGAGCCACTGTTGTTTGTTCATTTGCCTTTTCCAGTTTTTCAGTGGCTGCGGCTTAGTTTTGTTACACCAGAGAACTAATTTAGGTGATAGAGGTCGTGTGATCTCAGGTGTTTTTGCAATTAGTAGCGTTGGCTTTTTTTAGGTTTTTTTTGGATTGCAGTAAGTATCCTTCCTATCCTTTTCTGTCTAGGCAGATTGGGCCCCAACGTTTGCTCATACTATTTTCTGTCTGTGTCTGTATTTCCTCTTGTCTAACCGCCATTACATGTTTGGGGGCTTCCTATGTTCTTTGGGGATCTGCTCCGGGGCAGATAGCTTTCCTCTTTCTATCTTTAGGTGTAGTTAACCTCTCAGACTGTGACGAGGCGTCTAGGACCAACGTAGGAACGCTCCACGGCTGCCTTTAGTTGTGGTGGTTAGTCAGGGTACTGCAATCCAGTAGATTCCAACCTCTCTGGTGTATTGCCGTTTTTGCCTGCTCTCCTCAGCTACCAAAACATAACACTCAGCCTGCATTCTACTGTGTTGACCCATGGAATAGTTTACCAATGAATTTACATGTAACCTTGGTAGATACCAAAAAGGGACAGAGGTGGACTATGTATGAGGCGGCTCACTGACATGATATCTTGGAATTGGGCTGCTATTAGCATCGACAGGATGCACAAACTCTATACCGCGGTTACCTTGGTGGTCAGAACAAGCACATCCTAGGCAGCTATTGTTCTGGTGGGCACACTTACAACTACATGCGCCTGATGGGTAGAACATGCTGATTCTATACTAGCATTTCCCTGTTGAGTAGAACAGGGATGTTATATACAGATGTTGACCTGCTGAGCATACACACGCTCCTGCAACGGTAAGATGTAATTGTTGGGAGCCTCCAGGAAACACCAGGTAACCCCTTGACCGGTGGGAAGCAGAGGAGTTATGGCTATTGTGTTGTGTTTGTATTCTTAAGCAGGGCCAGGATCCGATCCATCGCCCTCTGGAAGGTGGTCGGGGCACCCAGCAGACTGAACTCATCATGGTGTATTGAAAGAACCCATCAGGCGTTGAGAAGGCTGTGTTCTCCTTGGCACTCTGGGACATGGGGATCTGCCAATAGCCCTTCGTCAGGTCCAAGGTTGGAATGTACCTCGTGGGTCCAAGTCTCTTAATGAGTTCGTCCACACGAGGCATCAGGTAAGCATCAAAACTAGAGACTTCATTCAGCTTGGGGTAGTCATTGCAGAACCGCCACTCACCGTCAGGCTTTGGCACGAGGATGATGGGACTCGACCATACACATTTCGACTCCTCTATCACCCCGAGGTATATCATCCTCTTCACCTCATTGGATATCACCTCCCTCCTTGCTTCTGGAATTCTATAGGGTTTGAAGTTCACCCTACGTGCCGTTCCATTAACACGTCATCATCGACCACCTGTGTATGAACCGGCAACTCTGAAAATAGGTCCCAATTCCGCTGCAACAGCTCCCAACACTGCTGCCTCTGGGCCTGCATCAGAGTCTCTGCAATGGTGACATCGTCCACGGTGACTTTGGGACTGGCTCCCAGCCAAGGGGTGTCCAGTGATTCTCGGTCGCTAGTTTGAGCAAGTTCACATTATAGACCTGGTGCGGCTTCCTTCTCCCTGGCTGGTGTACCTTGTAATTAACTTTGCCCAGTTTTTCCACCACCTCATATGGGCCTTGCCACTTGGCTAGGAACTTGCTCTCCACCGTGGGGATAAGCATTAGCACACAATCCCCTGGCTGGAACTGCCTCAGCCTCGCTGATCGATTATGCCTGTGCCTCCATTCTCTTCTGCTGCGGGGCAACATCATCTATGATGCTCTGGTGTGGCATGACCTCAGCTTACCATGTTTCCTTGGCGATGTCCAGGAGCAGTCGCGGATGTCGACCATACAGGAGCTCGAACGGCGAGAAGCCTGTAGAGGCCTGGGGAACTCCCCTGATAATAGAAAAAATCGGAGTCCAGCTCAACAGGACTGGATTTTCCTTTTCTTTTTATTTTTCAAAAGAAATTATAGTGCATACAACAGAAAATTTTCATGGTCGATATGACTCAGTCTACGCATTTCGACTGCACTAAGCAGTCTTACTCATGAGTAATGAGTCATGAGTAAGACTGCTTATTGCAATTAGATGTGTTGGAATTAAGTTTTTAGAACTTCCCTAATGGAGAAGAGCAGAAACGGAAGCAGGTAGTCCCAGTCTCGACTGTCCTTCTCAATGACTCTTTGAGCATGGCTTTCAAGGTTTTATTGAAGTGCTTTACTAGGCCGTCAGTCTCTGAATGGTACACTGAAGTTCGCAGCTGGGCAATCTGGAGGACCCTACTCAGTTCTTTCATTACCTTGCTCATGAAGGGGGTTCCCTGGTCTGTCAGAATCTCCTTCAGCAGGCCCGTCCTAGCAAAAATATGGACAAGTTCTCTGGCAATACTCTTAGCAGAAGAGTTCCTTAGGGGTACTGCTTCAGGGTACCGGGTCACATCGTCTATGACCACTAGGATATATTGGTGCCCTCATGCAGAATTAGGACAATGTGCCGCTATATGTCCAGGACATTGACACTGCCAGCATATCAGGTCTTTACCAGCAGCCTTTGGTAGCCCCTCAGCGGCTCCTTGGGACCTCGGACTCCCCCCAGTGGTGGCTCTGTTACCCCTCTTTTGGGACTTGGGCTCCCGCTGGGTATCCAGTATGGAGATGTACCACCCCCTGGCTTCCTCAGGGACCTCTCGACCACCTGGTACCTTTCTGCGAGGCCCACCAGGTCATCCACATTCCAGGGGTCTCCTTGAGCAACCCAGGTCTGCACCGGCCTCGGGAGAGAGTGAATAAATCTGTCCATGACGACCCGCTCGACCATCTAGGCTGGCGTGGAGGACTCCGGCTGCAACCATTTCTGGACCAAATGCAACAAGTCAAACATTTGTGAGCGGGTAGGTTTGTCACCACAGTACGCCCAACTAGGAACCTTTTGGGCACTGACAGACACAATGACCACCGAGCGTGCCAATATCTCCGTTTTCAACTTGGCATATTCCCGGACATCATGCAATGCCAAATCAAAATAGGCTTTTTGGGGTTCATCTGTCAGATAGGGGGCTAGCACCTCCGCCCACTGCTCCAAGGGCAACACATTCAAAAACAGTCAAAAACGCCTCTATATCATCCCCTGGGGTAATCTTTTGCATGGTTCGTCTTACCACTTTCCGGACGCACGAGTCATCACCTTGATGTGGGGGGAGGGCGGGTTCTCTGCTGTGGACATTTCCCACTGGGAGTTGAATTTGTTGTATTAGGAGTTTATTAGTCTCCTGCTGTACCTGGTGCTGTTGCTGCTGGCTCAGGATAAGGTGCTTGAGTAGCTCCCCAATTTTGTCCAACCGCTGTTCCATCTCTGTAGCTGCCTTAACCCAGGACATACGATTTGTCCACCGCTGCTACATGTGTTCCTGGAACGTTGCCCACATCCGAAACACCACTTGTGGAAAGTCGGCTCACTTAGCTGCTCCTTGAGGTAGACACAGGCACACGTGGGGTTAAAGTCTCTGGGTGGTTTATTGTATCATAACCCAAAATGGTAAAAGAAAAACAGCCTGTCTGGCTCAAAAGAAAATAAACAGTTCATACACAGTACTGCCCAGTACTTCTGGGACAACGCATATGGCAGCTCTCACAGGAGCTTCAGCATGGAGACTCCCTTCCCTCCACACAACACAGACCAAGGAAAAAAAAACTGGCTGGACATTAATTTCCCCAGCCACACCCTTGAAGAGGAGATATGGTGAGTCGGCGTCCCGCCCATCTCTTACCTACTCACCTAAAAACCCGCCCAAAACATGGCCGCTTAACTCTTTCAGCACATAGCATAATGAAAAGAAGCATATGGGTTTCTGGGTCACGGAGGAAAGCAATCTCTATGACACATACAGTATCTCCCCTCACATACAGTGCCAGTGACCCTGTCACACTATGCTGTATTTATAGTAACTAATGTTTCTAAAGGTTTAATGTGAGTGTTATACTTTATTACCTTGAAAAATTCACAGAGAAAAAATGCCTCCAAACAATTGCACTATCAGGGTGCAGTGGACCCGATTAATGATGGCTAAAACACATGTGCAGCAATACCGATATAACAATCACTCCCAGTCTACCAATCCATGGAGGGGGTGATTGTCTGGACTCCATGGATTGGTAGACTGGGAGTGATTGTTATATTGGTATTGCTGCACATATGTTTTGGCCATCATTAATCGGGTCCACTGTACCCTGATAATGCATTTGTTTGGAGGCCTGGGCAGGTAAAAATCTCTGCCTTTTTTCTCTGGGAAATTTTCAAATTTTTGGAGGATTTTTAAGTCCTCTTTTTGTGTTGGTGAGCATACTTTATTACCTTGCCAGATATCTCATGTTGCTTCCCTGGGATGTTAATATATTATATATTGTGTATTTAATATCTTATGTATACAGCCTTTCTTATTTTATTGTTCCATGACCTGTGGCAACAATAATTATATTTTATATAGAAGCACACATGTCGCTTTTAATATATTGCTTTTGTCTTTAATGATTCTACAAGAATTCATTGCTGTTATTTACATCACATGATAACTACCGTATATACTCGAGTATAAGCCGACCCGAGTATAAGCCGACCCCCCTAATTTTGCCCCAAAAAACTGGGAAAACTTATCGACTCGAGTATAAGCTGTTATGAACTGCTACAAGCACTAAGGAAAGATGGGAACTCTGTCCCTACAATAGAACTAAGCTGGATCCCTACGATGTAACGGGGAACCTGATCCTGCGACCAGACCCGCTAAAGTCCTCAGCTAGTCTGAACGAAGACCTATAGTTGCGAGGGAGGAATCCCTACAAGATCTAGGAGAAAAGGTGGACACCTCCTAACAGAAATTGTAGCAGGGAAAATTAAACAGAAAACAAATTACTACGAGATCCTAAGATTAAGCAAAACTGACAGAGTAAGGCACCTAAGCACCCGGCTAGCTTAAGAGTAGATAATACAATGAAGTCCAGCAAAGCCAGAAGGGCGGAGCCAGACTAAATAGGGAAAAAAGGTCATGTGACCAGCAAATTGAAACAAAATCTAACAAGAGGGTTCTAACAGTACCCTCCCTTCTAAGAGGATCCTCCGGATCCCCTAGGACTTAGGCTTATCCGGAAACCTCTTGTGAAACGCTCTGACAAGTCTAGACGCAGAAACATCATCCGCCCTCACCCATGAGTTATCCTTGGGTCCATAACCCTTCCAAGCGACGAGGTACTGCAAACTCCCTCTATACCGTCTAGAATTTAGGATGGGGGAAATCTCATATTGCCCGACCTCCACCACCAGGGGAACAGTGGCCGAGACGTCTCCATCTGAGACCTCAGCTTTTTTCAAGAGAGAAACATGAAACACCGGATTAATCTTCCAGGAGGTAGGAAGCTCCAACTTAACAGCAGTTGGTTAATAACCTGAAGCACCTTAAAGGGTCCTACAAACTTGGGACCCAATTTCTTAGACGGAATCCTCAAGCGCAGATTCTTAGAGGACAACCAGACCATGTCACCAATAGCAAACAAAACCTCTTGTCGTTTTCTGTCAAAATACACTTTGGATCTTTTGTTAGCCTCCTGAAGATTACCACGCACATCAGTCCAAACTCTCTCCAACACACCAGAAAAATTCTCCTCTTCAGGTACAGCCGATCCCAACTTGGAAAATGACCCAAAAGACGGATGTCTCCCAGTACAACAAAAAAAAGGCGAACAACCAGCAGAAGCGGATGTATGATTGTTAAGAGCAAACTCAGCAAGTGGCAGAAACTCAGACCACCCCTCTTGATTATCAGTCACAAAACAACGCAAGAACTGCTCAACATCCTGGTTTCTCCTTTCTGTCTGGCCATTAGACTCAAGATGATATCCGGATGAAAACGACAAATGAACTCCCAACCTGTCACAAAAAGCGCGCCAAAAACGAGCCACAAACTGAGGTCCCCTATCAGAAACAATGTCAGTAGGAACACCATGTAGTCTGACTATTTCCTTGACAAAGGCCTTAGTGAGAGTCTTAGCGCAGGGCAATTTGATGAAAGGAACCAAGTGACACATCTTGCTAAAACGGTCCACGACCACCCAGATGACAGTGAAACCCTCAGAGGGGGGAAGGTCAGTAATAAAGTCCATAGCCAAATGTGTCCAAGGTGCACTAGGGACCTCCAGAGGGCAAAGCAACCCTGCAGCAGGAGTATGAGAAGACTTAGATCTAGCACACACAGTGCATTGACGCACCCACTTAATGACTTCCTTCTGCCATCCAGGCCACCAAAAGCTGCAACCCACAAGTCTCTTGGTCTCAGAGATTCCAGGATGACCTGCCAACCGAGATTCATGACATTCAACAAACAAATCTCTCCTCAGGCTACCAGGCACAAACAACCTCCCATGCGGCGTGTTAGATGGGGCATTCTCCTGTGCTTTAAGAATCTCTTCTTCCAACACGGAGTCCAAAACCGCAATAACAACCCCCTCTTGCAAAATGTTTTCCTCCTCCTCAGTACCCACCATAGGAGAAAAGCTGCGAGACAAAGCATCAGCTTTAACATTTTTAGTACCTGGGACGGTAAAATTAAAGCGTGAGAAAAACAGTGCCCACCTAGCCTGACGGGCATTCAAGCGTTTGGCAGCATCAAGGTAGATCAGATTTTTATGATCGGTGAAGACTTGAACGGGAAATTCCGCTCCCTCCAAAAAATGACGCCAGTGTTCAAATGCGAGTTTAATTGCCAACAATTCCCGATTACCGATATCATAATTTAGTTCAGACTCAGAAAATTTCTTTGAAAAAAAAAGCACAGGGATGTACTCTATCCGTCTTTTCCTGAGACAACACCGCGCCAACCCCCACAGAAGAAGCATCAACCTCAACCAAAAATGGTTTAGTCACATCAGGCTGCGTAAGGATGGGAGCAGAGCTGAACCTCTCCTTTAGCAACACAAAAGCCTCAATGGCCTCAGTAGTCCACTGAACCGCATCAGCACCTTTCCTGGTGAGATCGGTCAGAGGTTTGGCAATCACAGAAAATTTTTTTATGAATTTTCTATAATAATTGGCGAACCCCAAAAACCTCTGTATTGATTTCACACCAATAGGTCTAGGCCAATCCTGCACAGCTTGCACTTTCACAGGGTCCATCTCAAAACCTTCACTGGAGACAATGTAGCCCAAAAAACTAAGTCTCTGTACAGCGAACTCACATTTTTCTAGTTTGGCAAAAAGTGAATTATCACTCAGTAACTGTAATACTTCACGCACACTCCTCCAATGAGACTCCAAATCCGGTGAATAAATCAAAATGTCATCCAAATACACAACCACACTTCTGCCAATCAAAGGTCTAAGGATGTCATTAATAAGATTCTGAAAAAATGCCGGAGCACTGGAAAGTCCAAAAGGCATGACCAGATTCTCAAAATGACCCAGAGGAGTGTTAAATGCAGTCTTCCATTCATCCCCCTCCTTCATGTGCAACAAATTGTATGCCCCTCGAAGATCAATTTTCGAGAACCACTTGGCCCCCACTAACTGATTAAACAAATCAGGAATCAATGGCAGTGGGTAAGGATTGCGTACAGTAATCTTATTAATCTCACGAAAGTCTAGACAAGGCCGTAAACCGCCGTCCTTTTTTTTTTAACAAAAAAAAATCCAACCGCCACAGGAGATTTGGAAGGCCTAATGTGACCGGCGGCCAAGCTTGTCTGTATGTATTCCTCCAAAGCCTTTCTCTCAGGAATAGTCAGATTAAATAAACGACTTTTAGGAAGAGTCGCTCCAGGGACAAATTCAATTGCACAATCATAATCTCTATGAGGAGGCAATACCTGAATAGGTACAGGTAACTCCCCCTTAACTACAGCAGCAATACGCCCGTTACAACACTTGTCATAACAATTAGGACTCCAGGACTTAATTTCATTGGTAGACCAATCCAGTACCGGATTGTGCAATTTTAACCAGGGTAACCCCAGGGTAACCCCAAAATCACCGGTGAGGGCAAATTATTCAAAACTACCAAATCCAAATTCTCTTGATGAACACCATTAATAGTAAGAGGAAATTCACAGATATGGTGAGTAACATTTTTCAAGGGAGAGCCATCCACAGACACCACATTAATAGGAGAAGACAGAAGTTTGGGTTTTAATTTTATTTTTTCCAAAAATTTCCCATCAATCACATTGAGAGTTGAACCACAATCCACAAATACCCTAAACTCCATTAATTCCTCCTCACCAGCAGTGGTAGCAGAAAGAAAGACACCTTTATTGTTTAAACAAGCTATGCGGGCGACACTGACCTCATTTTTTTTTCTCTTTATTCATTCGAAGCGCACAGTTCTTTATGAAATGCTCAGATTTACCACAGTAGTAACACAAACCTTGAGCAAATCTGCGTTCTTTTTCCCGAGAGTGAGGTGCCATTGCTCCAATTTCCATCGGCTCTGCAATGTCAGTACATTCCTTCTCCAAACCTGGAGCTGACAAAGCAGACTTACTCTCATTAACCCTTGCACGCAGTCTCCTATCCACCCGTATGGCCAATTGCATATGTCAGGGACACCGCACTGCACATGCTCACTGAGCCAGTGCACGTGTCCTGAGTGAACCAACTGTGCCCCAAGATACCTGTAGACGTGTGTTTCTGTAGAACAGGACCTTCCGCAGCATGTGACTGCCAAGGGGTGGAGCCGACCACACTTCTCTCAGAGGCAGCAGTAAAGGTACTGCCACACTAAACAATCCCGCTAGCGATCACGATAACGACGCATACTAATGCGATCGCTAGCGGGATTGTTTCTATATCGCTAAGTGCGGCCACATTTAGCGATATAGTTAACGGCGCTATCGCCGTTAGCGATCTTCTTAACGACTTTAGCGGTACAAAAGTACCGCTAAATCGCTAAGAAAAGGTGCCACACTAGCGATATATACTTACCCAGCGGGAGCGCCGACGAGAAAATAGGGTCCGGAACGATTCCAGCGACGAGCGAGATCACAGCAGGAAGCTCGTCGCTGGCAGCTGCCGCACTGAACAACATCGCTAACGGGATCGCTAAATAGTGACGTTTTTTAGCGATCCCGTTAGCGATATTGTTCAGTGTGGCATACCCTTAATGAATGATGTGTACTGCAGACTAACACGACCTGCAGCACATGACTGCTGGGGGCGTGGCCTAAGCTCCAGAGATCTAGGAACTGCAGGAAAACTCCTAGCAGGGTAACTACGAGATAAAGTTACCAAGGGGCAAAGACAGGGATGAAAACCAGGACAGGCCGAGATCAGAGCACAAGATAGCACGACAGTACCAAAGGACAGAATGGATAGTCAGGACGTAGCAATAGATCAGTAAACCAGAGCGGGCAATAGACAGTACAATAGGGACAAAACAGTAACGGAGTATCGATAGCCAAGCCAGGAGGTCAGAACCGGAGAAGACAATATAAGCAAAACGTGAGACAGAGAGCAGAGTGAGCAAACAGACCGGGTCATACACGGGAGTCAAACAAGCAGAGCAGTATACACGCAAACCAGGGGAGTCAAATACACAGTCACAACGAAAGTGTAGCTGACAGAGAACCTCCCTCTGGAGTGGGTATAAATACCCTCCCAGATCCAAAGGGAGGCCAGCAAAAGTTAACCCTGAATGGACAGGACATTAACCATGTCCTATACCATGACAGTACCCCCCCCTTAATGGGGGGCCACTGGACCCCCAGGCCTCTCAGGATATCTGGCATGAAAAGCCTGTACCAGTCGATCGGCATGTACCGAACTGGCCGGAACCCATGACCGATCCTCAATGGAGTATCCCTTCCAATGAATAAGGTACTGAAGTCTCCGGCGCACCCACCGCGAATCAATGATGCGCCCTACCTCGTACTCCAGTTGACCCTCTACCAATACTGGTGGAACCACGGATGAGGGATCTTCTCTAACCGTCCCCACAGGTTTTAATAGGGACCTGTGGAAGACGTTAGATATTTTGAAGGAGGTGGGCAACTGAAGCCTGTACGCCACTGGATTGATCACCTCCACAATCTTTTATGGGCCAATAAATTTGGGGCCCAGCTTCATAGAGGGTATCTTAAGTTTGATGTTACGGGTGGACAACCAGACCTTTTCCCCCACTGTCAACACAGGACCCAACCCCCTCCTCCTGTCCGCAAAATGTTTGTACTTCTTCTGGGCTTTGGAGATGTTCCCCTGAACCTCCCTCCAAAGGTTTTTTAACTGTTGAACCATCCCCTCGGCACCAGGACAACCAGAATCCATACGGGAAAATTCCCCAAACTGCGGAACAAACCCATAATTGACCTGAAAAGGAGACTTTCCGGTAGACTGATTGATACGACAGTTGAACGCAAATTCTGCCATGGGTAAAACCTCACACCAATCTTCCTGTCTGGAGGAGGCCAGGCATCTCAGAATCTGCTCCAACGACTGATTGGTGCGTTCAGTCTGTCCGTTGGATTCCGGGTGATAGGCAGAGGAGAATGATAATGTGACCCCCAACTTCTTACAGAACGCTCTCCAAAACCTGGCCACAAACTGCACACTCCTGTCCGACACCACATTCACAGGCACTCCATCGAACCGAACTATGTGCTGTATAAACAAACGGGCCAAGGTTTCAGCAGACGGCAACGCGGGTAACGGCACAAAGTGGGCTTGCTTAGAAAATCTATCAACCACTACCCATACCACTGAATTGCCCTTGGATGAGGGAAGATTAGTGATAAAGTCCATGGACAGGTGTGTCCATGGTTTATCCAGAATTGGCAAAGGCACCAATTCCCGGCCGGCCGGACCTGAGAGCTTTTTGTTGTGAATGGGTTTGAGATGAGTTCTGAGCAGAGTCTCCCTCTGGTGGTTACAAGCGGTACTAGTGAAGATTGTGAGGACTGGGAATCAGGTGTTACTGACTGGTCTTATATAAGGGAGTCATTTTCCCATCAGGGTTGCCGGTGATCAATTGTTCTGGTCTGAATCCTTCTTTCCAGTTTCCCTTGTAGCCTGCTGTGTCGTGTCTGCATCTCCTGCTATCAGATAAGACATTTTCTTCTTTTGTGTTTGTGTTATATTTTTGCATTTTGTCCTGCACTTCTGTGGGGGCCTTCTGGGTCCCCTCCGGGGGCTTTTGCCCTCTTAGTTTGTTCAGCCACTGAGTTTTGTACTTTTGCTTTTCCAGTTTTTTTCAGTGGCTGCTGTCTTGATTTTGTTACACCAGAGAACTAATTTAGGTGGTAGAGGTCGTGTGATCTCAGGTGATTTTGAAATTAGTAGAGTTGGTGCTTTTCAGGGTTTTCTGGGATTGCAGTAAGTACCCTTCCTATCCTTTTCTATTTAGATAGTTTGGGCCCCAGCGTTTGCTCATACTATTTTCTTTCTGTGTCAGTATTTACTCTTGTCTAACCGCCATTACATGTTTGGGGGCTTTCTATT
>JARQOD010000005.1:64800697-64874138 GCA_033576555.1 Oophaga sylvatica
CCCTACAAGATCTAGGGACTGGGAGAAAAGGTGGACACCTCCTAACAGAAATTGTAGCAGGGAAAATTAAACAGAAAACAAATTACTACGAGATCCTAAGCAAAATTAAGCAAAACTGACAGAGTAAGGCACCTAAGCACCCGGCTAGCTTAAGAGTAGATAATACAATGAAGTCCAGCAAAGCCAGAAGGGCGGAGCCAGACTAAATAGGGAAAAAAGGTCATGTGACCAGCAAACTGAAACAAAATCTAACAAGAGGGTTCTAACATAAGCCTAGGGTGGAAAATAAGATTATGCCCCATATGCTGCCCCATGTATTATGCCCCACAAGATGCTCCATGTATTGTGCCCCATATGCTGCCCCATGTATTATGGCCCACAAGATGCTCCATAAGATTGTGCCCCATATGCTGCCCATGTATTGTGCCCCATAGATGCTCCATAGATTGTGCCCCCATAGATGCTCCATAGATTGTGCCCCATAGATGCTACATAGATTGTGCCCCCATAGATTATGCCCCATGGATGCTCCATAGATGGTGCCCCCATAGATGCTCCATGTATTATGCCCCATAGATGCTCCACAGATTATACCCCCATAGATACCCCATGTATTATGCCCCCATAGATGCCCCATGTATTATGCCCCCATAGATGCTCCATAGATTATGCCCCCATAGATTATGCCCCATAGATGCTCCATAGATTGTGCCCCCCATAGATTATGCCCCCATAGATGCTCCTTAGATTATGCCCCCATAGATGCTCCATGTATTATGCCCCCATAGATGCTCCATAGATTATGCCCCCATAGATGCCCCATGTATTATGCCCCCATAGATGCTCCATAGATTATTCCCCCATAGATGCTCCATAGATTATGCCCCCATAGATGCTCCATAGATTATGCCCCATAGATGCTCCATAGATTATGCCCCCATAGATGCCCCACGTATTATGCCCCATAGATGCTCCATAGATTATGCCCCCATAGATGCTCCATAGATTATGCCCCCATAGATGCTCCATAGATTATGCCCCCATAGATGCTCCATAGATTATGCCCCCATAGATGCTCCATAGATTATGCCCCCATAGATGCTCCACAGATTATGCCCCCATAGATGCCCCATGTATTATGCCCCCATAGATGCTCCATAGATTATGCCCCCATAGATGCTCCATAGATTATGCCCCCATAGATTATGCCCCTATAGATGCGCCATAGATTAGGACCCCATAGATGCTCCATAGTATAGGCCACTTATGCTGCCGCAGCTGCTGCAACAAAAAAAAAAAGACATACTCACCTCTCGTCGCTGGGTGCCAGGTGCCGGTGTCCTGAGCAGGCGGGGACACCGGCGCGCTATGGGGGACAGGTGCCGGTGTCACCGCTCGCTCAGGGCCCCGGCACCTGTGATATTTACCGGTCCTCGGTCCACCGCTGAGCGCCGCTGTCTTCCGGGTCCTCCAACAGTGAATGATCAGGCAGAGGGCGCGGCGCGCAGTAACCACGTCATCGTGCCCTCTGCCTGATCATAACAGCAAGAGGACCCGAGGACACAGCGGCGAGCAGCTGTGGAACGGGACAGGTAAATATCGCTTATACTCACCCTTCCGCCGGCGCGTCTCTGCCCTGCATATTCATGACTTTAATGAGCGGTACCACTGATGGCTGAACACTGGCGCCGGGACCATGGGAGAAGAGCAGGGGCTGCAGAGACGAGCCGGCAGGAGGGTGAGTATATAGCACAGCTGCGCTCCGCCGACCCCCTGTATATGACTCGAGTATAAGCCTAAAAAATGGGCTGAACTGAAAATCTTGGCTTATACTCGAGTATATACGGTATGTATTATACATTTTGTGCATATATTATTCAGGGTCCCCTGAAGAAGCCACATAAGCGAAACGTACGTTGGGGAATGGGACCAACGCCAGGACGGGACACTAATCATGGGTAAATACCTATAAACATACATTTATGCTCACTATATTATTTATATTAGTGCAATCTATTTGAGATTGTACTTACTCTGTTTAATGACACATGCATGTTTTATGTTTAATCAGTAGAGCTCTGTATGTTGATTAATGAGGTAACCCATTTACACCCTACATAATTTGTTGCTTTAAAGCACTTTATACGTTTTTGGACATGTCTTATTTTGCCCTATACCCTGTCCTGACTTTGGTCCCCCTTGTTTTACCTGGGATCACACTGCTATAAGACATATTTGTATCCATCATATGTCTTTACATGTTGATTAACTCTATGTGATTTTGATGTCAATAAAATTTTGTATTTAAGTTTTAATGGCATAAATTGACTCTTTGTTTCTCCTCATGATACTGGGAAGGATTCAATTGTAGATGTTTCTTTCTTCTCTTCCTTTCTAAATAAAACTTATTTGGCATCATCACTAGTGAGGAGTGAACATGCTCGGATATAGCGTTATCAGAGCATGCCCGGGTGTTATCCGAGTATCTCGGGCGTGCTCGAATAATACAAGTGCTTCTCACAAAATTAGAATATCATCAAAAAATTAATTTCAGTTCTTCAATACAAAAAGTGAAACTCATATATATATAGTCATTACAGACAGAGTGATCTATTTCAGGTGTTTATTTCTGTTAATGTTGATGATTATGGCTTACAGCCAATGAAAACCCAAAAGTCATTATCTCAGTAAATTAGAATACTTTATAACACCAGCTTGAAAAATGATTTTAAAATCTGAAATGTTGGCCTACTGAAATGTATGTTCAGTAAATGCACTCAATACTTGATCGGGGCTCCTTTTGCACCAATTACTGCATCAATGCGGCGTGGCATGGAGGCGATCAGCCTGTAGCACTGCTGAGGTGTTATGGAAGCCCAGGTTGCTTTGATAGCAGCCTTCAGCTTGTCTGCATTGTTGGGTCTGGTGTCTCTCATCTTCCTCTTGACAATACCCCATAGGTTAGGGTCAGGCGAGTTTGCTGGACAATCAAGCACAATTCATTTTTCAAATATTTCACATATTGTGCCCCCCAAAAGTTCATAAAAGACCTTTGCAAGGCATTTCAGCAATTAAGTCCTTTTTTTTCTACCCAATTTCCCAGTAACTGGGCTGGTATATTAGCCTCAGTTAGGGCTCATTCCTACTTGCAATAAAATCGGACGAATGCAATCCAATAAAAAATCGGATTCAATTTGGACCAATGTTATTCTATGATTGTGTGTTCATCTGCGTTTTTTTTTTCCAGCTCGGATCGGATCACGATCAAACTAGAAAAAAGTAGCAGATTGTAATATGAAATCAGATCGCATCCCGCAATAAAAGTCAATGGGTGCGAGAAAAAAATCACACAGCACTCGGACCATGCGTATGCTGTCCGATTTTTACACACCAATCGCATTTGAAAAGCCGTCAATTCATATGCCGGGTACAGTAAAATCACACTGACAGGTTAGAATAGAATAAATATATACACATAGAATACATAGATGTCAGTGACACACACATATATTTGTATTTATAATATAGATAGATAGATAGATAGATAGATAGATAGATAGATAGATAGATAGATAGATAGATAGATAGATGATAGATAGATAGATAGATAGATAGAAAGAAAGAAGAAAAGCCGGTAATTCATCTGCCGTGTTCTGTAAAATCACTGCAGGAGCCGACAGGATAGAATAGATGGATTACATACAGTAAATACACATAGAATAGGTAGATATATAGATGTCAGTGACGAATACAATTAGTACAGTGTGTGTGCAAATTACTGTACATG
This sequence comes from Oophaga sylvatica, assembly GCA_033576555.1. Classification (NCBI taxonomy): domain Eukaryota; kingdom Metazoa; phylum Chordata; class Amphibia; order Anura; family Dendrobatidae; genus Oophaga; species Oophaga sylvatica. The sequence goes on from JARQOD010000005.1 coordinate 64,804,485, forward strand.
TATTTAATTAATAAAAGATTATTTTTCGGAAAAAATGGCGTGGGCTCTCACACAACTTTCGTAACCAGCAGAGGGAAAGCCGACTACTGGGTGCTGATGTTTATAGCCTGGGAAGGGGTAATACCCATGGAGCTTCCCAGGCTATTAATATCAGCTTATAACCATAATCTATGGTGATAGGTGTCCCATAGAAGAAGTGATGCAAGAAAACGTGATGGTTTAAAATATATATTTTTATTGAACTTATTAAAACCAACAATAGTGAAAAGATTAAGAGGAATTTTCAAAAAATAATAAACAATCAAAGACCCAGTGACTACGATATACAAATATAGGCTAGTTGATACCGCCTTATCCTAATTCAGTAAACAATAGCCAAATGATTTATGTAACTTTTTAAAGGAGGAGCTTTCCCCAATTCCTTTATTATAAAGTGCAATAAGTGCAATAATGTGCAACAATATGCAAGGAAATAGTCATATAATTAACAACTAAGTGCAAACAAAAGGCTATTAACTACACCTGCAACTGCAGTGTGAGAAAAGGAATAAGAGGATATATAAGAACCGGTATCACAAACAGAGTGGTAGTGCAGCACCTAGCAAATTGTGCATAAAACTTGCATGTAATAAGAAACAGTGAAATCACTTAATCTAAATAGGGAATCATAATCACTATGTAGTCCCACTTACATGAAAATGTAGCACAAAGTTAGGCAAGGTGAAGTAATCCTAGACTGAGGTCTCTGAACGCCCAACGGGCACCGTTTCGCCTGGTGGCTTCTTCCGGGGCAGGAGTATGCCCGGATCCGGACAAAAACGGATACAACGCACTATCAGGCGCCATCCGGCGCTAATGAAAGTCAATGCAAAAAAAAACGCATAAGGCATTACATTTCGCCGGATGCGGTTGGACAAAAAAAGGAGGGCGCCGTCAGGCGCACAACGGATGTGTGACAGAGGCCTTAGTGCTTACTATATGCTGTATACACAACCCCTTCAGCGCCGTGTATTCAGCAATTGGTAAGGCAGAGATAGTAACAAATCATCCCTGCCTTCTCTATGGGGAATCCGGCTGTGGTGGGTCCCCGCTCACATAGATGCACAATTGTACGCAGCAGATCTATTATGCAATGATGTATTAGAATGTCATAGCAGAGCAGAACGTTGACCGTTTGAACGTACAATAATTTTGGGTGCTCCGAAACTAGTTACCAATGCAAAAAACACTGTAAATGAAAAAAAGAAAAGAAACCGGAAGTATTGCCCTTTCCATTCACCACACTTTATTTAGAAATGCAATAAAAAGTGATCAATATGTTGTATGGACCTTCCTCTCCTTCTCTCTCTTCTGATCATAGTGACCTCTTCTCTCTCCTCTGATCACACTGCCCTCTCCTCCGATCACAGTGACCCCTTCTCTCTCCACACTGCCCTCACCTCAGATCAAACTGTCCTCTCCTTCGATGATCACACTGCCATCTCATCCTCTCTCCTCTGATCACAGTGACCTCTTCTCCTCCTCCGATCACAGTGAACTTTTCTCTCTCCACACTACCCTCACCTCTCTCCTCTCATCACACTGCCCTTTCCTCTGATCACACTGCCCTCTCCTCCGATAACACTGCCCTCTCCTCCAATCACAGTGACCTCTTCTCTCTCCTCTCTCCACACAGCCCTCTCCTCTCATCACACTGCCCTCACCTCTCTCCTTCGATGATCATACTGCCGTCTCCTCCTCTCTCCTCCGATCAGTGACCTCTTCTATCTCCACACTGCCCTCACCTCTCTCCTCTCATCACACTGCCCTCTGCTCTGATCACACTGCCCTCTCCTCCGATCAGTGACCTCTTCTCTGTCCACATTGCCCTCTCCTGATCACACTGCCATCTCCTCTCTCCTACGATCATAGTGACTTCTTCTCTCTCCACACTGCCCTTTCCTGTCTCCTCTGATCACACTGCCCTTTCCTCTCTCTCCTCTGATCACACTGCCCTCTCCTCTCCTCCGATCACACTGCCCTCTTCTCCTCTCTCCTCTCATCACACTGCCCTCTCCTCCGATCACACTGCCGTCTCCTCTGATCACACTGCCCTCTCCTCTGATCACACTACCCTCTCCTCCGGTCACACTGCCCTCTCCTCCGATCACACTGCCCTTTCCTCTCCTCTGATCACACTGTCCTCTCCTCTGATCACACTGCCCTCTTCTCCCATGACACTGCCCTTTCCTCTCCTCCGGTCACTCTGCCCTCTCTCTTCTCCGATCACACTACTGTCCTTTCCACTGATCAAACTGCCCTCTCCTCCTATCACACTGCCTTCTTCTCTGATCACACTGCCCTTTCCTCTCTCTCCTCCGATCACACTGCCCTCTTCTCCTCTCTCCTCCGATCACACTGCCCTCTCCTCCGATCACACTGCCCTCTTCTCCTCTCACCTCCGATCACACTGCCCTCTCTCTTCTCCGATCACACTGTCCTCTCCTCTGATCAAACTGCCCTTCCTCTGATCAAACTGCCCTCTCCTCCTATCACACTGCCGTCTCCTCTGATCACACTGCCCTCTCCCCCTATCACACTGCCCTCTCCTCTGATCACACTGCCCTCTCCTCCGATCACACTGCCCTTTCCTCTGATCACACTGTCCTCTCCTCTCCTCTGATCACACTGCCCTCTCCTCCCATTACACTGCCCTTTCCTCTCCTCCAATCACACTGCCCTCTCTCTTCTCCGATCACACTGTCCTCTCCTCTGATCACACTGCCCTCTCCTCTGATCACAGTGCCCTCTCTCTTTTCCGATCACACTGTCCTCTCCTCTCCTCTGATCACACTGTCCTATCCTCTCTTCTCCTCTGATCACACTGTCCTCTCCTCTCTTCTCCGATCATACTGCACTCTCCTCTGATCACACTGTCCTCTCCTCTCCTCACATTGCCCTCTCCTCTCATCTCCGATCACACTGCCCTCTCCTCTGATCACACTGCCCTCTCCTCTCCGCTCTCCTCTGATCACACTGTCCTGTCCTCTCTTCTCTGATCACACTGCCCTCTCCTCTCTTCTCCGATCACACTGCCCTCTCCTCTGATCACACTGTCCTCTCCTCTCCTCACATTGCCCTCTCCTCTCATCTCCGATCACACTGCCCTCTCCTCTGATCACACTGCCCTCTCCTCTGATCACACTGCCCTCTCCTCTCCTCTCACTGCCCTCTCCTCTCCTCTCACTGCCTCTCCGCTCTCCTCTGATCACACTGTCCTCTCCTCTCTTATCACACTGCCCTCTCCTCTCTTCTCTGATCACACTGTCCTCTCCTCTCTTCTCTGATCACACTGCCCTCTCCTCTCTTCTCTGATCACACTGTCCTCTCCTATCTTCTCTGATCACACTGCCCTCTCCTCTGATCACACTGCCCTCTCCTCTCCTCAAATTGCCCTCTCCTCTCTGATCACACTGCCCTTTCCTCTGATCACACTGTCCTCTCCTCCGATCACACTGCCGTCTCCTCCGATCACACTGTCCTCTCCTCCGATAACACTGCCGTCTCCTCCAATCACACGGCCCTCTCCTCTCCTCTGATCACACGGTCCTCTCCTCTCATCACACTGTCCTCTCCTCCGACCACACTGCCCTCTCCTCTGATCACACTGCCCTCTTCTCCTCTCTCCTCCAATCACACTGCCCTCTCCTATCCTCTCTCCTCTGATCACACTGCCCTCTCCTCTGATCACACTGTCCTCTCCTCTCTCCTCCGATCACACTGCCCTCTCCTCTCCTCTGATTACACTGTCCTCTCGTCTCTCCTCTGATCACACTGCCCTCTTCTCCGATCACACTGCCCTCTCCTCTCCTCTGATCACACTGTCCTCTCCTCTCCTCTGATCACACTGCCCTCTCCTCTGATCATACTGCCCTCTCCTCCGATCACACTGCCCTCTCCTCTCCGATCACACTGCCCTCTCCGCTCCTCTCTGATCACACTGCCCTCTCCTCTCCTTTGATCACACTGCCCTCTCCTCTCCTCTGATCACACTGTTCTCTCCTCCGATCACACTGCCCTCTCCTCTCCTCTGATCACACTGTCCTCTCCTCTCGATCACACTGCCCTCTCTCTGATTACACTGCCCTGTCCTCTCCTCTCTACTCCGATCACACTGCCCTCTCCTCTCCTCACACTGCCCTCTCCTCTCCTCTGATCATACTGTCCTCTCCTCTCCTCTGATCACACTGTCCTCTCCTCTGATCACACTGCCTCTCCTCTGATCACACTGTCCTCTCCTCTCCTCTGATCATACTGTCCTCTCCTCTCCTCTGATCACACTGTCCTCTCCTCTGATCACACTGCCCTCTCCTCTGATCACACTGCCCTCTCCTCTGATCACACTGCCCTCTCCTCTTCTCTCCTCTGATCACACTGCCCTCTTCTCCTCTCTCCTCTGATCACACTGCCCTCTCCTCTCCTCTGATCACACTGCCCCTCTCTCTGATCACACTGCCCTCTCCTCTCCTCTGATCACACTGTCCTCTCCTCTGATCACACTGTCCTCTCCTCTCCTCTGATCACACTGTCCTCTCCTCTCCTCTGATCACACTGCCCTCTCCTCTGATCACACTGTCCTCTCCTCTCCTCTGATCACACTGTCCTCCCCTCTCCTCTGATCACACTGCCCTCTCCTCCGATCACACTGCCCTTTCCTCTGATCACACTGTCCTCTCCTCTCCTCTGATCACACTGCCCTCTCCTCCCATTACACTGCCCTTTCCTCTCCTCCAATCACACTGCCCTCTCTCTTCTCCGATCACACTGTCCTCTCCTCTGATCACACTGCCCTCTCCTCTGATCACAGTGCCCTCTCTCTTTTCCGATCACACTGTCCTCTCCTCTCCTCTGTTCACACTGTCCTATCCTCTCTTCTCCTCTGATCACACTGTCCTCTCCTCTCTTCTCCGATCATACTGCACTCTCCTCTGATCACACTGTCCTCTCCTCTCCTCACATTGCCCTCTCCTCTCATCTCCGATCACACTGCCCTCTCCTCTGATCACACTGCCCTCTCCTCTCCGCTCTCCTCTGATCACACTGTCCTGTCCTCTCTTCTCTGATCATACTGCCCTCTCCTCTCTTCTCCGATCACACTGCCCTCTCCTCTGATCACACTGTCCTCTCCTCTCCTCACATTGCCCTCTCCTCTCATCTCCGATCACACTGCCCTCTCCTCTGATCACACTGCCCTCTCCTCTGATCACACTGCCCTCTCCTCTCCTCTCACTGCCCTCTCCTCTCCTCTCACTGCCCTCTCCGCTCTCCTCTGATCACACTGTCCTACCTCTCTTATCACACTGCCCTCTCCTCTCTTCTCTGATCACACTGTCTCTCCTCTCTTCTCTGATCACACTGCCCTCTCCTCTCTTCTCTGATCACACTGTCCTCTCCTATCTTCTCTGATCACACTGCCCTCTCCTCTGATCACACTGCCCTCTCCTCTCCTCAAATTGCCCTCTCCTCTCTGATCACACTGCCCTTTCCTCTGATCACACTGTCCTCTCCTCCGATCACACTGCCGTCTCCTCCGATCACCACTGTCCTCTCCTCCGATAACACTGCCGTCTCCTCCAATCACACGGCCCTCTCCTCTCCTCTGATCACACGGTCCTCTCCTCTCATCACACTGTCCTCTCCTCCGACCACACTGCCCTCTCCTCTGATCACACTGCCCTCTTCTCCTCTCTCCTCCAATCACACTGCCCTCTCCTATCCTCTCTCCTCTGATCACACTGCCCTCTCCTCTGATCACACTGTCCTCTCCTCTCTCCTCCGATCACACTGCCCTCTCCTCTCCTCTGATTACACTGTCCTCTCGTCTCTCCTCTGATCACACTGCCCTCTTCTCCGATCACACTGCCCTCTCCTCTCCTCTGATCACACTGTCCTCTCCTCTCCTCTGATCACACTGCCCTCTCCTCTGATCATACTGCCCTCTCCTCCGATCACACTGCCCTCTCCTCTCCGATCACACTGCCCTCTCCGCTCCTCTCTGATCACACTGCCCTCTCCTCTCCTTTGATCACACTGCCCTCTCCTCTCCTCTGATCACACTGTTCTCTCCTCCGATCACACTGCCCTCTCCTCTCCTCTGATCACACTGTCCTCTCCTCTCCGATCACACTGCCCTCTCCTCTGATTACACTGCCCTGTCCTCTCCTCTCTACTCCGATCACACTGCCCTCTCCTCTCCTCACACTGCCCTCTCCTCTCCTCTCCTCTGATCATACTGTCCTCTCCTCTCCTCTGATCACACTGTCCTCTCCTCTGATCACACTGCCCTCTCCTCTGATCACACTGTCCTCTCCTCTCCTCTGATCATACTGTCCTCTCCTCTCCTCTGATCACACTGTCCTCTCCTCTGATCACACTGCCCTCTCCTCTGATCACACTGCCCTCTCCTCTGATCACACTGCCCTCTCCTCTTCTCTCCTCTGATCACACTGCCCTCTTCTCCTCTCTCCTCTGATCACACTGCCCTCTCCTCTCCTCTGATCACACTGCCCTCTCCTCTGATCACACTGCCCTCTCCTCTCCTCTGATCACACTGTCCTCTCCTCTGATCACACTGTCCTCTCCTCTCCTCTGATCACACTGTCCTCTCCTCTCCTCTGATCACACTGCCCTCTCCTCTCCTCTGATCACACTGTCCTCTCCTCTGATCACACTGTCCTCTCCTCTCCTCTGATCACACTGTCCTCTCCTCTCCTCTGATCACACTGCTGTGTAGCCCTGGTGTTAGGCACACGCAGTACCCTGGAGAGTGTGTGGCGAGACAGCAGTTTAATGCTAAATATCCATTCACTCAACATATACTAGACACACCCTTAGGGTAGTGTAGTTTACTCTTGAGGGAGTGGTCAAGGTGTGTGTGTTGAGTGATTTAGTCAGTGTCCAGACTTCAGAGAGAGAGGTCTAAAAGTCTGTGTCTGGACTTCAGAGAGAGAAGACGTCTGGAGGGAGGAAGCAGTCCAGATTGCTCTATCATCAGTTCGGAAAGTGGAGTCTAGTACAGGTGGTTTAATTCACCTTAGCCTAGTCAGAGCTGTACCTCATCAGAATACACTGGAAGGAAAGAAGAAGTTTAGTGCAGAAAGTCTTCAGTATCCTGTCTAAAGGACGGTGTAAGGTTCAGAGACGTGCTCCTGCCTATTGATAACTGAGCATCTGTAACTAACTTTGAAGTGAAGGAAAAGAAAGAAGTGACTGCTCGACCCTTGGCTAGTGCGAGTGCTTATGTTACCAGCGAGGACAAGGCGAAAGGCACAGTGGTTTATTGGAATAGTGCTTACGGATTGAAGAAGTCCTGCACATTGCAACCGGTCACTGGGGACCGAAGGATCACTATTGTTACAAGCATAGTGGTAAGAAAACCAGGAATTTACCGGACCTTAGGTCGCGGCAAACAAGCCCCTTATAGTCAGTACGTAACTGGGGTCAGGGGGAGTGAAGACTTTGAGTCAGTGCACGATAAGATAAGAATTCAGCTCCCTCGCAGGAAGGCTCCTAACACAAAACTGACTGGGTAGTACAGCTATGGATTAGCTGGAGTTATTGAGGGAACTACGCTTCAGGCTGGTTGTACTCATTGTATTGGAAGTAAAGGAGGCCCCTAACTTGTCCAGCTGCTGTCTCAAGATACACTCTCCTTGGATCAGCCTCCCTGGGACCTGCCTGAACATCTTACAAGTAAAGGTATGGAAAGACGCTGACTGTGTGAGACTGTGTTCTTTATCTGCACCCGACTTCACCAACTTCATAGACTTTGAGGGACCAGTCCCACCTGTAGGGGACCCGACATCTAGCTGCCTCACCATCCCCTCAGAGATCTATAGCAGCGCTGGTACAAATTACCAGAATACTACAGGTGGCGTCACGAACTGTATATAAATCTATCCCCTGTAAATATACCCCCCAACATACGCCAGACCGCCAGGGCCACAGACCGAGCCACCGCTACCTGTGACAAATCCCATAGACTTCTACGGGCTCGGCTCTGAGTACCCCATTGCCCTGGTAATCCACAATTGTGGTGGCGGGTCGACACAAATTGGCGTCACGAACAGGATACGAAACTTGCAGCATTGCGAGCCCTGTGTGCCTGTGGAGTGCTTTTGTGAAAAAGGACTGTTTGCACTTTTGGCGCCAAAATCGCCATTTTTGTCGCCATATTCGCGCCCTCAGGCGCTGGAGAAGAAGGTGGGCGTACCTTCGTGGGCGTCTACCCCCCTGTGGCGCGAAGAAAATGCCTGCCCTCTCAAAGTGCTATTACAATATGCGATCCTGCCCTACAGCAAAGGAGGTCCGCCTCCTCTTCACCTTCCCTGCGAGGAGGAGGAGACGCAAACCCCACCTCCACGGAAGAGACCGGATGTCTCCGCAGGAAGAAGATAGAATCTTCTGGAACATCATGGAAGCAGGACGTGTGCAGCCGAGCAGGGAAGCGGAGGAAGGCAGGCCCCGTGCCCCAGCCAAGCTGCCACCAGCACCGGAGTTATCCGTGGTCCTGCACCTGCAGCAGGCGTTGCTAGAGATTCAAGAAGAAAATGCACGCCTGAAGAAGATGGTCCAGTACCAACCTGGCTTTGAAGAGATCGAGAGACGCCGGCGTACCCTGGAACAGCGGAGGCTGTGGGACACGGTGATCTCTCCCCTCAACGACCCCCCACGATTCCAGCTACCGAAGATTCTGCTGCCCAAGGCGAAGGAGCAACCGGAGGCTGCCCCCGAAAGTACCAATCCTGATCCCACCGGTGAAGCGGTGGAGGCGAAGGAGGTTGAGGAGGTACCGCCAGTTCCGGAACGCCCGCCCGGCCAGGAGGCCGCAGCAGATGATCGGTCCCCGGCAGGGACACCGGAGGGGTCCTGTCCGTCGTTACCAGACGTCGACTGGGACGAGATGGCGCGCCTGGATGACGTCGCCTACACCGCCCAGTGGGAATATGAGTGGCAGCGTCGTAAGGAGAAGCAGAAACGCCAGCAGGAGGAAGAGCGGGAAGCTCAGCGGAATCGTCAGCGACAACATGCAGAGCTGATCGCGGACAAGGAAAGTGTCCGGAGAGAGAAAGGTACCCTGAGGGAACCGCGGCGGCAGGGGTGTGTGACTGAGTTCCAGCTCCGGAAGGGCTGGGGCTTCATCCGTGAACCGGGCCTCTACCCAGGGGTCTTTGTCAGCAGGCGTGACGTAGAATCCCACCTACCGCAAGGCCATCCCGGGAGGGACTTAGTAAATGGAGACCTCGTCACGTACACACGGCATTGGGGAATGAAGGGATGGTATGCCCTTAACGTCACCATCGTCCGTGACCCCGTCCCCGACGCAGGTAACGTCACCACTACCGCAGCGTCCCCGTCTCCAGCTCAAGCAGTATCCGGCCGTGCCCCAGCATCGCCCCCTGCAAATTCATCGCAACTAGCGACCCAGATTTCATCGCAAAGGAAAGCCACCTCTACATCGCAACATGCGACCCAGTCTCAATCGCAATCCATGACACGGTCCATATCGTTAACTGTGATTGAAACGCAATCGGTGTCACGTGAGGAGAATGTACCCGTTGCGCCCCTAGAGGTTCGCACGAGAACTGTGGCGACCCAGACCCTAATCGCAGCGCATGATTTGCTAGTCCTGGGAACTAGGGCCCATTGCATTGTTCCAGCCCCCGGGGTGGAAAGTGTATTATTTGAAAATGAATAGATAGAAAAGGAGAATCGGTGAGATCCATATCGGGTCTACCATAAGTAAAAAGTTTGAGAATGTTTTATAAAGTTTTGCATATATATTTTGCTAACCGTAGAATGCCCGGCTGGGTAATCAGAAAAAGTTTGCACTTTAGTATAATAATGTGATATTATATCTGCGTCTTTGGTTTTACAATGGACTTTGAGGTTGAGGACTGTGCTAACCCAGAACTTATTTGTACATAGTTGCGCTTCGGTGCCTTATTTTGGTTTTACATAAACCAGCACAACTACCTCTGAATACAAAAAACCCGTGTGGTGTGGCACTGAGTGAGGTCTGCATTTGGATGTCCTGCAGCCCACCCAGGACCCACGTTGAAGGTTTGGTGCGGGTCCTTCACAAGTATATTGTATATTTATTGAATGCTATTTAATATTTGTATTCCTATATATAATGTTATTGTTCGCAACGTTCAAGATATCCTCACCTCCCGGATGGGACGAACCAATGTTAATTGTTTAATGTTTTCATGCATAAACAAAATGTCTCTTTTGTATTTTACAGCCCGGGAGTGCTGTCTTTTACCATGGGGGAATGTGTAGCCCTGGTGTTAGGCACACGCAGTACCCTGGAGAGTGTGTGGCGAGACAGCAGTTTAATGCTAAATATCCATTCACTCAACATATACTAGACACACCCTTAGGGTAGTGTAGTTTACTCTTGAGGGAGTGGTCAAGGTGTGTGTGTTGAGTGATTTAGTCAGTGTCCAGACTTCAGAGAGAGAGGTCTAAAAGTCTGTGTCTGGACTTCAGAGAGAGAAGACGTCTGGAGGGAGGAAGCAGTCCAGATTGCTCTATCATCAGTTCGGAAAGTGGAGTCTAGTACAGGTGGTTTAATTCACCTTAGCCTAGTCAGAGCTGTACCTCATCAGAATACACTGGAAGGAAAGAAGAAGTTTAGTGAAGAAAGTCTTCAGTATCCTGTCTAAAGGACGGTGTAAGGTTCAGAGACGTGCTCCTGCCTATTGATAACTGAGCATCTGTAACTAACTTTGAAGTGAAGGAAAAGAAAGAAGTGACTGCTCGACCCTTGGCTAGTGCGAGTGCTTATGTTACCAGCGAGGACAAGGCGAAAGGCACAGTGGTTTATTGGAATAGTGCTTACGGATTGAAGAAGTCCTGCACATTGCAACCGGTCACTGGGGACCGAAGGATCACTATTGTTACAAGCATAGTGGTAAGAAAACCAGGAATTTACCGGACCTTAGGTCGCGGCAAACAAGCCCCTTATAGTCAGTACGTAACTGGGGTCAGGGGGAGTGAAGACTTTGAGTCAGTGCACGATAAGATAAGAATTCAGCTCCCTCGCAGGAAGGCTCCTAACACAAAACTGACTGGGCAGTACAGCTATGGATTAGCTGGAGTTATTGAGGGAACTACGCTTCAGGCTGGTTGTACTCATTGTATTGGAAGTAAAGGAGGCCCCTAACTTGTCCAGCTGCTGTCTCAAGATACACTCTCCTTGGATCAGCCTCCCTGGGACCTGCCTGAACATCTTACAAGTAAAGGTATGGAAAGACGCTGACCGTGTGAGACTGTGTTCTTTATCTGCACCCGACTTCACCAACTTCATAGACTTTGAGGGACCAGTCCCACCTGTAGGGGACCCGACATCTAGCTGCCTCACCATCCCTCAGAGATCTATAGCAGCGCTGGTACAAATTACCAGAATACTACAGGTGGCGTCACGAACTGTATATAAATCTATCCCCTGTAAATATCCCCCAACATACGCCAGACCGCCAGGGCCACAGACCGAGCCACCGCTACCTGTGACAAATCCCATAGACTTCTACGGGCTCGGCTCTGAGTACCCCATTGCCCTGGTAATCCACAATTGTGGTGGCGGGTCGACACACTGCCCTCTCCTCTCCTCTGATCACACTGCCGTCTCCTCCCTCTCCTCTGATCACACTGCGCACCACAAACCACAGCAAAAAGAAAACAGAACCATGTGGTAAACGTCACGTGATCATCACTCCGTGGCCAATAACAGCAGAGTCTGGGTGCGGTCTTCGAGATTCAACCAATAAGCACACTGGTGGGCGGGGCTGAAGGCGCCATTGCCATAAGAAGACAGCGCAGAGTAGACTTCCGTCAAGTGCTGGGTTCTTCCATGTAGCGCGGACAGCGGCTGCTCAGGTAGCGGGTGTGGGGGAGGGCGGAGCATGCTGGGAGTAGTAGTTCTCCAGCGGTAGCAGGCGCTGTGGTTTAGTTCTGTGACTGCAGTGTGTAGCGCGCTCTGCTAGAGCTGTCTGTGCGGCATCTATAGATTATCTGTGATGTTATCGTCCACACTCCATACTGTCTCCTGTCCCGCTCATCGGAGGTCCCTACAGAGCCCCACCGGGCGGCCGGAGCAATGCCCTGACCAAGGGGTGTGCCAGGTGTCCTGCAGAGCCCCCCTTCACCCGTGCAGAGCCCCCCTTCACCCGTGCCTAGCCCCCCCTTCACCCGTGCCTACCCCCCTTCACCCGTGCCTAGCCCCCCTTCACCCGTGCCTAGCCCCCCCTTCACCCGTGCCTAGCCCCCCCTTCACCCGTGCCTAGCCCCCCCTTCACCCGTGCCTAGCCCCCCCTTCACCCGTGCCTAGCCCCCCTTCACCCGTGCCTAGCCCCCCTTCACCCGTGCAGAGCCCCCCTTCACCCGTGCAGAGCCCCCCTTCACCCGTGCCTAGCCCCCCCTTCACCCGTGCCTAGCCCCCCCTTCACCCGTGCCTAGCCCCCCCTTCACCCGTGCCTAGCCCCCCCTTCACCCGTGCCTAGCCCCCCTTCACCCGTGCCTAGCCCCCCCTTCACCCGTGCAGAGCCCCCCTTCACCCGTGCAGAGCCCCCCTTCACCCGTGCAGGGCCCCCCCTCACCCGTACAGAGCCTCCCCCTCACCCGTACAGAGCCTCCCCTTCACCCGTGCAGAGCCCCTCCTTCACCCGTGCAGAGCCCCCCTTCACCCTTGCAGAGCCCCCCCCTCACCCGTACAGAGCCTCCCCTTCACCCGTGCAGAGCCCCCCCTTCACCCGTGCAGAGCCCCCCCTTCACCCGTGCAGAGCCCCCCCTTCACTTGGGCAGAGGAGGAGGTTCTGGTGTTCTATGTCAACTCTGTGATAAACTCTTACCCTCTTACCTTGGGGTCTTCCACTTTGTGATGATGCAGTAGAATCGGGGTAAAGCCGCATTGGGAATTAAGCTGCGTGGTGACTATTAATAAGTGAATCCTGACTGGTGTGAACAAAGCCTAATGCATGCATCAAGTGACTAATATGTGGCCTAACAGGACTACAATTCCCAGCAGGATAATCATGCCGTTTCTGGGTCAAGATTGGCGTTCTCCAGGTTGGAGCTGGATGAAAACAGAGGATGGATGGAAACGATGTGAATTCCCCTGTGATGACTTTGAAAGGAACAACTTCAATCTTCACCTGTGAGTTCAGCAGCCGCACTTCTCCTCCTTCGCCGTCACATCGGTCTCCACCGCCCTTCCTTCGCCGTCACCATCGGTCTCCACCGCCCTTCCTTCGCCGTCCACATCGGTCTCCACCGCCCTTCCTTCGCCGTCCGCATCGGTCTCCACCGCCCCTCCTTCGCCGTCCGCATCGGTCTCCACCGCCCCTCCTTCGCCGTCCGCATCGGTCTCCACCGCCCCTCCTTCGCCGTCCGCATCGGTCTCCACCGCCCCTCCTTCGCCGTCCGCATCGGTCTCCACCGCCCCTCCTTCGCCGTCCGCATCGGTCTCCACCTCCCCTCCTTCGCCGTCCGCATCGGTCTCCACCGCCCTTCCTTCGCCGTCCGCATCGGTCTCCACCGCCCTTCCTTCGCCGTCCGCATCGGTCTCCACCGCCCCTCCTTCGCCGTCCGCATCGGTCTCCACCGCCCCTCCTTCGCCGTCCGCATCGGTCTCCACCGCCCCTCCTTCGCCGTCCGCATCGGTCTCCACCGCCCCTCCTTCGCCGTCCGCATCGGTCTCCACCGCCCCTCCTTCGCCGTCCGCATCGGTCTCCACCGCCCCTCCTTCGCCGTCCGCATCGGTCTCCACCGCCCCTCCTTCGCCGTCCGCATCGGTCTCCACCGCCCCTATTTCATTGTCAATATAGCTACACATCCATTCATTCTCCTTGGGGCTGCGCTCAGCTTTTTCTGGCAGTCCCATAAAGAGTGAATGGAGCGGTGGTCAGGTGTCTTTTACCTGCCACTCCATTTTATAATGGAGATAATCGTGTCCCATCAGGAATGAAACTTCCTTGTTCTGCCCATCGGTTGAGGTCCCAGCAGACAGATAGCCACTGATCAGCAAGTTACCACCCTTCTCAGGGCTTCACTGGCTCCCACACACCTTCCCCTAACAAGTATTGCCCTTTGTATACAGTGGGCTAAAAAAATAAAAAAAGAGCATACTGACTGCACAATATGTACTTTTATGCGGATCGAGCCTAATATCATCGGCAAGTTGGCTGTTAAAAATAATTCCAAGATTCTATCAGTTTGTACAATATCCCCAGAATAACCAAGACTTATCTTCAGTTTGTTTTCTATCTCAGGTTAAATATTAATGATGGCGAAACCTTTGAGACTGAAAGCTGCTCTCTACCCCCGACGAAAAGTGAAAAGGAGCAATTCAATAACACTACAAAGTCGCAGTGTAAGAACAGCATGTGCTCATTTATGGTGTGGCAATTTCCTCTTATCGACTTTCCTTCTTAAAGGGACTCTGTTAGCAAAAATGACTGTGCAAACCCAGTACAGGCGCTCGGTGCTCCATGGCGGCCCATCATTTATATCCACCTTCCCACCTGCTGGTTTACCATCTATCTCCTCCCTTCTGTGGCTGTATGAAGCCAGAGCTGTCAATCAAAGAGGGAGAGGTGGGAAGGTGCAGTTAAATATTTGATCACGCCATGGTGCACCGAGCACCTGTGCTTGGTTTGAACAGTCATTCTGTGCTGATAGTCTTTTTAAGCTGCACGGTCTCCTTCACTTTGAAACTCTCACCAGCCTAGACATGGACACATTTCTTACAAATCTAGGGCCTATGTGAATAATATCCAATGAGGTTTGACAACCCTAATAAACCGTAGGTTACAAATCTGGGGCCACTGGTATAAAAGTACCGGCCACACTAAATACGGTCGTGTTAGTAATATTCCCATATACCTCACATGACTGCTGGTTCACAATAGATATAGGGGCATGTTCGAATTCAAATCTTCTCGAAAATTGTAATCCATTGTTGCATTGTGTCCGCCACAGTTGCGGTATTGACGCTCTCTGTCTAATAGGGGAGTCTAGCATAGGAGACCCCCTCTATGCCTTGTGTCTTTATATAGCCTATGGGCTGCTATCAGATCATTAAAATGATAAAATTCTGCTTGTCTTGGCACCTCTCGGGTGGATTTAGGGTGTCACTACATGCAGAGGTAATCTGCTATTCCTCATTTCAGTGGGTGCCGTAAATACATATGATCAATTCAGAGTGGAAACCTCAGCACCACAGAAAAGGGGTGAGACTATAGGTATTGTGCTAGTGTAATTTATTTTGATGCAGCAAAGAGTCAAAACAGATAAGGTCCAACATTCTCAGTCAACAATTACACTTGCAGCAAGACCTATGGTCTCATCCGTTTTCTGTGGTGCTGAGGTTCCCACTTAGTCTGGACCACGGGTCCTTTTCTCGTGTATACTGTTCTCAATGACATTGTTGCCAATCTTTCTCCTGTTAAGTTCACAGACACATTCACATAAAGTGCCCACAGATCGCTGCTGCAGATTTTCGGATCTCCAGTGGCCCATTATCCAATACAGTCTATTGTGGGATGATGCAACCCGTTATCTGTAATGGGATGGCATTATGAGCACTCCCATAACCCTGGAGGAAAGTGATGTAATCCTTAAAGTAAGCGTGCAACAAGTTAAAGTGCACCTGTCATCAGATTTGGCCAATATGAGTTAAAGCCACTGCCATTCAGGGCTTATCTACAGCATTCTATAATGCTGTAGATAAGCCCCCGGTCCGACCTGCAAGAGAAGAAAAATACTTTTATCATACTCACCCGGGGCCTCCCATCTTCTTGCGATTCCGCTCTCCTGCTTGCTTCATGGCTCCCCGGCATCGCGCTCCTGTGCAGGCGTACTTTTCCTCTGCCCTCAACAGAGCAGAGTAGAGTAGAGTACTGCAGTGCGCAGGAGCCGGGAAAGATCAGAGGCCCAGTGCCTGCGCACTGCTGTACTTTCCTCTGCCCTCAAAAGAGCAGATAAGTACGCCTGCACAGGAGCGCGATGCCAGGGAGCCATGAAGCAAGCAGGAGGCGGCATCGCAAGAAGATGGAAGTGCCGGACCTGCGACACCCATAGGACTGGACCCGGACCTGCGACACCCATAGGACTGGACCCGGACCTGCGACACCCATAGGACTGGACCCGGACCTGCGACACCCATAGGACTGGACCCGGACCTGCGACACCCATTGGACTGGACCCGGACCTGCGACACCCATTGGACTGGACCCGGACCTGCGACACCCATAGGACTGGACCCGGACCTGCGACACCCATAGGACTGGACCCGGACCTGCGACACCCATAGGACCGGCCCGCCCCCCAGGTGAGTATAATAAAACTTATTTTTCTTCTCTTGCAGGTCGGATCGGGAGGCAGATATACAGCATTATAGATTGCTGTACATAAGCCCTGAAAGGCAGTGGCGAAACTCATATTGGCCAAACCTGATGACAGGTTCGCTTTAAGGTTCATTTTATACTGCACAATTATCATGAATGAGCAATCCTAGGAACACTCATTTCACGATAATCATGGAGTGTAATCTGGCTGCTGATCACCCGACGAACAAGCAAAACGTTCATTGTTCGTCGGGTGAAATGATTTTTTGGTTTGTACAAATGATCATCGCTCTCGGCAGCGCATCTTCTAGTGTAAACAGCACTCTTGCTGCTGAAAACTATGGCAGCCAATGATCACTCATTGACCTGTTACTGACTGTTTGGTGAACAGCTGAAAAGCTATCTGCCTGACTAAGCAGGATATTCAATGACCACCAATCGTCAAATATTTACGGATCAACACAGTCGTTTAAGGGTATTCGAGTGGTGTAATTGCACCCGTAGAGGTTCAGCTTTGATCACTCGGTGAACTGTAAATTGGGAGAATGGCTTTAACGTTACATGTTGTATTTTTTTCCACATTAGACTTTTACCAAGAGAAGTGGATATATGTGCACAAAGAAAGTACAAGAGAAGTAAGTACCTGTGGGTGCAATTTGTTTTACTACTTGTCCTATCTAATGTGCCCTTTATTCATGAGTAATACACGTATGGGGTGACAATTATTTATAAATATTTTTTTCTTCTAAACTTAAATGGTTTTCAGGGCTAATGATATTTATGACCGATCCTCAGGTTAGGTCATTAATATTAGATTGGTGGTCCAACTGATGAGCTGTTATCAGCTCCGGTGGTGGTCCGATAGAAAGAGTGAACAGAACGGCTCCGTTCATTATGTAGTGTCCGCTATTGAAGGCTGCAGCTCGGCTCTTTTCATTATTTAGTGTCCGCTGCTGAGGGCTGCAGTGCAGCTCCGTTCATTATGTAGTGTCCACTTCCGAGAGTTTGCAGCTCTGCTCCGTTCGTTATGTAGTGTCCGTTGCCGAGGGTTTGCAGCTCTGCTCCGTTCATTGTGTAGTCTCCGCTGCCCAGGGTTTGTAGCTCTGCTCCTTTCGTTATGTAGTCTCCGCTGCCGAGGGTTTGTAGCTCTGCTCCGTTCGTTATGTAGTCTCCGCTGCCGAGGGTTTGCAGCTCTGCTCCGTTCGTTATGTAGTCTCCGCTGCTGAGGGTTTGCAGCTCTGCTCCGTTCGTTATGTAGTCTCCGCTGCCGAGGGTTTGCAGCTCTGCTCCGTTCGTTATGTAGTCTCCGCTGCCGAGGGTTTGCAGCTCTGCTCCGTTCGTTATGTAGTCTCCGCTGCTGAGGGCTGCAGCTCTGCTCCGTTCGTTATGTAGTCTCCGCTGCTGAGGGTTTGCAGCTCTGCTCCGTTCGTTATGTAGTCTCCGCTGCTGAGGGTTTGCAGCTCTGCTCCGTTTGTTATGTAGTCTCCGCTGCCGAGGGTTTGCAGCTCTGCTCCGTTTGTTATGTAGTCTCCGCTGCCGAGGGTTTGCAGCTCTGCTCCGTTCGTTATGTAGTCTCCGCTGCTGAGGGTTTGCAGCTCTGCTCCGTTTGTTATGTAGTCTCCGCTGCCGAGGGTTTGCAGCTCTGCTCCGTTCGTTATGTAGTCTCCGCTGCCGAGGGTTTGCAGCTCTGCTCCGTTCGTTATGTAGTCTCCGCTGCTGAGGGTTTGCAGCTCTGCTCCGTTCGTTATGTAGTCTCCGCTGCCGAGGGTTTGCAGCTCTGCTCCGTTCGTTATGTAGTCTCCGCTGCTGAGGGTTTGGAGCTCTGCTCCGTTCGTTATGTAGTCTCCGCTGCTGAGGGTTTGGAGCTCTGCTCCGTTCGTTATGTAGTCTCCGCTGCTGAGGGTTTGGAGCTCTGCTCCGTTCGTTATGTAGTCTCCGCTGCTGAGGGTTTGTAGCTCTGTTCCGTTCGTTATGTAGTCTCCGCTGCCGAGGGTTTGCAGCTCTGCTCCGTTCGTTATGTAGTCTCCGCTGCTGAGGGTTTGTAGCTCTGCTCCGTTCGTTATGTAGTCTCCGCTGCTGAGGGTTTGGAGCTCTGCTCCGTTCGTTATGTAGTCTCCGCTGCTGAGGGTTTGGAGCTCTGCTCCGTTCGTTATGTAGTCTCCGCTGCCGAGGGTTTGCAGCTCTGCTCCGTTCGTTATGTAGTCTCCGCTGCTGAGGGTTTGGAGCTCTGCTCCGTTCGTTATGTAGTCTCCGCTGCTGAGGGTTTGGAGCTCTGCTCCGTTCGTTATGTAGTCTCTGCTGCTGAGGGTTTGTAGCTCTGCTCCGTTCGTTATGTAGTCTCCGCTGCTGAGGGTTTGTAGCTCTGTTCCGTTCGTTATGTAGTCTCCGCTGCTGAGGGTTTGTAGCTCTGTTCCGTTCGTTATGTAGTCTCCGCTGCCGAGGGTTTGCAGCTCTGCTCCGTTCGTTATGTAGTCTCCGCTGCTGAGGGTTTGGAGCTCTGCTCCGTTCGTTATGTAGTCTCCGCTGCTGAGGGTTTGGAGCTCTGCTCCGTTCGTTATGTAGTCTCCGCTGCTGAGGGTTTGGAGCTCTGCTCCGTTCGTTATGTAGTCTCCGCTGCTGAGGGTTTGTAGCTCTGTTCCGTTCGTTATGTAGTCTCCGCTGCTGAGGGTTTGTAGCTCTGCTCCGTTCGTTATGTAGTCTCCGCTGCTGAGGGTTTGTAGCTCTGTTCCGTTCGTTATGTAGTCTCCGCTGCTGAGGGTTTGTAGCTCTGTTCCGTTCGTTATGTAGTCTCCGCTGCCGAGGGTTTGCAGCTCTGCTCCGTTCGTTATGTAGTCTCCGCTGCTGAGGGTTTGGAGCTCTGCTCCGTTCGTTATGTAGTCTCCGCTGCTGAGGGTTTGGAGCTCTGCTCCGTTCGTTATGTAGTCTCCGCTGCTGAGGGTTTGGAGCTCTGCTCCGTTCGTTATGTAGTCTCCGCTGCTGAGGGTTTGTAGCTCTGTTCCGTTCGTTATGTAGTCTCCGCTGCCGAGGGTTTGCAGCTCTGCTCCGTTCGTTATGTAGTCTCCGCTGCCGAGAGTTTGCAGCTCTGCTCCGTTCGTTATGTAGTCTCCGCTGCTGAGGGTTTGGAGCTCTGCTCCGTTCGTTATGTAGTCTCCGCTGCTGAGGGTTTGGAGCTCTGCTCCGTTCGTTATGTAGTCTCCGCTGCTGAGGGTTTGGAGCTCTGTTCCGTTCGTTATGTAGTCTCCGCTGCTGAGGGTTTGTAGCTCTGCTCCGTTCGTTATGTAGTCTCCGCTGCTGAGGGTTTGGAGCTCTGCTCCGTTCGTTATGTAGTCTCCGCTGCTGAGGGTTTGTAGCTCTGTTCCGTTCGTTATGTAGTCTCCGCTGCCGAGGGTTTGGAGCTCTGCTCCGTTCGTTATGTAGTCTCCGCTGCCGAGGGTTTGCAGCTCTGCTCCGTTCGTTATGTAGTCTCCGCTGCTGAGGGCTGCAGCTTATCTCCTATGTAGTCATTACACAGGGTACAGTGCTATGCTTCTGCTGGAGCTGACGACAGCTGATCAGTGGGGATGTCGGGTGTCAGTTTCTTCCATAAATCTGATGAGACTTTATATTTTTAAGTTTATGGGTGTGCAAAAGAAAAACACCGGATGCCAAACAGATCCAGAGTTTGGCATCCAATTTTTATGGAGACATTGCAATTCTGTAATGTAGGAAACTGTAAATGATAACTGCTTTTATTAAAAAATGGATTGCACATGGATGACACTTGAGAAAATCGTCCCTGTTCTCTGGATAAAACTGAACGATTTTTTTTTTTTTTTTTTGCATCTGCTAATGTGAGCCTACCATTGCAGCTTGTGATGTAAAACCTCTTGTTTTGCTGCAGAGACACGGGTACTGTACCTTGGGCGAAGCCTTTAATCGTTTAGACTTTTCAAGTGCAATCCAGGACATCCGAAGGTTCAATTATGTCGCTACAGTAAGTTATGTCATCTTATTATTTATGTGGGAGATGTTATCAGTGACATGGCTTGCGTGACTCTACGTGCGCTTTAAAGTTGATGCACCTCAGAGTGTTGTCTGCAAAGTTCAATGATAACTTGTTTGGGCGGCTTCACTGTGTCCAGATATCTGCATCATGGGAAGAGAAGGGTCAGGCATATTGGATTTTGGCAATTGCAGGAAAAAGAGGAAATATTTCAGTTTCTGGTAAAAATTTTCAGAGTAATCATTATGCCATCAAAAAAAATTAAAAATATAATGAACAGGAGCAAGTGACTTGTTTTGAAAACAGTTGTTCTTTATCAAGCTTACCATATTGGATTTCGGCAGTCTTTACCATTTTCTTCTCTTTGGAGAATGAACTACTGCCAAAATGGTTATTTGGCAGCTTCTCCCTTACAGCAGACGTACAGTCGGTCGCTATGAGCGTGCATGTTTATTAGGAGGATTCGGCCTACAAATATTCATCATGGTCCAAATTCACCTTCACCCCCTAGAGTGTTGCGGTGGTCATTTACGCTAGACGAATGTCAGCCTGTCTGTGCGGGTGTTGGAACATTTTACCCCAATGGTAAAGGTGACCTCTGACCTCTCTCAAGATTGTTTGTTTTTTTTGTTTGTTTTAATCTTTTGTTTTGTGTCTTTATGCATCGTAAATATTAAAGAAGTTGTCAAGGATTAATTTTTGAGTAAATCTATGCAAATGTATAAAACAACAAACCTCACTGTGCTGCTCTGCTACTGCCCAGGTTTTTGTTGCCGGCTGCAGCAGTGATTTTACAACTATAGTTAAGCGAATATGTTTGGAATCAGTCGCGGAATCTAAATTTGCCATATTGGTACAGTATTCATGCTGAATGTATGTTTGATTCCAAACATATTCATTAGTTTCTACTCCCATGGACTCTAATGACGTTCGGCTGTGTTCAACGGATATTGCAGAAACAATAATCGCTGCCGATCGTATTCGGAACCGAATACGAACAAATTCTCTCAACTCTAGTTACAGCTACAGCTGGTGAACCGCTGCTCATCTGAGCAGCTCATGCCGACTACAGCGGCTGTAGTGGTCACATTTGATGGAGTCATTTACATCACTGCTTACCTTGACCACAAAGGCCGGGTGGCGCTGGATCGGGGTAGGAGAAGTGTAGCGGTATTTGTTGTTTCTTGCATCTGCATGGCTATTCTGAGGTGGGGGGGATCCCGGACAACCCCTGTAAAGGGACTCTGTCAGCACAGAATAGATGCTCCATCCAAACACAGGCGCTCGGTGCTCCAAACATTTCAGTGCATCTTTCCACCTGCTTGTTTTTCCTCTATCTCCATCCTTATCTGGCTGTTTGAAACCAGAGCTGTCAATCAAAGACGGGAGGTCAAGAGTGAGGAAAAACAAGTAGGTGGTCAGGGGCGCTTAAAGAGTAACTGTCGCTTTTTAATTTTTATTCCATAAATCAACAGTACACATGTAAATAATAAACTTTGTAAGATATCTTATCAGAGAAATCTGCTTCTTTCTCTGCCAGGATTGATCGGCCATTATCGACATTCTCAATTCTAAGATAAAATCTGCATTACTGAGACGGCGGTTGCTACGGATACAATTCTATCTAGATAGGAGGAAGGAGGAGCTCTAGCTCCTCCCTAATCCCGCGTACATCTTATCAGTAGCAGCCGCCATCTCGTATCTCGGTAATGGGAAAGGCTGCACCGTGACCGCTGTGGAGGTGATCTCTTCCATGTGCCTGCGCCATGTTGAAGCAGGTTATATGACGTCACAAACAATCCCCCCTCCCCCGCAACTACAATCAGTGTGATTGGCTGTTCACAATCCGATTGCCTGAAACACTGATGTCCAGCCTAGGATCGGTGCTGTAAGAGCACCGATAATAGGCTGGAGCCTAGCAACC
The DNA here is from genome assembly GCA_033576555.1 of Oophaga sylvatica. Lineage (NCBI taxonomy): Eukaryota > Metazoa > Chordata > Amphibia > Anura > Dendrobatidae > Oophaga > Oophaga sylvatica. Next base: position 64,826,779 of record JARQOD010000005.1, read on the forward strand.
ACGGAGTCACCAGAGCCAGCTCTGATTGGTGTGATTGACATCGATTGCACCAGTCAGAAGGCCCAGATGCGATCTGACCCCACAGTGACCCCTCTTAACTTCCTCATTCCAGCCTGAGGATGTTACAGAGCAGTCACTGTGCTGATCTGTCGCGCTGTGCTGGGCCTTGTGGTGCCAGGGCATCAAGCCAGTGCATCACTGCTGTTCCTGCTCTTGCTGTTTCTGAAGAAAGAAGCGTTGCTGATCCTTGCCTGATCTTTCCTAATCTACCCCTGCCACCGAGGGCTGATCAGTACTTGATTGCTCAACTTTTGGCAATTTTTTTTTTATTTACGTGCATCCTGCAGCCGCTGAGCATTGATCACAATGAGGTGGTCCTTTACAAAAAAAAATAGGTTTATAAATTTGTTGGAAAAATGAGTAATCACTGATAAATTTTTAACCCTTAACTTCCTAACGAAAATAAATTTTGTTTAAAAAGTTTTGCTGATGTGTAGACATGTGGGAAATACTGTGCCTACAAGTAGTATTCAACCCCCTGCAGATTTTGCTGGTTTGATAAGATGCAAATAAGTTAGAGCCTTCAAACTGCAAACGAGAGTAGGATTTATTAACAGAAGCATAAATCTTACAAAACAAAAAGTTATGTTGCTCAGTTGAATTTTAATAAATTTTAAACATAAAAGTGTGGGTCAATTATTATACAACCCCTATGTTTAATATTTCGTGGAATAACCCTTGTTTGCAATTACAGCTAATAATCGTCTTTTATAAGACCTGATCAGGCCGGCACAGGTCTGTGGAGTTATCTTGGCCCACTCCTCCATGCAGATCTTCTCCAAGTTATCTAGGTTCTTTGGGTGTCTCATGTGGACTTTAATCTTGAGCTCCTTCCACAAGTTTTCAATTGGGTTAAGGTCAGGAGACTGACTAGGCCACTCCAACACCTAGACTTTTTCCCTCTTGAACCAGGCCTTGGTTTTCTTGGCTGTGTGCTTTGGGTCGTTGTCTTGTTGGAAGATGAAATTACGACCCATCTTAAGATCCTTGATGGAGGAGCGGAGGTTCTTGGCCAAAATCTCCAGGTAGGCCGTGCTATCCATCCTCCCATGGATGCGGACCAGATGGCCAGGCCCCTTGGCTGAGAAACAGCCCCACAGCATGATGCTGCCACCACCATGCTTGACTGTAGGGATGGTATTCTTGGGGTCGTATGCAGTGCCATCCAGTCTCCAAACGTCACGTGTGTGGTTGGCACCAGAGATCTCGATCTTGGTCTCATCAGACCATAGAACCTTGAACCATTCTGTCTCAGAGTCCTCCAAGTGATCATGAGCAAACTGTAGACGAGCCTTGACATGACGCTTTGAAAGTAAAGGTACCTTACGGGCTCGTCTGGAACGGAGACCATTGCGGTGGAGTACGTTACTTATGGTATTGACTGAAACCAATGTCCCCACTGCCATGAGATCTTCCCGGTGCTCCTTCCTTGTTGTCCTTGAGTTAGCCTTGACTCTTCGGACAAGCCTGGCCTCGGCACGGGAGGAAACTTTCAAAGGCTGTCCAGGCCGTGGAAGGCTAACAGTAGTTCCATAAGCCTTCCACTTACGGATGATGCTCCCAACAGTGGAGACAGGTAGGGCCAACTCCTTGGAAAGGGTTTTGTACCCCTTGCCAGCCTTGTGACCCTCCACGATCTTGTCTCTGATGGCCTTGGAATGCTCCTTTGTCTTTCCCATGTTGACCATGTATGAGTGCTGTTCACAAGTTTGGGGAGGGTCTTAAATAATCAGAAAAGGCTGGCAAAACAGATCATTAATCCACACATGTGAAGCTCATTATTCTTGGTGCCTGAACTACTTCTTAATACTTTAGGGGGACCAAACAGAATTCTTGTGGTTTGAGGGGTTGAATAATAAATGACACTCTGAATTTACTTTTAACGTTTTAAAAAAATAAAATAAAAAAAATTACAACAAAAATTTTTGCTGCAGTGCATTTCCCACTTCCAGGCTGATCTACAGTACAAATGTCACAATGCCAAGTTAATTCCGCATGTGTCAACCAGCTAAATCTGCAGGGGGTTGAATACTACTTGTAGGCACTGTATGTCACACAATAAGTTAATAAAGAATAAGTCTCTGATTTAAGGGCATAAGAATTCCAAATTTGAAATTCACCGAATTTCCTTTTTTTTTTTTTTTTTTATATCGAAGAAATTTTACCACTAACATGAAGCACAATATGTCTCGAAATAACAATCTCCGAATCGGTGGGATCCGTTGACTCATGACCTCATAAAGTGACACTGATCAGAATTGTTCAATTTGGCCTGGTCATGAAGGTGGAAACAGGCTTGGGGGCTGAAGGGGTTAAATGTTTGGCCAGGTTAAGGGATGACCGATCGCTGGCACCTGGTGTGAACAGTCCTTCTGTGCTGACAGCCCCTTTATAAATAATGCATAGTCCTACATAGTGATTACACTCGTCTCTATTAGTTAGCGAGGAGCAGGAAATGTTACAACTCCCTGAGATCAGACGTCCTCTGTGTGTTTGCCTACAAAAAATAGAGTTGTCTTCTTGCACCTGATTTCTGTTTTTACATTGTAGTTGCTTCATCTAATTGCTAAATCTCAGCTCACGTCCCTGAGCGGTGCTGCTCAGAAGAATTACTTTAACATCCTGGAGACCATTGTAAGAAAAGGTAAAGTTCTTAAATCTTCCCATGTGAGGTCTGATCTATTGTAGTCTGTTTACTGTCATTTGACTTTCATCTATCTGCTACTTAAGGGAAACCGGTTATGTTAAAAACCACTATTAACCTGCATATGTGCTGGAAGGAAAGGAGCTTTATTCCCCTCCCGATAGCGTTCAGTCACCATTCTGTGTATAGAGAGCGCCGCCGGGACTGACGGCAGCTCAGCATCAGGCCTGGCTGATAATCAGTGAGGGGGACGCGGTTACAGCCGCTCTCTGTACACAGGACGGTGACTGAACCCGCGTCGGCACCACCACTATGACTGAACACCAAACGCTGCCAGGAGGAATTAAATTAATTTACTCCTGGCAGCGGCGGTCTAAGTGCAGGCGCCGGGTAAGGTCAGAACGCTATTATCCCCATATCTGAAGGTTGCTGGTGTTTGTTCACATGACAGGTTCCCTTTAAGGGTATTGTGAGGGGTTGCTTCACTTGCCTGCTTGCACAGGTAGACTCAGGAACTCCTCTTGAGGTAAATCCCTTGCTGGTTTATTAAAAGACAACATAAACCATAGCAGCGTTTGAATAAAGCAAACGTGGCCTTTCCGGCCTAATGACAAAATAAATATAAATTTTAAAGGGTCCTATCCCTGCAGGAATCACTCGCAGGTAGCACATAAAGTCCACAGCTCCTCCTGGAGCCCCATGGGAGTTCCTCCGCTCCCAAGACACAACACCTACTGACTCTCTAGACCAGCTTTTTAAGCCAGACCATGTGATGATCACCTGACCATGACATCATCCCAGGTCCTGTCAGTACACAAGCCATGTCAGCTCTGCAGGAGGAGATATGGTGAGCACCCACCCACTCTATGGGTGCCCACCTAAAGCCAGCCCATATAAGCAACTTTAGTTTAACCCTCTCAAAATGTAGTGTATTGGAGGAAACATCTGGTTTCACATCACTGACACTATTATGCGCAGTGACGCTTATCTCCTCTCATACACTGTGCCAGTGACCCTGTCACAGTATCTACACATGACGTCTTCTAGACGTGTGCATAATCACTACATTTTTCAAGTAGATACAACTCTGTAAACGCATTTATTATTATTTTTTTTTTCTAAACCATCTTTTTGTTCTTGTCCTGTGTGTTTTTTTGTTTTTTTTTAAGTGAGCCTTCACCATTCAGAAGCCACCTGAAGAATGGACTGGTCACTTCTTTTAATTGTTCCACGTCTTTGGAGCTTCTATTAATGGTTTCACATTTCCTAACACGAAACCCATGCACAGCAAGTCTTTTTTTACATTGCAGTACATTTGATCGCTCTTTTTAGTGTTTATTTAGCCACATGGCAGGCAAATACCCCAAGGATTACCTATCAAATGTATTAAGGAACCACAAAGGCAGCGGGAGTGCAGGGTCAGACTACAGGGGCAGTTGTTCTTTCTTAGGAGCTCTGAACACATGACAATATTGTTAAGGTAATTTCTAATAACAAAGTAACTAGTGTACAGTTTAGTAATATGCTTTGGTTTTAAGGATGATTAATGGCCTTGGGATGATTGTTTGTTTTATGGTACTTTATCCTAATTAATCTGTTCTTTTCTCCTGGACTCGCCCCGCTCTCAGCCCTGTGTTCCCCGACAATCTCATGTCTGAACTGAAGAATGGTGTTCTTATCGAACAAAACTGAATGCAATTACCCCTGATTAGTGGCACAAGTCACCAACACAAAGCTGAGCGCCAAGCAGCCGGTCCCGGAGAGGAGTACAGAAATATGTGTATTATTCTTTATCCCGCACCCTTGGGCCATTGATCGGGGCCATTAGTAGACAATCACTTATGTGCTGGGTAAACTAGGATAACAAATTCTTGTGCGTTTTTATAGAACATTGTCACCCACCTTGCTTTGCGCCTGCTGCGCAGTGTCATCAGCACTACCTGCCTTATAAAGGAATTTTGGTATAATTACAGAAACAATTCAATGTTGAATTGACGGACATTGGATCTCCAATTGTTTTACCTCAAACAGAACAGATCTCATTCCCTCCATAGACCTAGTTACATGAATACTATATAGTTGTCACTACTGCAGGGAAGATTATACATAGTTGTCATACATTAAAGTTGTCATATGATAAGTCTGCAGTCAGTGATTGCAGACTTTTATTATAATGAACTGGACAATCCATGTAAGTATAATAATAAAACTAAATTAAAAAAAGAAATAGGTGTGTAGTAAACTTGCTCCAGTAGTGGCAAAAAGCAGCCAGTTTTGTGGGTTGTTTGTTTTTTGTTTTTTTTTCTAAGTGAATTTTAACTTTAAGCAACTTTGCATACAGTACTAGTACAGGCAAAGATAAGAAACTTGAGTGACATTTTTCTGTAAAAAGATATTATCAGATTCGTAAACTACCAATACACAGATGTTAATGCTCTTCATCTTATCCCAGGGCTGGGTTCACAGCAACACTGCTCACTTACTGCTATATAATATCATCCATGGTGAACCTGATATACTGTACACATAGAGAAAATTCGTCACATACATCTTAATAGCAGTAGCTATTGAGCATGATTGCTGTGAGTCCAGCACTGAAGTGATAGAGAACACTTGTAGAAGTAGCAGCATCTGTGTCCTGTAGTTGATCCCTCCTACTCCCCCTTGCCTCCCCATAGACCTCCATAGGCAGCTTCTGTAACATGAATTCTTTAAGCTGATAATCTGGTTTCATCGCATGTCGTATCGTGCTGGATTTCACGTTCTATCAGGGATCTCTCACACTTTGTTTCAGTGCTTGAGGATCAGTACAATCCACAATTAATTCGGGATCTTCTTAATGACCTGAGCTCCACCCTGTGTATCCTGATCAGGGAAGGCGGCAGATGTGTTCTGATCGGAAATATGAACATCTGGATTTCTCGGCTGGAGACTATCCTTTCATGGCAAGAACAGCTGATGACCCTTCAGATCAGTCCGGTATCGTCACTTCCTCTCTCGCTTTGCTGCATTTATGTAGTGTTTTATTCTAATTGACAGTTCATCATTCTTTCTTTTTTATTTTAGCAACTTGGCAATGGTCCGACCCTGTGTGATCTGCCACAACAGATGAAAAGCAACATCCTCTTCAGGTTCTCTGATGCCTGGGACATAATCAACTTGGGTCAGATGACACAATCGTGGCATATTCTCAGCGAAGACCACCATCTTTGGAAAGAGCTTTGCAGATATCACTTTTCAGAGAAAATGGTAACTATTCTAACACCAGAACAGTTTTAATGCATATTTTAAGTGATACAATACCACCACGAGCCTTATCTGACTTCCGCTCTGTGGCAGTTCTACCATAGCAGCTAAATTTGCCTGTTGGATGCTGTCCCTGTCCAGCTTAAAATAAAAAAAAAATAATAAAATAAAATTTGAATTGACCCCTTCATGACCTTGGACAATTTGCATTTCAAATCAGCTGTCATGTGCAGGGAAAGATGCGAGCTTAGGGTCAGAGCTCAGATCTTTCCCTGTGCATGACAGCTGGTTTGATCAGCTGTCATGTGCCTATTACAGCCACAGGTGGATCTGAGATCCATCCGTGGCTGTTAACAAGTTAAATGCCGGGCAGATGCGTGTCACAAACCTCGCCCATCAGCGCTCCTGTCACTTGATCGCGGGGCGCATATGGGCTGTCATGATCTCCTGTCATAGGAGATCATGATTTATGCTACGCATATGTGTAGCACACGCGATCGGGTGATTGCAGCTTTAAGTCTCCTAAGGAGGTTACTGAAGCAAGTAAAAAGTTAAAAAAATATATATATCAAAATTAAAAAAACACAAGTTCAGCTCACCCCTCTTTTGCCCCATTTCAAAATAAAACAATAAAAAATACACATATATTTAGTATCGCTTTGTTCAGAAATGCCTGATCCAACAAAATATAAAGTAAATTAATCCGATCAGTAAACTGCTTAACTAGAAGAAAAAAAATCAAAACTCCGGAATTACATTTTTTGGTTTTGGCCGCTGCAACATTGCAATAACAGGTGATTTAAACATGGTATCTGCCGTAAAACTGTATCAATAAAAATGTCAGATCAGGCCAAAAAAACCTTACACAAAATCCCTACATGTCTCGAAAAATAGCAAAAATTGTTTTTTTTTTTTCTTAACAAACTTCAGAATTTGTTTTTTTCACCACTTAAATGACAACCTATACATATATTTGGTATCTCTGAACTCGTACTGACCTTGGGAATCATATTGCCAGGTCAGTTTTAGCATTTAGTAAACATGGTAAATAAAAAAAAAAAAAAAAACGTGGAATTATTTTGCAATTTCACCACACTTTTTTTTTTTTTTTTCGTATTCCAGTAAACTATATGGAAACTATAAGCACTGATGATAATTTCTCCTCCCATTATGATCCCAGAGAAGCAAAAGGAGAAAGTTTGGGCTGCAGTAGCCTCACCTTATGTAAAATAAAAAGGTCTATTTTCATCATAGATCCTTTTTCTTATTTTTTTTTTTTTAAGAAAGTGCATTTTTATATACTATACTATTACATTTCCTGGGAAGGGGGATCCCTTCTTTCTTGGCCTAAAGTAAAGAGCAGTTGCATAGATCATCTCCCATTCTGGATGTCTGGTGTTTCTCTGCATTAATCAGCCAACCCAGTCACTGTGTAATGCTTTTTTTTCACCTTCAGAGGCAGTGCAAGAAATGGGGCACTGGGCTGTAAGCTTCCCCTGACCACTAGGTAAACCAGCAAGGACATTCTGTGATCGGTTTATGGCCAAGGGACCTTTCTAAAAGTAAAAATTTTGTGAAACAGAGACACATGACGTTATTAGATTTATCCAAACCTCTGTGGTGGCTCTTATGCAGCCAGTCATTTATTTGCTTTATTAGGAGATTACAGGCGTTCTCCGCCAACCTTTGGTTCATAAGCAAACAAGGTTGTGTAACACATGATCTCATCTCCTTTGCTGTCGGTATACAGAATACCTGGCCTTTTTATGCCCATTTATGTTCAGCAAGTGTTAATTACCTGTTTACACTGCAACCCAAGGTTACCTTGTTCTCGCAATCGCGTGACGTCTTATGTAGCCATCATTCCACCCAAAACATAATGACAATTCTGTATGTTTTGTAGTTTTTCTTGTTGAAGCGACCATCTTGTCTGTGGCTTTATTAACATTTGTTTGCATTGCTGTTATCCTTTCTCTTGTAGTTTTGTAAAGATTTGATCTTTACAGAAAATGGTCATATTGACTGGAAACTAATGTTCTTCACACTGGAGAAGTACTACCCAAAAAGGGAACAATACGGGGATACGCTGCACTTCTGCCGGCACTGTAGCATCCTGTTTTGGAAGGTAAATGTTCTTGTAGGAGATACTCAGCACCCACAGAGATGTAATAGCTGCTCATTGCTGGGGGCTTTGGCCTTGGAAAAGAGTAAAGATAGTTTTGTTCTTATGTAAACTTAAAATATGGACTGTGTTTACCATCTGGTCAGGGCCCATCGGACACCCCACCCTTCGCCCACCTTGTACCCCAATGATGGGCACATAGCAGGGGCAGTACTGGACCCAAAAGATTCAATAGGTAGTGGCAACTTGGATCAATTTAACAAATAACTTTTTATTGGGTAATTTTATAAAAAGACTAAACCCCACAAAGAAACAAAACAGTAAAGTGCAAGTGTACAAAAAAGTGTGCGGTACCATTAAAACCGGTAGCAAATCTCCACTATTAAACCCAAAGAGATATAGTCTAAACAGGAGACCTTAAATCAGGGCAGCATGTTCTAATACCAGGGCTCAGCAACATGGGGTACAAATTTACACCACATATAGCAAGGCTCCGTTAAGCCACCATGCAATAGCCTGTATCCATGTGTATGTGTGTGGCATACAGGTTATAGAGTGCTGAAAAAAAATTAATATCTGTATGTCTCATGTCAAATGTGTTGTTGCTGAGAAATCATCTTTTTTCCATCATACATGACGGCGCCACAAGAGAGGATCCGCCCTTCAAGGACAGAAAACCTTCAAGATAAAAGGGGCGCTCCTCTCTCCGCATTAGTTGGTTTCCTGTCCTTGATGGGGAACCCTCAAGATAGAAGACTCTCGTGGATGAAGATGATGCCCGGGCCTGGGACGGATGAATACTGGCAGGCATGGGTCTGCTACATCCGTCGCCAGGTGCCGGTAGTCGCCTCGGGGGCCATGTATTCCATGCCCCCCCTGAGCGAGGCATGGCCACAGCCCGTGAGGCAATGCCCGGGTAATAGATGGACCCTCGGAGGGCCGGTTTGAATGTACCCTCCCTGATGCCAGAAGTAACCCCACACTTTACTCCTCGGAGGTCAAAACATTGGTGCCCTCCCTGTTGAGGAACAGTGGCCATGCAGCCCGTGAGACACATCGGTGTCCGGGCAAGGAGAGACTCCTCGGGGGCTATGTGGTGAGTGCGCCCCTGTTAAGAGCAGAGACGCCAGGCACCGTGGAGGGTCATCTGCCATTGCAGGCTGAAGTGGCCTACAAACGCTGCGCTGGTCAAAGTAAGTACCTGAGCAGTGGTGGCAGCGGCGTGACTGTTCCTCCAGGCTGGAGGTAAGGCAGGGTGACCGGGTGTCATGGCACTGGACGCGCGCACCGGAAGTGACGCGGCCACTGGGAGCGCACGCATCAGAGGAGGGTGTGCGCGCAGGAAAGCCGGCACCGCGGCCAAAAAAAAAAAAAAACTCCGGTAATGGGGTAAGCGCCGGAAGTGAGCGAGGGTGCAGTGCGCTCACTCGGCTAAAGATATGGCCGGAGGAAAACATGGGAGCGCGCAGCGGGGTGCTCAGTACGGGGGCATGCGCTGGCGAGGCACACAAAAAGTGAAACGCGCACCTGAGGTAACAGGTGTAGGCATTAGGAACACGCATGCGTCGGGCCGCTAGGCGGCCAGCAGGTGCAGGATCGACCAGGTGAAGTAATTAAGCAAAAAAAAAAAAAAAGGTGGAGATCTGTTATTTAAACCTGGCAAAACACAATTATGTGTCACTAAGCCAGATCAGGTCAGACTTGACTACGCTCATCAGGTGTCAGTGGGTATGATGGAGAGCCTTTCATCAGAGCATTTGCAGCCGCACCAGGAGGTGCAGGAGAAGCGGCGGTCTCGCTCAAGTGAAAAGAGCCAGACGCGCCACAGCGGTAGACGCTCGGGTAACGTGCGGACGGAGCGTCGCAAGGAGGGGTCCGTAGTCTCGACGGGAGACTCCGAAAAGACCAGTCAGCCTCCAGAGCCGGTACCGTCCTTTGACACGTCCGAGTGGTGAGTCAGCTTCGAGAAAGTCCAGCACGCTAATGTCCTCTGTCTCTCTCTCTCTCGTCTCCAAACCTCCTCTCTCTCACACACATTGGTGGGGTGGAGTATAGGGGGTACATAAGAAGAAGAAAGATAAAGCTAAGAATAAGGCGTGTCCCTTGTGCGAAAGCCCCTTAGGAACATCCTGGAACAAAAAGATGTGTCAGGATTGTATCAATAGGACACTAGCGGAGGAAACGCCATCCTTTTCAGAGAGCCTGAAGTCCTTTAATTCAGGCAGAAGTCGGCAAGTCTGTAAAGGCGTTGCAGACAGCGGACAGGAACGGCAGATCTAGAGACGGGTCCAGTCCCTCAGTAGTGTCCCAAGACGACTCCTCAGGAACAGAGGAGGACTCTGATAGGTCCCGGTATTTGGAAAGTAGCTCGGAGGAAGAGGATACCTTTCCTGTGGAAGCTACAGACTCATAAAATCAGTCCGTTCCACCATGGGGTTAATAGACGAAAAAGCGAAGAGAACAACCCAGGAACTTATGTTTGGGGTTTACAAAAAAGAAAAAACGAGCAGTTACAGGAGCTCATTAAAAGGGAGTGGGTAGAAGCCGGAAAAGAAGTCCCACGTAGTCAATTCCCTGAAGAGAAAGTACCCCTTTGAGGAGGAGGCATCCTCATCCTGGGATAGACCCCCAAAGATTGATGTGGCAGTATCAAAAGTTGCCAGGAAGTCCTCTCTACCCTTGAGGATCTAGGTTCTTTAAAGGAACCCCTGGATAGAAAGGCGGACATTTGTATGAAAACAGCCTGGGAGGCCTCAGCGGGGACACTAAGACCAGCCATAGTGGCCACTTGCGTGGCTAGGTCTCTCAGAATGTGGATAGACAACCTAGAGGACCAACTAGAACAAGGAGTCCCCAGGGAAGCTATCCTAGAGGCAATACCATACTGCGTCAGTATTTCTAGCTGAGGCTTCAGCAGACTGAGCAAGGTTAGAGGCAAAATCAGCGGCACTAACCAATGTAGGACGCCGTGCAGTATGGCTTAAATGCTGGCCAGGGGACACTCAAGCAAAAATGAAGCTTTGCGCTCTGCCATGCAAAGGCAATTTCCTGTTCGGACCGGCATTAGATGAAGTACTGGAGAAAACCAGGGATAAGAAAAAGAACTTTCTGAGGCAACCATTTCAGTCCTTTCGGCATTCATTTCAAAAGGACCGGAAGTTCAGAAGGCAGCAGTTCAGGGAGCGCGACAGAAACAACGCGGACAATCGATCCAACAGAGGAGGGAGAGGCTTCTACTTCGGTAGACCCTCCAAACACGGCAAGAAAGCTACCCAGTGACGGCCCCCCTCAGGTGGAAGGAAGGCTCTCTCACTTCCTTCCAGCCTGGGAGAGGATCTCATCCAGCGCTTGGATCCTGCAGATTGTAGGATCAGGCCTGGAATTAAGCTTCCACCTTTGGCCTCCAAGAAGGTACATGCAAACTCCGGTACAGTCCTCACAGGAAAAGCAGAAGATCCTGGAAGGGGAGATAATATCGCTCCTACACAAACAGGTTCTAGAAGAGGTTCCAGTAGAGGAGAGAAACAAGGGGTTTTACTCCCCTATATTTCTTGTGAAAAAACCGGACGGTTCTTGGAGGACAATTATAAATTTAAAAGGCCTCAACAAATACAAATCCCATCCTTCAAGATGGAGACCATAAAGACAGCAGTAAGACTCATCTTTCCTCACTGTTACATGGCGGTTCTGGACCTCAAGGACGCCTACTACCACGTCCCAATTCGACAGCAAGATCGCAAGTATCTCAGGGTGGCGGTCCAAGTGGGGTCACAGTTACGTCACCTTCAGTACAGGGCTCTGTCCTTTTGGGATAGCAATAGCCCCACTAATCTTTACGAAGTTGGTGGCATAGGTCACAGCGTATCTCAGGTAAAAAGAGACGTTAATAATACTTTACCTAGACGACTTCTTGATAGTGGGGAAAAGTTTTCGTCACTGTCAGGAACTAGTCCGAATAGTAATAGAGACACTGCAGATACTGGGATGGCAGCTCAACCTCAAGAAATCCAGCAACGACCCAGAACTTCTTGGGGATAACAATAGATTCTGTGGCACAGGAGTGTCGCCTCCCAGAGGAAAAAGAGGAAAAAATAAAACAAATGATCATAACGATAATGGAAAAGCCAGAAGTCACGCTAAGAAGGCCCATGTCAGTGTTGGGGTCTCTGACCGCATGCATACCGGCGATAAAATAGGCCCAGTTCCATGCAAGGGAACTACAGTGGTGTGTGCTACAGGGAGACCTGGATATTCAGGGACAACTAGATCGAAAGATGGGGGCACCCGTTCTCGGTCACTGATGACGATAACAGAGGATTATGACCAGGGCTGTGGAGTCGGAGTTAGTTTTGGTTGGAGTCGGTAGAAATGTACTGACTCCAGCTTTAAAAAAAAAATGTATTAATATTTCATAATTGAACTTTCATATGAATTTTATAAATGTTACTCAAATATATGTGTTCTATCAAACTATGAACAACAGTGATAAGCAGTTCTGCTGGAGATAGAGACATTTCTTAAGGGTATGCCACACTAAACAATATCGCTAACGGGATCGCTAAAAAACGTCACTATTTAGCGATCCCGTTAGCGATGTTGTTCAGTGCGGCAGCTTCCAGCGACGAGCTTCCTGCTGTGATCTCGCTCGTCGCTGGAATCGCTCCGGACCCTATTTCATCGCTGGCGCTCCCGCTGGGTGAGTATCAAATCGCTGTGTGGCACCTTTTCTTAGCGATTTAGCGGTACTTTTGTACCGCTAAAGTCGTTAAGAAGATCGCTAACGGCGATAGCGTCGTTAACTATATCGCTAAATGTGGCCGCATTTAGCGATATAGAAACAATCCCGCTAGCGATCGCATTAGTATGCGTCGTTATCGTGATCGCTAGCGGGATTGTTTAGTGTGGCAGTACCTTTACTTCTTGTGTGTCACTGTTCTCCACTGCCCTTATCTAATCTTATACTTGGTTAACCTCATGCTGCCCAACTCCCCTACTTACAATGTATGAAACTGAAAGTGAAAATTTGTTGCAAATTCTTAGTAGTAAAGCTCCTCCTCTAGACTAGATGTTTACTAGGTGTGCGTCTTCCAAGCATCTCACAGCTGCTACTCAGAAGAGGAAGACTGTAAAGGTACTGCCACACTAAGCTATCCCGCTAGCGATCTCGTTAGCGTTGCATACTAATGAGATCGCTAGCGGGATTGTTTCTATATCGCTAAATGCGGCCACATTTAGCGATATAGTTAACGACGCTATCGCCGTTAGCGATCTTCTTAACGACTTTAGCGGTACAAAAGTACCGCTAAATCGCTAAGAAAAGGTGCCACACAGCGATTAGATACTTACCCAGCGGGAGCGCCAGCGATGAAATAGGGTCCGGAGCGATTCCAGCGACGAGCGAGATCACAGCAGGAAGCTCGTCGCTGGAAGCTGCCGCACTGAACAATATCGCTAACGGGATCGCTAAATAGTGACGTTTTTTAGCGATCCCGTTAGCGATATTGTTCAGTGTGGCATACCCTTAAGACGTATTATCCTTTCAACAAACTTTGCATCAGTTAACTGTGAGTACATAAGGAATAACAGTATTACTGACCACTATATCAGTTGTACGACCTGGCAATAATTTTGTACAATTGTTTTTAGGAAAAACAATTGTCATTTGGATTGTGAATGCAGAATTAAAAACCTGAGAATGTCAAAGAAGCGTCACATTAAATCAGCTGTATTTGAACATTTCACTATCACTCAAAATAGAAAACATTATGTCTGTCTGTGTATGACAAATGATCCAGACGAAAACAAATGCTGTGAAGCCAAGATCAGTGCATATTCAGGCAAAGATAAAAATGCTCCTACCAGAGCTTCTAATCTAAAGAGACATTTACAGCGCTTTCATCCAGAAGTACTGAAAGCAGTGGATGAGAAAGAGTGCATCCAAACCAATGAACCAGTGCCCAGCTCTTCCAGCTAAACAAAGGAGCAGAGAACTTTGCAGCCATCAGTTGCAAGATATTTTGTCAGTGACAAAGTTACTGTGACAATGACAGTAGATACATTTAATAAACAGACCATAGAGCTTGTTGTAAAGGATAGTGTGCCTATTTCATTATTTTCACGACCAGCTTTTATGTGTCTGAATGGGGAAATGGCCCGCAAGCTTGGTGTTTCTCTGGAGAGAGAGAGTATTAGAAAATTAGTAATCGAAGAAGCTTAAAAACAAAAGGAAGAACTTAAAAAAAAACTCTCAAGGGACGCTTTCTGTTTCTTAAAATGGATGCCTGCACACGTCACAGAATGAACTATTTTGCTATCAATGTCCGATTTGTTTGTGACAAAAATGAAATAGTTACCAAGACATTGGCAGTAAAAGACACCAAAGCTCATCACACCAGTGAGTTTCTCCAGGTCTTGGTGGAAAAGGTTCTGCAAGACTATGAACTTAAAAAAGAGCAAGTTCTTTCTGTCGTAACTGACAATGCTTCAAATATGATAAGTACTATTAAGCTAATGAATGAGAGTAATGATGGTGACCAGCAGCTAGAAGAACATTCTGGGTCCACAGACACAGAAATGTTTGAAATAGAGGAACACAGTATTGTAACTGAGGAGCAAACTGAAGTTGCTTCAGATGAATAGCAACATGATAGTTTAGATGATCTTGTTGAAACTGTGTCAATACGTTCTTTCATTCATCACATGCGCTGTGTTGTGCATACGCTACAGCTGGCTATAAGAGACAGTCTGCAAGAAGGACATGCTGCTGCACTGATTGGCAAGGTGAGAAAATTGGCTACTGTTGCCAGAACCCCTAAAGTTGACTCAATTTTGAAGAGACGTGCTGGAAAAGGGGCAATTATTGATCAAGCCACACGATGGGGCAGTACTTACTTAATGATTCAGCGCTTGGTTGAACTGAAAACCTTTCTTGTAGACATGGCTAACCCTCAACTGACACTAAATGAAAGTCAGTGGAATCAGGTGACTGAGCTGGAAAAATTGCTAGAGCACCCATTTACAGTGACTAAAAAATTACAAGCAGAGGACTTAACTCCAGGTATTTTCTTAAAGGAGTGGAAAAACCTGATGTTTCGCCTGTCCCAAAGAGGAGGGTTAATTGCAAGTGGCATTGCTACATCAATGAAACGGAGAGAGGAGCTACTATTACAAAATAACATTCTTTTGGCAGCTGTTTATGTAGACCCAATGCATCGGATTCTTCTAGATCAGTGGTCCCCAACCTTTTTTGCACCAGGGACCGGCTTCAAGAAAGACCATTCTTCCATGGCCCGGCAGGGCGGGGATGGAGGTGTGGCAGGGGTGGGGGGTGGGGCTTTGGTCATAAGGGGGCGGGGCTATTGACGGGGTTGTAGTTTAGTAGTAGTGCATACTCATCATTTAATTATAACATTTATAATGTGAATGTGACTCCCTTGTATACAAGGCTCCGCTCCCACCCTTGTATGCATGGCTCTGCTCCCACCCTTGTTTATATGGCTCCGCTCCCACCCTCCCATCCTGTATACATGGCTCCGCTCCCATCCTCCCATCCTGTATACATGGCTCTGCTCCCACCCTCCCATCCTGTATACATGGCTCCGCTCCCACCCTCCCATCCTGTATACATGGCTCCGCTCCCACCCTCCCATCCTGTATATATGGCTCCGCTCCCACCCTCCCATCCTGTATACATGGCCTGAATGAGCGGTTCTACGTCACCGCTGCGCACAGGAGGAAGCTGCCGCGGCCGATAGGGATGCAGCGACGGAAGGTAAGTATCGATGTCTTCTTGAAGCTGGCGGCTGCAGCTGTCACTACAGTGCTGCAGCCGCCGGCTCCAAGTGTGTACCGCGTTCTGTGCCGTGGATGTGCCGCGGCTGTGCCGGCGGTTGGGGACCCCTGTTCTAGATGATCAACAGCTAACTAAAGGAAAAGAAGCTCTGTTTGAAATAGCAGTAAGGATGAAAGAGTTGCAGAACAGTCAGGAGGAACAAGAAGAATTTGGTCGTCCTGCCACATCTTCACCCTCATCAACTGATGAAGAATTTAATTTCGAAAAATATTTGGATCACAAGGACCGTGCAAAGCGTTCCCGCATAGAAGAAGAGTCATCCCCATCAAAGAACACAGCCAGTACATTTCAGCAGAATTTTTCATGTGCACTAAAAGAAATTGAGAAATTTGACCGTTCATCAAAAATAACAGTGCAACAAGCGATTCCTCTGTATCCTGACATTGTCAGAGATGTTGCCCGAGTGGTTACTGCTTTGCCACCAACCCAAGTTAGTGTAGAGAGGTTGTTCTCTGCTCTCAAAATAATTAGATCAGATTTCAGGGCATCCATGAAGGAGGATCTGACAGAGGCAATACTTTTTCTGAGGACAAATTTATAGATTTCTTCTTATTAACTGCATAACAGTGTTTATTGCATATTTACTTACAAGAGTTTAGAAAAGTTATTTGCTATATTCTAATTGTATTCTAATAAATATAGTTTTTTCTCTAAGTGGTCTGATTACTTATAATATGATGGTGAGAAACTGAATAAGCACGATGTAAATATTTTACAACAGTAAATTTATTGTTACGAATTGGCCATTTATGAAGGAGCCGGAGCCGGAACCTGATAAAATCCAGGAGTCAGAGTCGCAACTGTGGCTTACTGACTCCACAGCCCTGATTATGACTCTGGCAGAACATCATTTCCGCTCATTATCGGCCCTGCATGTCCGAGGGATAGACAACCAGAAAGCGGATTTTCTGAGCAGGAACCACTTGAGGCAAGGAGAATGGTCGCTAAAAGAGTCCGTTTTTCAACAGATAGTGCTCATGTGGGGAAAACCCATCATAGATCTCTTTGCCTCAAAAGCCAACAAAAAAGTGCAGAAATGTTGTTCCCTAAGTCCAGCAGACAGACCGTTGGCAGTGGACGCTTTCAGGATAGGCTGGACAGAGGGACTCCTGTACGCCTTCCCACCGATATGCCTTATTCCAGCAGTTCTGAGGAAGATCAGGGAGGACAAGGCCAGAGTGATTGTAATAGCCCCCTTCTGGCCGAAGAAGCCATGGTTCTACTGGCTGAGAGTAATGTCGGTAACAGACCTATGGCTACTCCCGGAAGACCAGGACCTTCTAACACAGGGTCCCTTCAGTCACCCTCAGAAGTTCGGGCTGCATTTGACAGCCTGGAATTTGAAAGGTCACTGTTAGAAAAAAAGGGGTTCTCAGCTGGGCTAATATCCACCTTACTCAGTAGTAGAAAGCCAGTGACTACAAACATTTACGGGAGGATAGGGAAAAAATTTTGGTCCGTCTCAGGGCCAATACGGGAAGGGGAGGTCCCGATAGTGGCGATACTGGAGTTCCTGCAGAAGGGTTTAGAGCTGGGGTTAGCGGTCAGTACCCTCAAAGTACATGTCTCAGCCCTAGCAGCATTGTTCAACTGTGACCTGGCAAACAATAGATGGGTGGCTAGATTTATCCGGGCCTATAATAGAGCTGATTCTGTCCCATCCCCTGCTCCTCCACCATGGGACCTAAATTTAGTTTTGTCAGCCTTGACGGAAAGCCCCTTTGAGCCTTTGAACACAACATCAGATAAGGTACGAACATTGAAAAACAGCTTTGTTAGTGGCACCCACATCGGCCCTTAGAGTTGGAGACTTACACACATTATCGGCAGACCCTCCCTACACTCAGGTCATGGATGATAGGGTGGTGTTGAAATTAGACCCAGCATATCTTCCAAAAGTAGTGTCAAAATTTCATAGGGCTCAGGAAATAGTCTTACCATCCTTCTGCCCTAATCCTAACAACAAAAAGGAAGAAAAACTACACTGCCTAGATGTCAGGAGATGTATCCTGAAGTATTTAGAGGTGACAAAACATTGGAGAAAACAGAGGGCTTTATTTGTCTCATACCAGGAGGCAAGGAAGGGCCTGAAAGCCTCAAAATAGACGATAGCTAGATGGTTGAGAGAGGCCATTATGCTAGCGTACAGTAGTGCAGGCAGGGCTGTTCCTGAGGGTCTAAAAGCCCACTCCACTAGAGCCATGGCGACGTCTTGGGCGGAGAGAGCGGATGCCACAATCGACCAGATTTGTAAGGCGGTCACTTGGTCCTCTCCGTCAACCTTTTTCAAACACTACAGACTAGACTTATCTGCTACCTCTGATCTCATATTTGGGAGAAGAGTGTTACAAGCAGTGATCCCTCCCTAAAGAGGATACAAATCTCTG
Source organism: Oophaga sylvatica (assembly GCA_033576555.1). Taxonomy (NCBI): domain Eukaryota; kingdom Metazoa; phylum Chordata; class Amphibia; order Anura; family Dendrobatidae; genus Oophaga; species Oophaga sylvatica. The sequence goes on from JARQOD010000005.1 coordinate 64,845,090, forward strand.
TAACTCTCTCGTAGTGCCGTCATGTATGATGGGAAAAACACGGGTATTACATACCTGGTAATGTGTTTTTTCATGAGACATGACGGCACCCTTATATTCCCGCCCTTGTGATCACGTCATTAGTTGGGTGCATTTTTTAGTATTATACACTCCCTCGGGTGTTGGTGATTAGAATTGTAAAGGATGTATTCTTTAAATGTACACTAATCTGCGGAGTTCCTCTCATGCTCTTTAAAACAACCGATGCGGAGAGAGGAGCCGCCCCTTTTATTTTGAAGGTTTCCTGTCCTTGAAGGGCCTATCCCCTCTCTTGTGGTGCTGTCATGTCTCATGAAAAAACACATTACCAGGTATGTAATACCTGTGTTTATCACTTTATATAAATGACTTCTTCCTGGCTCCGAGGCGGATGGTGCCTGGAAGATAACTCTGCCTCCAGAGATTATTTTAGATAAAGACTGAGTTACCAGTGTGATTTGTACTGGTTACCAGTGATGTGTAATGACCGCTCCCTGCTCTCCTGATCTCACTGCAGAGCTGTGTGTGATTATACCTGACACATCTGCAGGTTCCTCTCAGCTTACATCTCACAGGCAGACAGGGCTGTAATATTGTTACAATATAACAGAGCTGAGAGAGAAGCAAAAAATTTGTTTGCAAGAAGACAAATGTCATTTCTCCTGCTCTGTGTTAGTTACATGCCTACAACCTCCGGAGGCAGAGTTATCTTCCAGGCAGTGTCCTCCCTATAGCCTGGAAGACGTCATTTATATAAAGGGATAAAAGATGATTTATCAAGAAGGCATCTGATATGAGTCACGTAGGCATCACTGTCCTCAGCAGTCTATAACCTGTAACCTAATAATAGTTTACTTAGGTCAAATGTGGTGACAGATTCCCTTTAAGTCCCGCACAATGGATTTACTTCTGTTCTTGTCATTAGTCAGGTGTCTACATAGTTTCCTATGTCCTGTTTGTAACTTGGGCTGGTCGGCTCCCAATGTTGGTGACCTCATGATGGGGGCTGATTTTCATGCTTACCGTATTTTTCGGACTATAAGATGCACTTTTTTTTCCCCAAAACTTTTGGGGGAAAATAGGGGCGCGTCTTATAGTCGGAATATACTTACAAGTAGTGTGACGGCAGTAGGAGTCGGGCGATTCTGCGGCGGTCCGATGCTGCGGCGGTCCGATGCTGCAGGGCGATGATCACACTCCCTTCCCAGGCTAGTGCGGCAGTATTCGGCGGTGCGCAGTGGAGCGGGGGCTCCGCCAACGTTTTTCTGAAAGCATGGAGCCCCAGCACTTCCATTTCTGTGATGGGTGAGATTGGGAAAAATGGCTGCTGGAAGCAGCTCATTCGCAGATTGAGGTGTTGGCACCGAGATCTCATCTCCCAAGATCTCGTTGCCAAGATCTATCCGCGAATGTGCCGACCTGGAGGCCATTTTCCCAGAGGCCACCGCATCGCAGCAGTGGAGATGTGCGGTGCTCCGGGCTTCCACAAAATGTCAGCTGAGCCCCGCACCACTGAGCACCTTCGAACCTGCTGCACCAGCCTGGGATAGGGTTTACTGGAGGCCAGCAATGGATGTGCGGGGGCTCTGGGCTTTCACAAAATGTCGGCTAAGTCCCCGTACGACGAGCACCGCAGAACCTGCCGCACCAGTGTGGGATGGGAGTCATATCATCGCCGGACCACCGAACACCCCCTGTGACCACGCTCCACCAGCGCTAGGGATTTCCCCGGGTAAGCTGAATTTGGACTGTAAGACGGACCCCCATTTAACTCATTAATTTTTCCCTATTTTCCTTCTAAAAATTTGGGGTGTGTCTTACAGTCTGAAAAATACAGTAATTCCTTTGCTAGGTCGTCCCCATCATGCTTCATGGTTGAATATAAGAGCTTGTGCAGACGACCATATTTTTAGTCTGCGTGATCCTACAAAACCTCAGATCGTACTCTTAAGCCTGGGTGACACTTGTGAGAAACTCGCACCTCAATACCCTGCAGAGTCTAAGGAAAAAATCGCACTCGGCCATGCAAGTGAATGGGTCCGTTAAAAAATAAAAAATTGGAACACACTCTGATAACATCCAAGTGCTGTGTGATTTCCATGAACTGACAGAATGGAGAAGATGGAGAAATATCGTTTTTTTTTCTTGTCTTCTCCACATCTGAGAAAATCTGATCACCATAATCAGCCCGATTTCTTTCACATGAGAGGAAGTCTGGTGGTGTGACCCCGGCCTCTTATTACCAGGCACACTGCTGTAGTAGAGTGGTCTTACCTCCTACGTGCAGTAGCCCCCAACGTACATATTCATTCCCTTCATTACATGTCATAATACTCTGTTTTATATAGTAAATGTTTTGTGATACTCAAAAATCTGATGACCTGTAATAGATCTGCCCGTTCTTATTAGTCTGCTTCTCTTCTTCATTCCTCTTGTAAAGGATTATCAGCTCGCTCTATTATTTAAGGTATTTTCTGCATGCTTTATACATATAATGTCCCCTATGAGACAACTTGTACTGGCCTGTGTGTCCTGCGTGTCATCCACTTATCTCTGATCCTCGTCCGGTCATTTCATGGCTTCCGTAATGCCTGTGTTATTAGCCCTGTTTCCATCCTCTACAGTGTGTATACCCATGTTGTTGTGCATGTATATGTGCCCATAGCTGTCTCACAGAGTGGACATTTCTGTGTGGACCCCATCTCTCCTGACGCATACCCCTCATGGGGTCAATATATTCTTTTATTATGGATTATGCATGCACTAACCATTTCCCCCATGCAGCTGATGTTATTTCATGGATTTTGAAGAACCTAGAATATAAGACATATTTTCAGTTGTTTCACACTTTTTTGTAAAGTGTAATGTATAATTCCACATGTGTTAATTCATAGTTTTGATGCCTTCAGTGTGAATGTACAATTTTCATACTCATGAAAATACAGAAAAATCTGTAAATGAGGTGTGTCCAAACTTTTGGTCTGTACTGTACATCTGCATGTCAACTTTGTGCACAGGAATGTGATTTGAAAGTTGCTTTATTTTCCCATGCCCTGAAACAAGAGTGCAAAAGAGAAATTAAAAAGTTTTTGCATCAGTAGAAGCACTTACAAATCCATCCATCCATCCATCCATCCATGGGCTATTGGGTGGTCTCCATGTCTTTATAGTAAATGTTCACATAGGTCAAAAACTCTGAGCACATAGTGCCTCAGAATGGGAGAATAGAGGTCTAGAGCGGGATTTTTTTTTTCTTCTGTCCCTTAGATCTGAACGCTGTATAGAGACTGCAGCAGCCATTTATCATCAGATAAGTCGTGAGACCCCACTTTTTTTTCTTTTTTTTTTTTATTGCAGTGCTGGAGTGGTGCTATTAATGTAAGACCCCAGCTCCTTGTCTTATACTCGCCTTCCGGCGTCTTCACCGTGCATCGCCGTCTGTCCCTCGTAGTTTGTGACCTGCCAGCTTCTCCAGTGTTTTATGGAGCAAGGTGAAGGGATTCCCACTCAATGTAAGTCTATTAGAGCCCCGTTCTGGCCTCCTCCTGGATCTCATAGACTTGCACTGAGAGCGTGTGACGTAGCTTCTGACTTCCAGCTTACAAGATGGTTCCGCGGGACTGGAGCGTCACCAAATAAAGGTGAAGACGCCAAGTATAATACCGGAGGTCGGGGACTTAGATTTAAATCACCACTCAAGCGCTGAAAAAAAGAGTTGGGGTCTGACCACTGGAGCCCACAGGTCCCAAGATTAGGGGTCCGGAATCTGAGAACCAGGTGCTGCAGCCCCATCTTGAATGGAGCCGAGATGTGCATGCCTGACTTCTGCTCCATGCATTGTCCGTGGCACTGTCTGAACTAGTGGGGTGCTGTACCCTGCCTCCTTTTGTGGAGACACGCCATTATTCCTCGGTTCTGTGACCATAACTCTTTGAGTTTCGGGTGACCTCTTCCAATCTGTAACTCCTGTGTTTGTCTTGCCAGGACTCGGGACACCCTTGCACGGCCAACGATCCGCAGAGCTGCCTCACGCCCGTCTCCCCGCAGCACTTTATCGACCTCTTCAGATTCTGAGGGCACCAGCCACGTTCATGTCATGACGGGAACCTTCTATGTTTTTAATCAGGCAAATGTTAAGTTCTTTTAAAGCATTTAGAAAAAAAATGTAAATGTAATATGGTACAAATGGGAAAGGCCAAATGTTTTATATGGTAACGTCATTATTTGTCTTATTCTCTGTACCGTTGGATTGGTCCTCGCTAATGAGCATTTCCCTCAAAGTACAAAATTCCTAGACCTTGAGCGGTCCCTGTCTGTCAAGTTCTTTTTGGCCGATACTGCAGAGCTGATTGAGAACCAATATACCTGATCTTACAGCGGCCATCATAGTTGTCAGGCTATTCGTGCCATTCTGCATACACATGTATATAACCAGGCAATAGAGCAAAAAGATTTCCAAGATTTCGGTCCAGTGGTCAGATCTGTAGATCATCACTGCTGGACCAGAGCCCTGCGCACCTCTCACCTGCTGCGCACCTCTTACCTGCTGTCATCTCCAGAGCCTCTTCTGACAGCATGCGCCTTACCGCAGCATTCACTGTGCCCGGCCTGCCAATAATAAGAGGTATCAGCGATGACCGCCGGTAGGAGGACTCTGGCAGGACTTTGGTCTGAAAGTCACAGATTACTGATGGGGCTGCTGGATCATGGCACTGTAAACCTTCTTTACTCTGCAGTAGTGATGAGTGAGCGTGCTGGGATAAGGCGTTATACTCGTGAGCTAACGGAGTGACTTCAGCGTGCTGGGATACTATGTTTGAGTCCTCGCAGCTGCATGTCTCTCGGGTGTTCGACTGCTGCAACACATGTGTGGTTTGCCTAACAGGAAAATCCCTGCATGTGTTGGGACTGTCGAATGGCTGCGAGACATGCAGCTGCGGGGACTCGAACATAATATTCCAGCACGCTGAAGACAATCTATTAGCAAATGAGCATGTTGGGATAAAGTGTTATCCGGTCATCACTACTCTGCAGCATTTCCATAAACTCCACAGCCCAAATCTCCACTGCGGAAGCTGCTTAATGGTAAAACACGTGACATATCCAGGGCGGGTTTACATGAGCAAGCGTGTAAAACCGCCACCTCTGTGGCAGAGGGAAAAAAATACTTTTTTTTTTCTTTTCTTTTTTTTTTTTTTTTTAATTTTAGGGCAAATTGCTTGTTAATTAGTGATGAGGACTGAGACCAAGTATGTAAAAACATCCGAGACCTAATATTGCATTATTTTTGCACTTTCAGAAGGACTTTGAAACTGGTCCTTTATTTCTTATTGCTGTCGTGAGTTTTTGTTTGTTTTTTTTCCAATTGATTTCTAATTTGATTTTATTTCATTTATATTAGGTTAAAAACCTTAGTCTGCCTGTAAGCTGTGAGGCCATTACTGATTCATGCTGTCAGCTACAGGCATCTCTTCATATAAATACATGCACCTGCTGCTTTAAAAAGAAAAGCCCCCTATTCCTGCCGATTAAGGGGTCTGTGCACTGCAATGTCAGGCACTATATTAGTCTTATATGGGTCCTTTTAAGCCGCTTTTGTCATTTTGGATTTGGGCAGGAATTGGCCTGAAAATGTCATGGTATGCACATAGCCTTATGGTGGAAATTCACATAGAATATGAGTAGTGGGGCAATTGCGTAGTAACTGCTCAATATTCTGTGTTTGCTGCTTAACAACCAGATTTGAGAGCTGAACCTTTAAGGACAGCGCGAAGTAATAATTTACATTTATATCTAAACTCTGTGAACAACAATTGTCTTCATGCAGCAATTTGCACTTCTGTACAGCTGACGATTTATGTTGTAAATCTTTTATTTTTTTTTTTTTTTTGCCATAAGCATTTACATGAATGATTTGCTGGGGGTTACTGAGACCCCATTATCGCCCTCTTTACCTGCAATCTACTCCACTCAAAAGTTGACTAATCAAAACAAGAATTTATTGTACTGTTCATTACCTCTTTCAATTTTTTTTTCCCCACTGACCAGCACTTTAAAAAAAATATATATATATACATATTGATTGACGATATATGTTAAAATCTGGGAATACGTGATCATAGTACAGTGATATTGGACCAATCAGTAGGTCACATGTTACTACCATCCGGTGCACTGATGGGGTAGGCTCAGGCATTATTGTAAGTGACCATTATTATGACCAAAAACGTTTCTTCTTAACACATATAGTATGTTTATTGATTTGAGTTAGAGGTATTCCCATCTCCAAGATCCTATTCTAATATGTAGTAGATGTGTTAATATTAATAGCAAATACCTCCAATTAGAAATGTAGTATAGTTCTTCTGATTAATAATAAGAATAAAATTCAGCTTACCACAATATGCTATTCCAATCCGGGAGGAGCACGGCGCCGTAGTTGAATGAGGAAAATAGCGGTGGAACCAGCTCAACACTGTAAAAATTGAAAATTCACTAAATCTTTAGTAAAAATCACTAAAATAAAAGTGATGAAAAATTGGGCATCTCCGACAACAAAGCAATAAAGAGGGGTAGTGTGTGTAACAGAAATCAATCCATACGTGTTTCAAGCTACATGGCTCTTGACCACTGGATATAAAGTGGTATACAAGCTTGGATTTAAATATACTCCCACGTAATAAAGGAAAACAAAATACATGGCACCTATGTGAGACTGCACAGGAAAAAGAAAAGACAGGTTTGCATAAAAGTGTACAAGGAATATATGATTAAAAACAGTAAGAAATAAAATGAGACATAACAAAACATCGCAGAACATTGATAAAGATAGAAAAAATTGTACAAATTACAAGAAGGGTTAATATGACAATGCAAAGATAAAAAAAAATACCCAAAAAATTAATAATGCAGCCTCACTTCACGTCTGAGGTTCAGTCCTAATGGAACGTAAGTATTAAAAGAAAAAATCCAATACGCTTTATTGCGTACCGCACCCATGTGATTACCCGCTCTAATATGTCTAGGTGTTTGTTCAATGGCATATGCACGAAAAACCTACTATACTACGATTGTGACTTTCCACAAAATGTCTGGAGACGTGTTTTGTTTCTATCTGTGAATTCTTCAATATCATGAGGTGTTCTCTTACTCTAGATTTCCGTTTTCGGATAGTGGAACCGACATATTTAAGATTGCAAATTGTACACTCCATAACATAAACCACGTGAACACTGTTACAATTCAAGAAGTTTTTTATAAAAAAACTTCTTACCGTGTTCATGGTTGAAAAAATGTTTTTAAAAGAAACTCTGCAAGTTTCACACGGTAATTGGCCACACTTGTAATGGCCTTGGAGAAACGGCCACTTTGGAGAACTGGGTTTGTTGGAATAATTAATATGCAGACTTGGCGATAATGAGTGTCCTAATGTTCTTGCTTTTCTGGGTACGATCCTGACACCGTCTTTCAATAGATCCATAACAATGGGGTCATCATATAAAATAGGTAAATTGCGCTGTACTGTACGGGAGATGGACTGAAAGTATGGACTATGTGTCAAAACCTAAGTTAGTGCATTTTTTTGGCTTTGGGATCTGATTTTTTTTTATTGATTAAATCAACTCTATCCCGATTAGCTTCAATTTTCTGTGCTGTGTTTAGACTCCACATTGGATAATGACGGTCAGATAAACGTCGTGTGATGTTTTCTGATTCAATCCGAGAGCCCTCAGTGGTACTACAATTTCTTTTGGCTCTGATAAATTCGCCTACAGGAATTGCTTTAGCAACATGAGAAGGATGGAAACTACGTGCATCTAAAATTGTATTTCCAGCTGAAAGCTTCCTGTGTGTTTGACTAATGACAGAACATCCATCTGAACCAGTCAGTTCCAAGTCCAAGAATGTCATTTTTTCATGATGATAATTTCAAGTGAACTGCAAACTAAACTGGTTGTTATTCAAATAGGAAACAAAGTCTGCAATTTTGGACGTTTCATCACCCCAAACAATAATCATATCATCTATATATCTGGCGTATAGTTTTATAGACAAAGAATAGGTGTTGCATATAGAATATATAAAGCACTCTTCCCACCATGCCATGGTCAAACTGGCCACAGATGGCGAGAATTTGACCCCCATCGCCACTCCACTGACTTGCAGGAAAAACTTTCCATTAAACATAAAGTAATTATGCCGAAGCAGAAAGGAAAGTACAGATTTTATATATTCCTTGAGTTCAGGGCTATAAGAGCTATATTTATCCAGATGATGCTGAATGGCCAGAACAGCTGTGTGTTGGGGTATACAGGAGTAGAGTGAAGAGACGTCACATGTTACCCAAGTATATGTATGGGACCATTTAAAGCAGGGTTCCCCAACTCCAGTCCTCAAGGCCCACCAACAGGTCATGTTTTCAGGATTTCCTTAGTATTGCCCAGGTGATAATTGCATCACCTGTGCAATACAAAGGAAATCCTGAAAACATGACCTGTTGGTGGGCCTTGAGGACTGGAGTTGGGGAACCCTGATTTAAAGTCATGAAGCATGCATAAGACATTGCAGTAGCTGAGGTATCCATAGTTACGACTACTAACAGTCACTATATGAGGGGTCGTAACCATGGAGTAGGCATCATAGCGAATTAGAAGAACTATACTGTATTTCTAATTGGAGGTATTTGCTATTATTATTACACCTACTACATATTGGGATAGGATCTTGGAAACGGAATTACCCCTTTTTTCTTTTTTTAAGGGGAATATCAGAATACAAACTGATGGAATTGATACACCGTCAGTGAAGAATAGTTTTGAAGCCATTTAACTTTTTTTTTTTTCCCCCTAAATTAGTTTTGTAACATTGAAGAAAAAAAAAAGCAGACAGTGTCGCTGTAGTCACCGATAAAATGTGACTGACATGTTAAAACCATAAGACATCGGGGTTTTTTTGTTTGTTTTTTTTTTTTTTTTCATTTTTTGTGGGAAGGCCCACTTTTATTTTTTTACTACAGTGAGATTATTATGTTTATTATATTAAATTAGCAAAATATTTGGTATAAGCACGAGCTGTGTTTACTTGGCGGTTACAGAAATATATGTTCAGGAAGGTACCAGATCTAAATATATAACGTGATACAGGGTGATATTGGTAGTGTTTCGTAGTTTAATCTGTGATTTAGGAATGTAAACCGTACATGTAATGATGCCGAAAAGTAATAAAGTGTAATAAAGCTTCCTAATTATGTTTCAAGATGTTTTTCTATATCTTTATTGCGGTCGCAGGTAATACAATTTGCTTCGATGCAACTAACAATACTCAGTGTAAATCCAGAGTCACACTAGCGAGAAATACGGACGAGTGCAATGCGAGAAAAAAATCACATTGCACTCGAACCAATGTTAATCTATGGGGCAGCGGCCAGCAGCCGATTTCTTTTCTCGTCCGTATAATGCGTGTGAGTAAAATCGCAGCATGCTGCGATTTGCACCATATTATGGCTGAGACTCGCCAATGCAAGTCTATGGGTGCGAGAAAAAATTGGATTACACACGGACTATGCGTGTGACTTGCGAGGAATACGGAACACTTCTCCAGGTGGCAGGATATTAAATCATCCATTATCAGGAAGTTTTGACATGCAAATTCCCCTGGCACACTCGAGACCAAACCAGGAAGCACGCGCCCACGGAGTATAGGATCAGGGCCAGACATATAAATGTCGAGATGCTTATTGTATTGGTCCAGGAGAGGCATGAGCTTTGGGACCAACGCGACGCACATTATGCAGACCACAACCGGAAGGAGGCAGCATGGAGGTCAATCTGTGCCCCATGTTCCCCGATTTTGAGGAGCAACCTCGTGAGGTGCAGCAAGAAATTAGTAAGAATCATAAAACAAATGTGAAATAAAGTTTAACATGAGTTAACAAAATACCTTAACCGGATCATATGTGATGTGTTTAGTATATGTGGCATATTTCAGACTATACACATGCTAAAAGTAGCAGGCCACATTACACTGAAGCCTACATGTAAGAAACACAGTGTGATTGATAGTTAATTAATTTTTTGTTAAATTTGCAGTGAATGATCTCACTAGACGGTGGCGGAGTTGCCCAGACCAGTACTGTTGGGAACGGCAGCATTTTGGGTGGCGTGGCGATGCAAAATGTGTATACAAAATATATACAAAGGTTTGTTAAAAAAAATTACACACTTCAAACACTAACATAACTATATTTAATTGGGAACAAATGGAACAACTACATAGATACAGCATACAGGTGAAACAAAATAATAATTGTTTAATACATCACGCACTTTTAGCCCAGAGGGCTGACGACGTTGATGAAGGACATGTGTCGTAGTAGTCAGCTCAGTACTTGCATACTCCACTTCATCACCATTGGATGGACACTCATGGTATCTGGTGAAATGATGAAGTACAACACACGCTTTTATCACAACATTCACATTGCCTTCACCAAGGTGAATTGCGGACTGCAGAACCCGCCATTTGGCACGCAGAATGCCGAACGCACACTCAACCAGACGTCGGGCACGGGAAAGACTAAAATTAAATATACTGCGCCGGTGGTTCAGGCCTCTCCGTGTATAGGGCCTCATGAGGTTGCATGATAACTGAAAAGCCTCATCTGCAACCATCACATAAGGCAATGCTTCTATATTAGTCCCTGGTGGATTACGTGGGGGTGGGAGATTCAACTTATTGCGCAGCCGCCGACCCATAATGGAAGAATAGAAGACTCTGGAGTCTCCAGTTCTTCCATAGGGCCCAATATCTACAATTATAAACTTGTAGCTACTGTCGACCAGGGCCAACAGCACTACAGAAAAATATTGTTTATAATATTGGGACCCTGAGTTCGGCGGCTTACGCACACGGATGTGCTTCCCATCAAGGGCTCCTATACAGTGGAAACTGGCACGTGTCCTGAAATCCACATACTATACGCAACCAGTCTTCCATTTTGGGCTCAGGCATGACCACTTGATGGAGTCGGGACCAGATTTCTGCGCATGTAGACCGGACAATCCCTGAAATAGTTGACTTTCCAATTAAAAATTCTAAATGCAGTGCTGCATATGAGAGGCAAGTGGAAAGGAAGCTAAAAGTAAAAAAAATACAATTAGAAGTCATGCTCAAAGTTATAGTCTATAACTAAGAAACCATGCATCAACAATAGTGTTGAGCGATACGATACTGCAAATATCGGGTATCGGCCGATATTAGCTGTATCGGGCTTTCGATTCCGAATACCGATATTTTCGTCATATCGGATACCGGAATCGGGATTGTCACTGTCACTGTCTGTGTCCGTCGGTCGGGTCTGTCACTGTCAGTGTCCGTCGGTCGGGTCTGTCAGGAGTCAGCGGCACTTACCTGGCAGAAGATCTCCGGCGGTCACGGCCTGGACTGCTTCATGGCCGCCATCCTCTTCTCCCCGGCGGTCACATGCAGTTTCTCGCGATAACTGCAGTGACTGCTGGGTAATCCCGGCCGTAAAGCAGTCAGTCCGATGACGTCACCGCCGGGGAAGCAGGTAATCAGCTGTGCTGCGTCGCGATGACAGGCTCTGCCTGTCATTGCGATGTAGCAGAGCTGGATCGTCGTGGACTGTCGTTACTATGGACTGCGTCGGACAGGTGGTATACTGTTGGTTTGTTTTTTTTCTTTTTTTACAGGAGATCGATGGCGTCGCAGGAATGAGAGTACAATAAAAGAAATGAAAACTGTTGTCTCTTTTATTTCATTAAAATACTTTTTTCTTGCTTTGTCTTTTTTTTATGCATTTAATAACTTTGGGATTAATAATGGATCGGTGTCTTATTGACGCCTCTCCATTATTAACCGGGCTTATTGTCACCGTGCAATCAACGGTGACATTAACCCCTTATTACCCCGCTTGCCACCGCTACAGGGCAAGTGGGAAGAGCCGGGTAAAGTGCCACAATTGGCACATCTTTTGATGCGCCAAATGTGGGGCTGCTGTAGCCTGGTATTATCAGGCTGTTGAGGGCCAAAATCCATGGGCCTTGACAGTCTTTTAATACCAGGCCGCAGCAGTCTGCATTTTACTTGGCTGGTTAACAAAAATAGGGGGACCCCTACGCCGTTTTTTTTTTTGAGGGGATCCCCTATTTTTGTTAACCAGCCAAGATATGCAGACTGCTGTGGCCTGGTATTATCAGGCTTGCAAGGTCCATGGATATTGGATCCTTACCAGCCTGAAAAACCAGGCCTCAGCGGTCTGCTTCATCTGGCTGGTTAACAAAAATAGGGGGGACCCCACGCCAATTTTTTTCGAGGGGATCCCCTATTTTTGTTAACCAGTTCCCTCTGACGTCACTGATTGTGTCCCTGGCTGACCTGAAGTGAAAGTGGAAAGCAATCAATTAAGCTTTCCACTTCCTCTCCTGTCAGCCAGGAGAGGAACTCATTCATTTGGGGGTTTACTGTGAGGCTGCAGCATTAGCTGCGGTCCCTGCAGTAAACATTAACCCTTTTTGAAGGATTACACCGTGGGACCTGACTGCATCGGATTGGTAAGAATAATTTTGCTTTATTATTTTATTTTTATTACAGGAAATGGTTTTAGCAGGAAAATAAAATATGGTCAAAAACTGTGTGATTATTTCATTAAACTTCTTTTTTATTAAAGTGTGTGTGTTTGATTTTTCTTTCATACAATAGGATTAATAATTGATAGTTGTCTAATTGACAGCTCTCAATTATTAACCTGGCTTAAAGTGACCTTTCAATTGCAAGGTCATTTTAATCCCTTATTAACCCATTCGCCACCGCTACAGGGCAATGGGAATAGACGGGCAAAGTGCCAGAAAGGGCAAATCTAATTAGAGATTTGCCCTTTCTGGGATGTCTGGGGGCAGATGTTAGTAGCCGGGGGGGGGGCAAAAATAATGGTCCCTCTCTGGGCTATTATTATCTGCCCCCACTCACTGGCTTTGTCTGTCTGGTTGCGAAAATAGGGCGGGAGCCCACGCATTTTTTTTCAGCAATTTTACACCTCATATATATATATATACATGTCATTGAATTTGTGACACATATATATATATATATATTTATATTTATAGTTCATACACTTCTACATAGTATAATAGCCGCTAATTCAATTGCCGGCTTTTGTGAAAATGCAGAACCCGACATGAAATGACACTTGGTTTACATAGAGTTAACCATGTCTTTTCATGTAGTTTGATATCTGATTTGCACAAACAATTACATGAGTGTAAGTGTGCAAAATTTCACACCTGTAGGGGTTAATTAAAGGTGTAAATTCGTAGCAAAAAAGTCCGTTTTTTTACAACGAATTTACACCTTTAATTAACCCCTACAGGTGTGAAATTTTGCACACATAGACTGATGTAATTGTTTGTGCAAACAGATAGCAAAGGACATGAAAAGACATGGTTAACCCTATGTACACCAAGTGTCATTTCATGTCGGGTGCTTCTGTCTTTTCACAGAAGCCGGCTTTACCCGGCAATTGAATCAGAGGATATTTTACTATGTAGAAGTGTATAAACTATACATATATGTATATATATATATGTCACAATGACCTGTATATATATATATATGTATTCTATGTGTGTATATTTAGTGTTTACAAGGAAATAAAGGTTTTTTTTAGTTGCAATATTTTGTTCCCATAGACTTACATTGGACTTCCGGTATCGGAATCGGATATCGGCGATATTTAGTGATATCGGCGATACCATTCCGATCCGATATTTTTAGATATCGAGCAGTATCGCTCAACACTAATCAACAACATTAAATTACATGCAATGGGTTTGGTGTTTATTAAACAAGCATATATTGTCAATTTATAAATGTGGGTTTTGACACATACCCAAATAAATTTGTAAAGTACTAAGGTATAAGGCCATGAAATACACTAGTGTGTAAAATACATCATCAACATAGAGGTTTAATACATATCGTAACTTAAGGAAAAGCCGCTCCTCTACAGAAATAGATTTTCGCATCCTGGTGTCCTTAAAGGTGATCCCAGGGCGCACAATCTCCAACAAAGTATCAAATGTGGCAAGGGTCATCCGTCAATAATCAAAAAACTTGTCCGGGTGGGTACGCAGAGATGCGTAGAGACGGTGGAAATGGCCTTTACTGAGCCGTCGCCTCAAAAGCGGATGGACCCACATTCGTCTCTGCCTCGGATCCACAATCACTGGGTATGTCTCCCCAAAACTTCGGGACAAAACCCAGTTATAAAGCACGCTCAGTTGTGTTAAAAGTAAGTTTGTCTGACATGTTTGGGACAAAGCAGAACTAAGAACACAACCACGGACTCAACTGCAAAGACTGGGGCTGCCACCTGTTGTAGAGCCAATAAATAGGGTTCTTGATGATGATTTAAATTACTTTCAGCCCTAAAAACCGTTATATGTACATATTGCAAGCTGACGAGAAGATCTCACAGTACGAATACCATACGGATGTCACACAGATGCTTAGATGCGAGGAAATCGCATCCTCGCATTGCACACGGATGACATACGGCTCACTGTTCAGGGAACAGTTGTGCGATTCTCGTCCGTGAAAAACGGACCGATTTTTTTTTTTTTTTTTTTTTTTTTTTTTTTTTTTAATACGTTGTGTGTGACTCCAGCCTATGTCATCACATATGGTGTAGGAGTACGAGATGATGCACAATGACATATAGTTAAAAATCATCAGAGGGATGGGAAAGGAGAAAGGGAACATGGTACTTCCATAATGTATAAATAATGCATGATCCATGCCCTAGAGAGCAAGTTTTTTACTTGTGATCCCAAGCGCTGGTCAACTGGATCTTCATTCAGAACTGGAGTTTTAAATATCTACATAGTGTTTTTTTTTGTTTTTTTTTAGAGGAAATAAGTAATCAGTCTCTTTTTAACCAATCAAAGGCTTCCACTGTGACCGGCTCCTGAGGTAGAATATTCCACTGATTAAAGCAGGCTTGTTTCCTTTGGAGATTGAACTTTTCTTTCTCCAGATGGAGGAAGTGCCCTTTTTTTTAATTTAACCGCCTTACCCCCAAGCCTGTTTGCAACTTCCTGACCAGACCAAATTTTACAATTCTGACCACTGTCACTTTATGAAGTAATAACTCTGGAACACTTCAATGGATCCCACTGAGACTGTTTTTCATGACATATTGTACTTTATGATAGTGGTAAAACCTCTTCAGTATAAATTGTGTTTATTTATGAAATAAAACATGGAAATTTGGTGAAAATTTTAAAAATTTTGCAGTTTGCCCCCAAATCAAAGAGATATGTCCCACATAATAGTTAATAAATAACATTTCCCACATGTCTACTTTACATCAGCACAATTTTTTCCTTTTTTTTTTCCTTAGGTAGTTATAAGGATTAAAAGTTGACAAGCGATTTCTCATTTTTTTCAAGAAAATTTACAAAACTATTTTTTAGGGACCACATTACTTTTGAAGTGACTCAAGAAGTTGATTAATCCTTCAGGGGATTCACAGGAATTTTTGGACTGTGAAAAGAAAAAAATAAACCTTTTTTTATACACAAATTTGACTTTAGACCCATTTTTTTTATTTTCACAAGGCTAACGAGAAATTGCACCGCACAATTTGTTTTCTGAGTACGCCGATAGCCCTACTGTTTGGGCACATGACAGTGCTCAGGAAGGAAGGAGCACCATTTGAATTTTTGAATGCAAATTTCCAGAATTATTAGCGGCAACATGTCGCATTTGGAGAGCCCCTGATGTGCCTAAACAGTGTAAACCCCCACAAGTGACTCCATTTTGGAAACTAGAGCCCTCATGGAACTTATCTAGATATGTGGTGAGCACCTTGAGCCCCCAGGTGCTTCTCAGAAGTTTATAACATTGAGCCGTGTAAATAAAAAATATAAAAAATTTTCCCACAAAAATGTTCTTCAGACTCAAATTTTGCATTTTTATAAGGGTAACAGGAGAAATTACACGGTACAATTTGTTGTGCTATTACTTGCAAGTACGCCGATACCACATTTGTTGGGGAAAACTACTGTTTGGGTGCACGGCAGGGTTCAGAAAGGAAGGAGTGACGTTTTGGAACGCAGACTTGGAATTGTGTGCGGTTGTCATGTTTTGTTTGGAGAGCCCATGGTGTGCCTAAACAGGGAAAACCCCAAGTGACCCCATTTTGGAAATTAGACCCCTCAAGGAATTTATCTAGATGTGCTTCACCCCAGGTGCATCACACAATTTTACAACATTGATCTGTGAAAATGAAAAGAAAAAAAAATTCCGACAAAACTTTAGCCCCAAATTTTTTCATTTTCACAAGGATAGTAGGAGCACATGGACCCCAAAATTTGTGCAATTTCTCCTGAGTACAACGATACTTTATATGTGATCGAAAATTACTTTTGAGGCACAGTCCAAAGCTCAGAAGGGAAGATGCGCTATGTTGGAATTCAGATTTTGCTGGAATGGTTTAAGGGTGCCATGTCACATTTGCAGAGCCCCTGAGGTGCCAGAACAGCAGAAACTCAACATATATGGCCTTATTTTACAAACTATAACTCTCAATGAATTTATCTAGGGGCTCAGTGATCATATTGACACCACTTGTCCTCACACAGTTTTTTTATAATATTGGGTGGTGAAGAAAGAATAATATTTTTACCACTAAAATGTTGTTTTACCCCAAGTTTTGAATTTTTTGAAGGGCTAATGTGAAAAAATGGACCTTAGTTTGTTGTAAAAAGTTTCTCCTGAGTGCATCAATACCCTACATGTAATAGGGAGCTACTTTTGAGGCACAGTGCAAAGCTTAGAAGGTAAGGAGTGCATCATATAGTGCAGATTTTACTGTTATGATTTGCGGGTGCCATGAGCAGGCTTCCAAATGAACGAGCTAAACATTTGTTCATCCGGTGAAATAATATTTTATTTAGCATTAAAGAGGTATTCCCATCTCCAAGATTCTATCCCAATATGTAGTAGATGTGCTAATAAATATTAGCAGACACCTCCAATTGGAAATGTAGTATACAGTGCTGCTCACCATTATTGATACCCCTTCATTTTTTTCATAGACTGTACAATATCTTCAGATGTAAATCTACCATAGTTGTACCCTCAAGATTTTTTAATTAGTGGGCCAAAGTAATACTGCAATAAAACGGTAATTAGACCTACCGGTGGTTGTATTTCCTGGATTCCATCCTGACAACACCAAAGAGGTCGTCCTTATCCTTACTGTGGGAAGTAGAGTTGAGCGAAACAGGTCGGCCAGATTCATAAGTCGCCGACTTTTGCCAAAGTCGGGTTTCGCCGACCGAAACCCGACCATAGAGTGAAGTCGGCCATGCGGTCGGCAAAACGAGAGCCACAGTTGGATTTCCCAGAATGCTTGCAGGTGCCTTTTTTTCAGCCAAGGAGCAAGGACTTACACTGTGGGCAACGAGATGACATGTGCAGCGTCCACCACCATCGTAGAGAAGGGCATTGCAGTGATTGGCTTGCTTTGGGGGGCGTCATAGTGTCTATAAAAGCCCTGACCGCCGACCACCATTTTACTTCTGCCGATCTTAACAGTAGGGAGAGGTTGTACGCGCCTCATACAGTACCATATATCTGCTGGTATTTTTGGTACATTTTCCCAAACATGAGGAAGTATGGTGAAAGCGGACGTAGGCGGGGGGCAGCAGGTACTGATGGTGGTTGTGGTGCATCTGCTGGTAGTGCCAAAAGCTCAATAGCACCTAAGGCAGGAGGTGTTGAGCCTGCGTCATCGTCTGGCTCCAGAAGGCCTGGAAGGCTCCCTTTTCTGGGAGTAGGTAAACCGCTTTTAAAGCAGTAGCATCAGGAACAGGTTTTGGCTTTCATTGCCGAAACAGCCTCCCGCTCTATCGCCTCCTCTTCTGAAGTTTAAAAACTGCAAGCATTGAGTAGTCAGTTCAGGCTCCTGGTCAGGAACAACACCTTTCCTTGTGTCCTTCACCCCCACCAAAAGTGAAGGATGCGGCAGGCCACACTTCAGATTACTCCCTGGAGCTCTTTTCACATACCATGCCTAACTTATCAAGTGAAATCCTGAAATCCCCAGTCTAAGATGAATATGACATGGAGTGCACTGATGCACAGCCAGTGCTATATGATTTTACTGGTACATTCACCCAGAGCACTGCATTGCCCTCGCAGTCTACTGAGCCAGATTCTGACCCTGATGAAAGTCAGGTGCCCCTTCCCGCATACTATACCACCTTACACGGTGACACAGAGGATGGTGCAGATGAAATTGAAGAGGAGGTGATGGATGACCCAGTTGTTGACCCGGATTGACATCCATTGGGGAAGAGGGTGCCGCTGGCAATAGCTCAGAAGAGGAGGAGGATCTGCAGCAGGCATTGACATCGCAGCTGCGGTTATCTGGCAGGCCCATAGCAGTCCAAAAACATGTTAAAAAAACAAAAAGTTGCAGGACAGCTTGGCCAGATGGTCAAATTAGCACAGCGTGCAAGCCCTGAAGTTTTCCCATAGTAGGAAGAGTGCAGTGTGGCACTTTTTTGACCAAAATCCTATTGATGAGGCAAAGGTTATCTGTAAGAAGTCCGGAAGGACCTTTAGCTGAGGGAAAAATCTCCGAAATTTGAATACCAGTTGCATGCTTAGACATGTAAACACCATGCACTTGCAAGCGTGGACGGACTACAAAACCTCTGGTAGCACACGTGCACCTGCTCCGACTGAAGGTAGCCAGCAACGCTACATCGCTTCCCCCACTGTAAGCCCACCAGTTAGCACACCACCAGCAAGAAATGTTGAGGTGTCGTCGCAAGGCCAAAGCAGTCAGGGAATCAAAATGTTTTTGCAATGAAAGACTGCATCTAGGCCATCACCACCACCATCACCAGCCCCCTCTCAGTCTGCCATGTCCACTGCTAGTTCCACCATATGCAGCTCTCAAGTCCAGCTCACCCTAGCAGAGACTCTGAGTAGGACAAGAAAGTACTCATCCACGTACACTGCCTTTGAACGCCTACATTGCCAAACTGATCTCATTAGAGATGATGCCCTTCCGTTTGGTTGAAATCGCAGCGTTCCGAGAACTCATGGCCAACGCTGTCCCACGCTATGACCTACCCAGTCGGCACTTTTCTAGAAAAGCCATCCCTGCCCTCCACCTGCATGTGAAAGACCGCATTGTCCATGCACTCAAACAATCAGTGAGTGGAAAGGTGCACCTCACAACAGATGCATGGGCCAGTAGGCATGGCCAGGGCCATTAAGCGGCCATCACTGCGCACTGGGTTAATGTGGTGGATGCAGGGTCCACAGGGGACAGCGGCGGTGGGACAGTGCTGCCTAGCCCACAGTATAGGCAACAGTTGGCTGTAGGCGTTCGACCCTCCTCCTCCTCCAGAAGCAAAAGCTCGTTGACAGAGCGCAGTCGCACAAGCACTCCATACGCAGCTGCCACTGTTGCACACGAGGTGTCCCACTATCGAACAGCTAGTGGTAAGCGTCAGCAGGCTGTTTTAAAGATGATGTCTTTGGGCGACAACAGACACACCGCGGAGGTACTGGCCGACTACTTGCAACGAGAAACTGAGTCATGTCTGGGCAGTCTACATCTTGAGCCAGGCAAGGTAGTCAGTGATAACGGATGTAATTTTGTGGCAACCATAGCCCTGGCAAAACTCAGACACATACCTTGCCTGGCTCACACCTTGAACCTGGTGGTGCAGTGCTTCATAAATAATTATCCAGAGGTACCAGCCCTGCTCCATAAGGTGTGAAGACTGCTCGCACATCCGTCGCTCGCCCGTAGACTACAGGCATATGCATAGGCTGCAGCGATCGCTCCACCTCCCCAAGCACCGCCTAATCATAGACGTTGCAACAAGGTGGAACTCCACCATGCACATGGTTGAGAGACTGTGCGAACAGAGGCAGGCTGTAATGCATTTGTGGGAGGATACACGGGCAGGCAGTTTGAGGGCAGACATGGAGTTGTCGGGTGTGCAGTGGTCAAAGCTGAAAGACCTCTGTAAAGTCCTTCAGTGTTTTGAGGAATGCACACGGCTGGTAAGTGCAAACGACGCCATCATAAGCATGAGCATCCCATTTATGCGTCTGCTCATGCAAACTTTGACGCACATTAAGGATCAGGCGTCTGCAGCGGAGGAGGAGGGAAGCCTTGATGACAGTCAGCCATTGTCTGCTTAGGGAACTGTCCTGGATGAGGGGGATGAGGTATATTTTGGGGAGGAGTATGCTTCTCAGGGGGCAAGAGAAAATGTTGGCTTGCCAAGGTCAGGTACAGGGTTTGTGCGTGACTATGGATGTGGATTTGGCAGAAAGTGCTCCTTCACCCACCACTGGCAGTGCATCATTGACACCTGGAACATTGGCCCACATGTGTGATTATCTCTTGCGGATCCTAAAAAGGGACCCCCGCATTGCCAAAATTATGAAGGATGATGACTACTGGTTGGCCAGCATCCTCGATCCACGCTATAAAGGCAAATTACAGAACATCATGCCACAGGAGAACCTAGAGCTAATATTGGCGACCAAACAAGCAACTCTGGTAAACCGTTTGTTAGAGGCATTCCCAGCACACAGCAGCGGTGCAGGTTCTACCACGAGCCGTACTGGGCAACATGGAAGAGGTGTTCGTGGTGCACACAGCCGAAGAGGCGTTGGAGACAGGGGTTTCATGACCATGTTGTGGACTGATTTCTCGAGTACCGCTCACACGACTGGTAATACTGAATCGATTGCAACAGACAGGAGACAGCAGTTGTCAACTATGGTTCAAAATTACCTCTCCCTATTGATGTTCTCCCTCACAGTTCATTCCCCTTTGACTACTGGGCCTGTAAACTGGACACCTGGCCTGAATTGGCACAATATGCCTTACAGGAGCTCGCTTGCCCTGCTGGTAGTGTGCTATCAGAAAGAGTCTTCAGTGCTGCTGGATCAATCCTGACAGAAAGAAGGACCCGGCTATCAACCCAAAATGTAGGTGATCTCAGCTTCATTAAAATGAACCATGCCTGGGTTTCAAAGGATTTTGTACCACCTTCCCCTGATGACACATAGGTTGCCAGCAAAATGGCTCGCTTTGTCTTCCTCTTCCTCCGACTTCTCCAATTCCTCCATTTGCAGCTGCTGAACGTCCAGCCTACACCTCAACATATGCCAGTTTTTCCACCTCCCTAACTGGGCTGTACCCCCCACAACTTTAGCCAAATAACCCCCCAGTTTTCAATGCGTTACTATTATTATAAAGTAAATTAAGGTTGACAAGCTTAAGTAATAAGAATTGATGTTGTTGGCATTGAAATGGGCACTGTAGGTGTGTTTACTGTCCTCCACTCACTGCCGACTTTTATTCCCATTGACTTGCATTGGGGTCAGGTTTCTGTCGGAAATCCGACTTTTCCTGATAGTTGGCCGATTTCGTTCGACTCGACTTTTAGTAAAGTCGGGTGGTCCGACCCTCCCGGAGGCAAAGTCACTCATCTCTAGTGGGAAGTAATAAGGGGAAGAAGGCAGCTTAGTCAACAATAGCAATGTGGGTTAGAGCCGCGATAGGGCTGTCTTGCACGTCAGAAGGAAAGCCACCGATGTTAAAAGCCCATTTGACTAGAGCAGTATCCACTTCCTGGGCAGAGAGAGGGGGAGCTTCAGTGGATCAAATCTGTAGTACCGCAGTGTGGTCCAGTCTAAGCACCTTTTCCAGACACTGCAAATTAGACATGGTCTCGTGGCAGCAGGCTGCCTTCGGTGGGAAGGTTTGTCATGCAGCTGTAACGCCTAGCGCGATACTTTGGTAGTCTCCTTGGTGCTGTCAGGATGGACAACCTGTAAAACTGTAATTAGAACTACCAATGATTGTATTTCCAGGAGTTCATCCTGACAGCACAGTTAGTTCCCTCCCCTTTGGAAAAATCTCTATACTTATGCGATTTAACGTTTGTATAAGAGTGTTTAATAAAATATTGTTGCATCCATCCTGGTGTGATACTTGGAAAAGACACTGAGTAGTGGAGGTGGGAGGGTCCTTTTACCCTCTTGTATGTTTCCTGTCCCATATGGAATAATCAAATCTGGCTCCTGTCTCAAGTCCCTAGTAGGCTCCAGGTGATGAAAAACTGCCTGCCTGAGATCCAAAGAGTGAAAAACCCACTCCTTATGATTTTTAAGATGTGGGCAAAATGAAGGCAGGACAACCTCCTGCTTGATGTTGGAGATAGACACCACTTTGGGAAGGAAGGCCGGGTCAAATCTGAAGACTATTCGGTCCTCAAAGATCTGAAGATCTGGATCCTTGATCGATAGAGCCTGTAATTCTCTTATCCTTTTGGCAGAGGTAATGGCCACCAAAAAAGCAGTCTTAAACGAAAGCCCTCACCAAGGGCTTCAGTCTTTGGACTGCCCTGGAAAATCTAGCTATCCAGGGGTGGGATACTAGTGAGGAATTGAAAAATACACTTAAGGCTGAAATTTGAACCCTCAAAGTACTTGGTCTTAATCCTTTGTTGAACCCTGCTTGCAAACATTCTACCGAGGATTTCCACACTCTGAACAGATTCGTCTCCAGATTTTGTTATACATAGCCGACTTCACTGACTTCTTGCCTGCATGGTAGGTTTTACTTCATCAGACATTCCTCTTCATCTTAGGACCTGCTTTTCAGGATCCACGCTCAAAGGTGTAACCTGTTTATGTTCTGATGAAGATCTGCGCCCTGGAAGAGGAGATCTTCCCTTTGGGGAAGCAGAATAGGCTCTCCCACGGACATCTTGCTCAACAGGAGAAACCAGTTCTTTCTTGGCCAGAAGGGCATTATTAGAATTATCTTTGCCCTATCCTCTTGAACCTTCCTCAGAACCCTTGGAATTAAGGGTAGCGAAGTAAAGACATAGGCCAGAGCTTCGCTCTAATCCTGAGATTGCGCGTAAATCCCTTCGGGACTGTCTAGCGGATTCAACTAAATCTTTTTGTAATGGGCTGGGTGATGGAAACACTGTGCCAAAGCCCAAGGAAGACCTGGAGGGGTGTGACTAGGAGCCTCATCCATAAAAAATAAAAGAGCTGCATCCAATCCAGGTGAAAAATAAACAAAAATCTTTATTCTGCCATCATTAAATACATTTGTATTTAATGATGGCGGAATAAAGATTTTTGTTTTTCACCTGGATTGGATGCTGCTCTTTTTATTTTTTATGGAATTCTTTGTTCATTTGTATCCGTGAACTTGGAGCATGCATCCTCAGAACCCCTGTTGTGCTGTCAGCTGCCTTTTCACAGTAGGAGCCTCATCCAATCTGACTACGAACACGCAGCAGCTAACAACACCACGGTCCGTGGAGAGCCAAGGGAGGGGATCCAGGTGCTACTCCAGGATTGACCTTGGGTAGACGGCGGCTGACTACCTGGAATGGCCCAGGGGAATGTCCAACAGATGCAGGCAGGCATAGAAGATGACAGGAACTGCAGGTGCAGAGAGGACAGTCTGTCGGAGAAATAAGCACAGGCGCGTGCAGCTGGCTCAGCTGCCATTGAGATGAGCACTGGCGGGTGCAGCTGGCTCAGCTGCCATTGAGGAAAGCACTAGCGGGTGCAGCAGACTTGGCTACGAATGAAGGAAGCACTGGCAGGTGAGGCAGACATGGCTACCGTTGAAGGAAGCAACAGTGGATGCAGCAGACTGAGATGCAAGTACAGGGACCTGAGAACTGACGAGTGTTAGGAACGAACTAACAACATTGCACAGGCACCTCCATGTTGGAGGAGGCGGTTTAAATAGTAAGTGACCTCCAGCTATTGGATGGGGACACTTTAGAGGAATGCGCGCAGCCCCGTCAAGAAAGAGGAAGTGCGCGCGTGCAACCTAAGCACAGTGCCTGGAGACTTGCTAGGACTGCATGCACCCCGAGCAGCAGCAGACCCGGAAGGAGCAGGACAAGAGCCTTGGAGGTGAGTATGCTGGTGTCTCTGCAGGGAGAGAGGGACTACAGTCAGAGATGCAGGTGCTACAGTACCCCCCTTACGCCCCCTCTTTCAAAACTGTCAGAAATTTCTCCAGGAGGAGAGGGGCATAGATGTTGTCCCTGGTCTCCCAGGACCTCTCCTCAGGACCAAACCCCTTCCAATCCACAAGAAAGAACATCTTCCCTCTTACCTTCTCGGTGGCCAATATGTTCTCTACCTCAAAAACGTCCTCAGTGCTGACAGGAGTCGGAGTGGCACCAGGAACCTTAAAGAAAGAACTGAAGACAACAGGTTTGAGAGGAGACACATGGAAGGAATTGGGGATTCTCAAGGAGGCTGTTAGTTTGAGTTTGTAAGCTACTGGTTTTATCTGTTTCAACACTTTGAAAGGACCAATGAAGCAAGGCCCCAATTTATAGGATGGTTTCTTGAGGCACATATACTTAGATGATATCCAGACCTTATCTCCAGGATGAAACCATGAGTCCAGACGTCTATTGTCTTCATGTCTTTTCATCCATTCAGAGGATGTCACCAAGGACACTTTGGGGTCTTCCCAGACCTCAGAAAAGTTCCTGACAAGGGAATCGGCAGTGGGAATATCGGAGGTGACAGCCACAGGGAACGGCACTTTGGGGTGTTGACCATAGACCACAAAAAAACAGATTTGGACAAAGACTTGCTCATGTAGTTAGAGAATTCGGCCCAAGGCAGTAGCTCAGCCAAGTCACTGTGATGAGCTTTGACAAAATGGCAGAGAAAATTAGTCAGGATCTGATTGACTCGCTCCAATTGGCCATTGGACAGAGGATGGTAAGAAGATGAGAAATCCAAAGTAACATCCAGTAGCTTACAGGTGGCCCTCCAGAAATAAGGTCGGGAGCCTTGGTGGTGAGTACGCTGGTGTCTCTGCAGGAAGAGAGGGACTGCAGGCACAGATGCTGGCGCTACATTTTGACTTTCGCATTTTCCCTGGATGTAAACACGTCTATTTGCGGGAGTCCACAGCATGTCGAACACTTCCTCATTTAGCTTCCACTCTGTGGGAGATATCCTCTGCCTACTTAAGTAGTCTGCCACCTGGTTCTGGGCCCCCTCCTGGTGAACGGCTGAAATGGACAGAACCATCTCTTCTGCCTATTGAAAAATCTTTTTTGCTAGATGCTGTAATAAGTGATATCTTGGACCCCCCTGACGGCGTAGAAAAGCTACCGTCATCATGTTGTCCGACAGAATCTTTATGTGCCTCTTCCTGAACACTGGCTGGCTTCGTCTGAAGAATTCCCATACCGCGCACAGCTCCCTGTAGTTCAAGGATCTGGCTCGAACTTCCGGAGTCCATGTTCCCTGGAGGAATCTTCCTTCCATATGACCGCCCCAACCTAACTGACTCGTGTCGGTGGTAACCACCACGCAGGGGGAGAGAATCCATGGAACTCCTACCTGGAGTCTCCGTGGAATTGTCCACCAGACCAGAGATCTCCATACTGATGGAGAGAGGGGCATTACGTTGTCAAGAGATAGTTAACGATAGCCTAATGGAGCTCTTGCAAATGGAATTGACCCCATCACACACATGGGATGCAAGACGTCATTAGCCCTAGGATTCTCATCACCCCTCTGATGGAGCAATGGTCCTCTGGAAATCAACAAATCCTGTCTCTTATTGATGCCTGTTTTTCCGCTGGTAAGAAAGAGGTTCTTAGATGGGAGTCTGGGAGATCCCCCAGGAATTTCTTCCTGGTTCCGGGTGTAAGGTCCGATTTTTTTCCAATTTATCACCCAGCTCAGATTCTGAAGCATAGAGACAGAAGTCTGGCAATGTTCCAGAAGTTCTCCTCTGGTGCTGGCTATATTTAGGAAATCGTCCAAGTAGGGGACTATGATAATGCCTAACCTCCTTAGTGCTTCACGTCACTTGTCTTACCTATTGCATTATTCCTGTGTCCTTTTGTGTATATAAATATGTGATTCTTCAGCTTTTGTTTTAGTCTTTGCCTGATGAAGAGACCTGCCTAGTCTCGAAAGCTTGCAATTTGTTACCATCTTTTCAGTTAGCCATTAAAAGGTATCAACCACTGAGGACTCTCAAGTCTAAATATTTTTTTAACCTCCTTAGGTATGCCACTATCTCCACCACTAGCTTCGTGAAAACCCGAGGGGCCGAGGCTAGGCCAAAAGGAAGACAACAATACTGATAATAGTTCATCTGGTCCCTTGCTTTTATTGCGAACCTCAAATACTATTGATGGCAGGGATGAATGGGAACACGATAATGCACACTCTTTAAGTCCAATGTACATATCACTGTGTCCCTGTCTCTCAAAGCAATGGTGGATCTGATCGACTCTATTTTGAATCTCCTGTGTCTTACCCAGCGGTTCAGGAGCTTTAAATTTACTATCGTACGGGGCTCGCCGGAAGGGTTTTCTGAACAAAAAGAGACTTGAATAGTGGCCCTTGAATTTTTCTCTCTCGGGAACCGGAACTATCGCTCCAATTTTTAGTAGGTCCTGTACGTCTGACCACATGGGAGAGGGGGCGGCCGAAGTCTGAGAATCCGTTAGGACAAACCTTTCTGATGGGGGCTGGATAAAGTCTATCATATAGCCTGATTAAATTGTTCCTAGCACCCACTGACTCTGAGAAATTTCCTGCCATCCTTCCAGATACAATCTTAGCCGTCCTGCCACTCTCATGGCATCATTGCCTTTCCGAACCTGAGCCTGAGATAAAGATAGAGCCTCTACCTCCTTTGAGGTAGCTCCACCTGCCTGACTTCCCCTTCCCATTATAGCCTGGCTTCTGGGAGAGTTGGGATCCATGTAAGAGCTGGTATTTCTTGGACCTATTCTCTGGGAACCCTTTCTTTGTGTCAGATGCCTTCTCTGGAATTTCATCTAGAATGGGGCCAAATACTCTAGAACCTGAAAAGGGAATGGAACAGAATATATTCTTA
The DNA here is from genome assembly GCA_033576555.1 of Oophaga sylvatica. Lineage (NCBI taxonomy): Eukaryota > Metazoa > Chordata > Amphibia > Anura > Dendrobatidae > Oophaga > Oophaga sylvatica. The sequence continues at coordinate 64,872,097 of JARQOD010000005.1, forward strand.
CACTGGGTATCCCCAGATCACAGCTTTAACCAAGCAGCCGCCTGGCAGCATTTGACAAGGCACTGTACCTGGTAGCGAATCTGACTGACTCCACAGATGCGTCTGCCATGAACCCCGTAGCTAAATTAAGTAACGGAGGGATCTTAAGATAACCTCCCTAGGAGTCTTATCCATTAAGTGTTCCTCCAGGTCATCGAACCACAGGTGCATGGATCTAGTGACCGAGGTTGCCACTATATTGGCTTGTATTATAACCGCTGACATCTACCAGGCTCTTTTAAGGAGACAGTCTGCTTTCCTATCCATGAGTTCCTTGAGACTTGAAGAATCTTCTAATTGGATTGATGTTCTTTTTGCAACCTTGGAAACTGGGACATCTATTTTCGGGATGTCTTCCCAGGGTTTATTGTCCTCTGGCTCGAAGGGTAGACAAAGATTAAAGTCCCAGGAATTATAAGCCTTTTCTCCGCATCCTCCCACTCTTCCATAATCATGGTAACGATGTGGCTGTTTACAGGAAAGACTCTGTCTCTGAGATCTCAGACCCCCGAACATCTCACCCTGTATAGAATGAGACTTCTGGGCTTCCTCCACCTGCATGGTACTCCTAACCACGCACAGGAGCTCATCCGTACTTTCAGATGAGAAGAGGTATTTCTTCCCCTCTTCTGGAGGGTCTATGGTTGTTTCTCCCTGCCTCCTCCTTATCTGACCCAAAGGAGTGAACCTCTTCTTCGGAACTCAGCTCCATCTCTCATCTTAGCCTTCTGGCACAAGGACAGATCTCGGACATTGAATGAGATGTATGTGGGGAAAGTAAACCAGAAATAGAAGCCTGAACTTCTTCCCTGATGATGGATCTCATATTCATTAGTAAAGATGATTGTTTCTCCCTGATGACTTTCGAAGTGCAGCTCTCATATAACTGTTTTATCCATGCCTCAGGTAATTTGACACTGCAGATAGCACATCTACACTTCCCTGATGCTTTCGTTCCATCCTTTTTAAATGCTGCCACAGAGGTGGATGCTCCCCCAAAATATACAGAGTGTACACTATGCATTTAGATGGGGGTAAGGGGACTGTAAATAGACTATATGTCTCCATAATCAGACCCCTACTCATGTAAGTCAGACAAATGGCAGTGCATTTATACAATACCATGTCCTTGGGTCTCTGACAAGGCACTCTCCTGCTGATCTCCTGCATTCCTCCGTGGAATGCAGGCTAAGGACCAAAACCCAGAAGTGCGTGTTGACCGGCTCCTGATGATGTCACTGGAAGTGCGCGTTGCTCTGAATCTTCTGCGTTCCGGAAGCATCCGCTGAAGCCAAGAGCCCCCCACTGGAGGGAAGTGGCTGGCAAACCTGGAGCAGCACTTGAGGCTAAGGAACACCCTTTGGGGGGTGTTGGCCACAGACCGCTTGACAGCAGGAAGGCAGAGCCTGGGCCCCCTGATCCCACTGAGTCTGTCCAGGCATGCTCTCTTCAGCTCTTCCTCTTGTCGTTCCTATCCTCCCAGGGACAGGAAAAATACTGAGGGGTGGAGGTGGGAGTGGCCTTTTACCTCTCGTGTATTTCATGTGCCGGTAAGGATAAGAAGGACGACCTCCTTGGTGCTGTCAGGAGGGGCGACCTGGAAAACATTGTTTTTCAACTTACATGTTGCAATTTCCAAGAAGAATCAGAATAAACAGCATGTTCAGCAATAATGGCACCCTTAATTAATACTTGGTTGCACGCCCTTTGGCATTTGACATCCGCAAAACGTTTCTTATTGCCAATTATAACTTCTCAGCTGATATTTTCTCCCACTCTTCCTTTGCAGTTTGTTCAAGTTCTTGAATGTCTGCAGGGTTCTTTTTCCCAATGGCAGATTTCAGCTCACCCCAAAGATTTTCAGTGGGATTGAGATCAGGACTCATTGCTGGCCATTTTAAAACAGTCCATTTTTTTCTTTTTCAACCATTCCTGTGTACTTTTAGATGTGTGCTTTGGGTCATTTTCTTGCTGGAGGACCCATGATCTTCGACTCAAACCAA
>JARQOD010000005.1:64874238-64914002 GCA_033576555.1 Oophaga sylvatica
GGCATTCCCAGCACACAGCAGCGGTGCAGGTTCTACCACGAGCCGTACTGGGCAACATGGAAGAGGTGTTCGTGGTGCACACAGCCGAAGAGGCGTTGGAGACAGGGGTTTCATGACCATGTTGTGGACTGATTTCTCGAGTACCGCTCACACGACTGGTAATACTGAATCGATTGCAACAGACAGGAGACAGCAGTTGTCAACTATGGTTCAAAATTACCTCTCCCCTATTGATGTTCTCCCTCACAGTTCATTCCCCTTTGACTACTGGGCCTGTAAACTGGACACCTGGCCTGAATTGGCACAATATGCCTTACAGGAGCTCGCTTGCCCTGCTGGTAGTGTGCTATCAGAAAGAGTCTTCAGTGCTGCTGGATCAATCCTGACAGAAAGAAGGACCCGGCTATCAACCCAAAATGTAGGTGATCTCAGCTTCATTAAAATGAACCATGCCTGGGTTTCAAAGGATTTTGTACCACCTTCCCCTGATGACACATAGGTTGCCAGCAAAATGGCTCGCTTTGTCTTCCTCTTCCTCCGACTTCTCCAATTCCTCCATTTGCAGCTGCTGAACGTCCAGCCTACACCTCAACATATGCCAGTTTTTCCACCTCCCTAACTGGGCTGTACCCCCCCACAACTTTAGCCAAATAACCCCCAGTTTTCAATGCGTTACTATTATTATAAAGTAAATTAAGGTTGACAAGCTTAAGTAATAAGAATTGATGTTGTTGGCATTGAAATGGGCACTGTAGGTGTGTTTACTGTCCTCCACTCACTGCCGACTTTTATTCCCCATTGACTTGCATTGGGGTCAGGTTTCTGTCGGAAATCCGACTTTTCCTGATAGTTGGCCGATTTCGTTCGACTCGACTTTTAGTAAAGTCGGGTGGTCCGACCCTCCCGGAGGCAAAGTCACTCATCTCTAGTGGGAAGTAATAAGGGGAAGAAGGCAGCTTAGTCAACAATAGCAATGTGGGTTAGAGCCGCGATAGGGCTGTCTTGCACGTCAGAAGGAAAGCCACCGATGTTAAAAGCCCATTTGACTAGAGCAGTATCCACTTCCTGGGCAGAGAGAGGGGGAGCTTCAGTGGATCAAATCTGTAGTACCGCAGTGTGGTCCAGTCTAAGCACCTTTTCCAGACACTGCAAATTAGACATGGTCTCGTGGCAGCAGGCTGCCTTCGGTGGGAAGGTTTGTCATGCAGCTGTAACGCCTAGCGCGATACTTTGGTAGTCTCCTTGGTGCTGTCAGGATGGACAACCTGTAAAACTGTAATTAGAACTACCAATGATTGTATTTCCAGGAGTTCATCCTGACAGCACAGTTAGTTCCCTCCCCTTTGGAAAAATCTCTATACTTATGCGATTTAACGTTTGTATAAGAGTGTTTAATAAAATATTGTTGCATCCATCCTGGTGTGATACTTGGAAAAGACACTGAGTAGTGGAGGTGGGAGGGTCCTTTTACCCTCTTGTATGTTTCCTGTCCCATATGGAATAATCAAATCTGGCTCCTGTCTCAAGTCCCTAGTAGGCTCCAGGTGATGAAAAACTGCCTGCCTGAGATCCAAAGAGTGAAAAACCCACTCCTTATGATTTTTAAGATGTGGGCAAAATGAAGGCAGGACAACCTCCTGCTTGATGTTGGAGATAGACACCACTTTGGGAAGGAAGGCCGGGTCAAATCTGAAGACTATTCGGTCCTCAAAGATCTGAAGATCTGGATCCTTGATCGATAGAGCCTGTAATTCTCTTATCCTTTTGGCAGAGGTAATGGCCACCAAAAAAGCAGTCTTAAACGAAAGCCCTCACCAAGGGCTTCAGTCTTTGGACTGCCCTGGAAAATCTAGCTATCCAGGGGTGGGATACTAGTGAGGAATTGAAAAATACACTTAAGGCTGAAATTTGAACCCTCAAAGTACTTGGTCTTAATCCTTTGTTGAACCCTGCTTGCAAACATTCTACCGAGGATTTCCACACTCTGAACAGATTCGTCTCCAGATTTTGTTATACATAGCCGACTTCACTGACTTCTTGCCTGCATGGTAGGTTTTACTTCATCAGACATTCCTCTTCATCTTAGGACCTGCTTTTCAGGATCCACGCTCAAAGGTGTAACCTGTTTATGTTCTGATGAAGATCTGCGCCCTGGAAGAGGAGATCTTCCCTTTGGGGAAGCAGAATAGGCTCTCCCACGGACATCTTGCTCAACAGGAGAAACCAGTTCTTTCTTGGCCAGAAGGGCATTATTAGAATTATCTTTGCCCTATCCTCTTGAACCTTCCTCAGAACCCTTGGAATTAAGGGTAGCGAAGTAAAGACATAGGCCAGAGCTTCGCTCTAATCCTGAGATTGCGCGTAAATCCCTTCGGGACTGTCTAGCGGATTCAACTAAATCTTTTTGTAATGGGCTGGGTGATGGAAACACTGTGCCAAAGCCCAAGGAAGACCTGGAGGGGTGTGACTAGGAGCCTCATCCATAAAAAAAAAAGAGCTGCATCCAATCCAGGTGAAAAATAAACAAAAATCTTTATTCTGCCATCATTAAATACATTTGTATTTAATGATGGCGGAATAAAGATTTTTGTTTTTCACCTGGATTGGATGCTGCTCTTTTTATTTTTTATGGAATTCTTTGTTCATTTGTATCCGTGAACTTGGAGCATGCATCCTCAGAACCCCTGTTGTGCTGTCAGCTGCCTTTTCACAGTAGGAGCCTCATCCAATCTGACTACGAACACGCAGCAGCTAACAACACCACGGTCCGTGGAGAGCCAAGGGAGGGGATCCAGGTGCTACTCCAGGATTGACCTTGGGTAGACGGCGGCTGACTACCTGGAATGGCCCAGGGGAATGTCCAACAGATGCAGGCAGGCATAGAAGATGACAGGAACTGCAGGTGCAGAGAGGACAGTCTGTCGGAGAAATAAGCACAGGCGCGTGCAGCTGGCTCAGCTGCCATTGAGATGAGCACTGGCGGGTGCAGCTGGCTCAGCTGCCATTGAGGAAAGCACTAGCGGGTGCAGCAGACTTGGCTACGAATGAAGGAAGCACTGGCAGGTGAGGCAGACATGGCTACCGTTGAAGGAAGCAACAGTGGATGCAGCAGACTGAGATGCAAGTACAGGGACCTGAGAACTGACGAGTGTTAGGAACGAACTAACAACATTGCACAGGCACCTCCATGTTGGAGGAGGCGGTTTAAATAGTAAGTGACCTCCAGCTATTGGATGGGGACACTTTAGAGGAATGCGCGCAGCCCCGTCAAGAAAGAGGAAGTGCGCGCGTGCAACCTAAGCACAGTGCCTGGAGACTTGCTAGGACTGCATGCACCCCGAGCAGCAGCAGACCCGGAAGGAGCAGGACAAGAGCCTTGGAGGTGAGTATGCTGGTGTCTCTGCAGGGAGAGAGGGACTACAGTCAGAGATGCAGGTGCTACAGTACCCCCCTTACGCCCCCTCTTTCAAAACTGTCAGAAATTTCTCCAGGAGGAGAGGGGCATAGATGTTGTCCCTGGTCTCCCAGGACCTCTCCTCAGGACCAAACCCCTTCCAATCCACAAGAAAGAACATCTTCCCTCTTACCTTCTCGGTGGCCAATATGTTCTCTACCTCAAAAACGTCCTCAGTGCTGACAGGAGTCGGAGTGGCACCAGGAACCTTAAAGAAAGAACTGAAGACAACAGGTTTGAGAGGAGACACATGGAAGGAATTGGGGATTCTCAAGGAGGCTGTTAGTTTGAGTTTGTAAGCTACTGGTTTTATCTGTTTCAACACTTTGAAAGGACCAATGAAGCAAGGCCCCAATTTATAGGATGGTTTCTTGAGGCACATATACTTAGATGATATCCAGACCTTATCTCCAGGATGAAACCATGAGTCCAGACGTCTATTGTCTTCATGTCTTTTCATCCATTCAGAGGATGTCACCAAGGACACTTTGGGGTCTTCCCAGACCTCAGAAAAGTTCCTGACAAGGGAATCGGCAGTGGGAATATCGGAGGTGACAGCCACAGGGAACGGCACTTTGGGGTGTTGACCATAGACCACAAAAAAACAGATTTGGACAAAGACTTGCTCATGTAGTTAGAGAATTCGGCCCAAGGCAGTAGCTCAGCCAAGTCACTGTGATGAGCTTTGACAAAATGGCAGAGAAAATTAGTCAGGATCTGATTGACTCGCTCCAATTGGCCATTGGACAGAGGATGGTAAGAAGATGAGAAATCCAAAGTAACATCCAGTAGCTTACAGGTGGCCCTCCAGAAATAAGGTCGGGAGCCTTGGTGGTGAGTACGCTGGTGTCTCTGCAGGAAGAGAGGGACTGCAGGCACAGATGCTGGCGCTACATTTTTGACTTTCGCATTTTCCCTGGATGTAAACACGTCTATTTGCGGGAGTCCACAGCATGTCGAACACTTCCTCATTTAGCTTCCACTCTGTGGGAGATATCCTCTGCCTACTTAAGTAGTCTGCCACCTGGTTCTGGGCCCCCTCCTGGTGAACGGCTGAAATGGACAGAACCATCTCTTCTGCCTATTGAAAAATCTTTTTTGCTAGATGCTGTAATAAGTGATATCTTGGACCCCCCTGACGGCGTAGAAAAGCTACCGTCATCATGTTGTCCGACAGAATCTTTATGTGCCTCTTCCTGAACACTGGCTGGCTTCGTCTGAAGAATTCCCATACCGCGCACAGCTCCCTGTAGTTCAAGGATCTGGCTCGAACTTCCGGAGTCCATGTTCCCTGGAGGAATCTTCCTTCCATATGACCGCCCCAACCTAACTGACTCGTGTCGGTGGTAACCACCACGCAGGGGAGAGAATCCATGGAACTCCTACCTGGAGTCTCCGTGGAATTGTCCACCAGACCAGAGATCTCCATACTGATGGAGAGAGGGGCATTACGTTGTCAAGAGATAGTTAACGATAGCCTAATGGAGCTCTTGCAAATGGAATTGACCCCATCACACACATGGGATGCAAGACGTCATTAGCCCTAGGATTCTCATCACCCCTCTGATGGAGCAATGGTCCTCTGGAAATCAACAAATCCTGTCTCTTATTGATGCCTGTTTTTCCGCTGGTAAGAAAGAGGTTCTTAGATGGGAGTCTGGGAGATCCCCCAGGAATTTCTTCCTGGTTCCGGGTGTAAGGTCCGATTTTTTTCCAATTTATCACCCAGCTCAGATTCTGAAGCATAGAGACAGAAGTCTGGCAATGTTCCAGAAGTTCTCCTCTGGTGCTGGCTATATTTAGGAAATCGTCCAAGTAGGGGACTATGATAATGCCTAACCTCCTTAGTGCTTCACGTCACTTGTCTTACCTATTGCATTATTCCTGTGTCCTTTTGTGTATATAAATATGTGATTCTTCAGCTTTTGTTTTAGTCTTTGCCTGATGAAGAGACCTGCCTAGTCTCGAAAGCTTGCAATTTGTTACCATCTTTTCAGTTAGCCATTAAAAGGTATCAACCACTGAGGACTCTCAAGTCTAAATATTTTTTTAACCTCCTTAGGTATGCCACTATCTCCACCACTAGCTTCGTGAAAACCCGAGGGGCCGAGGCTAGGCCAAAAGGAAGACAACAATACTGATAATAGTTCATCTGGTCCCTTGCTTTTATTGCGAACCTCAAATACTATTGATGGCAGGGATGAATGGGAACACGATAATGCACACTCTTTAAGTCCAATGTACATATCACTGTGTCCCTGTCTCTCAAAGCAATGGTGGATCTGATCGACTCTATTTTGAATCTCCTGTGTCTTACCCAGCGGTTCAGGAGCTTTAAATTTACTATCGTACGGGGCTCGCCGGAAGGGTTTTCTGAACAAAAAGAGACTTGAATAGTGGCCCTTGAATTTTTCTCTCTCGGGAACCGGAACTATCGCTCCAATTTTTAGTAGGTCCTGTACGTCTGACCACATGGGAGAGGGGGCGGCCGAAGTCTGAGAATCCGTTAGGACAAACCTTTCTGATGGGGGCTGGATAAAGTCTATCATATAGCCTGATTAAATTGTTCCTAGCACCCACTGACTCTGAGAAATTTCCTGCCATCCTTCCAGATACAATCTTAGCCGTCCTGCCACTCTCATGGCATCATTGCCTTTCCGAACCTGAGCCTGAGATAAAGATAGAGCCTCTACCTCCTTTGAGGTAGCTCCACCTGCCTGACTTCCCCTTCCCATTATAGCCTGGCTTCTGGGAGAGTTGGGATCCATGTAAGAGCTGGTATTTCTTGGACCTATTCTCTGGGAACCCTTTCTTGTGTCAGATGCCTTCTCTGGAATTTCATCTAGAATGGGGCCAAATACTCTAGAACCTGAAAAGGGAATGGAACAGAATATATTCTTACACTGGGTATCCCCAGATCACAGCTTTAACCAAGCAGCCCGCCTGGCAGCATTTGACAAGGCACTGTACCTGGTAGCGAATCTGACTGACTCCACAGATGCGTCTGCCATGAACCCCGTAGCTAAATTAAGTAACGGGAGGGATCTTAAGATAACCTCCCTAGGAGTCTTATCCATTAAGTGTTCCTCCAGGTCATCGAACCACAGGTGCATGGATCTAGTGACCGAGGTTGCCACTATATTGGCTTGTATTATAACCGCTGACATCTACCAGGCTCTTTTAAGGAGACAGTCTGCTTTCCTATCCATGAGTTCCTTGAGACTTGAAGAATCTTCTAATTGGATTGATGTTCTTTTTGCAACCTTGGAAACTGGGACATCTATTTTCGGGATGTCTTCCCAGGGTTTATTGTCCTCTGGCTCGAAGGGTAGACAAAGATTAAAGTCCCCAGGAATTATAAGCCTTTTCTCCGCATCCTCCCACTCTTCCATAATCATGGTAACGATGTGGCTGTTTACAGGAAAGACTCTGTCTCTGAGATCTCAGACCCCCGAACATCTCACCCTGTATAGAATGAGACTTCTGGGCTTCCTCCACCTGCATGGTACTCCTAACCACGCACAGGAGCTCATCCGTACTTTCAGATGAGAAGAGGTATTTCTTCCCCTCTTCTGGAGGGTCTATGGTTGTTTCTCCCTGCCTCCTCCTTATCTGACCCAAAGGAGTGAACCTCTTCTTCGGAACTCAGCTCCATCTCTCATCTTAGCCTTCTGGCACAAGGACAGATCTCGGACATTGAATGAGATGTATGTGGGGAAAGTAAACCAGAAATAGAAGCCTGAACTTCTTCCCTGATGATGGATCTCATATTCATTAGTAAAGATGATTGTTTCTCCCTGATGACTTTCGAAGTGCAGCTCTCATATAACTGTTTTATCCATGCCTCAGGTAATTTGACACTGCAGATAGCACATCTACACTTCCCTGATGCTTTCGTTCCATCCTTTTTAAATGCTGCCACAGAGGTGGATGCTCCCCCCAAAATATACAGAGTGTACACTATGCATTTTAGATGGGGGTAAGGGGACTGTAAATAGACTATATGTCTCCATAATCAGACCCCTACTCATGTAAGTCAGACAAATGGCAGTGCATTTATACAATACCATGTCCTTGGGTCTCTGACAAGGCACTCTCCTGCTGATCTCCTGCATTCCTCCGTGGAATGCAGGCTAAGGACCAAAACCCAGAAGTGCGTGTTGACCGGCTCCTGATGATGTCACTGGAAGTGCGCGTTGCTCTGAATCTTCTGCGTTCCGGAAGCATCCGCTGAAGCCAAGAGCCCCCCACTGGAGGGAAGTGGCTGGCAAACCTGGAGCAGCACTTGAGGCTAAGGAACACCCTTTGGGGGGTGTTGGCCACAGACCGCTTGACAGCAGGAAGGCAGAGCCTGGGCCCCCTGATCCCACTGAGTCTGTCCAGGCATGCTCTCTTCAGCTCTTCCTCTTGTCGTTCCTATCCTCCCAGGGACAGGAAAAATACTGAGGGGTGGAGGTGGGAGTGGCCTTTTACCTCTCGTGTATTTCATGTGCCGGTAAGGATAAGAAGGACGACCTCCTTGGTGCTGTCAGGAGGGGCGACCTGGAAAACATTGTTTTTCAACTTACATGTTGCAATTTCCAAGAAGAATCAGAATAAACAGCATGTTCAGCAATAATGGCACCCTTAATTAATACTTGGTTGCACGCCCTTTGGCATTTGACATCCGCAAAACGTTTCTTATTGCCAATTATAACTTCTCAGCTGATATTTTCTCCCACTCTTCCTTTGCAGTTTGTTCAAGTTCTTGAATGTCTGCAGGGTTCTTTTTCCCAATGGCAGATTTCAGCTCACCCCAAAGATTTTCAGTGGGATTGAGATCAGGACTCATTGCTGGCCATTTTAAAACAGTCCATTTTTTTCTTTTTCAACCATTCCTGTGTACTTTTAGATGTGTGCTTTGGGTCATTTTCTTGCTGGAGGACCCATGATCTTCGACTCAAACCAAGTTTTCATACACTGGGTAGGACATTTTGCTCTAAAATCTCTTGATAATTCTCTGATTTCAGGATTACTGTGAAATGGTCAAGGCCTCCAGTACCAGATGCAGCAAAGCAACCCTACAGAATTATGAATTCTCCACCATGCTTAACTGTTGGTAGGGTGTTCTTTTCCTTAAGCGCTTCATTACGCCATCTGTAAACAAACTGTTGCTTTGCACTGCAAAAAAGATCTATTTTTTTTAATTTGTCCACAGAACATTTTCCCAGAAGGATTATGATCTGTCAAGGTACTCTTTGGCAAAGATCAGTTGTTCCTTTTTATCTCTTTTCAGCAATGGTTTCTTCCTTAGTGTAATGTACTGCTGCAGTGCAGCATAGCGCAACCTCCACCAGGGGGTGATAGTGAGGGAAGGAGAGGTTGCACACACACACACACACAGTAGTAACATAGAGCAGCAGCACAGGTGTCACAGGTAACGAAAGAGTGGTCAGACATGCCAAAGTCAGAAACTGTCAGGAGCAGAAGTACCAACGGTCACAGCAATGCACGTAGTCAGAGACAAGCCAAAAGTTAGAGCCTACTGGGAAAGTAGTATCCAAAACGTGAGACGTAAGATGTAGTCGGGGTGCAAGTCAGTGAGTCAAAGCCAGTTGGGAAGCGTGGTATCAAAGATGGAAAACAAAAGGCGGAGTCCAGAGATCAGGCTGTGTCATACACAAGTACGGGAAGTCAGAGGCAGAAGGATCACTAGGGTATATGGGTCAGCCTGGAAGCATGAACTATAGCAGACACTGGCCCGCAGGCTGCAGAGGACTGAACTAGCCCAGCCAGCTCCAAATCGAGGCAGAGGTGATTAACCCCCGCATGACCAGTCCAGAGAGAAGACAGCAGAAAACAAACTCTGGACTGGATCATGACAGTACCCGCCTCTCAATGGGGGGCCACAGGACCCCCAGGCTTCCCTGGACAACGAGCGTGAAAGGCCCGGACCAACCGATCCGCATGGACCAGGGCCGGCTCCAGGTTTTCGTGGACCCTGGGCGAAAGAGTCTCAGTGGGCCCTTTTAACACATACCACAATTCATAATGCACAGATATGGCAGAGAAATATAGGTGTAGTACAATGCCAAAGATTTCACTTCTTACATTACATGAGTGATACCAATAGCTCAGAAACCAGACAGTGTAGTCCTCCATACAGTATTATGGGCACCACATAGTGCTTCATACAGAATAATGAGCCCCATATATTGCTTCATACAGTATTTCGGACACCACATAGCGCTCCATATAGAATAATGAGCCCCATATATTGTTCCATACAGATAATGAACCCCATATAATGCTCCATACAGAATAATGAGCCCAATATAGTGTTCCATACAGAATAATGGACCCCATATAATGCTCTGTACAGAATAATGAGCCCCATAAGATGCTCCATATGTAATTGGACCCATAAGATGCTCCATATGTAATTGGCCCCATATACTGCTCCATATATAATTGGCCACATATACTGTTCTATATATAATTGGCCCCATAAGATGCTCCATATATAATTGGCCACATATACAATTGGCTCAATAAAATGTCCATATGAAATTGGCCCGATAAGATGCTCCATATATAATTGTCCTCATATACTGCTCCATATGTAATTGGCCCCATTAGATTTTCCATATGAATTTGGCACAATATACTACTCCATATGTAATTGGCCCCCATATACTGCTCCATATATAATTGGCCACATACACTGCTCAAAACATAAAAGAAAAAAAATGAAATACCTCTCCTCGCTGGCCGCTGCTCTGAACTCCTTAGCATTGGCGTCTTCCGGCTCTCTGCGCTGTGACTGCTCAGGCAGAGGGCACACAGACGTAATGTCATCGCGCCCTCTGACCTGAAACATCACAGTCAGGAGATGCGGAAGACGCCGCATCGCAGGAACAGGAAGAGGTAATTATTGCAAGTGTCAGGGCCCAGAGCAAGCGGCGAGGGGGTCCACTCGTAAGCACTGGCACAGGCACCGGGCCCCCAAAGTGTGCCAGAGTCCCTGATGGCAAGTGGGCCCCCCGTCTGCTCAGGGCCCCGGCACTTGCCCTGGTACACCGGGTGCTGACGCCGGCCCTGGCATGGACCCACAACCGTAACCTTTCCATTGGACCAAGTACTGAAGTGAACGGCGGAGCAGGGAGAATCCACCACCCCCTTTCCACCTCATACTCGGTCTGACCATCCACCACAACAGGCAGCGGGTGCGAGGGAGACTCACCTGAGGAAGGCACCAATGGCTTCAGAAGCGCCTTATGGAATACATTGGGGATCCGCAATGACGGAGGCAAGCACAGGAGAAAGGCCACAGGATTAACCACCTCTAAAATTTCATAAGGGCCAATAAACTGGACCCAACTTAGCAGAGGGAATCTTCAATCTAATATTCTTGGTGGATAACAATACCTTATCCCCCACCTGGTAAGCTGGCCCCAATGTTTCTCTGAACCTCCCTCCAGATTCCAGGCACCAGATTCCCAGCCCCGCAGTGTGAATACATCATAACACACTGCGGGGGGCCAGTGACGTCGCAAGAAGGAGAGGAGGCGGGGGCCGGAAACAAGAGGGGGATGATTGACACCGCTGAGGCCGCTGACACAGGGGGAGAAGACATACCTCCTGACACAGTATGGGTATGTCGGACAAATTATAAAAGTGTCTATTTCAGCAATCAGAAGCATAAGAGCCACCATCACAGAATGCAGCCTTAGTGCTGCTGAAGGTGGCTCTTTTACTTAGAAAGGCCCTGGGGGGTGACAGGTTCCCTTTAAGGAGAATGTCCTCCTGTCAGTTTGTGACTTAAAGGGAACCTGACATGTTAAAAAACAACGCTATTAACTTGTAGCTATGGGGCTAATCTGCAGGTTAATAGCATTCTAAAGCCTTGTGGCCCCACTGAGAGCCCCGCTGCCAGGAGGAAATGTACTTTATTCCTCCCGGCATCCTCTGAATTTCAGTCATAGTGGCGCTGCTTCAGTCACCTCTCAGTACATAGTGAGCGGTGGCTGTAAGGGTTACTCCCATCTTTGTATATGGGTATTGTCAGCACCTATAAAAACAAGCAATTTTACAGTTTACTGCTTCTCAAAATTTTCAATCGTTCTTGAGACATTAGCACGCTTGTTTACAGCTCGTTCCCTTGGAAACTGACCACCGCTGCTTGACAGGGGAGCATACACTCTTTTATATTGTGATTGTAAGTACTGTTTTGAGGCTGCAGCCTCCTAATCTCGTCCAACTTCAGCACAATTCTTACAAGTTGGACAACAGCGGTGGTCGGTCTCCTAGGCAACAAGTTGTAAGCAAAACAAAAGTGATGACATCTCAAGAACAGTTGCAAATTTTAATAAGCATTAAATGGCAAAAGTATATATGAAGATGGGTATAACCTAAAGGAAAAATGTTTCTGTTAATATAAATATAAAATTAATTTGTAATCTTAGATTAGCTGCTGTCTTAATGGCTTTCTTCCTCTGTTGCATAAAATATAGCAGAAGTTTTTTTTTTCTTTTCAAAGAAATGCTTTTAATCTCTTGCATAATATAAAAACAAGAACAAAATCATCCTTACATTTCAGATTTGTAGTGTACTGCCAAATGTGACCAGAAGGGGGCAATCCTCTCACAAATTACAGTGGATTAGAGCCATTTACTTCTATGAAACTTTTTTTTATGTTTATGAAATCTGTAAGAAAAATGTCACATCACAACCCAACCATTTGACCCAGCAGCACGTTCAATACTAATGCTGTAGTTTTATTCTTAGCCTATTTTTTTTATCAATTAGTAAATAGATCTGTTCCTGGGATTCATGCCTGTAAAGCAGATTTTCCTTGTAATAAAGGGAAAATTTCTCCTACTTTCCTATAGGAAAGATGTGTATCTTCGTACCGTGTTAGCCAGTAGATAGAAAAATATTTAGACTTGAGAGTCCTCAGTGGTTGATACCTTTTAATGGCTAACTGAAAAGATGGTAACAAATTGCAAGCTTTCGAGACTACTCAGGTCTCTTCATCAGGCATAGACTAATACAACATCTGAAGAATCACATATTTATACACAAAATAGCACAGAAAAAATGCAATAGGTAGGACAAGTGACATGAAGCAGAACTGTCATTATGGCAGAGGGATTAACATAAATATGACTAGTTCATAGATAAGGAGTGAAGGTTTTATTACCCTCTGATTGGGGTCTGGTATTGTGTTGTGATGACCCTAAAAGGTCAGGGAGGCAGATTCCTTAATTGTTGTAGAACGACATAAAACTCTGGGATATATTCATCCCAGCACTAAGAGTGTCAAAGGTCATCATAAGTTTATATTCCCAGACTTTTCTATCCTTCTCAGATTTGAAGTTAGATTTTAATACAAGTAATTCCATATCTGTCATGCTATGACCGGGCATACAAAAGTGTTTGGCCACAGGTAAATCCATTCTTTTTTCTCTTATTGTGTGGCGATGAGAATTCATCCTTGTTCTCAGTTTTTGCCCGGTCTCCCCCACATACAGACCCCCAGTTGGACATTTAGTACATATAATTAGGTACACCACATTAGATGTGATGCAGCTGAAAGTACCTGGTATCTTGTAGTCCTGATGGGAGTTGGGGATCTTTATCCTGTCCGTGGTCATTATAGATGTACAGGTTTTGCATTTTTTTTGTTTGCAAGGAAAGGTACCTGCAGCTGTTGGGGAGGACAGGGAGCTTCTGACAATGATGCTTCTTAGATTTGGGGGCTGCCTAAAACATAGTAGTGGGGGGTCTGGAAATATGGATTGTAATCGGGCATCTTTTTGTAGTAAAGGTTGTAGTTTCCGTGCAGCTCCCCTTAGCATCTCCAGACTTGGATTGTAGGTGACCACTAGAGGCACCCGGTTATTTTCTTCTTTAGCTTTGTAATGTAGCAGGTGATTCCTTGATATTCTGGTGGCTCTTGTAATTTGGTTTTCAATTGTTCTTGGATGGTAGCCCTGGTTCAAAAAAGTCTTTCTGAGGCGACCAAGGTGTTCATCTCTATCCATGGGGTTGGAACATATACGGTTGTATCTGATGGCTTGGCTGTAGACAATAGAGTTTTTTATGTGTTTAGGATGGAAACTGTCCCATTTAAGATATGTTGGACGGTCGATTGGCTTCTGATACAGGGATGTCTCTATTTCATTGTTCTTTAGCTTAATGGTGGTGTCTAAAAGTTAATTTCAGTGCTGGAGTAGTTAAGTGTTAAGTTGATGGTGGGATGAAATTGATTGAACTGTTCATGGAACGTCTTTAGCTGTTGTTCAGACTCCGTCCAGATGATTAAAATGTCATCAATGTAGCGGTAGTAGGCCCGAGGCCTGATGGGGCAGGAGGACAAAAATTCGCTTTCAAGCTTGGCCATGAAAGATTTGCATACTGTGGAGCCATTTTACTTCCCATAGCTGTGCCAGTCTCCTGAAGATAGATCTTGTTGTCAAATTCGAAGTAATTGTGGGTGAGGATGAATTTTGTGAGTTTCACCACAGAATCAGCATCATTCCCGGTGTTTCCCATGAAGACTTTGCATCCTACTTTCCTAGAAATAGATGTGCTTTTTAAAACTTTAAAAGGGAATCAGTCACCAGGTTTTTGCTACTCGATCAGAGAGCAGCATGATGTTGGGGTAGAGACTCTGATTCCTGCGTTATTTCACTGGTTGTTGCAGTTTTGATTGAAAACTTTTATCTGCTTCAGATCTGGCAGTTCCCTGAATGCTGAGCTCTGTATAACTCCGCCCACACCACTGATTGGCAGCTTTCTGTGTACACTGTGCCAATCAGTGTTGGGGGTGGGGTTTGACTACCTGGCAGCTGATTTACTAGTCCTGTAGTGATGATCTCCTGCTGATAAAACAGTGATTTTCTAAAAAACTACAGCAAGCATCCCAGTAAGTGACATCGCTGGAATCAGGATCTCTGTCACTATATTATGCTGCTATCAGATTAGGTAGCAAAAACCTGGTGACAGATTCCCTTTAACAACTGGTTATGGACGGTTGATACTGTATACCTATACTCCACATGTGTATCTCCAAAGGAAGGCAAAAACTGTGTGACAAAGGCTTATATAACCCTTTATTTCAACTGATCTGTCTAACAGGGAACCTGTCAGCAGGATTGTGCACTGACACTGTCAGGTCAGCGCTGTTATACTGATTAGAATGATACCTGGTGGTGAACTCTGTCTTGTGGTTGTTGTTTAATCTGTATTTTCAGTTTTCAGTTAATGATATGCTCGTGCTCTGGCGGCGGCTGTGTAGGGGGTCTTCATATGGTGCTCTGCTTAGCTATTCATAGTGAAGACTGCTGACCGGTCACTGATCCATCACTGACCTGACCCCTAGTTTACATAATGAATATTATAAAAAAAATCAATCTAAAAATGGCGCCGGTCACGTCTGCACAATAGCAGCTATCGGCGAACCAACAGCTGCTATTGCGCAGGCGCCGGCGGTGCCATCTTGCTAAAGGAAAAAAAATTGCCCCTGCCGAGATGGTGCCACCGGCGCCTGCATAGTAGTATCTATCGGATCGCCCGTAGCTGCTACTGCGCAGGTGCGGGCGGCAACATGTTAGTGGAGACAATTTTTTTCTCTAGAAGACTTATTTTTTTTTAATCTATGTATGCCATCAAAAACAATAATTGTATAGACATTATAGATGCGATCGTGCTGCAGTGCAGGCGCCACCGCTGCCTGCCTTCAGAAGGGGATTTTTAAAAAAATATATATAACATTCATTATGTAAACTAGGGGGCAGGTCAGTGAGGGATCAGTGACCGGTCAGAAGCCATCTTTAGTTATACCTAATCAGAGCACCACATGAAGACCCCCCACAGGCCGCCCCGGAGCACGAGCAGATCATTCACTCAAAACAGAAAATACAGATTAAACAACAACCACAAGACGGATTTCATCACCCAAGGTATCATTTTAATCAGCATAACGGCGCCGACCTGACACTGTCTGTAGGTTACTGTGCACAATCCTGCTGACAGGTTCCCTTTAATTGCAGATGTCTTTTAATGTGTTTGAAAACGCCAAGTTGACGTCATATGTTTCTATCTATTATAAGGGTGCCATGATATGAACAGAGGGGATGTGCCAAATGATAGGTAACAAGGTTTCGGTTATGGATCTCTTGGAGATGAGTTAGATAGGTCTATGCCGACAGCCATTGGTGGACAGGGTCATACGGATTTTCTACCACACCCTATTTAAACTTCTTCATCATCTGTGCCTGAGATTTACTTTAAAGGTTATTTACATTTTTGCTTTTTCAGAGATATTTTGCTCACTAGAGATAGGCATAAGTGATGAGTGAACGTGCTCAGGTAAGGTGTTATCTGAGCATGCTCTGGTGCAAAACAAGTGATTTCAGTGTGCTAGAATAATATGTTCAACTCCCGCGGCTGCATGTGTCTTGCAACTGTTCGACCGCCCCAACAAATGCAGGGATTGCCTTTTTGTTAGGCAATCCCTGCATGTGTTGTGGCTGTCAATCTGTCACGAGACATGCAGCTGTGGGGACTCAGACATATTATTCGCGCACACTGATGACCCTCGGTTAGCACTTGAGTACACTTGGATAACAGCTAATCTGAGCACATTCACTCATGACTAAGATGCAACTTTCTAAACTGTCTTCATTAACAATGTTATACCATTTTGCTGCTGCAGAGAGTCAGTAACTAGTAAGTCCTTTAGCTGAATGCTCTTCAAAAATGTTACAAGTCCTTCATAGCTTCTGCTCCTGGTTTTGATATTCTCTCCCCCCTCTTCTCTCAGTGTGAGTGCGCATTCAGACGTCCGGTAGAGGGTCTCCCGACCGAAGTGTGACTGCTTCATAGAAATATATGAAGCTCTCGTACTCAGAGTAATTAGTAATGGATAGGTGTCTTATAGATGCTTCTCTATTACTAAGCCGTGGGCTTCATATCACCTGACAATACAAAGGTGACATCAACCCCACAAATATGAACCCCACTTGCCAACGCTACAGGGCAAGTGGGAAGAGCCGGGCAAAGCACCAGAATTGGCACATCTAATAGATGTGTCTTTTCTTGGCAGCTGCGGGCAGCTATTTTTAGGCTGGGGGGCCTATATCAATGGCCCCTTATCAGCCTGAGAATACCAGCTGTCAGCTTTAGCAAGACTGGTTGTCAAAAATTTTTTAAAAAAATTACTTATTTAATTAAAAAAAATGCGTGGGGACCCCTCTATTCTTGATAACCAACCTTGCTGACAGCTGAGGGATGCAGCCCTCAGCTGTGAGTTTTGCCAGGCTGGTTATAGAAAATACGGGCGAACCCATGCCGGGTTTTTCATTCATTCATTTATTTAGTTATAGCGCAGGCGGCGAGTGAGAAATACACCCATCATCCGCTCCTGCTGTCACTGTTCTTAGCGGCAGCAGGTGTAGGTTGACAGGAGTAATTGTCCCAAAAGCCCCTGCCTGCTGTCATCGTTCTGACTTTAATATAACTCTCATTTGCCAATCGCCAGAAGAGCAGGGGAGAATGATGAGAGCCATCTTCAGCACCCGCCATCGGGGAACAGCGCTTACTATAGTGCTTCTTCCCTGGTGCTGATGCGTGTCACACGGATGACATCAATGTGTGTTCTCTATATGCATGTGTGCGAGACGGTTTGCGGACCGTGCTGACAGTAAAAAATGGACATGTCAGCTTGTTTTGCCCACGGACACACAGTCCATTGAAACACACTAACATGTGCACAAACCCATTCACTTGAATGGGTCTACATGTGTCAGCGTCTCCGGTACATGTGAAAACTGTACCACAGGTACCAGAGACACGGACGTGTGAAAGAGGCCTTAACTACAGAAAACCTCAGCACTTTGGATAAACACCGGAATCACATCCAGCCTGTAATATTGAGAGAGACACTCCCACAAGAGAAAATGGGTGGGATGAAGGGATAGATCAGATCATCTGAAAGAAGAGGAAATTAAAGATCAGAAGCAGTTTAGAAATTACATTTGGGTACGAAAAACCTCAGCACTTTGGATAAACACAAACCTCATATCCAGCCTATATTACTGGGAGAGACACTCCCAGAAGAGAAAATGGGTGGGATGAAAGCCATGGATGGAAGTCTTAATAGGGCGACATATGCATGAAGTTTATGTTCTCCCAGTCCTTCTGAATGTTTCCTATATTGTACATGGGGAAAATGAGGCATCATTCCAAGTTTTGCTACGAGTCCCTGCTGCACTATTTTGGCATGAACTTGTAATATGCCAGCGACTTGAAGCCTTTGATTGCCTGGTAAAAAGAAACAAGATATTATCAGCAACAGATGTGTATTGTCCTGGGGACATGCGGAACAGAACAAAGCAACCTGCATATTAAGTAAATGAAGTGACTTTCATCCTGGAAAAATGTCTCGCTGACACTCGCGTGTATTAAATTGTGTTTTTTTGGCTGGATGCTTTAGAGAGAATTATTAGAGAATGCGCGGCACATTGTACTGCCAGCAGTAGACACATAAATCTCTCAATAAATTCCGTATCCTTTATAAACACGTCAATAAACAGCAGAAATACAGAAATATGGGTGAATGCGTCAGAACTAAATGTCTTTTTTTACTGCGGCCAGAGAGCAGAAGCTTCTCGAAATAATCGCTGTGATTGGGGATAAAAAGTTTGACTTTTCCTAATCCAACAATCTTCCTGGTATTTAAATTATTGATTCCATTTGATCTGCAGTAATAGTACCCCTGTTTCCTTTACTACCTAATATTGGTGGGTATTATTGCCTGCACACAGATACCTCCCGGTGGCGCTTTTATTTGCTATCAGACTAATTAGAGCTCTGAGGGTATGTTCCTACAGGACCTTTCTGCTGCTCACCTCCCTCAGCAAGAAATTAGCTGCAAAAAATACTGTGAATTTTGTTAAAAAAATATTTAGAGTTGAGAGTCCTCAGTGGTTGATACCTTTTAATGGCTAACTGAAAAGATGGTAACAAATTGCAAGCTTTCGAGACTACTCAGGTCTCTTCATCAGGCTGAACTAATACAAAATCTGAAGAATCACATATTTATACACAAAAACACAGAAAAATGCAATAGGTAAGACAAGTGACGTGAAGCAGAATAGTCATTATAGCAGAGGGATGAGCATAAATATTGGAACAATTCATAGATAAGGAGAGAAAGTTTTATTACCCTCTGATTGGGGTCTGGTAATGTTTTGTGATGTTTTCACAGGGTATTTGGAGTAAATTCCTTAATTGATGTAATAGGCCATAAAACCATGTGACAGGTTCATTCCAGCATTAAGAGTGTCAAAGGTCACCATCAATTTGTATTCGCAAATTCTTCTCTGCCTCTGAGATGTGAATCTGCTTCTTAGTACCAGTATTTTCATATCTGACATGCTATGATCAGGGGAGCAAAATGTTTTGCCACAGGTAGATCCATTCTTTTTTCTCTTATTGCGTGGCGATGAGAATTCATCCTTGTTCTCAGTTTTTGCCCGGTCTCCCCCACATACAGACCCCCAGTTGGACATTTAGTACATATAATTAGGTACACAACATTAGATGTGATGCAGCTGAAAGTACCTGGTATCTTGTAGTCCTGATGTGAGTTGGGGATCTTTATCTTGTCCGTGGTCATTATAAATGGACAGGTTTTGCATTTCTTCTGATTGCAAGGCAAGGTTCCTGCAGCTGTTGGGGAGGACAGGGAACTTCTGACAATGATGCTTCTTAGATTTGGGGGCTGCCTAAAACACAGTAGTGGGGGGTCTGGAAATATGGATTGTAACCGGGCATCTTTTTGTAGTAAAGGTTGTAGTTTCCGTGCAGCTCCCCTTAGCACCTCCAGATTTGGACCACTAAAGGCACCCGGTTATTTTCTTCTTTAGCTTTGTAATGTAGCAGGTGATCCCTTGATATTCTGGTGGCTCTTGTAATTTGGTTTTCAATTGTTCTTGGATGGTAGCCCTGATTTAAAAAGGTCTTTCTAAGGCGACCAAGGTGTTCATCTCTATCCATGGGGTTGGAACATATACGGTTGTATCTGATGGCTTGGCTGTAGACAATAGAGTTTTTTATGTGTTTTGGATGGAAACTGTCCCATTTAAGGTATGTTGGACGGTCGATTGGCTTCTGATACAGGGATGTCTCTATTTCATTGTCCTTCAGTTTAATGATGGTGTCCAAAAAGTTAATTTCAGTGCTGGAGTAGTTAAGTGTTAAGTTGATGGTGGGATGAAATTGATTGAACTGTTCGTGGAACGTCTTTAGCTGTTGCTCAGACTCCGTCCAGATGATTAAAATGTCATCAATGTAGCGGTAGTAGGCCCGAGGCCTGGTTGGACATGAGGACAGAAAGTCGCTTTCAAGCTTGGCCATGAAAAGATTTGCATACTGTGGAGCCATTTTACTTCCCATCGCTGTGCCAGTCTCCTGTAAATAGATCTTGTTGTCAAATTCAAAGTAATTGTGGGTGAGGATGAATTTTGTGAGTTTCACCACAGAATCAGCATCATTCCCGGTGTTTCCCATGAAGACTTTGCAGGCATTTAATCCATCCTGGTGTGGGATATTAGAGTACAAAGATTCCACGTCCATGGTGGCCAGGATGGTTCCTTCTGGTAGGGGACCTATTGCTGCTAGTTTATTCAGTAGGTCAGTTGTGTCCTGAATGTAGCTGGGTGTATCCTTTACCAGGGGTTTAAGAATGCCCTCTACCCATCCAGATACCTGCTCAGTAAGGGAGTCCACACATGAAATAATCGGCCTCCCTGGATTCCCAGCTTTGTGGATTTTGGGAAGCATGTAGAATGTCCCTGTTCTTGGACTCTCTGGTATCAGGTCATCGGCTCTTATGGATTTGTCAGACAGACAAGATACCAACTTGCTTAGTTCCTTGTAATAGTCCTGTGTAGGGTCCGACTCCAGTTTTCTGTAGTAGCGTGTGTCCGTAAGTTGTCTGTTTGCTTCCTTCATATAGTCTGATGTGTTCATCATGACTATTGCACCTCCCTTGTCAGCAGGTTTAATGATGATTTCTTTGTTGGTTTTCAGAGACTGTATGGCCTTTCTCTCCTGGGCACTGATGTTGGATGCTTGTCTCTTGTTGGTGGCTATGATGGTGGATTCTATCAAATATCTGAATGAGTCTATTATTTATCCAAATGAGGGTTGCGTCCAGGAGGAGGTGTCCAGTCTGACCTCTTCTTGGTTGTTGAGATCCCTTTTCCTTCAGTCCGAGTGTTTTCTGAATCTTCTGTATCATTGAAGTATTCCCTCAGGCGCAGTCTCCTGAAAAAATGTTCCATATCACTGCAGAGTTCGGTTTTATCCAGGGCCTTAGTAGGACAAAATGAGAGTCCTCTAGAAAGCACGGCAAGCTCCACTTTGTTGGGTTTGTAATCCGAGAGATTGATGACACAGTTAGATGCTTTTGTGTCTGGAAAGGAGTGGTTGTCAGAGTTGTCAGGTTTTGTTTTGGATCTGTTTGTATAGAGTCCGGAATTGAGACGCAGTCTGTGTAGTTTCTTTTCTTTGTTATGAATCAGAAAGGTCCGTAGTTTGTTGTAGTATTGTTGTAATTTTTGTTCTGTGGTTTCTGGAAGTGTTTTCCTTAGGCTTTCAAATTGCCCTTGGACGTTACTCCTTATGCTGTAGCAGACATGCAAAAGATGGTTCCTAAGTCTCTCAGACGTCCTGTGACAAAGGTTTTTTGCATAATGGGTATTGTAGGTGTGAAGAATTGGGTTTGTAATCCAGAGTCCTTTGGGAATTTTGTTGTGTTTTTACACATTTCACCAAAATTACAAAAGGCAAAATCCACAGCATCAATCGGCACATTTTAAGTTCAAAGTCATGGCCAATTTAGGCTTTGTTCCAACATGTGGAATCATTGTATTTTTTCTACAGGTTTCTGCACCAAAATACGCATAGCAATTTGATGTATTGCGTTTTTTTTATACTTTGTTATTGTTTGTTTTTTTATTCCTTTTGGTGTTGATTTGTCAGCGTTTTTAATGCATTTTTTTTACTGCAGAAACGAGAAAAATTCCACCCTTAAGACCGGGATCACACATGCGACGAAAACGTCCGAGGCTCGCATGTGAAATCCCAGCTTTGGCGCCGGCACTCGGGAGTGGAGCGAGCGGCTGCATATAAACACATGCAGCCGCTCGCTCCACTCCCGAGTGCCGGCGCCAGAGCTGGGATTTCACATGCGAGACTCGGACGTTTTCGTCGCATGTGTGATCCGGGCCTAAAGCTGCCATTCTGATTTTACAAGCTTTTTTCAGGATCCTAATTTGAAGACTATGCCCTGACGAAGCTGCAACGACTTGCGTTGGGCACTGTGGGTAGAGTGATTTCCCTTGGGTAATTATGATGTGATTTTGTCAAAACCTTTTTTATATGACTTGCATGAGAAAAGTATTTTTCTTCCAGTGACCATGGGATCGTGTTTATTTGGCTCTTTTTTCTATATATACTGTATATCATTGGCACATGTGATCTCTTTGGTAATATTATGGGTTCTTGGAGACATATTTTGTGAATTATTTGGGCATGTATTTTTATCTGCCCAAATTTACATTTAGGTTGGCCTAGGTTTACCTTTTCCAATAAATTATTATTAATATCTTTTATTCACTATTATTGTTTCTCCTGCAAGTCTTTGATATCTTTATAAATAATCTAATTTGCACAAATCTCTGTATTACCCTTGCTGAATTGGGATTAATATATTGTCATGCATACAATCTGCACATGTGTAGTTGACTGATGGAATATAATTGTATATCTTTATATTCACTTGTCTTTTATCTTGCACTTTCGTCTGTCTGGCAATTGCGTGTTTAATAAAGCCTTTTTTAGATATGATTTCCGCTGTGAGTGCGCATTTTTTCTGTGCCTCTTTTTTCTTCAATCATCTATAGTCTACTTAGTGCAGAGTTGCACCCAGCGGTGCTATATATTATATATCTCGTGGTGCCCACCTTCTACATATACTGAATCAAATTTCTTGCAGTGCCATTAAGGGAAAAGTCAAACAGCCGTATAACTTGGATGGGGATAGCAACGCAATGCTCGGACTGCCCATCAGCTCTCCCGAGCCAAGAGTGAAGGCTACATAGAAATACATTCATATCAGTAGAGCTGTCACGCTCAGGTAGGGAGAGCCGACATCCAGTCCGAGCATTGCGTTGTGATCCCCGCCCGAGTTATACGGCCGTCTGATTCTTTCCTAAGGCCGGGGTCACACTTGCGAGAAACTCGCACGAGTCTCGCACCTCAATACCCGGCACTGCTGCCGGCACTTGGACCGGAGCGTTCAGCTGCATAGAAATACATGCAGCCGCACACTCCGGTCCCGAGAGCCGGCGGCAGTGCCAGGTGTTGAGATGCAAGACTTGTGCAAGTCTCTCGCAAGTGTGACCCCGGCCTAACAATGTGATGCGCAGCAGATTCTTAGCGAGCAAACCCCCAAGGTTAAAATACAATACAAAGCTCCCATGGGAACATACCCTTAAAACGACAAAGCCCAAGTATTAAAAAAGTAGTAAGTAGGTCTTGTTGGCATGGAGGTTCATACAGAGTCCAGTTCCTGGGGACCCCACATTATTCTTTCCACTTTTGCTGTATTTACTGAGCCAAGTTGTGATGACCCAAAACAGCAGGTCTTCTTGGGTGGTCTTGGTACACATTGATTAGTATCTACCAACAGTGGTCCAAGGAACAACTACCGGTGAACCAGCAACAAGGCCATTGGCAGCCAAGGCTGATAAGTAGGGAAGACACTATCCTATCTAATCCGATCTTGCAGAAGAACTACTGTAAGTAAGAAGGTCAGTATTTTCACTATTTATAAGCCAAAACCAGGAATGAAACAATCAATGGAAAAGTATAATAGAAACACGTCACCACTTCTGTATTTATCAATTACTCCTGGTTTTGGCTTACAAATACTGATGCAAAATACTGACCAAATACTGAGCGTGTGAACGTGGCCTTACACAAACTGATAAAATAGTTAATTCTGACGGATTGCAGGTCCCTGTTGTATACCTTGCCTTGGCAGCACTATGTCGGTGCAGATTACATTCCTGCACGTTGCCATCTCTGGACGTGCTCTTGGGTAATGCGTCTGACAAGCCACGGCACATTTCAGAAGTAGTTGTGAAATGCCAACGGGCAAAACCAGCTGTGGTTCATACTTTTCAACCAATCCTATCCTCAAACACAATGAATAGAGTGAAGTATGCCAGCTTACCAAAGGGAATAAGAACGAGATACCTGTAAGCACAGATCAGGGTGTGGAATGAGGAGGAGGAAAGCTGCACAAAATTCCTATTATTAATGTATTATGCTTAGGGGAAACCAATGGCATGTCCTGTGAACGGTCGGATAGCAAAAGCAGATGGTATTGTTTAGGGACAAAAATGGGGACACATACAAATGTGATGGCCAGAGTGTCACCATGCCTATTCTACATCACTATCCTGCACACAGGTATTTTCTGTCTTGAGTTCATTATGGCAACCTTTGCAGTCTGTGATGAAGACTGTGCTAACAAATGCAGAACCTGAAATACTGATATATTAGTAACTGCCACAAAAATCATGTCCTCAATACATTTGTTAAAATAGACAACCCCTTTACAGATATTGACTTGGAGAGCAAGTGCGTTCTTTACAAAGATAGATAATTTCAATAGCCACTGTGTAATGCTTCATTTCTACTATGGTGGCGCTACTGAGCAATTGAAAACTCACTACAATGTTTCTCCAGAGATGTTAATGATCACTGGTTGTCCTACTGATTTATTGAGGAGGAATATGTCTAAGGTCGGTTTCACATTTCTGACTTTCTAGGGTCTGGACTGAAATTTTAGGAGTGACCATAGCTCTCCTTATCCGAACTCAACAGCCTCACATAAGCATAATGAGCCTGTTGAAATCAGGTCAGGAGACCTGGGGCTGATCACGAGATATTGACCATGAATGATGGTTGAGTGATATCTACTTAACAAAAAAGGGAATGTTCAAAGCAGACAACCCTTTAAATAATGGTTAACAGCTTCCTACTTTCTATTCGGAAATGAGTACTCAGTGACTGAGAATCACTGCTGCCAAGGAGGCCACTACTCTGTAACCTGATTTCTGGTGCTCTGTACTATGGATCCACCTTAGCTTTCGGCTGCTCTGTTTAAGTCTGTCTTTCAGAAGCCGTTATTGCAAAAAAGCTACCTCAAGTTGGCTTAGCTCTAGTCACTTTATCTGGCAGACGCGGCTTTCATTCTTTAACATCTATGCAATGCAGGGATTTGGACTTATAACGGGATGGGGAGTGCTTCCACAGAGATGCTGCTGGCCTGAGGAGCAAGTCTGAGACAAGAGAAGTCCAGCTAGCCAGATTAGTAACAGAAGTGACAAGACAAAAGACTCAAACAGTAATCAAAATCTGAAGTCAGAAGGATATCCAGATAATTAGTGATGAGCGAGAATGCTTGTTGCTCAGGTTTTCCCAAGCATGCTCAGGTGGTCTCCGAGTATTTGGGCGTGCTCGGAGATTTAGTTTCTGTCGCCGCAGCTGCATGATACTACACAGCCTGACAACATGTGGTGATTGCCTGTTTGTTAAGGAATCCCTACATGTATTCAGGCTGTCTAGCAGTCACAAATCATGCAGCTGCGGTGACATCAACTACCGTAAATCTCCGAGTACTTCCAAACACTCGGAGACCACCCGATCATGCTCGGGAAAACCCAAGCAACGAGCATGCTCGCTCCTCACTACAGATAATCAGTCAGTATGCAGTCAATTAAGCCAAAGTCTGGATATAACAGAATCAAACAAAGTCAGGGTTCAAGCTGGGTCTAAATAATAAGCATGCAAACACCAGAGTAATGGAAGCTTCCAGCCACAATATCTGGCAATTTTAGCAGCAAGCTGGGAGTTTAAATAGGGTGTTGTACTGGCTCATTGGACAGCACTTGCATTGATTAGCCTGGTGTTGCTGCAGAAACATATTGGTCTCCAGAAATTGTATTTTTGTGAAGCCCTCTGTAGCCTGTTCTCTGTGGATTCTGAATTGAAAGACACACAGACACACGGTGTCTACATTATAGTCCTTCTTTGGGGGCTAAACCTTTAGTACCCCCATTATTATAGTAGGAGTAGGTAGTAGAAAACAATAAGATTTTAACAATGCATAGAATATAAACCAAATTACATGGAGTATAAACCAGTCAAAGTACATATTCTATGTCATATACATATTTATTGATTAATAATTACGTATTCAATATCAAAAAGCATGTAATTTATCGTTAATGGCAAAGAAGCTTTTACCCCTTAACCTCCAAGGGTGGTTTGAACATTAATGACGGGTCTCTTTTGGAAACTAGACCCCCTAAGGAACTTATCTAGATCTGTTGTGTGAGCACTTTGAGCCCCCAAGTGTTTCACTAGATTTTATAATGCCTGGGTGTGAAGAAAAAAAATCCACAAAAATGATTTTTTAGTCCCCAATTTTTGATTTTTCCCAAGGAAATTGGACCCCAAAAGTTATTGCCCAATTTGTCCTGAGTACGCTGATACCCCATATGTGGGGGGAAAAACTGGTTGGGCGTACGGCAGGGCTCGGAAAGGAAGTAATAACGTTTTGGAATGCAGACTTTGATGGGTGTCATGTTCAGTTTGCAGAGCCCCTGATGTGCCTAAACAGTGGAAACCCCCCACAAGTGACCCCATTTTGGAAACTAGACCCCCTAAGGATCTTATCTAGATCTGTGGTGACCACTTTGAACCCCCAAGTGCTTTACACAAGTTTATAATGCCCGGGCATGAAAATAAAAAATCCTATTTTTTTTTCCCACAAAAAAAAACTTTTAGTCACCAATTTTTTAAATTGGAGCACAAACGTTGTTGTCCAAATTGTCCTGAGTACGCTGATAGCCCATATGTGGGGGAGTACCAATGTTTGGGCGCACGACAGAGCTCGGAAGGGAAGGAGCGCCATCTGACTTTTTCAAACCAAAATTGGCTGGAATTGAGATTGGACGCCATGTCACGTTTGGAGAGTCCCTCATGTGCATAAACAGTGGAAACCCTCCACCAGTGACCCCATTTTAGAAACTAGACCCCCTAAGGAACTTATCTAGATCTGTGGTGAGCACTTTGAACCCCCAAGTGCTTCACACAAGTTTATAACATAGAGCCGTAAAATTAAAAAATCATATTTTTTTATGATCTTTTCACCCCAATTTTTATTTTCCCACGGGTAACAAGGCCACAAAAGTTATTGTGCAATTTGTCCTGAGTACGCTGATACCCCATATGTGGGGGTAAACCACTGTTTGGGTGCATTGCAGAGCTCGGAAGGGAAGGAGCGCCATTTGACTTTTTCAACGCAGAATTGGCTGGACGCCACGTTGAGTTTGGAGAGCCCCTGATGTGCCTAAACAGTGGAAACCCCCCACAAATGACCCCATTTTGGAAACTAGATCTCCACAAACCCCCACTTATCTAGATGTGTGGTGAGAACTTTGAACCTCCAGGTGTTTCACTAAAGTTTATAACGCCCGAACATGAAAATAAAAAAAAAACATTTTTTCCACAAACATGATCTTTTAGTCCCCAATTTTTTGTTTTCCCAAGTTGTGGGGAAAAAGTTGTCCAATTTGTCGGGCCTCAGAAAAGAAGTGGTGATGTTTTGTAATGCAGACTTTGATGGAATGGTCTGCGAGTGTCATGTCGCGTTTGGAGAGCCCGTGATGTGCCCAAACAGTGGAAACCCCCCCAAGTGACCCCATTTTGGAACTAGACCCACAAGGAACTTATCTACATGTGTGGTGAGAACTTTGAACCCCCAAGTGCTTCGCAGAAGTTTATAACTTAGAGACCTAAAAAATAAAAAATCATATTTTTTTCCACAAAAATGATATTTTCGCCCCCAATTTTTTATTTTTCCAAGGGTAACAGAAGAAATTGGACCCCAAGAATTATTGTGCAATTAGTCCGGAGTACGCTGATACCCCATATATGGGGGTAAACTACTGTTTGGGCGCACGGCAGAGCTCAGAAGGGAAGAAGCACCGTTTGACTTTTTCAACGCAGAATTGGCTGGAATTGAGATCAGACGCCATGTCATGTTTGGAGAGCCCCTGGTGTGCCTAAACAGTGGAAACCCCCAATTCTAACTCCAACCCTAACCCCAACACACCCCTAACCCTAGTCCCAACCCTAACCAAAAACATCCTAACACACCCCTAACACTAATACCAACCCTAACCCTAATCCTAACTTTAGCCCCAACCCTAACCCTAACGTTAGCCCCAACCCTAATCCTAAAGGGAAAATTTAAATAAATGCATTTTTTAAATTTTATTATTTTTCCCTAACTAATGGGTGATAAAGGGGGGTTTGATTTACTATTTATAGTGGGCTTTTATGTTTGGCAGCTGTCTCAAGCTAAAAGACGCTTTTTATTGCAAAAAATAGATTTTGCATCACCACATTTTGAGAGCTATAATTTTTCCTTATTT
Organism: Oophaga sylvatica; assembly: GCA_033576555.1. Lineage (NCBI taxonomy): Eukaryota > Metazoa > Chordata > Amphibia > Anura > Dendrobatidae > Oophaga > Oophaga sylvatica. The sequence continues at coordinate 64,902,259 of JARQOD010000005.1, forward strand.
TAGCCCACAGAATCATGTGAAGTCTTATTTTTTGCGGGACGAGTTGACGTTTTTATTGGTACCATTTTCGGGCACATGACACTTTTTGATCACTTTTTATTACAATTTTTGGGAGGCAGAATGAACAAAACCAGCAATTCATGAATTTCTTTTGGGGGGCGTTTATACCGTTCTGCGTGTGGTAAAATTGATAAAGCAGTTTTATTCTTCGGGTTAATACGATTACAACAATACCTCATTTATATTTTTTTTAATCTTTTGGCGCTTTTATACAATAAAAACAATTTTATATAAAAAATAATTATTTTTGCATCACTTTATTCTACGAGCTATAACTTTTGTATTTTTTTGCTGATGATGCTGTATTGTGGCTCGTTTTTTGCGGGACAAGATGATGTTTTCAGCGGTACCATGTTTATTTATATCTGTCTTTTTGATCGCGTGTTATCCCACTTTTTGTTCGGCGATATGATAAAGCATTGTTTTTTTGCCTTGCTTTTTTTTTTTTTATGGTGTTCACTAAAGGGGTTAACTAGTGGGACAGTTTTATAGGGCGGGTCGTTATGGACGCGGCGATACTAAATATGTGTACTTTTATTGTTTTTTTTTATTTACATAAAGAAATTAATTTATTGGGGAATTTTTTTTTCTTCTTTATTTAGGAATTTTTTAAAAATTATTTTTATATGTTTATTTATTTTATTTTTTTTTATACTTTTTTACTTTGTCCCAGGGTGGGACATCACTATATAGTGTCAGATCGATGATCTGACAGTTTTCACAGCACTCTGTCAGATCATCAATCTGACAGGCAGTGCAAGAGGCTTTTCAGCGCCTGCTCTTAGCAGGCACTGAGAAGCCACCTCCCTGCAGGACCCAGAAGGACCCCGCAGCCATTTTGGATCCGGGGGCCTCCAGGGAGGAGGTCCTCGGAGCAGCGTGATCACATCGCGCTGTTCTGAGGGTCTCAGGGAAGCACGCATGTTTGATCGCAGTGTGCCGGGGGTTAATGTGCCGGGAGCGTTCCGTGACCGCTCCTGGCACATAGTGCCGGGTATCAGCTGTGAGAATCCGCTACCTCCGCCTTTGTTCAAGGAGTAACAGAAGGAGCACTGCCAGAGCCCTGCAAAATGACCTCCAGCAGGCCACAAATGTGCATGTGTCTGTACAAATGGTTAGAAACCGACTCCATGAGGATGGTCTAAGTGCCCCACGTCCACAGATGGGGGTTGTGCTCACAGCCCAACACTGTGCAGGATGCTTGCCATTTGCCACAGAACACCAGGTTTGGCAAATTCGTCACTGGCGCCCTGTGCTCTTCAAAGATGAAAGCAGGTTCACACTGAGCACATGTGACAGAGTCAGGAGACGCCATGGAGAGCGATCTGCTGCCTGCAACATCCTTCAGCATGACCGGTTTGGCAGTGGATCAGTAATGGTGTGGGGTGGCATTTCTTTCGAGGGCCGCACAGCCCTTCATGTGCTCACCAGAGGTAGCCTGACTGCCATTAAGTACTGAGATCAGATCCTCAGACCCCTTGTGAGACCATATGCTGGTGTGGTTGGCCCTGGGTTCCTCCTAATGCAGGACAATGCCAGACCTCATGTGGCTGGAGTGTGTCAGCAGTTCCTGCAAGATGAAGGCATTGAAGCTATGGACTGGCCCACCCGTTCCCCAGACCTGAATCCGATTGAGCACATCTGGGACATCATGTCTCGCTCCATCCACCAATGTCAAGTTGCACCACAGACTGTTCAGGAGTTGGCGGATGCTTTAGTCCAGGTCTGGGAGGAGATCCCTCAGGAGACCATCCGCCGCCTCATCAGGAGTATGCCCAGGCATTGTAGGGAGGTTATACAGGCACAGGGAGGTCATACAGGCATGTGGAGGCCACACACACTACTGAGCATCATTTTTGACTTGTTTTAAGGACATTACATTCCATTTTAATTTTGTTGGTGACTCCAAATCCAGGCCTCCATTGGTTAATAAATTTGATTTCCATTGATGATTTTTGTGTGATTGTGTTGTCAGCACATTCAACTTTGTACAGAACAAAGTATTCAATGAGAATATTTCATTCATTCAGATCTAGGATGTGTTATTTGAGTGTTCCCTTTATTTTTTGAGCAGTGTACTATATGGGAGCTGCATTACATTGTAACGATGACTATTGGGAATGAATTATACTATATGAAGGACTATGGGGTGCATTATACTATGGGGAGTGCAATGTACTTTATGGAGGACTATGGGTTGCATTATGCAATATGGAGGACTATGGGATGCATTATACTATATTGACGACTATGGGGTGTGCATTATATTATATTGAGGACTATGGGGGTGTATTATTCTATATGGAGGGCTATAGGAAGCGTATTATACTATATAGAGGACTTTTTGGAGTTTTTTATACTATATGGAGGGCTATAGGGAGTGTATGATACTATATGGAGGACTATGGGGAGTATATTATTCTATATGGAGGGCTATGGACAGTGTATTAAACTATATGGAGGACTATGGGGTACAATATACTATAAGAAGGACTATGGGGGGTGCCTTATACAATATGGAGACCTATGGCGTGCATTACACTATATGGAGGACTGTGGGGTGTATTATACTAAACAAGCAAAATGCTGACTATTCATAGAGTGATTGGATTGTTTATGCCGGAACAAAAATCATTGTTCCCAGCAGCACATCTCCCAGTGAAAACTGCACTTGTTCTAGATGGCTGAATTAGAGCAACGGTTATAATATTAAATAGCAGAAGTACATACATTAAGTATCAATCAGAACTATATAGATACAGTTGCTTCTCACAAAATTAGAATATCATCAAAAAGTTTATTTATTTCAGTTCTTCAATACAGAAAGTGAAACTCATAATATATAGAGTCATTACAAACAGAGTGATGTATTTCAAGTATTTATTTCTGTTAATATTGATGAATATGGCTTACAGCCAATGAAAACCCAAAAGTCATTATCCAGTAAATTAGAATACTTTACTGCCGACACAGTTGAAAGCAGATGTGTGGCCCAGCTTCGCAAGGCACACATATCTTCTGGAAAATGCACAGGAAGGTAACTGTAAAAAGCTTGATATTCATTCACGCACACTTCTCAGCATTGCCACTAGAGGCATATCAGACTATTTAGTAGTGTGACGTAGCAAAGTTAGTGTTCAGTCGTTCAGTCTGTTTCCTGTCTTAGGACAGTGCAGTCAAGCTCCGGGTGGCTCAGGAGTGAGTCATCCCATCCATCTTCAGATTAGTCTTGGAGAGAGAGGAGAGAAGTCTGAATCCTGACAGAGCTTGTGTAGCTCATCTGATAAGAAAGTGGAGGCTAGTACAGGTGAAGTGAACCATCCTAGCCTAGTCAGAGCTACCCCTTAACCTGCTACTCAGAACAAGCTGCCTGTGTTCCTAAGAAAGAAGGAGGAAAGGAATCAAAGCAGTTATACCAACGAGTCAACAGAGAACAGGTCAGTGAGCACTGAAGGAAATCTGACCTTGGCACGCTTGCTACACGTGCTTATGTTAAGAGCAAGAGCAGGGCGAAGGGCGAGTGGAGAAGTAAGAGTGACAAAGGGACAAATCACCCTCACTCAGTTAACCGGACACCGGGGTCCGAAGCGTTGCTAGTGCTTCACGCCTAGTAATAAGATAACCGGAGGCTTTCTGGACTACAAGTCGCAGAAGGTAGCCCTAAGTGCTGATACGTAAACGGAGTCAGGGAGAACGGGGACTTTGAGTCAAGTGCACGACAAAAGTAAGGACTTAGTTCTCTCAACATCTGATAATCAGAGACATAGAAGGCTCCACCACAATGTTGGCCGGGCGTAGTTGCTACAGAAAGAGTTGCACTTGACTTTATGCAAGTTGTACTCACACACATTAAAAGGATAAAGGAGGCCTCTAACCTGCTCAACAGTTTTCCTGAATGTGCATTCTCCAACCTAACCAGCTTCCCGGGACATACCTGCAACACCTACAAGTAAAGGTATGGAAAGAGATTGCATTGTGTGTGACTGAATTCTTATCTGCACCCTGCATCACCACCATAGACTTTGAGGGACCAGTCCCACCTGTGGGGGACCTAACACCTAGCTGCCATAACATCCCTCAGAGATCTACCCTGCAGCGCTGGTCAATCAGATCAGAAACCACAGGTGGCGTCACAAACTATTCTAATCTACAATCCCCTGTAAATATCCCCCATTGCATGACCGCCAGGGCCACGGACCGAGCTCTGCTGCCAGTGACAACTCCCATAGACTTCCATGGGCTCGGCTCCGAGTACCCCATAGCCCTGGTATCCACACATGTGGTGCGCGTCATCTAACTTGGCGTCACGAACAGGATACGAAGCTTGCAAAAATTGTGAGTCCTGTGTTGCCTATATTGACTGTTTTGTGCAGAAAAGACTGTTTGCTGTTTTGTCATTTTTGGCGCCAAATACCGCCATTTTTACCGCCATATTCGCGCCCTGAGGCGCTGGTGAAGAAGGTGGGCGTGCATTTGTGGGCGTACCTGAAAGAGCGCGCTGTTTCCTGGACACGCCCCCAACGCTGACGCGGCGGCAGGTCCTGTGAAAGCGGAAGTAAACGCTCTGGCATCAGAGCGCCAGCGACTCAGGTCCTGTCTCCACCGCTGTGTCTGTAGAGCTGCAGCCTTTGGAAAAGGTAGGCTCAGATTAAACAGGGGGGCGCTAACATGTCGCAACAACCGGCAGACAGCGCGGCCCCAGCCGGGGGCCCCAATGACTTACCGCTGGGCGTTGTAGCGCAGGATGGAAATGTGGGTCCCTCACCCGGTCCTGTGGTCCCGCTCATGCCCCTAACGCTCCCATACATGCCAGGAGCGAAGTGGCTCCCTCAGTACAGCGGCGAGCCAGACACCCTGTCAGTGTTCAAACGGAAAATATGCAGTATCCTGGACATGTATTCGATGACAGAGAAGCAAAAAGCTGCAGTGGTAATAGGGCAGTTAGCTGGTGCTGCTGAGAGAGAAGTGGAGACTTGGACCACTGCAGACCAGGAGTCGGTGCCTGCGATTCTCTTAAAGCTACAGGCTATCTTTGAGGACCGCACAGAAACAGATCTCCGGATGGCATTTTACCAATGCTCTCAGAGACCAGGTGACAGTATTAGGGACTATGCCTGCCGACTACAGGGGGCCCTGCGAGCTCTCAAACAGGTTAACCCTATAAATGCCGTTGATGAAAGCAAAATGTTGAAAGAACAATTTGTACGGGGACTGAGGTCCCAAGCGGAAGGCAGGACTGTGAACTGGTGGTCCTTGGATCATCCTGATGCTACCTTTGATGCCCTAAAAGATATGGCTATAAAAGGACTGCGACCCCTGGAAAAGCCTGAAGTGGCGACCCAGTATCACCCGGGTGAAGCCACTCTAAAGCCGTCAGTACCCACCTTTTCCCGCTAGTGGCAGAAGCCAAAACGCAGGTGACACCCCCTACTGAGTTGGACTGTCTGCGCTCAGAAGTGCGCCAGCTGACTAAAAACCTGGCCACTGTAATGAGTGCCCTGCAACTGCGGAAGGAGGAAAGATCCTGCTAGCCGACTGCCCAGAGGATGTCCCTTGGATGAACCGGAGGAAATGGAGGACGTCGCCTCACCGGAGGAGGACAACGCCACCCCCAGGAGCGACCCCTGATCAGCACCAGCCTCGCCGAGAGATCATCTGCTACCGCTGCAACCGGAAAGGTCATATGGCTCAGCAGTGTCCTTTAAACGAGCAGATCCTGGGTCCGAGGGCCAACACCCAGGAGTAGACTCATCAGGCCCTTAGACTGGAACCGCAGGTTTGTGGGTGGAAGGCCCTACCTGTCCATCATTCTGGACGGGATCGCAATCCTGCACTGCTAGACACTGGATCTCAGGTGACCATCATACCTGATGTCCTTTATAATAAATTCTGGTCCATGGACAGTCTCCAGCCCCCGAGCCCTGACTTTACAGTGTACGCCTCTAATGGTCTCCCTGTTGAAGTACTCGGAGCCAAAAACGTGGACGTAAAGGTGGGCAGAGTGGAGCTGGAGGATCAGGGACTCTTAGTGGTAAAGACTGTAAATGAGGAAAACAGCTTAAATGTGGTTTTAGGTACTAACATTATCAGTAACTGTCTGGGAGAAGTTGTGTTTTTGCTCCAACAGCTCGCTGAAGTTGCCAAGCCAAAGCAGAAGGGAGTGATCCAGAGGGAGATCCGGGCCCTGATGTGCCAGCAGCAAGCGGAGCTTACAGATGGTGAAATTGGTAATGTACGGGTAATGGACCCGAACCCCATTGTGATACCCCCAATGAGTGAAATGCTAATATGGTGTAGAGCAGCAATAGGTCTGAAAGGACAGAACTACCAAGCAGTAGTAGAGCCCCATCGTTCAGAGCACAGACCTACACTCTTGACTGCTAGAGGGGTAGTGGAAGTAATAAATGGGAGAGTACCAGTACGACTTCTCAACTGGAGAGAAGATGAAGTAAATTTACCACATTATGCCACTGTTGCTAAGTTACATACCGTAGATAACAATTCTATTCTCCCAACCGAGTCCTTAGCCTCCCGCCAACCAGCAGAGGATAATGACCCGACAACCCAGGTGGCGGATTGGTGTCAGCAGCTCCATGTCGGGACTGACACCACTTCCGCCCACCAGAAACAGGGAGTACTACTGGTGGTACAGGAGTACGCACAGGTATTTAGCAAGCACCCACTTGACTTTGGGACAATTAAGGGAGTACAGCATCATATCCCTACAGGCAGTCATCCTCCCATCAAAGAGCGATACAGGCCTATACCTCCAGCCCACTATCAGAAAGCTAAGGAAATGTTGCGTGACATGAAGGAAGCCGGGGTGATAAGGGATAGTGTTGTGAATGGGTTTGAGATGAGTTCTGAGCAGAGGCTCCCTCTGGTGGTTACAAGCGGTGCTAGTGAAGATTGTGAGGACTGGGAATCAGGTGTTACTGACTGGTCTTATATAAGGGAGTCATTTTCCCATCAGGGTTGCCGGTGATCAATTGTTCTGGTCTGAATCCTTCATTCCAGTTTCCTTGTAGCCTGCTGTGTCGTGTCTGCATCTCCTGCTTACAGATAAGACTTTTGCTTCTTTTGTGTTTGTGCTATATTTTTGCATTTTGTCCTGCACTTCTTTGGGGGCCTTCAGGGTCCCCTCGGGGGCTTCTGCCCTCTCAGTTTAGTTCAGCCACTGAGTTTTGTTCTTTTGCTTTTTCCAGTTTTTTCAGTGGCTGCTGTTTTTATTTTGTTACACCAGAGAACTAATTTAGGTGGTAGAGGTCGTGTGATCTCAGGTGATTTTGAAATTAGTAGAGTTGGTGTTTTTCAGGGTTTTCTGGGATTGCAGTAAGTACCCTTCCTATCCTTTTCTATTTAGATAGTTTGGGCCCCAGCGTTTGCTCATACTATTTTCTTTCTGTGTCAGTATTTCCTCTTGTCTAACCACCATTACATGTTTGGGGGCTTTCTGTTATCTTTGGGGTTTTGCTCCGGGGCAGATAGCTTTCCTATTTCTATCTTTAGGTGTAGTTAGTTTCTCAGGCTGTGACGAGGCGTCTAGGACCAACGTAGGAACGCTCCACGGCTGCCTCTAGTTGTGGTGGTTAGTCAGGGTACTGCAATCTCATAGATTCCAACTGCTCTGGTGTATTGCCTTTTTTACCTGCACTCCTCAGCTACCGAAACATAACAGTATCACCGGCCTAAAAATTGAAATTGTATGGTACTCACAGAAGGAAAATAAATATTGTGAAAGAAAAAAAAGTTGTCAGAGTTGTCAGAGATATTTTTCTGTTTGTTGCATTTTTTTTTTTTCCTCTGTATCTCTGGGTGCTGGGGAGGATCTTTTCTCCCAATGGAGTTTGCACAGTTGTCTGGCCGTGTGGATCAGCTTGCCACTGAGGTTCAGAGTATTGCTGCATATCTTGCTAGGTTGCCTGTTGTGGAACCTAGGATCCCCATGCCAGATTTGTTTTTAGGGGATCGAGCTAAGTTTCAGAATTTCAAAAATAATTGTAAATTGTTTTTTGCCTTAAAATCTAAGTCCTCAGGAAACGCAGCGCAGCAGGTTCAAATTATTATCTCTCTCCTGCGCGGCGATCCTCAGGATTGGGCTTTTTCCCTGATACCTGGGGATCCTGTTTTGAGTGATGTTGATGCGTTTTTTCAGGCTTTGGGGTTATTGTACGATGAGCCTAATGTCACTGATCAAGCTGAAAAAAACCTTGTTGGCATTAAATCAGGGGCTTGATGACGCTGAGTTATACTGTCAGAGATTCCGTAGGTGGGCAGTCCTGACCAAATGGAATGACGACGCTTTGGCGGCCCTTTTCCGGAAGGGTCTGTCAGATAATGTAAAGGATGTTATGGTGGGATTCCCTGTCCCCTCTGGTCTCAATGATTCTATGTCATTAGCGATTCAAATTGACAGACGTTTGCGTGAGCGGAGAAGTATGCGTGGAATGGTGTTGCCTTGTGAACCAGCTTCTGAACCCATGCAGTGTGATAGAGTGGTGTCTGGGGCACAGCGTCATGAGTTTCGAATGCGCAATGGGTTATGTTTCTACTGTGGTGATGCCTCTCATGCTATTTCAGTCTGCCCTAAGCGGGGAAGACGTTTTGCACGCTCAGTTGTCTTGGGTAGTGTTCAGACTAAGTTTTTATTAACTGTCACTCTGATATGCTCTCTGTCCTCATTTTCTGCTCAGGCTTTCGTTGATTCTGGAGCAGCTATTAACCTGATGGATTATGATTTTGCTAAACGTTGTGGGTTTCCCTTGATACCCCTACAGAAGTCTATTCCCCTACTGGGGATCGATTCTACCCCTTTGGCTGAGAATAAACCCCAGTTTTCTACTCAGGTGATAATGAGGGTTGAACCTGATCACCAGGAGTGCTGCAAATTTTTGGTTCTATATAATCTGCATGACATTATCGTGCTGGGTTTCCCTTGGTTACAGTCTCATAATCCTGTTTTGGATTGGAAATCTGTGTCTGTAACCAGTTGGGGCTGCCAATGTGTTAATACCAACACTCCTGTTTTTTCTGCCTCCCCCCAGGCTCAGGATGTTCCTGACTTTTTGTTTGATTTTTCTGATGTGTTTAGCGAAAGTAAATCTGCATCCTTGCCTCCCCATAGGAGCTATGACTGCGCTATTGAATTAGTGCGGGTAGTAAATTCCCTAAAGGTCGCCTTTTTAACTTGTCTGTACCTGAACATGACGCTATGCGGTCTTATATCAAGGAATCATTGGAGAAGGGTCATATCAGACCATCCTCTTCACCCTTAGGTGCCGGTTTTTTCTTTGTGGCCAAAAGAGATGGTTCATTAAGGCCGTGTATTGATTATCGTCTCTTGAACAATATTACTGTGAAATATCAATACCCGTTACCCTTGATTTCTGACCTGTTTTCCAGGGTGAAAAACGCTACTTGGTTTACCAAGCTTGACCTCAGGGGGGCGTATAACCTTATTCGCATTAAGCACGGGGATGAATGGAAGACGGCATTCAATACCCCTGAAGGGCATTTTGAGTACCTAGTGATGCCCTTTGGGCTCACTAATGCTCCTTCCGTCTTCCAGTCCTTCATGAATGACATTTTCAGGGATTTTGTGGACAAATTTCTGATTGTTTATTTGGATGATATCTTGATTTTTTCTAATGACTGGGACTCTCATGTGAAACATGTTCGAACTGTATTCCAGATTTTGAGAGAGAATGCTCTGTATGTGAAGGGATCAAAGTGTCTTTTTGGCGTACAGAGGATCTCATTTCTGGGATTCATTTTGTCCCCATCTGTTATTGAAATGGACCCGGTCAAGGTTCAGGCCATCTGTGATTGGGTCCAACCTACTTCATTAAAGGCTCTTCAGAGATTTTTGGGTTTTGCCAATTTTTTTCGTAAATTTATTGGTAATTTCTCGGTTATTGTTAAACCATTAACTGATTTGACCAGAAAGGGTTCTGATGTGGTGAATTGGCCTCCTGAGGCAGTCTCTGCATTTCAGGAACTTAAGCAGAGATTCACTTCTGCTCCTGTTCTACGGCAGCCTGATGTTTCTCTGCCATTTCAGGTGGAGGTTGATGCCTCTGAAATTGGGGCAGGTGCCGTTTTGTCCCAAAAAGATCCAGAGACCTCTAAAAGTAACCCTTGTGCCTTTTTCTCTCGAAAATTTTCTCCTACTGAACGTAATTATGACGTAGGTAATCGGGAGTTATTGGCCATGAAGTGGGCTTTTGAAGAGTGGAGACATTGGCTGGAGGGAGCCAAACATCAGGTGGTGGTCCTTACGGACCATAAGAATCTGGTCTATCTGGAATCTGCCAAGCGACTCAATCCTAGACAGGCCAGGTGGGCCTTGTTTTTCACACGTTTTAATTTTGTGGTTTCCTTTCTTCCTGGCACTAAGAATGTTAAGGCGGATGCCCTCTCGAGGAGTTTCCTTGCGGACTCTCCTGAGTTATCTGATCCTTCTGTTATTTTGAAAGAGGGTGTAGTTCTTTCCGCCATCTCGCCCAATTTGAGACTTGCTCTGGAGGGGTGTCAGGAGGATAGGCCCGAGCGCTGCCCTGTTGGAAAATTGTTTGTTCCGGACCAATGGAAAAAGAGTGTGATGTCTGAGATTCATTGTTCCGCATTGGCTGGGCATCCCGGAATTTTTGGTACCAGAGACTTGGTTAGTCGGTCCTTTTGGTGGTCTACCTTGTCTCGTGATGTCAGGGAATTTGTGCAGTCCTGCGGGACTTGCTCTCGCTCCAAGCCTTGCTCTCGCTCTAGTGGTTTGTTGATGCCATTGCCTGTGCCCAAGAGACCATTGACCCATATCTCTATGGATTTCATTTCCGATCTTCCTGTTTCTCAGAGAATGACCACCATCTGGGTAATTTGTGATAGGTTTTCCAAAATGATACATCTTGTGCCATTACCTAAGTTGCCTTCCTCCTCTGAATTGGTGCCGTTGTTCCTTCAGCACGTGGTTCGTTTACACGGCATTCCTGAGAACATTGTGTCTGACAGAGGAGTCCAGTTTGTTTCCAGATTTTGGAGGACTTTTTGTTCTAAACTGGGTGTTCAATTGTCTTTCTCCTCGGCATTTCATCCTCAGACCAATGGTCAAACTGAGAGAACAAACCAGACATTGGAGACTTATCTAAGATGCTTTGTGTCTGCTGATCAGGATGACTGGGTCTCTTTTTTGCCTTTGGCTGAGTTTGCTCTTAATAATAGGGCTAGCTCTGCCACTTTGATGTCTCCGTTTTTCTGTAATTCTGGGTTTCACCCTCGATTTTCTTCAGGACAGACGGAGGCTTCTGTCTGTCCAGGTGTTGACTCTGTTGTGGAGCGTATGCAACAGATTTGGGACCAGGTAGTGGAGAGGTTGTCCCTCTCTCAGGAGAAGGCCCAGCGGTTTGCTAACCGGCATAGGATGATGGTCCTCGGTTTAAAGTGGGGGACTTGGTCTGGTTGTCCTCAAAGAATATTCTATGAGAGTAGCATCTTAAATTTAAGTAGGTTATTGGACTTATGTTATGGAGATTATTAAACCCGTTTCTTTTTGTTTGTTCTTCCCGGGAATTTTTAACCATTTAAAAAGGGTTACAAGTCCGTTGAAGAGGTTTTTTGAGCCCGTGGTTCCCGTGTGTGCTCCCGACCCCGTTTTGGGAGGGGAACTTGGGTTGTGGTTTAGAAAAAATTGG
>JARQOD010000005.1:64914102-64973857 GCA_033576555.1 Oophaga sylvatica
GCCAGAAACCGGCCCAAGGCAACGGGATCAGGGGTTGCTTTAAAAAGAGTTTGGAACACAGGGGAAAGACTTTAAAACGCCTCTTTTAAAAATTTTCCCGGGTTTTAGACCGCACATGGAGACTTTTAACGGGTTTTGGGGCCCCCGGGTGCCCAGGTAAGATAAAGGGGAAACTAAGCAAAGTACAAAGGGGGGCAAAAAAAATTAAAAAGGGGGGTTTGGGGGAACTACAATACCCAAAAGAATTAGAAAAAAATTGGGGTTTTTTATCTACCCAAAAAAGACTACTGAGGAGCAAATTAACAACCATTTATTTTATAGAAGGGGGACAATAAAAAATATTTTCCCCGGGGATTGTTTATACCAAGGAAGGTGACGGTCACAAGGGGCCTTCTCGCGTCTGGGGGAGAAAAGGGTTTTTTAAACCCCAACACAGAAAGGATTTTTTAACTGTTTAGGGAAGTGAAAAAAAGGAATTCCCTTTTCCTTTGAGGGGGGGTGGTGAATTAGGGGGGGGGGGGGGGGGGGGAACTAGACAGGGGTTCAAGGAGGCCGGGAAATGTTTTCCCTGGAGCGTAACAATATTCTATCTTCCCGTTTTTGGGTTTCTTTAGAAGGACGAAGTTTGGGGGTTTTTATTCTGACGGGAAAAAAGGGCTAACTGGATGGACAAATTTTTTTTTTGGCCCTTTGCTAATTGTTCCCGGGAATGGGAGGACCCAAATACCAGGATTTGGGGGGGCCAATAACCCTGGGGAATTTTTGGGGCATATACCGGGAGGGGGGAGAGCATAACCAAAATGGGGAGAGAAAATTTATCGGGAAAGGGGAGCCCAAAAACCCGGATTGGAGGGACCCTTCCCCGCAAAAAAGGAACCCTTTTCCTTTTAAATCTGGGGTCTGGTCCCCCAGCCCCTTGTAAAGTCCCATCCCCCTTTGTCCCCCCCAGTTTTTTTGGTTGTTTTTTCAAAAACAAAAAATCTCATTTATTCAGGTTAAATTGCCGATTGGCACTTTGCCAAAAAAATAAGGGGGTTTTTTGGGGTTTTGCATTTTTGGGCACTCGGTTCTAAAAAAAAATTTGCAACCCACTGTTATAGGAATATCCCAAAATTTAATTATTTTTGGTTTATTTTAATTTGCCCAGGGGCCACGGGTGTGAACGCGCCTTTAACACTTGCACACTACCAGTTTATGCTTTTAACCCATTTTTTTCTTCCTGAAAAATTGGGGTTTCCTTTTGAAAATTTTAAAACTGAGAAGACCTTCTTGTATAGCGTCATTTTGATCCCGAACATATTATGCAGGGAATGAAATAAATTCATCCAAAAACCAAGTTTTGGCCCTTTTTCCCAAATCCATCGATGTATACCATAACATCCCTTTACTTCATTTTGGTTTTTTTAAAAGGGGAAGGGGAAAACCTAAAGATGCCAATGGCTCTCACTGAATTTTTGGGGATCTTGATTTTGTTTTTTTCCCAAAATTTAGAAGATCACTGATGACATTAAATCAAAATTTAGGGGTCATATAGAGGTTTTAAAAAGGCCCCCAAAGGTACCCAATGACTGGACCGTACCCGAAAACCCTTGGGGCCCCTTCACACCCCGAATTTTTGGGGATATAAAAAAACATTTGAATGTTTTTGTGTTCTGGGCCCCCTAAGTTCCTATTTGTTAAAACAAAAAGGCAAAAGAAACATGTTTTTTAGTCAAAAAGAGTCTTCCCCCTTTTTTTTTAGTGAAAAAAAAGGGGGGGGGGAAGGGAAAATTTTTAATTAGTTTTTTTGGGAATTAAGGGGAATTGTTCCCCCCAAGCTTTGGGGAGGCCCCTTAAAAGGAAAGCCATTTTTAAAAGGGTTGGAACATTATTGTAAGGGGAAACTTTGGTTGGAATTTTTAAAAATTTGTTTGATTGCTCCCCCTCTTTTGGGGAAAATCCCAAAAAAAAAATGAAAAAAAAAAAAAAGAATAAAAAAACAAGTTTTAAACAATAAATTGCCCCCAAAAAAGGCCCCCCCGGTTAAATTTCAAAAACCTTTAAAATTAAAAAATTTTTTAAAAAATGGTTTGATAAATAAAACAGGGGCCGAAAACCAAAAAATTTAAAAATTTGGGGAAAAAAACGCCTCCCCAACATCTTTGAGGACAAAGACTTTTTTTTCCCCCCCCTTTCTTTTTTTTAAAATAAAAAAGCGGGTTTTTTTCCGAGGTTTTTCAAACCCCCAAAAAAAACCCCAAAAAAGGGTTTTCTGCCCCCTAAAAATTAAAAAATTGGGTTTTTTTCATCCTACCAAAAAATCAAAAAACAAAAAGGGAGGTTTTTCTTGGGGCCACATCAACTAAAAAAAAGGTTTTTTTTTGGCCTCCTCAATTTAAAAATTTCGGTTTTGTTTTTAAAAAATTTTAAAAAACGGGAATTTTTCTTTCCCCCCCATTAAAAAAATTTGGTTTTCGACCCGGCCCCAAAAATGCGGGGCCAAAAAAATTTCTCCCCATCCCACCCCTTCGGGGTTAAAGGGTTTTTTTTCCCTTCCCAATCAATTCAAAATAAAAAATTTTACCAAAGCCACACAATTTGGGCCCCCCAAAAAAGGTTCTGTCCCTAATACAAGGATGGGTAGGTTTCTCCTCCCCTTAATTAAAAAAAAAGGGATTTTTCCCCGGCCCTTTAAATTTTAAAAATCAAATGGTTTCCCGGGTCCATAATTTAAAAAACAAAAAACCCCCCCTCCCAAACCTAAAAAATTTACTTTACCTTGAACCCCCCGCCCCTAAATTTTTTCCTTTCCTTTGGGTTTCCTAACCCTCCCGAAGGATTTCTACTATTGCCCTTTGACTTTTAAAAAACTTCCCCGGGAATTAAAGGGAATTTTGCTTTTTAGACATAAAAATCAAAAGGAAAACCTTCCAAAAAATTATATAAAAACCTTAAAAAAAAAAAGGGGAGCTAAAGGGTCCCCCGATTTTATAGTTTAAATTAATGAAAAAAATGAAAAAAGTAGCAAAAAATTTAAAACAAATTTTTAATTTAAAAAAAAATAAATCAAAATGAAAAACAAAATTACTTATAAAATTAAAAAATTATTAAAAGAACCAGGGGAGAAGATGATTGGGAACCAGGGATGCGATGACAGCACCCAAAATATTAGTAAAAAATTTCCCCCCTTGGGTGAAAAAAAGGGCTTTCCCTTTGGGGGGTTTCAGCGTTAAAAAAAATTCCCATTTTTTAAAAGGGGTTTAAAGGAGTCAAAAAACTCAGAAAAGATAAAGGCAAAGGGGGCCCCAAAAAGTTTTTTTTTTTCCCAAGGGGGGCCCCCTACGGGAAAACCCAAAACTGCATCGCTATATACCACATCCCGCCGAAAACCCCAGATAACAAGAGGGTTTAAGGGGGAACCAAGATATGTAACCCCATGCAAACCCAAATGGTCCCACTCACCCTTATTTAAAAGGGCTGTGGGTTCCGCACCGAGGCCCCGACCCCGTTTCGCGTTTTCCGCTTCCTCGGGGGGCGTCTATTGCCCGGGGACTCTTAAGTTGGAGTGTTTGAGCCCCTCTAGCCAAATGTGGGGGGACCTGTTTGGCTATGTTGAAACAATTTTTCAAGCGGAAACCACGTCAGGAAGTGCTCCTTTTATGAGGAGGTTTTCTTTCTCTAAAGTGTTTCCAGAAGACTATTTGAAAAGCATTTGAAAATGCTGTTTTCCAGAGTTTAATTAGACAATGCCTACTTTGGGGTGGATTCCACCAAGAGAAACTTCAAATAGGTGTCATGCACTTTCTCCTCACATAAATTTCCTTTTGTTATTTTCACAATGAGGTTTTTTTAAGAATTTTTCTTGGAGTGGAAACTCAACAAAATCCTCCTCAGAGCTGCTCTAAAAACTCATCACATTCATTTCTATGGGAAATCCACTTTTTCACATATGAGCATTTTTTTTTTACTTTTTTCTCTGAGGAAGCTTTCAAAAATGCCTGGGGATAGGAAAGAAAGTGCATGTCACTTTTCTGAAGAGGGTCTTGGAGGAAACCTCTACAAAATGGACACTTTCTCATCAAAAGGATGCAAAGAACATTCCAGGAAAAAAGACTGTTTCAAAACTCTTGAAAACCTTTTCAGGAAAAGAAAAAATTCTCAAAAAAATTTCCAAAGTAGGAAAGTTTCCAGAAGCAGTTTTCACTTGAAAAACTCATGATTTATGCACTGAAAAATCAGTTTGAACATACATAGAGATAGCAATGAATAGGCAGTTTTCAAGCATTTTTAAACATTTTTAGAGGAAAATTGTAGAACAGATCTGAACCTAAAAAGCTCAGTGTGATATAGCATCAGTTTCCCATAGTGATGTAAATCAAGAAAGCAAGATGTGAACACAGCTGCTGAATGACTCGGTTTTCTATGGGTAAAGGGGCACCGGGTTATACAGATGGCAGATGTGTATACAGTCACTCATGTTTTCCTATTTAGCTTCCTAACAGCAGAATCTGATTACAATAGATGTTCTTGTACTAATTCAGATAAAGGAATGCAATGGATGAAACTAATGAGATTTCCTTAATTATCCAAGTCCCCTAGGGTTGAACATAATTTCTTTTTTAATTTTTTTCTGACCTGGAATCCTGGAAGATTTTCCTGGGAAATGTAATCATTGGCAATCAATGTACTTTTCACTCTTGCATGAAATATGTGCAAATGATTGTTGAATATGGCTACACCTGATAAGTCGCTTCCCCTCTGCTCGCCTCACATCTTATTGCAATATGTAAATTCATAAATATCTAGTGGGGATAGTTAACCCCATGTGATACAGTCTCGTTCCCACAACTGGTGGAATGTGTTCTGAAGATAAGAACCGTATTGTCTAAACTATTGTATTATTCCATTTCTTCTAAACAGCTCCAGCTGCAACTAGTGGGGCTAAGAAGCCAACTGATGGTTCATTATTTGCATCAGGGGGTGCATCACCTCTTCTATTCGAAGAGTCACACTGACGGATTGCACCCCTTCAAAGAGCTGCAAAAAAACTTAGGGTATGTGCATATGTAAGGGTGTGACAGGGACTGTCATATGCCTCTCTCTCTTAAAAAGCGTTTATACAAAGTGCATGATTTTATTGCATTTTTGTGATTATGATATATGAAACTGCATAGAGGTTTCTAGGCACTTAATATGCTTGTCAATGTAATGTATAAATGCAATTTATGTGTAGCATATATGGAAAGAACAGGATTAAAATTAGTGCATCAGGTATAGGATAGGGCTCATAGCTTAGATTAGGAATGGGAAAGATTCAGTTGTGGGCATATTAGATATAGGAAGAGGGTTTGCAGGATAGCATAAAGTTAATATGGTTGGGACCAGCCCAGCAAGGTAATGAGAGGTCAGAAAATAAGGGGAGCACTTCCTGTTAGAGAGAGTTGGAGATTAGATATGAGATAGATAAAGTGTGGGCAGGAGCTCAAGGCCAGAGGGATGGAAGACATGAGAAGTGCAAACTGTTTGGCAGAATGAGAACTTCGGCAACTGTTTTCTGCAGACATTCCTTTAACGTCTGGGGCCTACAGACCGAAGTAGGCACTGAAAAGCGTGCCTTATTCCTTTCCTACAAGGGGATGCCGTCTGGAGAGATGTGTGAGGGAGACGGGACGGGTCTTATGGAAACTGAGAATGGAGTTTTCGGGGAGCCGAGAGAACTATTAATCAAAGGGATAGCTGAGGTGGAACAAATAGAGAACGTGGAAATGTACTGTGCTGTAACATCAATTGAACTCAAGATGCTAAGTAAAGTTGAACTGTTAGTTAAGAAGCGAGTGTCCCTGATTTGTGTGTGAATGTTCCTGGTTCCGTAGCCTGGAGACAACAGAGGTCTGAAACGTGAGTGTTCTGTGCCACACGCACAGCACATGGGAATCGGGACACTTTATTTGTAGGGTGCCGGGGGTAGGAACATAGGATCCCCTCGCCCATGACTAATGCCCTGTGCACCTTACCCACACAATGTTTTGATTGCCTATTATTGCATTTTAATGCAGTGTTGTGGCGACAAAAAAACCCAGAATTCTGGCGTTTAGATTTTTTTCGCGTTTAAACTGGTGATTCATCTTTTTGTGTATTAATAGATTGGGCGATTCTGAACTTGGCAATACCAAATATGTGTATTTTTTATTACTGTTTTATTTTGAATGGGTGATTTAAAACTTTTTATATATTTTTTAAAATATTTTTAAAAACATTTTTTTTCACTTTTTATTTGCTTCAGTAGTCACCATGGGAGACTTGAAGCTGTGATCATCTGATTGTTGTGCTACACTGAGCAGGGCTGTAGCCCTGCTCTGTGTAGCAGAAATGCTTACTTGCTATGAGTGCCAACCACAGGGTGGCGCTCATAGCTATCCAACAATGATAACCACAGGGGTTTCCTGCAGACCCGGGTTGTCATACCAACCCATCAGCGACCCGCACGCGTTCATGTGACACAGGTGCCGATGGGCATGGTTTGTGATGTGCTTCAGGCGCATGCATGTTAAAGCCGTTGTCAGAGATTGACAGCGGCATTTAACATGTTAGCAGCCACGGGTAGATCGGAGATTAGATTATGAGATTAAATAGATGTAAATGTAGGATTAAAACAAATTTGTGTTTCGGAGCACTCTTTTAACCTGTTCTTCCTATCACACACACTACCCATAGTCATCATCACACTAGGAATATGAGGAAGCTGCAGACATCATATGTGGAGTAAAATACCACTATACCATTACTATATGAGGTGTCAGCCATGTCTGTGGTGTTAATGCAAGAGCACAAGATGTCAGAGGGAAAACTTTCCATATTTTGTGAGGTAGAAGACATTACACCATTATATGTTGTGTGAAGTGAATTTGCACAACTCCGTGCAGTTGTAAGCAGGTTACTTGGATGCAACAGTGCAGACAATCAGGAGACAGTGGTACTTATGACACAAACCAACAAACGATGATCAGTAGGCAATATTAATCAAAAATGCTATAAATTTTATTTATGAAACATTAAAATTCACATAACATGTACAGTCATGGCCAAAAGTTTTGAGAATGACACAAATATTAATTTTTACAAAGTCTACTGCTTCACTTTTTCTAATGGCAATTTGCATATACTCCAGAATGTTATAAAGAGTGATCAGCTTAACAGCAATTACTTGTAAAGTCAATATTTGGCTAGAAAATGAACTTTATCCCCTAAAACACATTTCAACATCATTGCAGCCTGCCTTAAAAGGACCAGCTAACCTTTTTTCAGTGATTGCTCCATTAACACAGGTGTGGGTGTTGATGAGGACATGTCTGGAGATCAATCTGTCATGATTAAGTAAGAATGACACCACTGGACACTTTAAAAGGAGGCTGGTGCTTGGCATCATTGTTTCTCTTCTGTTAACCATGGTTATCTCTAAAGAAACACTTGCAGTCATCATTGCAATGCACAAAAATGGCCTAACAGGGAAGAGTATCGCAGCTAGAAAGATTGCACCTCAGTCAACAATCTATCGCATCATCAAGAACTTCAAGGAGAGAGGTTCCATTGAAGCCAAAAGGGCTTCAGGGCACCCAAGAAAGACCAGCAAGCGCCAGGACCGTCTCTTAAAAGTGTTTCAGCTGCAGGATCGGGCACCAGCAGTGCAGAGCTTGCTCAGGAATGTCAGCAGGCAGATGTGAGTGCATCTGCACGCACTGTGAGGCAGAGACTCTTGGAGCAATGTCTGGTCTCAAGGAGGGCAGCAAAGAAGCCACTTCTCTCCAGAAAAAACATCATGGACAGACTGATATTCTGCAAAAGGTACAGGCAGTGGACTGCTGAGGACTGGGCTAAAGTTATTTGCTCTGATGAATCCCCTTTTCGATTGTTTGGGACATCAGGAAAACGCCTCATTCGGAGAAGACAAGGTGAGCGCTACCTCCAGTCTTGTCTCATGCCAACTGTCAAGCATCCTGAAACCATTCATGTGTGGGGTTGCTTCTCAGCCAAGGGAATCGGCTCTCTCACAGTCTTGCCTAAAAACATGAATAAAGAATGGTACCAGAATGTCCTCCAAGAGCAACTTCTCCCAACCCTCCAAGAGCAGTTTGGCGATCAACAATGCCTTTTCCAGCATGATGGAGCACCTTGCCATAAAGCAAAGGTGATAACTAAATGGCTCAGGGAACAAAACATAGAGATTTTGGGTCCATGGCCTGGAAACTCCCCAGATCTTAATCCCATTGAGAACTTGTGGTCAATCATCAAGAGACGGGTGGACAAACAAAAACCTAAAAATTCTGACAAAATGAAAGCATTGATTGTGCAAGAATGGACTGCTATCAGTCAGGATTTGGTCCAGAAGTTGATTGAGAGCATGCCAGGGAGAATTGCAGAGGTCCTGAAGAAGAAGGGTCAACACTGCAAATATTGACTTGCTGAATTAACTCATTCTAACTGTCAATATAAGCTTTTGTTACTCATATGTTTGCAATTATTATATTTCTGTCTGTGATAGAAACATCTGTCAAACACACATAAAAACCAGAGGGCAGCAGATCATGTGAAAATATAACATTTGTGTCATTCTCAAAACTTTTGGCCATGACTGTAGACTAGAGGAAGATTAGGAAGCACACAAACAGGGTGTGACATTGTGATGACGCATTCATCAAGGTGCAGTACATATAACAGGTATATGACAATTGTATGTCTGTTAATAGCAGTCTCTATCCACCACACTGATCTAGAGGACCAGAACTGTTATGTTTTGGTAGCTGAGGAGAATAAGCAAAAACGGCAATACACCAGAGAGGCTGGAACCTATTGGATTGCAGTAACCTGAACTAACCACACAACTAGATGTAGCGGTTAGACAAGAAGAAGCACGGACACAGACAGAAAATAGAATGAGCAAACGCTGGGGCCCAATCTGTCTAGACAGAAAAATACAGGAAAGGATACTCACTGCAATCCAAAAAAAACCCTAAAAAATACCAACTCTTCTGATTGCAAAAACACCTGATATCACACGATCTCTACCACCTAATCAGATCTCTGGTGTAACAAAACTAAGCCGCAGCCACTGAAAAAACAGGAAAAAGCAAATGAACAAACAACAGTGGCTCCAGATAAACTGAGAGGAGCACAAGCCCCCGGAGGGGACTTGGCTGACCTCCACAGAAGTGCAGGGAACAATGCAAAAAGCAAGCACAAAAATAAAAGCAGAAAATATCTTATCTGATAGCAGAAGATGCAGGCAAGACTCAGCAAACTTCCAAATGAACCAGGAACCACAATTGAGACAAGAACAATTGATCACCGGCAACCATCATGGGAGGGAACCTCCCTTATATCAGACCAGTCCGTGATCCCAGATTGCCATTCCTCGCTGAAAGGTTCAGTACTGTCTGTAACCACCAGAGGGAGCCTCTGCTCAGAAACCATCTCTAGCACATTCATAACACAGAACAGACTAATTAGTCCATTGCCATAATAGTATAGCTTAACCCACTATAACATCAGTATAGGCAATAATGCCGCTTATAGGGTTAAACAACTAGTACACAATATCATATTCTATCATTATAGGGCAGAGACAGTTTCCCATAGAGACACCAGCACTGAAATCCCCGCAGAAGCCGTCATAGTAACAATGCATAGTGCTCAGAACTGAGCAACATATTTACCCGTCACTGGCTAGCAGGTGCTGGGACAATGTATCGCATCCAGATGATCGCGTCCACCCCGACGCGCGTTTCGGACCTCACCTTTCTTGAGAAAAGCGGCATTATTGCCTATACTGATGTTATAGTGGGTTAAGCTATACTATTATGGCAATGGACTAATTAGTCTGTTCTGGTCCTCTAGATCAGTATGGTGGATAGAGACTGCTATTAACAGACATACAATTGTCATATACCTGTTATATGTACTGCACCTTAATGAATGCGTCATCACAATGTCACACCCTGTTTGTGTGCTTCCTAATCTTCCTCTAGTCTACATGTTATGTGAATTTTAATGTTTCATAAATAAAATTTATAGCATTTTTGATTAATTTTGCCTACTGATCATCGTTTGTTGGTTTGTGTCATGTTTAGTATTGATGATAGACCTTAAATCCATACAGACACATGGAAATATAATTTATTGGTGATAATTGTACCATGAGTCTTGTTCTTACCTGTTGTTGTTGACAGTGGTACTTAGCAAACACTATTTATTTAACTAACGCACAAAGAAAATCTATCTATAAGGACATTATATACAGTGGTGGCCAAAAGTATTGGCACCCCTGCAATTCTGTCAGATAATACTCAGTTTCTTCCTGAAAATTATTGCAAACACAAATTCTTTGGTGTTATTATCTTCATTTAATTTGTCTTCAATGAAAAAACACAAAAAGAATTGACCGAAAGCCAAATTGGATATAATTCCACACTAAACCTAAAAAGGGGGTGGACAAAAGTATTGGCACTGTTTGAAAAATCATGTGATGCTTCTCTAATTCATGTAATCACCAGCACCTGTAACTTACCTGTGGCACCTAACAGGTGTTGGCAATAACTAAATCACACTTGCAGCCAGTTAACATGGATTAAAGTTGACTCAACCTCTGTCCTGTGTCCTTGTGTGTACCACATTGAGCATGGAGAAAAGAAAGAAGACCAAAGAACTGTCTGAGGACTTGAGAAACTAAATTGTGAGGAAGCATGAGCAATCTCAAGGCTACAAGTCCATCTCCAAAGACCTGAATGTTCCTGTGTCTTCTGAGCGCAGTGTCATCAAGAAGTTTAAAGCCCATGGCACTGTGGCTAACCTCCCTAGATGTGGAAGGAAAAGAAAAATTGATAAGAGATTTCAAGGCAAGATTGTGCGGATGGTGGATAAAGAACCTCGACTAACATCCAAACAAGTTCAAGCTGCCCTGCAGTCCGAGGGTACAACAGTGTCAACCAGTACTATCCGTCGGCGTCTGAATGAAAAGGGACTGTATGATAGGATACCCAGGAACAGGGCCGGCGTCAGCACCTGGCATACCGGGGCAAGTGCCGGGGCCCTGAGCAGGCGGGGGGCCCACTCGCCGTCGGGCACCCCGGCACCCGTCAGCAGAGGAGAGCGGTGCCAGCGCCACCACTGGGCCCCCCCCTCTTGCTCAGGGCCCCGGCAGCCGGCCCGGCACAATACTCACCTCTCCCCGTGCCTCTGCAATCCGCAGCTCCAGGCTCCCTCTGCAGGGCGCCCGCGCTTCCTCTCACAGCAGCGCCGCTGAATGATGTCATCATTCAGCGGCCGGCTGTGGCAGCAAGAGTGCGGACGCCGGACAGGTGAGATGTGAGGTGCGTATATGTGTCTGTGTGTATGTGTGTGTGTCTGTCTGTGTGTATCAGTGTGTGTGTAGTGCGGTGCTTTGTGTGTGTGTGTGTGTGTGTGTGTATGTGAGAGAGTGCTGTGGTGCTGTCTGTGTGTGGTGCTGTATGTGTGATGGTGGTGGGGGGAGGCAGTGATGGTGGTGAGGAGCCGGAGGCAACGATGATGATGATGGGGAGGCGATGATGATGGGGAGACGATGATGATGATGATGGGGAAGCGATGATGATGGGGAGGCAATGATGATGATGATGATGGGGAGGCAATGATGATGATGATGGGGAGTCTTTCCACAGCGCCCTTTCCTGAGCCATAACAGCGCAGAACGCAGCACAGTGCAGAGGAGAGCTCCATATTTTGTATAGAGCATTATATGGGGATGGGTATCCTGTATGGAGCATTATTTGGGGTCCAATATTCTTTATGGAGCATTATATTTGGCCCATAATATTGTATGGAGGACTGTACTGTCCAGTCTGTACTGTGCGCTGTGAGGATTTGGTGGTTTCTGAGCTACTGTAGAATTTACAATAGATATCACTCATGTAATGTAAGAAGTGAAGTATTTGGCATTGTACTATACCCATATTTCTCTGCAGTATCTGTGCATCATGAATCGTTGTCTGTGTTAAAGGGGCCCACTGAGACTCTTTCGCCCGGGGCCCATAAAAACCTGGAGCCAGCCCTGCCCAGGAAGACCCCACTTCTTACCCCGAGACATAAAAAAGCCAGGCTGGAGTTTTGCCAAAACTTACCTGAGAAAGCCTAAAACGTTTTGGAAGAATGTTCTCTGGTCAGATGAGCGAAAAGTCGAGCTTTTTGGGAAAAACCATCAACATAGAGTGTGCAGGAAAAAAAAGAGGCATTCAAAGAAAAGAACACGGTGTAAGGTTCTATGTATATATTCCTGAAACTCAGTTTGTTCGTCAGCCATTTTACTTTCTGTCTTGCTGCAGCTATCTTGCCCTCAGTCAAAATGGAGTTTCCAGCTTGCATGTTCCCGCCCTGATTCTCTCCTTTGCTTCTTAAGCAGCCACAGCTGAGCAATCAGTGCTTCAGAATCTAGCCTGCAGTGAACCTGTGACTTGACTCCTGTAAGCCTTGGACCTTGTACCCCAGCTATTCCTACTGAGGAACTCTGAAGCACTTGTGGACTCTGAACCCTGCTCTTTGAAAGACCCACGTTTGCATGGACTTACGGTAACAGAGAAGAAGATCCTGAATCTGTATTGGAGAGTGATTGCTGAGCTTGGATTACTCTGGCCTGCTGTGTCTCCTGTTTCTGTGTCTGCAAACTGTGTGACTATTTTTGCCAACTTGTATGAAGTAATACAGGACTTTTCTATATCAAACCTGTGACTCCTGTGTTTTCATCGCACCCAAGCACAAGACGCTATATGAACTGTACTACATACATTACAAGATTCTGAAGCCAAAACGTTAGTGTCTGCTGGGTCTGGAAGGCTGTGTCTGCTGTACTGTGGATATCAGACGTCCGGTTGTACTTTCTGTGATGACAGTGGTTGTGACTTCTCACAACCATTCCAGGTGAGCAATTCCCTTAAGTTTTTTCTTTTTGCAGTGTTACCACAGGTAAACACTATTGTTTTTTTTTTTTTCTTTTCTTTTCTCTTTTTTGTCTGCTGTAACTCTGGATATCAGATGTCTGGTTGAAACTTTCTGTGATGATAGTGGTTGTGACTTCTCACAACCATTCCAGGTGAGCAGTTCCCTTAATTTTTTTTTCTCTCTGCAGTGTTGCCACAGGTGAACACTATTGTTTTTTTTCTCTCCTCTTCTTCCAGTAATCCTGTCTTAAAAGATCTGGAAAATGGAGGCCCGCATAAAGGAACTTTGCGGAGTGACTGATAATATCCTTGCAGATTTGCAGAATATAAAGACCCGTTTTACAAATCTACAGGACCTCAATAATCACAATTTGCAAGTGGTTGGACAGACTACCCAGGATTTGCGAGCCAGGATTGAGGTTCTAGAGGGGCGAGTCCAGGCTCCTGCCGTAGCCCCGAGTGCTGGGATTCCCAAGTTGCCCCCTTTTCGTTTTGGCGGTGAACGTGAGAAATTCAGGGGATTTATTAATCAATGCAATCTTTTTTTTTCTGCACATGCTTCACAATTTCCCACTGAACGATCTAAGGTGCTTACTATAATTATGTTGCTTACCAACAAGGCTTTAATGTGGGCAAACCCTCTGATTGAGACTGAGGATGATTGTTTGAATCACCTTGATGATTTTATTTCAGCCATGGGGCAGGTGTTTGATGACCCCAATCGAGGTGCAACAGCTGAAGCAGCCATGTTAGCTTTGCGCCAAGGTAAGCACTCGGTAGCTGAATATGCCTTGGATTTCAGGAGATGGGCCCTTGATACCACCTGGGACAGTTCCGCTAAAAAATCTATTTTTCGAAAGGGGTTATCTCCACTGATTAAGGATGAACTTGCTCGTGCCGACCCTCCCACTGCGTTAGGTGACTTTATTAACTACTGCATCCGTATTGATACTCGTCTGACTGAACGCAGGCAAGAGAGATGGTTCGAAAGCAATCGTACTAACCTTTTCCTACCTTCCTCTCCAGCTAAGGAACCTTTGAGTAGGATTACACGGGAACCTGAACCTGAACCCATGCAGGTAGACTCTTTACAACGACGGGTTAGTGATGCACGCAAGGAACATCGTTTTAAGGAGAATCTATGTTTCTATTGTGGTAAGTCAGGGCACTTCATTATAAACTGCCCCAGCCGTTCTCGTAAGACTACTGCAGCACTCATTCATTGTGAGTGTTGCGAGAGGGGATCTGTCAGGTCCGAGCCTCAGGCTCCAGAGAGATCTGCAGCAACAGATCTTGATTTCTCGGACTTAAACTCCGTTACCTCTGAGGACGTTGACTGTGTAAACGCTGCCATTTTTCAAGTTTCCTCAGCGGTGTCCCAGCTGAGTTGTAAGAAAAACAATTCTCATTGCTTTCTTTCCATCAAACTCTGGGTTGACTCAGCTTGGGTGTCTAGCTCTGCTATGATCGACTCAGGGGCAAGTGGAAATTTTATGGATGTCTCCTTTGCTCTGAAACAGGGAATACGTTCAGTGAAGAAGGCTACTCCAGTACAGATGGAAACTGTGGATGGCTCCCTGCTGACCTCTGGACCAGTGGCTCAGGAAACAGAGCCTTTGAGGGTTCTTATGGGTAAAGATCATCAAGAGAAACTGTCCTTTATGCTTATCTCTTCTCCCCACTTTCCCATTATTCTAGGGCTACCATGGCTGCAGGCTCAGAATCCTACCATTAACTGGGAGACCAAGGAATTACACTTTCCAGAGAAACAGATGAGTCCAAAAGTTTCAGCTTGCTCTGTTCCTAAAGGAATCATGTCAGTCCCTGAACTACCAGCTGTATACCAGGACTATGTGGATTTATGTGACAAGAAGAACGCTGACCAGCTTCCTCCTCACCGTCCATATGATTGTCCAATTGAATTATTGCCTGGAGCAGAGATACCTTTTGGTAAGATCTACCCCCTGGCGGGGCCCGAGCTAAAGGCTTTAAAGGATTACATAGATGAAAATCTAGCCAAGGGCTTCATACGCCCCTCTTCATCTCCTGCAGGTGCACCCATCTTCTTTGTAAAGAAGAAAGATGGATCTCTGAGACCATGCGTAGACTATAGGGAACTCAATAAGGTTACTATTAGAAACCGTTATCCATTGCCTTTAATCCCTGAGTTATTGGAGAGAGTGCGACATGCCAAAATTTTTCTAAACTAGATCTTCGTGGGGCCTATAACTTAGTCCGTATTAGACCTGGGGATGAATGGAAGACTGCATTCAGGTCACGCTATGGACACTTTGAATATCTAGTTATGCCTTTTGGTCTGAGTACCGCCCCAGCCACTTTCCAACACTTGGTGAATGACATCTTCAGGGATCTCCTAGATACATTCGTGGTAATTTATTTGGATGATATTCTAATTTTTTCTAACTCCACAGAGGAACATCATGGACATGTGAGAATGGTCTTGGAACGTCTAAGACAAAATCATCTTTACATCAAACTTGAAAAGTGTGAATTCCATAGGACCGAAATTCAATTTCTGGGGTATGTACTGTCTACACAAGGAATTAGTATGGATGGAAGCAAAACCCAAGCCATCAAGGATTGGCCAAGTCCTAGAAATGTGAAGGAGGTACAGCGCTTCATCGGGTTTGCCAACTTCTATAGACGTTTCATTAGAAATTTCTCTGAGGTAGTGTCACCTATCACTCAACTTACCCGGAAAGAGTCTAGGTTTTCCTGGACTCCCCAAGCCCAGGAAGCATTTTCCCGTCTAAAAGATAAATTTACCACTGCACCTATCCTAGTACATCCCAATCCCGAGCTTGCCTTCATAATAGAGGTGGGTGCTTCAGACTGTGCCGTTGGAGCTATACTCTCTCAGAGAACAGGTGAGAAGAATGTCTTGCATCCCTGTGCCTTCTTTTCCCAGCAGTTGTCTTCGGCTGAGAGGAACTACGATGTGGGCAATAGAGAGTTGTTGGCCATTATTGCCGCCTTCAAAGAATGGAGACACCTTCTTCAGGGAGCTGCACAGCAAATAGTCATCCTGACAGACCATCGTAACCTTGAGTTTATCAGGTCGGCTAAGTGCCTGACTCCTCGCCAGGCTCGCTGGAATCTTTTCTTAAACCAATTTAATTTTATCATCTCTTATAGACCAGGATCGCGCAATGGAAAGGCTGATGCACTCTCTAGGATTTACTCAGCAGAGACACGTCCAATTACTCCTTCTAAGACTATTCTTCCTGACTCTAGATTCCTAGGAGTAATTCATAATCAAGACCTACTTAAGGACATCAAGGAAGCATACCATGCGGATTCCTTTTTGGCACAACCCCCAAGGGACGTAAGTCTTGTCTTTAAGAATGGTGTGTGGATTCAGGGACAACGTCTGTATATTCCTGAAACAGTCAGATTAAGAGTATTGCAACTCATTCACGATTCCAAGATAGCTGGGCATAGAGGAATTCTAAAGACACAGGAATTTCTTTCTCGTTTCTTTTGGTGGCCCACTTGCAGGAAGGATGTTTTGAATTATGTCACTTCATGTGAGGTCTGTGCAAGATGCAAAACACCTCGCTCCTCACCAACTGGTCTGTTACAGCCTCTTCCCACCCCGTCCCGCCCGTGGGGATCCATTTCTATGGACTTCATTGTGGAGTTACCAACCTCTCAGGGGAAGAACACCATTCTAGTGGTGGTTGACCGTCTAACAAAGGCAGCTCATTTTATCCCTTGTGTCGGCTTACCCACTGCAAAACAGACATCAGATTTGATGATTAAAGATGTGTTTCGCTTACATGGAGTACCGGATGAGGTTATTTCGGATCGAGGGGTGCAATTCACTTCTAGGTTTTGGCAAAATTTCTGTGCAGCATTGGACATTAAAGTAAACCTTTCTTCTGCTTTTCATCCCCAGACTAATGGACAGACCGAACGAACCAATCAAACCCTGGAGCAGTATCTCCGCTGCTTTATCTGCCACCTACAGGATGATTGGGTGGATCTACTTCCATTAGCTGAGTTCTCGTATAACAACTCTCAGAGTGCCTCCACTAAACAGTCTCCTTTTTACTCTAATCTAGGTTATCATCCTAACATTCTACCACGATTTCCCATAGAAACGCCTTTACCAGCAGTGGCTGAAAGAATCACGTCTTTACAGAAGAATATGGATCTTCTAAAGGAAAATCTGGAATCGACTCAAGAAAGGTACAAGAAAGCAGCAGATAAATTTCGTAAACCTGCACCAGCTTTCAAGGTAGGAGACTTGGTCTGGCTGTCAACCAGAAATCTTAAGTTAAGGATTCCATCGTCTAAGTTGGGACATAAGTACATTGGACCCTATAAAATCAGTAAAATTATAAGTGCCGTTGCTTGTCGTCTTCAACTGCCCAGAACTATGAGAATCCACCCTGTCTTTCATGTATCCCTACTAAAGGCTGCGACACCCAATACGTTTCCTGGACGTTCCTCTCCTTGCCCTGACCCAGTGCTAGTCGATGGTCAGGAAGAATTTGTGGTGGAAAGGATTTTAGATTCCAGGTTGTATAGAAATCAGTTACAATATCTGATTAAATGGCAGGGCTACCCAGTGGAGGACAACTCATGGGAACCGGTCAATAACGTTAATGCTCCTCGCTTGCTCCGTCAGTTTCATCAGAGGTATCCACACAAGCCTGGTCTGAGGTCATCCGGAGGTTGTCCTTAAGGGGGAGTAATGTAAGGTTCTATGTATATATTCCTGAAACTCAGTTTGTTCGTCAGCCATTTTACTTTCTGTCTTGCTGCAGCTATCTTGCCCTCAGTCAAAATGGAGTTTCCAGCTTGCATGTTCCCGCCCTGATTCTCTCCTTTGCTTCTTAAGCAGCCACAGCTGAGCAATCAGTGCTTCAGAATCTAGCCTGCAGTGAACCTGTGACTTGACTCCTGTAAGCCTTGGACCTTGTACTCCAGCTATTCCTACTGAGGAACTCTGAAGCACTTGTGGACTCTGAACCCTGCTCTTTGAAAGACCCACGTTTGCATGGACTTACGGTAACAGAGAAGAAGATCCTGAATCTGTATTGGAGAGTGATTGCTGAGCTTGGATTACTCTGGCCTGCTGTGTCTCCTGTTTCTGTGTCTGCAAACTGTGTGACTATTTTTGCCAACTTGTATGAAGTAATACAGGACTTTTCTATATCAAACCTGTGACTCCTGTGTTTTCATCGCACCCAAGCACAAGACGCTATATGAACTGTACTACATACATTACACACGGTCCCTACAGTCAAACATGGCGGAGGTTCCCTGATGTTTTGGGGTTGCTTTGCTGCCTCTGGCACTGGACTGCTTGACCGTGTGCATGGCTAATGAAGTCTGAAGACTACCAACAAATTTTGCATGCATAATGTAGGGCCCAGTGTGAGAAAGCTGGGTCTCCCTCATGGGTCTTCCAGCAGGACAATGACCCAAAACACACTTCCAAAAGCACTATAAAATGGTTTGAGAGAAAGCACTGGAGACTTCTAAGGTGGCCAGCAATGAGTCCAGACCTGAATCCCATAGAACACCTGTGGAGAGATCTCAAAATGGCAGTTTGGAGAAGGCACCCTTCAAATATCAGGGACCTGGAGCAGTTTGCCAAAGAAGAATGGTCTACAATTCCAGCAGAGCATTGTAAGAAGCTCATTGATGGTTACCGGAAGCGGTTGTTCGCAGTTATTTTGGCTAAAGGTTGTGCAACCAAGTATTAGGCTGAGGGGCCAATACTTTTGTCTGGCCCATTTTTGGAATTTTGTGTGAAATGATCAAGGATTTGATTTTTGCTTCATTCTCTTTTGTGTTTTTTCCTTGCAAGCAAATTAAATGAAGATAAAAATCGCAAATAATTTGTGATTGCAATTATTTTCAGGAAGAAACTGAGTATTATCTGACAGAATTGCAGGGGTGCCAATACTTTTGGCCACCACTGTATACAGCTCTGGCAAAAATTAAGAGACCATTTTCAAATGTTCAGTTTGTCTGATTTTTCTCTTTGTAGGTATATTTTTGAGTAAAATGTAAATAATCTACGCCAATGACACGCAGATCTACCTATCTGGACCTGACCTCACCTCCTTACTGACCAAAATCCCACAATGTCTGTCTGCTACTTCTGCTTTCTTCTCTGCTCGCTTTCTAAAACTGAACATGGACAAAACAGAATTCATCATCTTTCCCCCATCTCACTCTACCCCCCCACCAGACCTGTCCATTAACATCAATGGCTGCTCACTTTCCCCAGTCCCGCACGCTCGGTGCCTCGGAGTGATCCTCGACTCTGCCCTCTCTTTCAAGCCACATGTCCAAACCCTAGCCTCCTCCTGCCGTCTCAAACTCAAAACTATTTCCCGGATCCGTGCATTCCTTGACCATGAAAGTACAAAAACACTAGTGCATGCCCTCATCATCTCCCGCCTCGACTACTGCAACCTCCTACTCTCTGGCCTTCCCTCTAGCACTCTGGCACCACTCCAATCCATCCTGCACTCTGCTGCACGACTAATACACTTGTCTCCCGCTATTCCCCAGCCTCTCCTCTCTGCCAAGCCCTTCATTGGCTTCCTATCGTTCAGAGGCTCCAGTTCAAAACCCTAACCATGACCTACAAAGCCATCCACAATCTGTCTCCTCCATACATCTGTGACATGGTCTCCCGGTACATACCCACACGCAACCTTCGATCCTCTCAAGATCTCCTCCTCTACTCCCCTCTTATCTCTTCTTCCACAACCGCATACAAAGCTTCTCCCGAGCTTCTCCCATACTCTGGAACTCTCTACCCCAACACATCAGACTCGCGCCTACCATGGAAACCTTCAAAAAGAACCTGAAGACCCACCTCTTCCGACAAACCTACAACCTGCAGTGATCATCAGTCTACTGAACCACCGCACAATCAGCTCTTCCCTCTCCTAGTGTATCCTCACCCATCCCTATAGATTGTGAGCCCTCGCGGGCAGGGTCCTCTCTCCTTCTGTACTTGTGTGTGCCTTGTATTGCTCATGTTTACTGTACTTGTCTATATTTGCCCCTCTTCACATGTAAAGCGCCATGGAATAAATGGCGCTATAAAAATCTATAATAATAATAATAATAATAATAATAATAATAATTCTTTTAGTCTATGTAACTTGCCTCTTCAGATAGAAAGAGGACTTGAACTCTAAAAAAGCGATCCTACAAGCCACAATCAACCCTTTAACGAGTCTTGTAATATGACTTAGGATATAAACTTCTGACAACATGTCTCCGAATTTCCAAGCAATAAATTTTGTATTTTTTTTCTGACAAAGAAAAATGGTCAAAATTTAAAAAAAAAAACAGTGCTTTCAGACCTCAAATAATGCAAAGAAAACAAGTTCATATTCATTTAGAAACAACAATACAAATGTTTTAACTCAGGAAGAGTTCTGAAATCAATATTTTGTGGAATAACCATGATTTTTAAAAACAACTTTCATGAATCTTGGTATACTTGCCACCAGTCTTTCACACTGCGTCTGGCTCAAAAATGTAAGCAGTTTTTCTTTGTTTGATGGCTTGTGACTATCCATCATCCTCTTGATCACATTCCAGAGGTTTTCAATGGGGTTCAGGTCTGGAGAAAGGCTGCCCATGACAGGGCTTTGATGTGGTGGTCTCTTAATTTTTGCCAGCGTTATATATATATATATGTATATATATATATATACATATATATATATATACACACATATATATCTACAGTTGTGCTCAAAAGTTTACATACCCTGGCAGAATTTTTGCTTTCTTGGCCTTTTTTCAGAGAATATGAATGATACCCTGGTGATTTTGGCCTGAGAACATGCACAGAAATTTACACAAATGGGTTTGAATGGCTACTAAAGGTAACATCCTCACCTGGGACCTGTTTTCTTGTAATCAGTGTGTGTGCATAAAAGTTGAGTGAGTTTCTGGGATCCAAACAGACTCTTGCATCTTTCATCCAGCCACTGAATTTTCTGGATTGTGAGTCATGGGGAAAGCAAAAGAATTATCAACAGATCTATGGGAAACGGTGTAACAACTCTGCCGGCATCACTGCATGGCCTCCCATCCCTCAAACACCAGCTTACTCACTTCTCCAGGTCATGTCATGTGATTTCTGTCTGCTGCCGGCTCCATGTTCTGTGCCTCTTGCTTTCTGCCCGCTCTGTGCATGCTTCCTTGCTGTGTGCATAGGGGGGAGGCGCCAGAACTCTCTGGTTTTTATGGAATCAGGGTGCTGTCTAATGTGTCCCTGACCGATTACCTAGAGGCCTCTAGTATTTAGGGCAGCTCCACCCTGTGCATCTTGCCTGTGCAATGTGTTAACTCAGTGTCTTGCTACTGAGCTGCCAGGTCTTGCTCTGTGGTCCTCCTTCTTTGGAGGCTCTACTCCTAGCTTTGCTTAGTACTTCTCTGTCCGCCCTCTAGGAGGCAGAATATCCTAGTCTTTGTGTGTTTGTTCCTACCTTGCCCTGTACCTCTCCGCCCACCCTCCAGGAGGCAGAATATCCTGGTCCCTGTGTCTTTGTTCCTGTACCTTGTCTCGTACCATTACCTTGTCTGAACTCAGTCCTATCGCTGTCTCTTGGTCTCCTTGTCTGTGGCTACTTTCCCTGCTGTGTCTATCCTTGTGTCCTCTCCATCTGCCTGTGCTCCGTACTCTTGTGACTCTGCCTGTGCTCTGCACTCTTGCGGCTCTGCCTGCTCTGCACTCTCGCAGCTCTGCTTATGCTCTGCACTCTTGCGGCTCTGCCTGCTCCGTACTCTTGCGGGTTTGCCTGCTCCATACTCTTGCAGCTCTGCCTGTGCTCTGTACTCTTGCGGCTCTGGCTATGCTGCAGAACCTCTTGCTGCAGCTCCTCTCTGCATACCTTGAGGTTCCGCTCTGCTTAGCTCCTGCTCCTGCAGAACCTCTTGCTGCAGCTCCTCTCCGCATACCTTGCGGTTCCGCTTTGCTCCGCTCCTGCTACTGCTGAACCTCTTGCTGCAAACTGCAGTTCCTCTCCGCAGTCTTGCGGTTCACATCCTGTGTGAACAGGTCCAAACCTGTTCCGTCATACTCCACTCCCTTCTGTCTGTTTCAGTACTAGCACCCGATGTGTGAACAGGTCTCTACCTGTTCCTTCATACACCACTCCAGTCTGCCTGCCTTGTGTCTTAGCTGTGCCTACCTAAGCTGTGTCTCAGCCGTGGCTGCCAGCCCTGTGTCCCAGCCATGCCCGCCTGCCAGTGTCTCTGCCGAGCCCGCCTGCCAGTGTCTCAGCCGTGCCCGCCTGCTCGTGTCTCTGCCGTGCCAGCCTGCTCGTGTCTCTGCCGTGCCACCATCTCCCCAAGTGGGATCAGCAGCCACAACCAGACACCACCCTGGAGTGGCACCTGGCAGCTGCCTGCCGCACAAGCCTGACCTCACCATCAGAGGCTCCAATGAAAACCAAGGCAGCTTTCCTAGTCATGCACCTTCCAGGGTAGTCTGGTTTGTGGCACAGTGGGGCCACAACCCCCTGGCTCACTCCCACCAGTCAGGGTGTGAGCGTGACAAAAGGTAGTTGAATTGTATAAAACAAGAAAGGGATACAAAAAGATATCCAAGGAATTGATAATGTTAGTCAGCAGCGTTCAAACTGTGATTAACAAATGGAAAATCAGGGGCTCTGTAAATACAAAAATGTCGTCCAAAGCGGCCAGGAAAATTGGGATGCAAAGAAAAACCCACAAATAACATCAGCTGAAATACAGGACTCTCTGAAATCTAGCGGTGTGGCTGTTTCAAGATGCACAATAAGGAGGCACTTGAAGAAAAATGGCCTGCATGGTCGAGTCACCAGAAGAAAGCCATTACTGGGCAAATGCCACAAAGTATCTTGCCTACAATATGCAAAACAGCACAGACACAAGCCTCAAAACTTCTGGAACAAGGTAATTTGGAATGATGAAACCAAAATGTAACTTTTTGGCCACAACCATAAATGTTACATTTGGAGAGAGGTCAACAAGGTCTATGATGAAAAGAACACCATTCCTACTATAAAGCACGGAGGTGGATCTCTGATGTTTTGGAGATGTGTGAGCTACAAAGGCACAGGAAACTTGGACAAAGTTAAAGGAAAAATGAATGCAGCATGTTATCAGCAAATACTGGAGGCAAATTTGCACTCATCAGCCCGGAAGCTGCGCATGCATGGGACATACTTGGACGCTCCAACCTGAAAATGATCCAAAACACAAGGCCAAGTCGACCTGTCATTGGCTGCAGCATAATAAAGTGAAGATTCTGGAGTGGCCATCTCAGTCTCCTGATCTCAATATCATTGAGCCACTCTGGGGAGATCTCAAGCGCGCAGTTCATGCTAGACAGCCCAGGAATTTGAAGGAACTAGAGGTTTTTTGCCAAGAAGAGTGGACAGCTTTACCATTTGAGAAAATAAAGAACCTCATCCACAACTATCACAAAAGACTTCAAGCTGTCATTGATGTTAGAGGGGTATAGCGATACTTTTGACCGCATAGTTAATGGGAGGTATGTATCACATGGATGGCAGCTCCCTGTGATGTAGCCCGGAGTGTTTTTTTCTGAAGTATAAGTAAATTCTAAGTAGTTGTTGTTCACATTTGGGTCCGGGCTACGGGTAGCTCTGAGAGTTGGGAGGGTTGGGCTACCCAATTTACCTCGCTCCATGGTGACGGGGGCTCATTGTATCCTGTTTTGCCCGAATATATTTGTGTGGTTGTGAATTTTGAGGACCTGTGATGAGGTCATGAGCATGTGACTAGCCATGTGATAGGTAACTGGGAGGGGTTACAACTATGTAAGGAAGGTGTGTTGCACATGTGAGAGTGTGTTGGGAGTCTGTCAGTCTGGACAGAACTCCCATGTTTCCAGGCTGGAAGTTGCACAGACTGGGGAAGCAGTGCTGGCGAGTCTGAGCCAGAGTAATGGACGGTCTTGAAAACCGTGAGTGAGAAGTGTTGATTGGAAACATCTGCGGATTAGAGGGATCCGGGAACCTGCGTGGCCAACAGGTAACGGAACGGAGTCCGTGTTATGCTGACCGGGGTCAATTAGAAGTATTTGTGAGAAACAGACTGTGTTTAATTGATGCTTATGGAGTACCTCTGAGGATAAGAGGCGTCCAGGAACCTGTGTGGCCGATCCAACAGGCAACGGTCTTGACAACCGTGTGTTATACTGACCGGGGACAGTGAGTATATGACAGTGAGTATTTGTGAGGAAGAGACTATTTTGTGCTCTGTTTACTGGATATCTCTGAAGCTAAGAGGGATCTGGGAACCTGTGTGGCCGATACCAGCAGGTAACGGACAGCAGTCCGTGTTATACTGATCGGGATCAGTGAGAAACTGTGTTCATTTGTTAAAGCTGAATGTGTAACGGACAGTGTAATGGCTGCTGAAACTGGTGAATAATAAACCGAATGGACTCGTTTTAACCCTGAATGTGCCAGTGTTTACCTCCAGGACCTGCAAAGCGAGTAATCCCCGTCCACAGACAGTGTGGAACATTACAGGGGACAATACACGGTATTAAGAAATGGGGTAAATTAACTTTTGATCAGGGTCATTTGGATGTTTTGGGTTGTCATTATGATTTAAAAAGAGAAAACACAGTAGTTTGATAATAAATGACTTCACCCAGCCACTAACCATGAGTTTTCGTGTTATCATTCATATTCTCTGAAAAAAAAGGCTAAGAAAGCAAAAATTTTGCCGATGTATGTAAAACTTTTGAGCACAACTGTATATATACAAGTAAACACTATGGAGCGCCCACCAGGCCCGTGGGGTACCAGGTACCGGGCCGCTTCTTAAAGAGGCAGTGTCACGGCAGCAGTGACCCGGTCCGTGGCTCTGGGTGTCCAATAAAAGAGGATGATGTAACGGGTAAATAAAGTTTGTAATATAATGGATTAAATGTTCGTGACGCCACCGGTGGTGTTCGGTCAGGGGACTGACGCTGCAATGCAGATCCTCTGGGATGATGATAGGGCAGCAGAGATGGTTAAGCTCTCCACAGGTAGAGCTGCGTCCTAGGGCAGTTAGGATGTTAAAGGTAATGATGGTGGTGGTTGTTGTGGTGCAGGATGGGCGACGCAGGAATGACTCAGAGGACACAGCAGAGTGCAGTTTCCAACGCTTTACTCAGAGTTCACTTGTGCACAGATGCCCGCTTCGTGCCATGTCCTCCAGGTGAGGGGTCCAGCAAACTCCCAGGTAGATTGGGCTGCACCTTTCCAGGACTCCCTTCAATGTGTACTTCTCTTAGACGTCTCACCACACTGGCTTCCGCCCTCCTGCCTAGTGCCTTCACAGTGTCCCAAGCCAGTAGCCGCGGACCTTGCCAGGTGACATCCTCTGAGTCCCCTTGCTCCTATATGGCTACCTTTTCGGCGAATAATTCTGGATGTGGCTGGGGCACCTACAGATGCCCCTGCCTCCGGCTTTCTAGCTGAGTCTTGCAGTCCTCCACTAGTGTTGGGGGCCGGTTCCCCTACTGTTATCTGGTCCCTCCACTTCTGGATACAGGCCCCCACTGGTGGCTTCGGCACTTCCCGTGTCCCTAGGACCCCTTTTATCCTCCCAGGAGCTTCCTTCAGACTCCCCTCACAATTCTCTCTCTGCAGCTTCTCTACTGCACTCCTTCCTTCGGTCTCCTCAGACCATCTACTCTGTTCTTCCCGCTCAATAAGCTCCTCCCGATCTTCCTACCTTCTCCACCCACTTCCCAACACCCTTTCTGACACAGCCTGAGATGAGGCCCTTCTCCCTAAGGGTACACCCAGGTTCCCTGACTGAACTAGTGTGTGTTGGGTGCGAGTGTTAGAGTCCTGAGGTGAGGTGCAGTACCTCTGTGGCGACTGGACCCTCAGGGGCTCCACAACTATATTATGGGTAACAGTAGCAAGGTCAATATAGTATGTTATGACACTATCAGAACACAATGATGCGACTAAATATAATATCTCTGCCATGCTCTATTCTTCTTAATGTTCTTTTTATCTAGAAGTAAAATTACATGATAATACCTTTATGTCTCAGCTTAACGGGCGTTATGTCTCAGCACTAGGCCAGTCCTCCTTCCAGTCTCTATATACATCTTTGATCGTTACACTGGCCCTAGATGGGGTCACCAATATTTCCCGCTAGGCCGCAAGTCCTAGATATGCAAGTCACTGGGTATACAGTATGCTCGTCACACTGGCTGTATATGCTCACCGTAGCATGGCCCCAGTTCACACCCTGCACCATACGTCTACTCTGGAAGTAACAGCCCACAGGAATGGTCCTCTCCCACAGCACAATCACCTCTCAAGCCTGGTTTGGATCTGGTCAAGGTCTTCTACTGGTGCTGCTTATGGACTTCTACTGGCACAGCTTCTGGTCTTCTACTGGTGTGAGGCACAGATCTTCCTCATGGCCCAGGCCTTCTCTGGCATCTCAGGCCTTCTCTGGCATCGTTCTTGGACCCTTCTGTGGCGATGGTGGCTGTTGGCCCACTTTGTGGCCACATGACCTTCCCGATCCAGGTTCTGGCGCCAACTCCTCCTTTCTTGGCCCAGCCAGGTGTTTTATATTTTACAACTGTGAGACAACTGTCACCTGACCCAGTGTCTTCTCAATCTCCTTCCCCAGGAACATGCACTTCCACTCTTGGAATTCCTACTACTACAATTCATTATTTTCGTTCAGTTACACCCTTGACCAGCAGATCGTGGTGTTCACTTGCAGTTACTCAGGCATCAACTGCACTCGTCTTCTCTCACCCAGTATAATACCATCAATATAAATATAGACAATACTACAATACAGGAGTTTAGGGTCCCACCTCCCTACAGTCATGTGCCTCTTTGCTACTCCTGTAAAGTTGCAGGCTACTCAACTGGCAATAAGTTGGGGAATGTACTAGAAATGTATATAATTCTGGTAACATCCCTGCCAGCATCACTGCATGGCTTCCCATCTCCAGTCTTACTCACCACTTCCGGCCATGCAGTGAGTCCTGTACTCTGCCGGCTCCTTTCTGTGCACCTCGTGTTCTTTCTTGCTGCATACTTCTTGGTTGTATGCTTAGGGCGGTGGATCCGGCACTTCCTGAGTCTTATAGGGACTGTGTGGACCTTCCTAAGGTGTCCCCAGCCAATTGCCAAGAGGCATCAGGTACCTGTCTGAACTGTGTCCTATTTGTATCCTTGTCTGTAGCCTTCCCCACCCTGCTGTGTGTATCCTTGTGTTTACTCCTGCTCTGTTCTGCTTGCCGCAACCTGTGGCTCTTCTCTGTTCTGGCTCCGCAACATGCGGCTCTGCTCAGCTCCTTTCGGTCCTGCTCTGCTTCCGATCCACTCCTTGCGGTCCTGCTCTGCTTCCGTTCTGCTCCCTGTGGTCCTGCTCTGCTCCCATTCCTCTCCTTGCAGTCCTGCTCTGCTCCCGTTCCACTCCTTGCGGTCCTACTCTGCTCCCGCTCCGCTCCTTTCAGTTCTGCTCTGCTCCCATTCCACTCTTTGCAGTTCTGCTCTGCTCCTGTTCCGTACCCTGCGGGTCTTTGTCCTTCCAGTCTGAACTGGTTCCTACCTGTTCTCACACACAACTCATACCTGCCCGTGTTCCTGTTCCTTCCGAGTCAGTTCTTGTCTCTTCTGTCTGAGCTGTGCCCGCCTGCCTGCCAGAGTGCCAGCTGTGCCCGTCGACAATTGCCCGCACCTGTCATAGTTTTCTGCTCCCAGTGGGATCAGCTGCTACAGCCAGACACCGCCCTGGAGTGGTACCTGGCAGCTACCTGCCGTACAAGCCTGACCTCACCATCAGAGGCTCCAGTGAACACCAAGGTAGCTACTTAGTCATGCCCCTCCAGGGTAGTCTGGTTTGTGGCACAGTTATGGGGCGAGCGTTACAATTCTTTAAAGTGCCAAATAAATAGATAGAAAGTTGCCTCTCCCTCAAATAAGTCAAATTAGCTTTTAGCCGCAATTCAGCAATTTTTTAATTTTTTTTTATTTTAGAATTTCGGTTCTATGGGTTTCATGGTCTAAATGACATGGTCAAGGCCTAAAGCACTGATTGTACAGCTCAAATAGCATGATCAATTTCTAGGGTACAGTCAGCGTCCTCCAGCACAGCCAGTGTGTCGAAGCAGGTGGAGCAATGCAGTAACGTCATCATGGGACCACATGCAACAGACTTTAAGGTCCTGTCCAGGCCCCTTACCGTTGTGTAGGCTGCAAGTTGCGGCGGCCTACTGAATGGAATGCAATTAGGCAAGAAGACCAAGGGTCTCTGGTCTACCGCAGGGTTTAACTGAATTGGCTGCTGTGCACACCGATACAGTTAAGAATGGTGGTCGCTTATGGAGAATCCTTCCTTGTGAGTGACCCTTTAGCAACGCCTCCTCAGCAGCCCTTATGGCTTGATAGGGGATAACTTGATTTTTAGGGGAATAACCCTTTAATTAAATCCTACATTTCCAGGAAGAATAATAATTGAATGGTGCAATGCAGTTTTTCTTAAGGAGAAATGACATTTTCTTTCTAAATGCATTCACGTATTTGTAATACATAAAACAAGAAGGAATGGCCGGCATTGATTTATAATAGATTTTATGAGGATATGAACACTGGATTGAAGAACCACAGTGGATGCTGAATTTGATTTTGTTTCATTTCATGCTGCACCATATAAATCAAGATTTACCACACTTGGAAATACAACTTGTGCTTATTTAGTAAATTGTCTGAAACATTGTGTCAGGAGATAAGGTCGATGGTTCATTCTTTAAATGGACAATGTTTATTGGCGCTGGGATACAAGGCTCTGTAGATTTTTCTTCATTTGTAAATAAATTGTATAAAGTATATCAAATCAGAAACTCCTTGTAGAAAGAATTGTTTTTTGTCACTGCTTTATGGCTGATTGTATTGCATGTGAATATACTTAGAGAAACATGAACATATGTGAATATAATGCATGTCCTCCATACTGCTACATATCGCTGAGCCCCATCTTGTCTTCAGGAGGATGGAAGAAGAAGTG
Source organism: Oophaga sylvatica (assembly GCA_033576555.1). NCBI lineage: Eukaryota > Metazoa > Chordata > Amphibia > Anura > Dendrobatidae > Oophaga > Oophaga sylvatica. The sequence continues at coordinate 64,943,112 of JARQOD010000005.1, forward strand.
CCCTGATGAAAGTTGCTCCTCACTTGCAATTTTCCTGCTACCCTTAGGTTACCTTAGCACACACAGGTTTTAGTAGAATTTTCACAGCAAACATTTTTGTTGCAAAAAACAAGATAGGCAAAAAAAGCATAAATCATGCTACATGTTTTTACAAAACTCACTTTTTGAGCAAGTTTAAATCTTGGCTTGTGCTACAGATCAACTTTGGTTTTAACACATGGTGCGTGGAAAAAAACAGCACAATGGTGATGCTACGTCATACTATAATGAAAGTCAGCGTGCTTATGATGTGTCCATCAGCCAAAGTGAGAGTTGCAAGAAGCCCAAATTTTCTGCACTTTATGCAAATTGCTGGTTGCAAAGATATATAGTGCAATGTAGTATCTGCATATTGCAATCTTGGCCGTGCACCGTGTGTTGCAGCCAAAATTGCCTGTGTGATGCTAAGTCACTTCTCATAGAGAAGCCGTAAGGCGGAGATGTCAAGGAGTCCAAGGTCAAATGCCAGGAGAGAATGTCAAAGATAAAAGGGATAAGACAGTTGAATAATCAAAGGCAAAGTCTTGGGTCAGGTAAGGACAGAGTACGTCAAAGGCTAAAGAGATATTATAAACGAGTTGTCAAAAGGCAAATATGAGATCTGGCAACAAAGACCAGAATATCAAAACACAGAGCAAACACCACCGAGCAAGACTATGACTGGCAATGGTTTCACCATTGCCAGCCAGGCAAATAGCCAGGTAATCACCCTGAATGGTTGCTATCTGGAAGAAACCCCACAGGACCAACCAGATCAGGCAAGTGAGCTGTCACTCATAATGCTGACAGCCTAGCACAACCCTTGTGGTATTTGCAGGTACACGGGATGCAGTGACGAGTCGGAGACGGAGCAAGCTTTAACTTAACCTTTATATTGGGGTTATATGAATAACTGATAAGCTGACAGTAGTTCTCTTCGCAGGAAAAATAGACAATAAAACACAAATAACTGAGCAAACGACGACTTGGCAGGTGCCAACGACTATAGGGCCGCGATTTGGCCGTCTAAAGGTCCTAGAATTATAATGAACAGTTAACAGAGTGTCACTTATCTTTCTCTGATGCCCAGCAGAGCTGTTGTCCGGGAGGTGTCCGTTCGGCGTCTCAGCCGTTGGGCCCAGCCAACGAGGAGCTGTCGTAGGCTTTGGGCGCTCCTACGCCCAGGTGCGGATGGGGCGCAACAGGCCCTGGAGAAGTTCCCCGGCGCAGCGGAAGCCGCGGGTGGCAGCATACAGGCCGCAGCCACGGGCTGGAGCGGGGCAGTGGTGGCGTGGGTGGCAGAGTTCTGCTTCCTCCTTGCTCTACTCGGGGTCGTCCTCTCCCTGAGTCACGTGAGCCCCCATCCTTTCTCACGCGTGCTCTCCAATGCCCGCCTGGTTCCTCCTTCTGGCCTCGTGCTCGCCTCTGCGTCAAGTGCCCCCTGCTGGTCTCCTGTCCTCCTTTTATAGTCGCCCCACCTCCGTACTTTCCAGAACAGTCTCTGTGTCGCCCTGCAGTTCCTTCCCCTGGAAACCTACCCCCTAGGAACTTAAATGACAGCCCCTTGGTTCCGGCCCGGTCACACAACGGGGGCTCTCTCTCCTATACCCTGATACTATGGGAGGCTAAGCTGTCACTCACAGCATCCATAGGACACCGTGAGTGGTGAAATCGTGACAGCCTGCATACCAAGCCTTAATCCTCCATAGATTTCACCTCTGAGCCTGTTTTCACCTTCCTGACCAGGCCAATTTTTTCAATTCTGACCAATGTTACTTTAGGCTACATGCCCACGATCAGGAAATAGCAGCATTTTGGATGCAGCATATTTCCGCTAAGTCCAAAACACTGCGTTCAATCATGAAGTTAAATCCGCATATGTTCATTGAACAAATGCGGATTTACAGCATCCAATACATTCTATTGTGGAAATTTTTGTTGTTGAGGCTGGAGTCTCCGCAACAGAAATTGACATGCTGCAATGCAGAAGAGTTTAAGCAGCCTCAAATAGAAGCACAGTGGGCATGGGAGTTCTATAAATCCCATTCACTCAGCTTGTATCATAGAACTCAGCGTTTTGGATGCAGAGCAGGTGAGTTGTGTTCAAAACGCTGCTATTCCTGACTGTGGGCACATACCCACAGTCAGGAATCTCTGCAACAAATCCCAGTGATTCTGAGACTGTTTTTTCATGACATATTGTACTACATGATAGTGGAAAAATTTGTTCACTATGACTTGCATTTATTTGTGAAAATATTGGAAATTTGGTGAAAATTTTGCAATTTTCAAACTTTTCATTTTTACACCCTTAGACCAGAGAGTTATATCACACAAAATTATTCATAAATTATATTTCCCACATGTCTACTTTACATCTGCATAATTTTTTTTTTTTTTTTTTTTAGGAAGTTAGAATGGTTAAACTATTAATTGGGCACACGGCAGGGCTCGGAAGGGAATGAGCGCTAATTGAATTCTGGAGCGCAATTCTAGCTAGAACAGATTGCGAATGTCATGTAACATTTGACAAGACACTGACATGCCAAAACAGCAGAAACCCCCACAAGTGACCCCATTTTGAACAGAGATGAGCAAATTTGTTCGGATTTTGTCTGCAAATCTGATTTTGACATATTCGAGCCATATTTGAACAATATTCGTGCCGAATGCATGTCTTATGGTCGGTTCCAAACATATTCGGTAATTTCTACTCCCATTGACGCTAATGACGTTTGGCTGTGTTCGACGAATATTGCGAAAACAATATTCGATTCTGAACAAATTCGCTCATCTCTCATTTTGAAAACTAAACCTCTTGAGGAATTCATCTTGCGGTCTAGTGAGCGTTTTAACCCTCAAGCAATTCACAGAATTATATAACATTGGGCTGAGTCAATGGAAAATTACTATTTTTTTCCAATAAAATGTTAATTTGGCCCCAAGTTTTCAATTTTTAAAAGGGATAATAGGATAAATTAGACTACAGTTTGGTAATTTTTCTGATAAGTCCAAAAGACAAGTGTGAGACACTTCAAAAACCATAAATCAACTCAGTCAGTTGGGGGACCACCCCAGCTGATAAGAAGCAAATCCAAACAAAGTTAAAATAAAGCAATTTATTTTTTTAAATTTGACAAAAATATAAAACAATTTAAAAAGACAGGGCAAAAAGCCTTCAAAAAAGGAGGCGAAACACAGCAGCCAAAATTATAAGGACTTAGGTAAAAGTGGGAAAGTAAAAAAGTCAAAGGAATGGGATTTTAATGTTCATGCAATGCTAGTCCAATGCAAGTGGGAAGCCGAAGTAATAAAGATCAAAACACTGGCACTACTAATAATGTCCCCTATGAATCATGTCTAAGTGCTGTCCCATCATAGACTCTGCAGTGTACACCAGGAGGAGTGCATCACATCAGGGAACTCAATGTAGAACTTATGGCTTACACCACCAGATCCTTAACCATGACTGTATTAGACTAAATGTTCATTGTTTACCTACCCAAAGATAATCACAAGGCAGAGTGCTGCTGGCTGCGTTCCCATCACACCCAATGGGCGCCATTTCGCTGCTCGCTTCTTCTGGGGGAGTGTCACGTTGAGGTTGGCTGTGTATGTTAAATATCCTGTGTGATCAATGTATATGGCCTTTATTGGATGTCACAGGGATGTGCATTGATAGCACATGATGCCCGGGCTCCGCACCCTGTAACTAAAGGGACTTCCTGAATAGTGCTCAGGTGAACCACAGTGGAACGCACATCCTGGGAGACCACCATGGAGACTATTGGCACAACGCGATCACAATCGTGTTATGTCGATCAGTGGAGAGAAGAAGTTTCCTCCCTCTGCGATGTCGCTATCACTCTTGACAGCGGCATCAATGGGTTTAAACACCCGGGATTGACGCAAGCACCGATCATGGACATAGCTGTAGGGTGTCAGCTCTCAAATAGAGCTAATACCCGCATTTGATTGCGCCGACGCTCAGAGTGAGCTCGCGCGATTGTCACTCTGTACATGTATGGCGGTTTGCAGGAACACACCTCCGGTGGCGGCGTACATATATGGCGGATGTCGTGAAGGGATTAAAGATACAGTTCAAACTAGTGGAGCTTCAGTTTAACTGTAAAATAGAATTTAAGGAAGCAAAACTTTATACAGATAGATCCTATATGTATAGAGTCAGTTCAAAATTCTTAGCCTGCCCAACCCAAATTTTTATCAGATGATCCTGCGCTATGATACATGATGAGACAAAGTTCTTCAGCTGAGGTAGAGACAAATGGGATCAAGATCACCTGGAATCTTGGCACCACTTACAGCTATGCCATGGCTTTCTGTAAATGAAACAGCTGGATTTTTTATCATGTTTTATATAAAGGAATATAATAGCAATTGAATATCATTCCCCAGCAGTGATAGGATAATCTTGCCAGCAGGATATCCGCTGCTATAAAAATTGAGGGACAGTACTGAGGATATCCTTACAAATCCCACCTAAGCTAAACCATTCCCACACCTTTTATAAAACTTATTTTTAGAAATATTTATTTTGCAGTTTACAGATTACCAGCTCCCCACCAAATATTGTGTCACTAAAAACATGACATGAAAATCAAAAAGTGGAAGAAATGAAAAATCAGCCTGAATTACAAAGAAATAGAAATGTTAACAAAAATATACAAAATAGTATTGTGTTTCTTTTCTAGTGTAGCATCCACTGAGCATGATTTCCGATACACTGGATATAAAAAGTCTACACTTTAATACACTGATTATAGGCCAGGTTTTTGAAATGTAAAAATAAATCACCCCAAGCAAAATAATTTCAGAACTTTTTCCACCTTTAGGCCAGCATAGATTCTCTCATGCAAGAGAATGTGATTGATTATGTTAATGATGCTACAATCAAACTCTGCTCCGAGTTTGGACAGAGTGGTTTGGTGTCAACCAATTCTCTTGCATGAGAAAATCAGAGCACAGGTGTAGAGAAGATGGAGAACTTAATTTCTCCATCTTATACATTCTCTGAATTTGCGGAAATTGGACTGCACTGTAGGGTGGCAAGACAAATCCTTTTCTTATAAAGACAAACAATCAAGCCAAAACCTACATCAAGTCTGCAAAAAAGCATGTGGGGAAATATGTTATGGTCTGAAGAGATCAATGTTGATCTTTTTGTTCATACTTCCAAAAGGTATGTTTAGTGCAAACCCAACACTGCTCATCACTAAAATAACACCATACTCACAGTGAGGCATGATGAGAGCAGCATTATGCTTTGGTGCTGTTTTCAGAAGCTGGAACTGGGGCTTTAGTCAAGTTGGAAGGAAATATGGACAGTTCCAAATACTAGTCAATTTTGCAATAAAAGCTCCAGCCTCTATTAAAAAGTTGAAGATGACAAATTTCACTTTTCAGCATGACAATGACCCTAGGCATAACTCAGAATCTCCAGAAAACGATCAGAACGTTGGAATGGTACAGCCAGAACCTAGTCCTGCTGCAGACAGTTGACACAAACAATATGCCAGAAAACTTTCCATTTTTTTGCTTGTTACACAGGGGAGGTTCCTGCTGCAGCTAGTTTTGTTATAGCCCAACACAGGATAGTGGGAAAGAGAAAACTGAAATTCCAGACTTTCTGTGGCACAATATATTATTTTTTTTTATTCAGTACAGACCAAAAGTTTGGACACACGTTACCATTCAACGATTTTTCTGTATTTTCATGTCTATGAAAATTGTACATTCACACTGAAGGCATCAAAACTATGAATTAACACATGTGGAATTATATACTTAACAAAAAAGTGTGAAACAACTGAAAATAACACTAATTAAACCTGACAGGGCACACCTGTGAAGTGAAAATCATTTCCGGTGACTACCTCTTGAAGCTCATCAAGAGAATGCCAAGAGAGTGCAAAGCAGTAATCAAAGCAAAAGGTGGCTACTTTGAAGAGCCCAGAATTTGACATATTTTCAGTTGTTTCACACTTTTTTGTTAAGTATATAATTCCACATGTGTTAATTCATAGTTTTGATGCCTTCAGTGTGAATGTACAATTTTCATAGACACGAAAATACAAAAAAATCTTTGAATGAGAAGGTGTGTCCAAACTTTTGGTCTGTACTGTATATATTTCTTAGTTTTAATAACTGTGACAATTGTTTCTCATTTTGTAGAGATATTTCTTATTGCCAAATGGATATAAATCTGGAGAAGATCATTGCAGTCTTGACAAAGGCCTAAAATTTTATCACAAATGAAATAAACAATATGATTTTTACTCAAGATTTGATTACTTGCATTCTACCCCTGGTGAGTCGCTGCAGGCTCCGAAGCTCGAAATGACTACTCCCCACCTGAAACAGAAAGTTGTGGTAAAGAACATACCAGTGAAATAGGGGGTACTACTCTTGAAAGCTCAGTAATGTGACCCATCTGGTCATATGTTACCATCATGGGAGGTCTACCCCCTCATTGACTCCCAACTCTTGACTTTCAGGCTCAGTTTCTATGACAAATAATAAATAATAGGAATAATGGGGTGCTCACTGTGTACAGTTGGTGCTCTGGAGTACAAAATAACCAATCAAAAAATTAAGAAAACTCCAGCACTCAAAAATCAAAGTTTTATTTGTGAAAGAATTCTTAGTTCCAGATGATAGACACAAATGGATATCAAGATTCACAGTTCATCAGACCCAAGAGAAAACAGATAATTTATCAACAGGCCAAATCACGCCTTTCTCAAGACATATCTGTGAGGTGAGGGGTCCTGAGGCTACTGATGTGGGGTCCAGGTGTGTCCCGTAGCCAGGTGATGTGAGCCATGAGCTTTGATTTTGAGTGCCAGAGTTTTCAAAATTTTTTGTCAGGTTCTACGACAGTCATCTCTTTTCTTGGTAATTCTGAGTCCCTTGAACTCTCCCCCAACTGGGGGCAGCATGGGATTTGCGGCTGATGCATATGGATGTTCTGCCTTACAGGCAGTAGAAGCCCATTAGGATAGGTTTTGATGGTCCCCCTTTCATTCCTAGGATTTACAATATTCCTTAAGGTCAGCTCTCATTCTTGGCCAGTAGAATTGATCAATCAATGTTCTTCTTAACACCCAAGTGCCCATGGTCATCATGCACCACTCTCGTGACCATCTTCCGAAACCGAATGGGAAGCACCAACTGTCTATGAACTCCTCCGCTTTGACACTTGACCTTCACATATTGCAGTCCATCTCTCATAACTAGGGACTACAACTGACGAGTGTGCAAAGGAGATTGTTCTGTCTTCAAGGTACTTCTCTCTGGCCTCCGGCCACTTGTCACGGGCGATCGTACTCCTATAGAAGGATCTTCTTGTTGGGACTTCTCAACATGTTTTTGTATGAGTGGTGGCAGAAAGAAGGTACTCACCTTAGCCAACCGGTAGGACAATCGTGCGGAGGCTTCCTCTGAAAATCTGGAAAGCTGAGCAGTGTCCCATGAGGAAACGATCTTGCATTGGATCCGGTGACACATGATTTCAGTCTCATAGCTAGGTACCTCCAGTTTGAAAGGGGGCCCAATACAGGACTCTTCATCTCCAGACCTTTTCTCATGGTAGGTGGAAGACTGGGTTTTCTTTAAACCCCATCTTTTGGAGCACTGAAGAGCCATGTGATTGGGATTCCCACAGACAAAGCATTCCTCTTCTTCCATACCTCCGGTCCAACACTGACCATCACTCATCCATCTTGAAGACGTCTGTCGTCTTTTGTTGGCTGATTCAACAATTACTTTTAGCGGCTCCACTTCCCTAGCCTGGACATTTAGAAGTTGGGCAATTTGCTCCCTTTGCTTCTCAATGATCCTCAAGAGCTGTTCCTCTTGATCACTCGGCTTGGGATTTAAAGCAACTGCAGCTACTACCTGCTTGACTGTCGGCTCTCTGACTGTTTACTCTTGTCACACCTCTTAAGCAACTTATAGAACAGGGTATCTGTTCTTTATCATAGCACCTCAGTGGTTGAGCAATGGGATTATGGGTCAGAGCCCCACGTAACACTTGTTCCAGATGACATTGGTCAACTTTTTCAGGGCTAAGTTTACCCTTAGATAATATTCTGTACACCAGCTTGTCCAGTCAATAAAGATAATCTGACATTTTTTTACCAGAGTCTTGATAGGTGGTGCAGAGTTTATATAGGAGGTCAATGGCATCTTCTGGGGATCCAAAACCATCTTCTAGGGCAACCATGTAGTTTTGATAGGACACCTGTGGCTGGCTTTGCCAAGCATTTTGTAGCACTTCCATAGAAGGACCTTTCAGACTCTGCACAATTCTGTTTCTTCACAGCATTGGTGCACTTCCATTCTTCTAGATATTGCAGAGTAACATCTCTCCACCTGTCATACTCTTCTTTCCCAGCTGGGATGGGAGTGACACCCAATGTTCTCAGAACATGGTTGGCTCCTTCTGTCTACATCTGTGCAAACCTGGTGACTAACTTCTCCAAGGCGGCCACGATGACATCACACTAAGTGGTTGGACTGTTAGCACTCACTCTGTGCCTCAGTCCCCTACTCTCTAGGATCAGACTCTTACATGTCTGACATGGAGAATTGCACACATTGCTCCTACTGCAGCTAGCTCCACCCTTCTTCTCCAACCATCCTCTGCTCTTCCTCCTCTACTATGATGCAGAGAAGAGCAATGTCTTCTGGGAATTGTAGTCCAGGGCAGTGCAGCAAGACCATCATTAATGTCTGCTGATGTGAATGGCTGTGTAATCCCAGCAGCACCAGTCTCTGCACAAATAGGTCTCACTGCAGATGTTATATTCATTTAACTTTATAAGTATACAGAGGTTATATGAAATTAGTGTGCTGATTCAGCTATATAAGTGGCAATGATCATTATGACTGCTGTATATAATTCAGAATGACACATCAAAGACTGTGATTACATTATGTCACCATAAATCATAGATATATTACTTTCTGGGTTGGATAAATACCAGTGGATACTCTAGTGGGCCAAGACTCTGTCACGCTAATAAGGCTGTAGTACAACCGGGTTTCCAAGGTCCAATAGTAGACAAACCCACTGAAGATAATCATTTGTCACTACGACAATTTCCTATCAGATGTTTCACAAATAGCCTATTAGACTGTTTTCATGATATGTCATGTGTGTACATCAATGACTAAAAATTTCATGATGGTCTTATGGCTCCGTGCACATTAGACTAAAGTTGACCAAACAGTCCAGTCCTTTTGTTCGGAGGCAAGCTTAAAAGACTGTCGGAAGAGTTTGGCAGTGGCTCTTACATAGAGAAAATAAGAGCGCTCACTGAGTATTACTGCGTATGGAAGAGTTGGGAGAGATAGCTGTTGACCAACCAATTGCTCAGCAAACAGCTCTCAAATGTGTGAGGGGGCCACTAGACCTGGATGTGCACATGTTCTATGGAGATAAAAGGCCCAATCCATCAAAACTGGCAATTTTCTTGCCGTTCTTGATGTGGAAGCTTGTAGGAGTCAGAAGCTATTGATTCATTAAGAGTTACTCGCCTCTTAATGAATCTGAAGCATCTGACTATTGGCGTGTGCCTCCGTGCACCATGTCAGAAATCTTACTCTAATCAGCGACTTAAGTAAGATTTCTGGAATAAGGAATGCCACAGCTCCTCCTAATTCAGGGGAGCTATGGCATTATGCCTCTGACGTAACCATAATCCCGCGCCAGCACCACCCATTTTGGCGCAGATGGGAGAAACTGGTGTAAAAAAACAAAATTCACAAAATTTTAGCACAACTGGTGACAAAATTTTGTCACTCTTCAAAACACGACCCATTTTTGGCATAAAAACTTTGATTAATCAGACTCAAAGGAAATAATAATTTCCTCTGATAGGTTCAAGATAATCTAGTTCAATGCGAACCCCCGCCATATGTAATTTATTTTTTAAGATCCCAATTATTGTATTGTTTCTAATTTGAGATGATTACAGTATATTTCTCTTATCTTCTAAGCATTATGCCAAGAATATCCCTTTCAAATGGGTCTGAGCTATGATCTGGGGTATGGCAAAGAAGAAAGACATAGTGGTACCATTGATACACTCCACAATGCATAAGACTGAGAAATAAGTGATATGTGCCAACTCCAAACCACTTGTTAGAATAAAATACCAGCAATCATTAATGATGGAGATGTGGAGACATCTCTTCTGGAATGAGCAGTGGTGAAATAATAGGGTCTTTAACTTGTACAGTAGGAGGGAAGCGGTGGACAACCAATTACACTTATTTATATTCTACAGAGGAATGCTGTTCCCCTTACACGGCACAAGCCACGCATTAATAATGGTGGACTAAATCCAAGTGTAGCTATTTCATACATTCCACGAAACATACATCGGGAGGAGGGGGAGATTCTAATAGAAAGGGAAGAAAGGAAAAGCCAGAAACAAACAGATCAAAAGTTCTTTTATTTTTGTGTTGGGGAATAATAGTAACTAAACATCTGTTGTGTGCGCTCCATCTGCTGCTGTATGGATGCCTTATTTTCACATGCGCTGGAAGCTATTAGAAAATGCCAGGATGAAGGCTGATTAAAGCTATGGAGAACAAGGACTGTGTGTCTTAAAGGCCCATTGAACTGGCAGCCCACTAATAAAAGGCAGTTTGTGGTTATGAGCAGTTATGCAATGAAAGTTAAGCATCTTGTATTCTGATGGAAAGTTTCCTGGAAGAACATTGCTCAGAAATAAAAGCATGAGGGTTCTGAGGTAGCCAACGTATCTCTAGATTACACGAAACATCCTGAAACCGTTACTAATGTCAAAAGATCGTTATCCTTCTCGATTAAAGCTCGTTCTACTCCATCACTGACTGTTCCTGAAACTAAGACTTGGCTTGTGGTTTACGGCAACGGATTTGAGATATTACAAAGATCCCGCCGCTTGCCAATGTAGTGTTTAGAAGGAAGCAATTAGCGTGGTCAGTTCTTCTTGATTAAGAGAGTAGATTTTTTAATAAGGACCACACACACAGCAAATAGGGTCTACTATCACTCTAATCCATCCAATTAATATGCTGAATGGGTTGAATAGCCAGGACAAGAGGTTCCTCTAAGATGGTGGTTAATGCAAGGGTGGTATTACCATAGTGATGGCTTGGGCATTGATGGTGCCACACCTAATCAGCATAATATGTTGGCAGCTATTTTATTGAGGGGTGGGTGGAAGGTCTATTAGTTGCCCCGCCCTTCAAGAAATTCAGACTATCACCTGTGGGGTCTGGGACCCAAAAAGGAAGCTGGTAGCTTCCGCCTTATTCATCATTTGTCATACCCAGCGGGTTTTCACTTTACCATGGCCCCTGGTATCTTATGCGTCCTTTGACAGTGCTGTGGATTTAATTCATCGTTTCGGTCAGGGCACATTAATGGCCAAGGCTGATATTAAATCAGCATTTTTATTGTTGCCAATTTCGCTGCCAGGTTTTAATTAGTTGGGTTTCCAATTTCACAGTAAATTTTATTTTGATAAGGCACTACCAATGGGTTTCACTTTATCTTGTTTTTATTGTGAATCATTTTCTTCTTTTCTAAATGGACTGTATCTTATGATTGCAAGGTTGGTGGATCTATCCATTAATTGGATGACTTTTTAATTTGTTGGTAATGCTAGTTTGGTCGATTGTTTATCTTTGTTGAATAATTCTCTTTCACTGATTGATCATTTTGGAATTCCACTGGCAAGGGAGAAGACTGTGTTACACTGCACATCATTGGTGTTCCTGGGTATTCTTAGAGATTCTGAGCATTTTCAATTTAGATTGCCGGATGAGAAGAGGTCTAAAATGATCACAACTATTGTTAGATTGTTGTCACTAAATAAAGCCAGGCTGAAGAATTTGCAATTGTTGCTAGGTTTATTGGCTTCTTACGTCACAGGTTGTTCCAACAGATAGAATATTTCCCAAGAGGTTGTATATAGCTATGAAAGGGTTGAGGTCATATCGGTCAATATTCGTTTGCCAAAACCTCTGAAGGTAGGTTTATCTACTTGGCTGGAAGTTTTTTGTTGCAGTTCAATGGTCGTTCAATGTTTCAGATGCAGTGGTGGCTGCAGACTCCCTTGGGTATAGGGTTTGGTATTTTTGGGATTTACTTTGGTGCACAGAATGGTGGTAAAAATCTAAGGTGTATAGCAGTTTAACTAGCATCATAACCCTGTTGGAATTATTTCCAGTAGTAGTGGCTTCGGATTTATGGGGCCAATTTTTCAGGAACAGTGAAACTGTTATCTACTCTGATAACATGGGTGTTGTTTTTTCTATTAATTGCTTTACCTCCAAGTCTGAGATGGTAGTAAACTTTTGTGATATTTAGTATTAGTTTGTTAGCGTTTAACAATTAGTTTAAAGTGAAGTATGTTCGTAGTAAGTTTAATTAGATTGCTGATTCTCTTTCCCGCAGACAGATTCCATTCGTTGGTTCCTGCAGCCGACGGGGAAGGTTTAAAGTGTTCATCTCACTTATGGAGTTTGGTCTGGGACTAGCTGAAGGTTTTTTTTAAAGAGGTCTTTGGCTGCGATGACTTGGAAGGTTTATTCGACAGCTTGGATGAATTGGTGTCTTTTCTGTGGTGGCAATAAGGTCAGGGTGAGTGATTATGATGTCAAGATCGCCATAAGATTTGTGGTCCATTTATTTAGGTTTTGTCGTATAGCCTTACAGAGTACCAATGCTTTCTTTGCTGGGATCCATGCAGAGGCGTTTTATGAGTTGTAGAAGTTTATTTCCCCGGTGCATTTTGTGCTTCTCGGAGATAGTACCTCGCCTCATCTGGTCCAGTAAGGGTTGCGTCTTGTGGATAAAATTTGCAAATTGCTTAATTGAAGTATGGCAAAGATTTTTTGCTTTAACTTGGAAGAGTCTCATACAGGCATAGGGTCATGGAAGGTTTCGAGGTAGGCCTGTATAGGAACGACGTTGTGCACCTGTCAGTAATTGGGATGGATATATTTAATGCAGGTTTGGCCAGTTTGATTGGGGAGGCTGTGGTGATTTGGAGGGCCAAGCTTTCTTAGGCATGCTTGGCGTGTGGGTTCTCGCCCAGCTATGCTGGGTGGAGATTGGATGGATTTTATTGTTTATGGAGTAATGAATTTTATTGGTGATTATTGGTTTAATATATGTAATATATTTAATATTTGAGTGACCATTTATAAATACCACGGCCTTTTATCTGCACACCATGTGTCATGTTTTCATTCTAGTTAGTTGGGAAGGTGTTAAGGGGTTGTGGGGTTTGGTGCCTGCCATCCCATGTCCAAGCCCCCCTTTAGAGCAAATAGCGTGGGGCTTCAAGGGATTGCGGCACCAACTCCCCGTGTTTACTAAAAGCCTAGTATAATTAAGGTTGAGTCTTGGTATGTCACTTTAGTTCTCTTAGTAGTGGGCTTCTATTCCTTTTCCTCCCCCACCCCCCCTTTTCATATGTAATGTCTAATGGTTCTTACCTTTTGTTGATTGCCTCCTTAGTCTTCAGTTACCAGGCAAAAATGAGCGACAGGAGCCTGATTGGTGGACAGATTTTGGAGCGAAGCAGAAGAGCCTTTTTAATCCCGGCATTCCTGTCAGAGGACTCACAGCAGCCGGGATTTTGAAGAAACAGCTGCCCGCCCTCCCTTAAGTATAAAGTCTTCATGGTATTTATTAGATGGGGTCTCACCCAGCTATGCTGGGTGGAGATTGGATGGTTTTTAGTGGTTATGGAGTAATGAATTTTATTGGTCATTATTGGTTTAATATACAGCTCTGGCAAAAATTAAGAGACCACTGCAAAATGTTAAGTTTGTCTGATTTTTCTCTTTATAGGTATATTTTTGAGTAATATATAAATTGTTCTTTTATTCTATAAACTACTGAAAAAATGTCTCCAAATTAACAAACAATAAATTTTGTATTTGTTTTCAGAAAATGAGAAATGGTCAAAATAACAAAAAATGCAGTGCTTGCAGACCTCAAATAATGCTACGAAAACAAGTTAATAATCATTTAGAAACAGCAATACTAATGTTTTAACTCAGGAAGAGTTCAGAAATCAATATTTTATAGAATAACCATGATTTTTAATCACAGCTTTCATGCGTCTTGGCATGCTTTACACCAGTCTTTCACACTGCTTTTGGGTGACCTTATGCCACTCCTGGTACAAAAATTTAAGCAGTTCTTTGTTTGATGGCTTGTGACTATCCATCTTCCTCTTGATTACATCCCAAAGGTTTTCAATGGGGTTCAGGTCTGGAGATTGGGTTGGCCTTGACAGGGATTTGATGTGGTGGTCCTTCATCCATACATTGATTGACCTAGCTGTGTGGCATGGCGCGTTGTCCTGCTGGAAAAACCAGTCCTCAGAGTTGGGGAACATTGCCTGAGCAGAAGGAATCAACTGTTTTTCCAGGATAACCTTGTATGCGGCTTGATTCATACATCCTTAGCAAAGATTAACGTGCCCAATCAATTCCAGCCTTGCTGAAGCATCCCCAGATCATCACCGATCCTCCACCAAATTTCACATTTGGTGCAAGACACTGTGGCTTGTATGCCTCTCCAGGTCTCCGTCTACCCATTAGATGACCAGGTGTTGGGCAAAGCTGAAAATTAGACTCATCAGAGAAGATTACCTTACTCCAGTCCTCAATGGTCCAATCCTTATGGTCTTTGGCAAACTTTAGCCTGGCTCTCCTTTGCTTCTCATTGATGAAAGGCTTTTTTTCTAGCTTTACATGGCTTGAACCCTGTTTCTAGGAGCCTGTTACAAACTCTTCTTGCCATGCACTTCACCCCAGCAGCCATTTGCCATTCCTTTTGTTGGTCACTTGATGTCATCCGGCTGTTGCCGAGTGACATTTGAATAAGATGATGGTCATCCCAGTCAGTGAAGAGCCGTTTTCGCCCTCTGTTGGTCTGTATCTTTGTTATCCCCAATGTCTGCTGCTTGACCTTGTTGCAATGGACTGCAGTCTTAGAAATTTTAAGGATGGAGGCAACATGACGCTCACTTTATCCCTCTGCTAGTAAAGCCAGAATTGAGCCCTTCTTTTCCTCACTCAAGACTTTTCTTTTCAACTCCTTTGGCATAGTTAAAAATTATTTTTTCACTCCTGAAATTTTTGGAATATTACTAGCACTTGTTTTGCCATCCAGCTTGTCCTATTGCAAGAGGATTGTGAACACCACCGCAGTGTTTTTTATACTTTCCTTCGTTAAATAAGATTTGGTTCAGGTGATCACCTAATCAGAAGCACATTAAGTAGAATGAGGTGAACTCTGGTTGAAATTAAACTGACATTGGAATTTAATGGCTGTCAGACATGTAGAGAAGCTGATTTTTATAAAACTGTGCAGTGGTCTCTTAATTTTTGCCAGAGCTGTTTAACCCCTCTCTGCCATCAGACGTACTATTCCGTCCATGTGACCCTGGACCTAATTCCCATGGACGGAATAGTACCGTAATAACCCCTTTAGTGAACCCCTTAAAAAAATAAAAAGAAAACGAAGCAAAAAATCAATGCTTTATCATCATACCGCTGAACAAAAAGTGGAATAACACGCGATCAAAAAGACCGATATAAATAAACATGGTACAGCTGAAAACGACATCTTGTCCCACAAAAAACGAGCCATCATACAGCATCATCAGTGAAAAAATAAAAAAGTTATAGCTCGCAGAATAAAGCGATGCAAAAATAATAATTTTTTATATAAAATTGTTTTCATTCTATAAAAGCGCCAAAACATAAAAAAAATGATATAAATAAGGTATCGCCGTAATCGTACTGACCCGAAGAATAAAAATGCTTTATCAATTTTACCACACGCGGAACGGTACAAACGCCTCCCCCAAAAGAAATTCATGAATTGCTGATTTTTGTTCATTCTAACCTCCCAAAAATCGAAATAAAAAGCGATCAAAAAATGTCACGTGCTCAAAAATGGTACCAATAAAAACATCACCTCGTCCCGCAAAAAATAAAGACCTCACATGACTCTGTGGGCCAAAATATGCAAAAATTATAGCTCTCAAAATGTGGTGATGCAAAAAACTATTTTTTGCAATAAAAAGCGTCTTTTAGCGTGACAGCTGCCAATCATAAAAAAACGCTATAAATAGTAAATCAAACCCCCCTTTATCACCCCCTTAGTTAGGGAAAAATAATAAAATTAAAAAAATGTATTTATTTCCATTTTCCCATTAGGGTTAGGGTTGCGGCTAAAGTTAGGGTTAGGGTTGGCGCTAACGTTAGGATTAGGGTTGGGATTACGGTTAGGGGTGTGTTAGGGTTAGGTTTGTGGTTAGGGTTGGGACTAGGGTTAGGGGTGTGTTGGGGTTAGGGTTGGAGTTAGAATTGGAGGGTTTCTGCTGTTTAGGCACATCAGGGGCTCTCCAAATGTGACATGGCGTCTGATCTTAATTCCAGCCAATTCTGCGTTGAAAAAGTCAAACGGTGCTCCTTCACTTCTGAGCTCTGCCATGCGCCCAAACAGTAGTTTACTCCCGCATATGGGGTATCAGCGTACTCTGGACCACAAGAGTTATTGTGCAATTTGTCCTATTTCTCCTGTTACCCTTGGGAAAATAAAAAACTGGGGGCGACAAAATCATTTTTGTAAAAAAAAAAAGGATTTTTTATTTTTACGGCTGTACGTTATAAACTTCTGTGAAGCACTTCGGGGTTCAAAGTGCTCACCACACATCTAGATAAGTTCCTTGTGGGGTCTATTTTCCAAAATGGGGTCACTTGTGGGGGGTTTCCACTGTTTAGACGCATCAGGGGCTCTCCAAATGCGACATGACTCCCCAGACCATTCCATCAAAGTCTGCAATCCAAAACGTCACTACTTCCCTTCCGAGCCCCGACGTGCGCCCATACAGTAGTTTACTCCCACATATTGGGTATCAGCGTACTCAGGACAAATTGGACAACAACTTTTGGGGTCCAATTTCTCCTGTTACCCTTGTGAAAATAAAATATTGGGGGCGAAAAAATCATTTTTGTAAAAAAAAAAAGGATTTTTTATTTTTACGGCTGTACGTTATAAACTTCTGTGAAGCACTTCGGGGTTCAAAGTGCTCACCACACATCTAGATAAGTTCCTTGTGGGGTCTATTTTCCAAAATGGTGTCACTTGTGGGGGGTTTCCACTGTTTAGGCGCATCAGGGGCTCTCCAAATGCGACATGACTCCCCCAGACCATTCCATCAAAGTCTGCAATCCAAAATGTCACTAATTCCCTTCCGAGCCTCGACGTGCGCCCATACAGTAGTTTACTCCCACATATTGGGTATCAGCATACTCAGGACAAATTGGACAACAACTTTAGGGGTCCAATTTCTCCTGTTACCCTTGTGAAAATAAAATATTGGGGGCGAAAAAATCATTTTTGTAAAAAAAAAAGAGATTTTTTATTTTACGGCTGTACGTTATAAACTTCTGTGAAGCACTTTGGGGTTCAAAGTGCTCACCACACATCTAGATAAGTTCCTTGAGGGGTCTAGTTTCCAAAATGGTGTCATTTGTGGGGGGTTTCCACTGTTTAGGCATATCAGGAGCTCTCCAAACACGACATGGCATCCAGCCAATTCTGCGTTGAAAAAGTCAAACGGCGCTCCTTCCCTTCCAAACTCTGCCATGCACCCAAACAGTGGTTTACTCCCATATATGGGGTATCAGCGCACTCAGGACAAATTGCACAATAACTTTTGGAGTCTTGTTACCCTTGGGAAAATAAAAATTGGGGTGAAAAGATCAATTTTGTGGAAAAAATATGATTTTTTAATTTTACGGCTCTACGTTATAAACTTGTGTGAAGCACTTGGGGGTTCAAATTGCTCACCAAAGATCTAGATAAGTTCCTTAGGGGGTGTAGTTTCCCAAATTGGGTCACTTGTGGGGTGTTTCCACTGTTTAGGCACAGCAGGGGCTCTCCAAATGCAACATGGCGTCCAATCTCAATTCCAGCCAATTTTGGTTGGAAAAAGTCAAATGGTGCTCCTTCCATTCCGAGCTCTGCCATGCGCCCAAACAGTGGTTCCCCCCCACATATGGGGTATCAGCGTACTCAGGACAAATTGGACAACAAATTTTGTGGTCCAATTTCTCCTGTTACCCTTGGGAAAATAAAAAATTAGTGACTAAGAGATAATTTTTGTGGGAAAAAAATAGGATTTTTTATTTTCATGCCCGGGCATTATAAACTTGTGTGAAGCACTTGGGGGTTCAAAGTGCTCACCAAAGATCTAGATAAGTTCCTTAGGGGGACTAGCTTCCAAAATGGGGTCACTTGTGGGGGGTTTCCACTGTTTAGGCTCATCTGGGGCACTACAAACGGAACATGACCCCCATCAATGTTTGCATTCCAAAACGTTACTGCTTCCTTTCCAAGCCCTGCCGTGCGCCCAAACAGTTTCCCCCCCCCACATATGGGGTATCAGCGTACTCAGGACAAATTGGACAACAACTTTTGGGGTCCAATTTCCTTGGGAAAAATCAAAAATTTGGGACTAAAAAATCATTTTTGTGGAAAATTGTTTTTTTTTTTTTCACACCCAGGCATTATAAACTTTTGTGAAACACTTTGGGGTTCAAAGTGCTCACAACAGATCTAGATAAGTTCCTTAGGGGTCTAGTTTCCAAAATGGTGTCACTTGTGGGGGGTTTCCACTGTTTAGGCATATCAGGGGCTCTCCAAATGCAACATGGCGTCCAATCTCAATTCCAGCCAATTTTAGTTTGAAAAAGTCAAACGGCGCTCCTTCCCTTACGAGCTCTGCCGTGTGCCCAAACAGTGGTTTTCCCCCACATATGGGGTATTGTCGTACTCAGGAGAAATTGCACAACAACTTTATCTGCCCATTTTCTCCTTTTACCCTTGTGAAAATAAAAAAAAGTTTGTAAAAGATCATTTTTGTGGCTAAAAAGTTAAATATTATTTTTTTCCTTCCACGTTGCTTCAGCTCCTGTGAAGCACCTGAAGGGTTATTAAACTTCTTGAATGTGGTTTTGAGTACCTTGAGGGGTGCAGTTTTTAGAATGGTGTCACTTTTGGGTATTTTCTGCCATATAGACCCCTCAAAGTGACTTCAAATGTGAGGTGGTCCCTAAAAAAATGGCTTTGTAAATTTTGTTGTAAAAATGAGAAATCACTGGTTAACTTTTAACCCTTATAATTTCCTACCAAAAAAATATTTTGGTTCCAAAATTGTGCTGATGTAAAGTAGACATGTGGAAAATGTTATTTCATAACTATTTTGTGTGATACATTTCTCTGTTTTAAGGGAAAAAAAATTCAAAGTTTGAAAATTGCAAAATTTTCAAAATTTTCGCCATATTTGCGTTTTTTCAAAAATAAACACAAGGTATATCGAAGAAATTTTACCACTAACATGAAGTACAATATGTCACGAGAAAACAATCTCAGAATCGCGAAGATCCGTTGAAGCGTTCCAGAGTTATAATCTCATAAAGAGACAGTGGTCAGAATTGTAAAAATTGGCCCGGTCATTAACGTGCAAACCACCCTTGGTGGTGAAGGGGATAATATATATACAGTGGGTTCGGAAAGTATTCAGACCCTTTTAAATTTTTTACTCTTTGTTTCATTGCATCCATTTGGTAAATGCAAAAAAGTTCTTTTTTTTCTCATTAATGTACACTCTGCACCCCATCTTGGCTGAAAGAAACCAGAAATGTAGAAATTTTTGCAAATTTATTAAAAAAGAAAAACTGAAATAGCACTTGGTCATAAGTATTCAGACCCTTTGCTCAGACACTCATATTTACATCACATGCTGTCCATTTCCTTGTGATCCTCCTTGAGATGGTTCTACGCCTTCATTAGAGTCCAGCTGTGTTTAATTAAATTGATAGGATTTGATTTGTAAAGGCACACACCTGTCTATATAAGACCTCACAGATCACACTGCATGTCAGACCAAATGAGAATCATGAGGTTAAAGGAACAGGCCAAGAAGCTCAGAGACAGAATTGTGGCAAGGCACACATCTGGCCAAGGTTACAAAAGAATTTCTGCAGTACTCAAGGTTCATAAGAGCCTCCATAATCCTTAAATGGAAGAAGTTTTGGACCACCAGTAGTCTGCCTAGACCTGGCCGTCCAGCCAACTTGAGCAATCGTGGGAGAAGAGCCTTGGTGAGAGAGGTAAAGAAGAACCCCAAGATCACTGTGGCTAAGCTCCACAGATGCAGTAGGGAGATGGGAGAAAGTTCCACAAAGTCAACTATCACTGCAGCCCTCCACCAGTCATCTCTTTATGGCAGAGTGGCCTGACGGAAGCCTCTCCTCAGTGCAAGACATATGAAAGCCCACATAGAGTTTGCGAAAAAAAAACACATGAAGGACTCCCAGACTATGAGAAATAAGATTCTCTAGTCTGATGAGACAAAGATAGAACTTTTTGGTGATAATTCTAAATGGTGTGCGTGGAGAAAACCAGACACTGCTCATTAACTGCCCAATACAATCCCAACAGTGAAACATGGTGGTGGCAGCATCATGCTATGGGGGTGTTTTTTAGCTGCAGGAACAGGATGACTGGTTTTAATTGAAGTAAACATAAATGCAGCCAAGTACAGAGATATCTTGGCTGAAAACCTCTTCCAGAGTGCTCTGGGCCTCAGACTTGGCCGATGTTTCACCTTCCAACAAGACATTGACCCCAAGCACACAGCTAAAATAACAAAAGAGTGGCTTCAGAACAACTCTGTGACCATTCTTGACTGGCCCAGCCAGAGCCCTGACCTAAACCCAATTGAGCATCTCTGGAGAGACCTGAAAATGGCTGTTCACCAACGTTCACCATCCAACCTGACGGAACTGGAGAGGATCTGCAAGGAAGAATGTAAAAAATGGCAACAACCCCAAACATCACATATGTGTATATAATATATCTATGAAGCATATCACAAGAAATACACATGGACGTGGGATAAATAGATAGGAAGACTGTATAGCAAAGCAACAAACAAAGAGAAAAACAGTCCACTATTCCACCAAAACACTTTTATTAGATAAATAGCATAACACAAAAATAGCACAGGTGCATAACACGCAAGGGAACTGACGGACACAGTGGTGTCAGCATCAAAACGTGAAAAGGGGATCAGAGTCCATCTACCCACCCAAATATATTAATATATAGGCAATGGCATGTCTGAAACAACAACATTCATAAATCATGAGCTAAATAGCAAACAGGTAAGTATCACAGACATGGCAAAGAATACACATACCTAGAATAATAGGGTGCGAGACGGACAGCTGACCCACCCCAACGTACGTTTCGGAGCCTCACTCCTTCCTCAAGGAAGAATGGCAGAGGATCCCCAAATCCAGGTGTAAAAAACTTGTTGCATCATTCCCAAAAAGACTCATGGCTGTACTAATATTGCCAACAAAAGATATATAACAAAATATTGAGATGAACTTTTGTTAATGACCAAATACTTATTTTCCACCATAATTTGCAAAATAAATCTTACCAAATCACAAAATCACAAGGTGATTTTCTGGATTTGTTTTCTCATTTTGACTCTCATAGTTGTAGTCTACCTATGATGTCAATTACAGGCCTCTCTCATCTTTTTAAGTTGGAGAACTTGCACAATTGGTAGCTGACTAACTACTTTTTTTCCCACTGTAAATACAAGTTATATCGAAGAAATTTTTACCACTAACATGAAGTACAATATATCTTTAAAAAACAGTCTCAGAATCAGTGGGATACGTTGAAGCGTTCTATAGCTATAACCTCATAAAGTGACAGTGGTCAGAATTATAAAAATGACAGGCCTCTCTCATCTTTTTAAGTGGGAGAACTTGCACAATTGGTGGCTGACTAAATAAATACTTTTTTCCCCACTGTATATACAGTATATATATATATATACTAGATGGTTGCCCGATTCTAGAATATGTATGCAGTTTATTTATGAAGATTTAAGAATAATGCAGTGAGGGTGCTATAGAGGCTGCTGCTGGGGTGTACGTGGAGGCTGCGGCTGGGGTATATGTGGAGGCTGCTGCTGCTGCTGGGGAATATGTGGAGGCTGCTGCTGGGGTATATGTGGAGGCTGCTGCTGCTGATGTATAAAGTGGCTGCTGCTGGTGGGGTGTACATGGAGGCTGCTGCTGGGGTTTACGTGAAGGCCGCCAGTCGGGGTACTTCCGCTGCGAGCAACCGGGAGAGCCACTGACCTCCATGCGGCAGGAGATGACCCGCAGCTACCGTCGGGAGATCAGCGGCGCTCCCGACAATAGCGATGGCGTGCGTGGTTCAAATCCTGCGCCAATTCACGGCTGGACTACGCTTGTCACTGATTGGTCGTGTCCGGCCGGGTGCGACCAATCAGCGACGCGGTATTTCTGTTACAGACAGACAGAATTAGACGATATATATATATATACTAGATGGTGACCCGATTCTAACGCATCGGGTATTCTAGAATATGTATGTTGTTTATTTATGAAGATTTAAGAATAATGCAATGGAGTGTACTGTATATAGAGGCTGCTGCTGGGGTATACGTGGAGGCTGCTGCTGGGGACTATGTGGAGTCTGCTGCTGCTGGGGTATATAGAGGCTGCTGCTGGTGGGGTGTACGTGGAGGCTGCTGCTGAGGTCTACGTGGAGGCCGCCGGTCGGGGTACTTCCGCTGCGATGACCAGCGGCTACCGTCGGGAGATCAGCGGCTAGCGCCTCTGATCTCCCGACGACAGCGGTGGCATGCATGGTTCAAATCCTGCGCCAATTCACGGCCGGACTGCGTCTGTCGCTGATTGGTTGTGTCTGGCCGGGCGCGACCAATCAGCAACGCGGGATTTCTGTTACAGACAGACAGAATTATACGATTATATAGTAGATAATATAACTCTGTCTGAAGCCTTTATAGACTGCGCAAGCGTGACACGCCTACGCAGTCTGGCTCCAGACAGAAGACGGCATCCAGCGGTGAGGATTGTGTATGGCGCCGGAGATCGCGGTACATGTAGACACTGAATGCATACCGCGATCTTCGCCGCCATACTTACCTGACCAGGAGGAGCATTGCCGCTGCGCTTCTCTTCTCTCCGGAGACAGGGGCAGGAGTGCGCGTTAGAATTGCGCATGAGCATAGCGCTATCTGGCACCATTTTACTGAAGACACATTTGCAGTGTGTCTTCAGCAATATGGCGCCGGACAGCGCGGTATGAGCATGCGCGTACTCCGGCGCCACACTCCTCTCCCAGCCTCCGGCAGAACGGGACAGCGCTGGAGCACAGGGAAGAAAGGTGAGTATAAATGTTTTTTTTTTTGTATGTGTGCAGTTTAATAAGGGTGAGGGGGACCATACATATCAGGATATGGGCTGCTGCTGGTGGGGTGTACGTGGAGCCTGCTGCTGGGGTTTACGTGGAGGCCGCCGGTCGGGGAGATGACCGGCTTCGTCGCCGCTGACCTCCATGCGGCACGAGATGACCCGCGGCTACTGATCTCCAAATGATAGCGGTGGCGTGCGTGGTTCAAATCCCGTGCCAATTTGCGGCCAGACTGCGCCTGTCGCCGATTGGTCGCGTCCGGCCGGGCGCGACCAATCAGCGACGCGGGATTTCCGTTACAGACAGAATTAGACGATTATATATATATATATATATAATTTGTGGACTATAAGACGCACCTAACTAAGATGCACCCCATTTTTGGGGTAGAAAATAGGAAAAAGACATTTTTAAATAACATGGGGATGCGTCTTCTAGTCCGGTTTAATGGTAGCTCACCGAGGGGTGGCGTCACAGCAGGTAGGGTCATTGCTCCAGGAGGCTGGCAGCATCAGGAGTGGGGTGATATTGCGGCCCTGGGCTCTCATAAGATGTTTATGCCGGTGAGCGGAGTCACTTTTCCCATTGATTTCCCTGTGGTGGGCTTCGGGAAAATTGCCAGAGGCCACGCATGCGCAGATTGAGATCTTGGGAGACAAAATCTTGGAAGACTAGATCTCGTCTCCTGAGATCTGAATCTGCGCCTGCACCCCCTACGGCAGACATTTTTTCTGAAGCTGACCTCCGGGAAATCAACGGAAAAGGAGTCTCCGCTCATCGGCTTCTAGTGTATATTGTATATTATATTGTAAGCTCCCAGGAGCAGGGTGTATATTGTACATTAGATTGTAAGGTCCTAGGACCAGGGTGTATATTGTATATTAGATTGTAAGCTCCTAGGAGCAGGGTGTATACTATATATTAGAGTGTAAGCTCCTAGGAGCAGGGTGTATATTAGATTGTAAGCCCCTAAGAGCAGGGTGTATATACAATATACATATATATTAGATTGTAAGCTCCTAGGAGCAGGGTGTATACTATATATTAGAGTGTAAGCTCCTAGGAGCAGGGTGTATATTGTATATTAGATTGTAAGCTCCAAGGAGCAGAGTGTATACTATATATTAGAGTGTAAGCCCCTAGGAGCAGGGTGTATATTGTATATTAGATTGTAAGCTCCTGGGAGCAGGGTGTATACTATATATTAGAGTGTAAGTGTGTGGCCCAGCTATGTCAGGCACACATAATCCAGGAGAATGCACAGGAAGGTAATCGAAAAGCTTGATATCCATTCACGTCACTCACACTTTCAAACACACCCACTAGGGGTATAAGAGGAAGTGACACGTAGCAGAGTCAGATAGTTTCCTGTCTGAGAAGAGCTCAGTTCAGTCTGTTTCCTGTCTCAGGACAGTTGAGATCATCAGTCAGCTTCCTGTCTTAGGACAGTGCAGTTCAGTGTCAGTTCAGTCTGGACTTGGAGGATACTGAGAGCTGTTCAGTGAGCTCTGGAGAAATCTGGCATTTCCATCAAAGCTACAAGTGCTTATGTTAAGAGCGAGAGCAGGGCGAAGGGCACAGTGGAGAAGATAGATGCTAGTGCACCAGGTACCAGATTACCTGCACTAATTCACCGGACACCGGGGTCCGAAGCGTTGCTAGCGCTTCACGCCTAGTAACAAGATAACCGGAGGCTTTCTGGACCACAGGTCGCAGAAGGTAGCCCTAAGCGCTGATACGTAAACGGAGTCAGGGGGAACAAGGACCTTGAGTGGGACGCTACAAAAGTAGGGACTTAGTTCTCTCAACATCTGATAATCAGAGACATAGAAGGCTCCACCACAATGTCGGCCGGGCGTTGCAGCTATTGAGTAAGCTGGAGATTGCAGAGTTAACTTCGCTTCATGCAAGTTTGGACTCACATACATATGAAGTAAAGGAGGCCTCTAACCTGCTCAGCGGTGATCCTGAATGTGCATTCTCCACCCCGACCAGCTCCCCGGGACCTGCCTGAAACACTTACAAGTAAAGGTATGGAAAGAGATTGCCTTGTGTGAGACTGTTTCATTTACTACACCCTGTATCACCATAGACTTCCAGGGACCGGTCTCACCTGTGGGAGACCTACCATCTAGCTGCCCCATAACATCCCCTGTGAAGATCCATATAGCAGCGCTGGTCCAATTGATCAGACACCACAGGTGGCGTCACGAACTAACTACAAATCCCCTGTAAATATCCCCCATTGCATGACCGCCAGGGCCACGGACCGAGTCCCGCTGCCAGTGACATCTCCCATAGAAATCAATGGGCTCGGTGCCGAGTACCCCATAGCCCTGGTACCACCAATGTGGTGCGCGTCATCTAACTTGGCGTCACGAACAGGATGCGAAGCTTGCAATTGTGAGTCCTGTGTTGCCTATTGAACTGTTTTGTGAAAAAGACTGTTTGCTGTGTGTCACTTTTGGCGCCAAATACCGCCATTTTATCGCTATATTCGCGCCCTGAGGCGCTGGAGAAGAAGGTGGGCGTGCATTTGTGGGCGTACCTGGAAGAGCGCGCTGTTCCCTAGTCCCGCCCCCAACTCTGACGCGGCGGCAGGTCCTGTGGGAGCGGAAGTGAACGCTCTGACAACACAGCGCCAGCGAAAAAGGTCCTGTCTCCACCGCTGTGCCAGCGACGCTGCAGCTTTTGAAAGAGGTAGGCTCCGACTAAATAGGGGGGCACCAACATGTCGCAGCAACCGGCAGACGGAGCGGCCCCCGCCGGCGGCCCCAATAGCCCACCGCTTGGCATTGTAGTGCAGGATGGAGGTGCGGGCCCCTCACCTGGTCCGGTGGTCCCGCTCATGCCCCTAACGCTCCCATACATGCCAGGAGCGAAGTGGCTCCCTCAATACAGCGGCGAGCCAGACACCCTGCCAGGGTTTAAACGGAAAATATGTAGCATCCTAGACATGTACTCAATGACTGAAAAGCAAAAAGCTGCTGTGGTAATAGGGCAGTTAGCTGGTGCGGCTGAGAGAGAAGTAGAGACTTGGACCACTGCAGACCAGGAGTCGGTACCTGCGATTCTCTTAAAGCTACAGGCCATCTTTGAGGACCGCACAGAAACGGATCTCCGGATGGCATTTTATCAGTGCTCCCAGAGACCAGGTGACAGCATTAGGGACTACGCCTGTCGACTACAGGGGCCCTGCAAGCTCTCAAACAGGCTAACCCTGCAAGTGCCATTGACGAAAGCAAAATGTTGAAAGAACAATTTGTACGGGGACTGAGGTCTCCAGCGAAAGGCAGGACTGTAAACTGGTGGTCCTTGGATCATCCAGATGCCACTTTTGATGCCCTAAAGGACATGGCAATAAAAGGACTGCGACCCTTGGAAAAGCCAGAGGTGGCAAATCAGTATCACCCGGGTGAAGCCACTCTAAAGCCGGCAGTACACACCTTTTCCCCGCAGGTGGCAGAAGCTAAAACGCAGGTGGCGCCCCCTAGTGAGTTGGAATGTCTGCGCTCAGAAGTGCGCCAGCTGACTAAGAACCTGGCCACTGTAATGAATGCCCTGCAACTGCGGAAAGAAGAAGGAGGAAAGATCCTACTAACCGACTGTCCGGAGGATGTCCCTTGGATGAACCGGAGGAAATGGAGGACGTCGCCTCACCGGAGGAGGACCACGCCACCCCCAGGAGCGACTCCTGATCAACACCATCCTCGCCGAGAGATCATCTGCTACCGCTGCAACCAAAAAGGTCATATGGCTCAGCAATGTCCTTTAAACGAGCCGATCCTGGGTCAGAGGGCCAACACCCAGGAGTAGGCTCATCAGGCCCCTTAGACTGGAACCGCAGGTTCGTGGGTGGACGACCCTACCTGTCCATCATTCTGGACGGGATTGCAATTCCTGCACTGCTGGACACTGGATCCCAGGTGACCATAATACCTGATGTCCTTTATAATAAATTTTGGTCAAAGGACAGTCTCCAGCCCCCGAGCCCTGACTTTACAGTGTACGCCACCAATGGTCTCCCTGTTGAAGTACTCGGAGCCAAAAATGTGGACGTAAAAGTGGGCAGAGTGGAGCTGAAGGATCAGGGACTTCTAGTAGTAAGGACTGTAAATGAGGAAAATGGCCTAAATGTGATATTAGGTACTAACATTATCAGTAACTGTCTGGGAGAAGTTGTGTTTTTGCTCCAACAGCTCGCTGAAGTTGCCAAGCCAAAGCAGAAGGGAGTGATCCAGAGGGAGATCCGGGCCCTGATGTGCCAGCAGCAAGCGAAGCTTACAGATGGTGAAATCGGTAATGTACGGGTCACGGACCCGAATCCCATTGTAATACCCCCAATGAGTGAAATGTTAATATGGTGTAGAGCAGCCATAGGTCTGAGAGGACAGAACTACCAAGCAGTAGTAGAGCCCCATCGTTCAGAACACAGACCTACACTCTTAACTGCTAGAGGAGTAGTGGAAGTAATAAATGGGAGAGTACCGTACGACTTCTCAATTGGGGAGACGATGAAGTAAATTTACCACGTTATGCCACAGTTGCTAAATTACATGCCGTAGATAACAATTCTATCCTCACAACCGAGTCCTTAGCCTCCCGCCAACCAGCGGAGGATAATGATCCGGCAACCCCGGTAGCGGATTGGTGTCAGCAGCTTCATATAGGGACAGACACCACTTCCATCCACCAGAAACAGGGGGTACTACGGGTGGTACAAGAGTACGCACAAGTATTTAGCAAACACCCACTCGACTTTGGGACAATTAAGGGAGTACAGCATCATATCCCTACAGGCAGTCATCCTCCCATCAAAGAGCGGTACAGGCCTATACCTCCAGCCCACTATCAGAAAGCTAAGGAAATGTTGCGTGACATGAAGGAAGCCGGGGTGATAAGGGATAGTTGTAGTCCCTGGGCAGCAGGAGGAGAGAGAAATACAGCAGTTCCGTCAGCGGTACATGGAAGAGTTCCTCGCCGACAAGGAGAGTGTTCGCCGTGATAAAGGTACACTCCGGGAACCGCGGCGTCAGGGGTGCGTAACGGAATTTAAACTCCGCAAAGGCTGGGCTTTATCCGTGAGCCGGGCCTATATCCGGGAGTCTTTGTGAGTCGCCGGGATGTAGAGTCCCACCTGCCCATCGGTCATCCGGGAAGGGATCTGGTAAATGGGGACATCGTCAGTTACACTCGACACTGGGGTTTAAAGGGATGGTATGCCCTAAATGTCTCTATCGTCAGTGACCCCGTCCCCGACGCCGGTAGCGTACACTATGCCGCTGCGTCCCAGTCCCGGGCCCCAACAGCACCAGGCCGTGCACCAGCATCGCCCCCTGCGTACGCCTCTCTATCTAAGTCTCATTCTGCATCGCAACCTGCGCCCTCCTCTACACCCAGATCTTGTCCAGCATCGTACCCTGCGTACACCTCTGCACCGCAGTCTACGTCACGGTCTGCATCGCAATCTGCGACCTGTCCTGAATCGCGAGTTACTGCGACATCTTCAACAACGCCACTTGCGTCCTACATGACAGAAGCACCCGATGGACCTTAGTAAGAATGAGAACTGTCGCGAACCAAACCTACATCGCAGGACATGATATCCTGGTAATGGGTACCCAAGGCATCGTGTAATTCTGTCCCCAGGGATGGAAAAAGTAAATGTTACCCCAACCAAAGATGAAAATCAGTAGGACCCAGACAGGGTTTACTGCAACAGAAAATGTATAAAGATTTGAAGAAAGTTTGATAAAGATGTTATAAAAGAAGATTTTCGCACTTTAATAAGAGTTAAAGTATAATGTGAATACTTGAAATATATATATGTGTCTTTTGTTATGCATGGACTGCGTGGCTGTGGACTGTGCCAGCCCAAGAACTTGTATTGTAAATAGTTCGCACTTCGGTGCACTATCTTGGTTTTACACAAAGCCTTGAACTACCTCTGAAGAAAAACCCGTATGGTGTGGCCTAGAGTGAGGTCTGCAGCAATGAAGTCCTGCAGCCCACCCAGGACCCACGTGGGAGGTTTTTGGTGCGGGTCCTCCACAAGAATATTGTCTAGTATTTATGGAAATGTTTTGATGCTTTGATACTTTTGTATTTTTCTAATGTACAAATTGTAACGTTAAAGAATCCTCACCCCCCCGGATGGGTGTTAAATGTTTATGTTAAACGCAAAAAAAAATTTTTTTCTTTTTCTCTTTTACAGCCCGAGTGCTTGTTTAACCAAGGGGGGATTGTGGGG
This sequence comes from Oophaga sylvatica, assembly GCA_033576555.1. Lineage (NCBI taxonomy): Eukaryota > Metazoa > Chordata > Amphibia > Anura > Dendrobatidae > Oophaga > Oophaga sylvatica. Next base: position 64,972,763 of record JARQOD010000005.1, read on the forward strand.
CCCCGCAAGTCGGCACACATAATCCAGGAAAAGCACGGAAGGGAACGAAAAGCTTGATACCATTCACGTCATCACATTTCAAACACACCCACTAGGGGTATAAGAGGAGTGACACGTAGCAGAGTCAGATAGTTTCCCCTGCTGAGAAGAGCTCATTCGTCTGTTTCCTGTTCAGGGGGATTAGATCCTAATTTAGCTTCCTGCTTTGGGCAGTGCTTCAGTGTCTTTAGTCGGGCTTGGAGGGTACTGAGCTGTTCAGTGAGTCGGAGAAAGCTGGGATTTCACAAACTACAAGTGCTTATTTTAAGAGAGAGAGCAGGGGGAAGGCACAGGGAGAAGATAGATGCTATGCAAACCCCCGGTACCCCATTACCTGCACTAATTCACCGGGCACCGGGGTCCGAAACTTGCTTGGGCCCTTTACGCCTAGTAACAAGTAACCCGGGGGCTTTCGGACCACAGTGCAGAAAGGGAGCCCTAACCTGAACGTAAACGAGTAGGGGGGAAAAAGGATGAGTGGGACGCTACAAAAATGGACTTATTTTTCCTAAAACTGAAAACAAGACTGAAGGCTCCCCCACAAGTCGGCCCGGGGGTTGCAGCATTATAAGCTGGAGATTCAGAGTTAACTTCGCTTTATGCAAAATTTTGGGCTTCAAAAACATATGAAGTAAAGGGGGCCCCTAACCGCCAGCGGTGATCCTGAATGGCTTTTCCCCCCCCCGACCAGCTCCCCCCACCTGCCCGAAACACCTACAAAAAAGGTATGGAAAAGTTGCCTTGTGGGGAAATGTTTTATTTTTACACCCTGTATCACCATAACTTCCAGGGGCCGGTCTCACCCGTGGGAGACTCCACTCTGCCCCATAACATCCCCCGTAAGATCTATAGCGCGCGGCCAATTGATAGAACCACAGTGCGTCACGAAAAACTACAAATCCCCCGTAAATATCCCCATTTCATGACCGCCAGGGGCCCGGGCCGAGTCCCGCTGCCCTGACTCTCCATAAATCAAAGGGGTCGGGGCCGAGTACCCCCAACCCTGGGGCCACCAAGTGGTGCCGTCATCTTCCCCAGGGCAGGGGGTATATTGGT
>JARQOD010000005.1:64973957-65066221 GCA_033576555.1 Oophaga sylvatica
GAAGTGACGTGACTGCGTCCGGATACCCACCTCCATGTGCCCATTTCACTGCATCGGCTATTACATAGATCTGGGGAAGCCGGGATATAGTGTCCCTCAGCGTACATCAGCCTACACAGACCCTGAAGAAGCCCTAAATACGAAACGTGTGTCTTGGCGACGGCACGATCATACACCTGGTCTTTTCCCACATGGGTAAGCACTATAGTGAACTTTAGCACGCTTAAGGACTATGAATTGAGCCGCTTTGTATATTCACATAGCCTATGATTTTGACGTTATATCTGGAGGGACCCGTATGTGAGAACAATCTTTTTTTACTTCAATGCCACTTGGTGGCTACATCACATTATTGTCTATTTATGTACTACACTCCTCCTCTAGATTAGGATTTATTGTCTTGCATACCAGATTCTTTTGTGAAATACTATGTGATTGCTCTTTGTTCCTTTTTAAGCATGTTGGTCAGGGGTGGGATTCAAATTTTTAACAACAGGTTCTGTGTTTGTGCGTCGGAAAACCACACCCATTTTAAGCCACACCCATTGTAAACCACACCCAATTTAAGCCACAGCCATTTTTAAACCACACCCATTTTTAAACCACACACATTTTTAAAGCCACACCCATTTACATGCACCTTTTCCTCAAACATATACAAGTAGGGGCGCAGTCAAACAGTTGAAAAAAAATAAATTGGAATGAGATCAGAACAGTGCACATTCTGGCCAGTGGCTCTCCTGACCCGAGTGTGACAGCTGCATATATTTCTATGCAGCTGTCTCACTTGACTGACCGGCTGGCCAGGCTGCACACTACATTCTGATTCATACAACAGTCTGTTTGCGTCCTAATGGTAATTAAAAGTAAAAATCACCATACCCTTCCTGCAAACTGGTGTTACTCAAGTCCCATCTATGTCAAACAATGATGATTTTAATTGCAGAGTACTATATCATAAGGTATGAGGCACAGGACACATTATGGGACACACTCCTGTACTGTGTAACGGGGCACAGCACATAACTCGAGCTCTGGCAGATCTGTTATGGGTCAAAATATGGGACACACTACTGTACTATAGGCACAGCACGTCGGGCTCTGACCAGGTGTTGGTGTAGTCCTGGAACAAGACACATTTTGGGGCACAAATGGTACATTATTGGGCACATTATAAAACACAGGGCACATTATGGGGCATAGCACATGTTGGAGCAAAGAACATTATGGGGCACCGCACATGTCAGCACACATTATGGGGCACACATGGTGTCAGGTTCTGACCTGGCATTGGAGCAGTCCTAATACAGGACACATATAGGACACACATGGTACATTATGGGGCACACTCCTGTCCTGTATAATGGGCACAGAACATGTTAGGGCACATTATGGGGCATACATGATGCAGTCCTGGTACAGGACACATTATTGGGGCACATTCCCATCCGGTATAATGAGGAAGAGAACTTGTCGGGGCACACATTGTACATAATGGGGCACATTCCTTTACTGTATAATGGGGCACAGAACATTTCAAGGCATATATCAGGGCACACATAGTGTTGGGCTCTGACCTGGTTTTGGTGCAGTCCTGGTACAGGACACATGGGGCACATATAGGGTATAGATGGTACGTTTCAGGACACATTATTGGGCACAGGCAGCACACAAAGCCTATGTGTGTCCTGATGTGTGCTGCCTGTGCCCCATAATGTGTCCTGAAACGTACCATCTATACCCTATATGTGCCCCATGTGTCCTGTACCAGGAGTGCACAACGCAAGGTCAGAGCCCGACCCCATGTGTGCCCTGAAATGTACCAAGTATACCCTATGTCAAATAGGGTATACTTGGTACATTTCAGGGCACACATGGGGTCGGTCAGGCTCTGACCTGGTTTTGTGCACTCCTGGTACAGGACACATTCTGTGGCACAGCACATAGGGTATACTTGTTGTAACTTGGTACATTATGGGGCACAGCACACAGAGTATACTACATGGTACATTTCAGGGCACATTTCAGGGCACAGCACGTTGGAACACACACAGAGGGCATACTAGTTTTGGGGCACGCAGCACAGGCCCAGGGCATATACACACATACACACACTCATTATATATACACACACACACACTCATACACACACACATACATACATACACATACACTCACATACATATATACACATACACACACTCATTATATATATATATATACACACACACACACACACACTCATAAAAAACACACTCATATACACACACACACACAATGCTGTGCCCTCATGGAGTGGACTACTAACACAATGGCCCATTCTATTTCCTATACACAGCAAAAGTCAGATCATTATCGGTAATCAGCAGCTCAGCTCCTACTCCTGAGCGGAGCGCTGCTCACCATTTTTCCCGCCGGCCTTCGCGTCCCCGCCTCTTCTGCCCCGCTCTGCATTGCCAGCAGCAGCAGTGTGACGAGGTCGCAGCATGATGACCTCATCACTCTGCTGCACGCTAGGCCGCGGCGTGATGCTCTGCCGGATTATGAAAGTAACGGATCGCGGCTCTGAATCTCCCCGGTTCTGGGAACCAGCAGCTTTTTTAACAAGCTGTTCCATCGAACCGGGGAGAACCGGCTGAATTCCACCCCTGGTGTTGGTGAAATGTGCTATCACCCATGGTGACATTCTTTTTGTGTACTCACCTTATACCCATCATTATTTGTCCATTATCTATTTTTAAACAATCAGAAAATAAAGTTAATATTTTAATAATATCATGAGTGTTATTCTAGTGTTACTCCTTTCTGGGGCTCATTGCTCCAATTCTTTGTAGTCTCTATTTATCTAGGGAGTTGACCTCTTCCCATCAGGATTACTAACTAGTACTAACTAATAGTAACATTACTGTGTATTTTCACAGCCCATCCATCCAAACGCATGGATCACAGAGCACGTGAGAAAACGTGGCTCACAAAATTAGATGAGTTTTTGGTGAGGACCAAAGTGTGAGACTGAGGACTCAGTCATCATACTAAAGCATAGTCATAAGAAAACTCGTTTGTGGTGGAACAAGGCCTTCATAGAATAGAATCATAGAAAGTTAGAGATGGAAGGAACCTTCTAGGTCATCATGTCCAACCCATGGGCAATGCAGGATTCACTAAATCATCTCAGACAAATGTGTGTCCAGCCTCTGTTGGAAGACTTCCATTGAAGGAAAATATCGGAAATTTGGTGAAAATTTTGAAATGTTCAAACTTTTAATTTTTATGCCCTTAAATAGAGTTTTGTCACACAAAATAGTTAATATATAAAATTTCTCACATGTCTACTTTAAATCAGCACAATTTTTGAAACAATTTTTTTGTTAGGACAGTATAAGGGTTAAAAGTTAACTAGCGATTTTTCATTTTTCCAACACAATATACAAAACCATTTTTTTAAGGACCACATCACATTTAAAGTGACTTTGGTGTCTACATTACAGAAAATACTCAAAAGTGACATCATTCTAAAAATTGCACTCCTAGAGATGCTCAAAACCACATTCAATAAGTTTATTAGCCTTTCAGATGCTTCATAGGAACTCAAGCAATATGGAAAAAAAAATAAGATTTAACTTTTTTCCCCAAAATTTTATTTTAGACCAATTTTTTTTCACAAGGGTAACAGGAAAAAATGGACACAAAAATTGTTGTGCAATTTCTCCTGGGAACGCCGATACTCTATATGTAGGGAAAAACCACTGTTTGGGCGCATGGCAGAGCTCAGAAGGAAAGGAGCGCCATTTGACTTTTTGAACTCAAAATTGGCTGGAATCGAGAGCGGTTGCCATATCGGTTAGGAGAGCTCCTGATGTGCCTAAACAGTAGAACCCCCCCACAAATGACCCCATCTTACAAATTAAACCCCTCAAGGAACTTATTAAGCTGTATGGTGAGCACCTTGGACCCCCAGGAAATTTACAATGTTGAGCTGTGAAAATAAAAAAAAAAAAACAACACATTTTTTCTATAAAAATATTTTTTAAGCCCCACTTTGTTAATTTCACAAGGGTAGCAGGAGAAAATGGACTCAGAAATTGGTGTGCAATTTCCCCTGAGTACGCCGATACCCCACAGGTGGAGGAAAACCACTGTTTGGGTGCATTTATAAAGTTGAGCCGTGAAAATTAAAAAAAATCTATTTTTTTCCACAAAAATGTTCTTTTAGCCCCATTTTTTCACAAGGGTAACATGAAAAAAAAGACTCCAAAATTTGTTGTACAATTTCCTTTAAATACGCCGATACACCACATGTAAAGAAATGCAAGAGCGCAATAGGGTCTTATCCAGGTTAAAAGTTTGATGAATAAAGGTTGTCAGGTTGTGTGAGACACAAATCAGGACCCGATGAAGCAGCTTCCATAGAGTATCATCCCGTAGAATGTAAGTCCGCAAGGACAGTGTCCTCTCCCCTCTGTACCAGTCTGTCATTGTAAATTTGTTTACTGTAAACGATGTCTATAACTTTGTATGTAACGCCTTCTAATGTACAGCACCATGGAATTAATGGCGCTATATAAATAAATAAAAAATAATAATAATATCAATAAAGGTAACTGGATTGGAAGTGTTTCTGCGCTCCCTGGAGTTATGACACAAGTTATAGTAGCTGAAATTGCAGAGTTATCGTTGACGTGTTTTAGAGTCCATCGACTTCTTCCTCAGAACAACCATACAAAAATAGCTAGGTGGTACAAACATACCTGCTATATGTGAAAAAATTGAAAACAAGGGCCCCAGGTGCATAGAGAGGAGTGTATACAATGACAAGTGAAAACACCACTAATGAAGTTATGTCCAGATAAAAATATCCATAAAAATATATATATATATATTTACAACGACATAAAAAGTATAGCAGCACACAGGTTATTATTTAATTTGTTAATTAATTGAAAATATCTATAACTTCTATATATACAATAGATTTCTTTTCTATTTAGTAATTATATACGATTTTCAGTCTCACTGGGTATATGCTCAATAGGAGTGACATTTAAAATTCTGTGTCGGGGTAGACCGTGCAGCAAAAATACTTTTTTAATATTGGACCGAAGATTATTTAGTCCTTGTGCAAAGGTTGAACTGGCCTCCTTTTATATTGTTGTTTTTACACAGATATTGTATTAAATAAATGACAAAGCTAGATTGGCATGTCATCAGACTCTTCATCGGGAAAACATTCATTTGTACTTGTGGACATAAAGGAAGTGGCTTTATGAGTGATGGATTTACAGCATAGGCATCTAGCTGAAATTAATTAATTTAATTTTTAACTTAATAAAATGCACCGGCTGAGGAACAATGATGGGGACAGAACAATCCCTAATAGATCACAAATAGATCCCCATACAGTATCATATTATCAGCAGCATATCTGCAGTTTTCACCAGGCGATATGCTGCTGAGAGCAATGATTTTTGTTCCGGCATAAACAATCCAATCACTCAATGAATATGCAGCATTTTGCTTGTTTAGTATAATACACCCCATAGTCCTCCATATATTATAATGTGCACCACAGTCCTCCATATTGTAAAATGCACACCCCATAGTCCTCCATATAATATAATATAATATGCCCCATAGTCCTCCTTATTGTAAAATGCACACCCAAAGTCCTCCATATAGTGTAATACACTCCCTATAGTCCTCCATATAGTATAATACACTCCCTATAGTCCTCCATATATTAAAATACACTCCTCAGTCCTCCATATAGTATTATATACTTCCCATAGTCCTCCATATATTAAAATACACTCCTCAGTTCTCCATATGGTATAATATACTCCTCATAGTCCTCAAATAGTATAATCCACTCCTCATAGCCCTCCATATATTAAAATACACTCAGTCCTCCATATAGTATAATACACTCCCCATAGTCCTCCATATATTAAAATACACTCCTCAGTCCTCCATATAGTATTGTACACTTCCCATAGTCCTCCATATAGTATAATACACTTCTCATAGTCCTCCATATATTAAAATACACTCCTCAGTCCTTCATATAGCATAATATACTCCTCATAGTCCTCAAAAAGTTAAATATACTCTTCATAGCCCTCCATATATTAAAATACACTCAGTCCTCCATATAGTATAATACACTACTCAGTCCTCCATATAGTATAACACACTCCCTATAGGACTCCATAAAGTATAATACACTCCCTATAGGACTCCATATATTAAAATACACTCCTCAGTCCTCCATATAGTACTGTATATATATATATGTATTCTGTGTGTATCTATCTAGTCAGCAATTCTTCAGCTCCTGATTTGCTCCACGTAGCGCTCAGAGGCTGAAGGATTATTATGGGATTTCTGATTTCCGATTTCCGATGTGAAAAAAATATCGGAATTGGAAATCGGAATTCCGATATAGCAAATATCGGGCCGATTTCCGATATTGCAATATCGGAAAGCTCATCTCTAGTTATTTGGCTAAAGTTGTGGGGGGGGGGGCAGGGCTGGCTCCAGGTTTTCGTGGGCCCCGGGCAAAAGAGTCTCAGTGGGCCCCTTTAACACATACCACAATTCATGATGCTCCGATACGGCAGAGAAATATAGGTATAGTACAATGCCAAATACTTCACTTCTTACATTACATGAGTGATATCTATTGTAAATTCTACAATAGCTCAAAAAACAGACAGTATAGTCCTCCATACAGTATTATGGGCACCAACAGAGTGCGCCATACAGAATAATGAGCCCCATATATTGCTCCATACAGAATAATTAGCCCCATATATTGCTCTATACAGAATGGGCTCCATATAATGCTCCATACAGAATAGGCCCCATATCTGCTCCATATGATGCTCCATATATAAAGGGCCCTATATGATGCCCCATAAATAATGAACCCCATATGATGCTCTAGTATATGATGGGTCCCATATATGATGCTCCAGTGTATGATGAGCCCCATATAATGCTCCATATATAATGGCCCCCATATATATTGCTCTATATTTAATGGTCTCCATGTGATGCTCCAGTGTATAATGGGCCCATATATGATGCTCCAGTGTATGATGGGCCCCATTTATAATGCTCCAGTGTATGATGGGCCCCATATATAATTTTCCAGTGTATAATGCTCTCCATATATTGCTCCAAACATTAAAAAAAACTGAAATACTTCTCCTCGCTGGGCACTGCTCTACTCTGGACTCCTCAGCGTTGCCATCTTCCAGCTCTCTGCACTGTGACTGTTCAGGCAGAGGGTGCACAGACGTGACGTCATCGCGCTCTCTGACCTGAATGTCACTGTCAGGAAACGCGGAAGACGTCACAGCAGTGGAGCAGGGAGAGGTAAGTATTGCAAGAGCTGGGGCCCTGAGCAAGCAGGGGGGGGCACACTTGTGGGCGCAAGCACTGGCACAGGGCCCCTCAAAGTACGCCGGTGTCTCTGACGGCAAGTGGGCCCCCCACCTGCTCAGGGCCCTGGCACTTGCCCGGGTGCGCCAGGTGCTGACGCCAGCCCTGGGGGGGTACAGCCCAGTTAGGGAGGTGGAAAAACTGGCATATGGTGAGGTCTAGGCTGGACGTTCAGCAGCTGCAAATGGAGGAATTGGAGAAGTCGGAGGAACTGGAGAAGTCAGAGGAAGAGGAGGACAAAGCCAGCCATTTTGCTGGCAACCTATGTGTCATCAGGGAAAGGTGGTACAAAATCATTTTAAACCCAGGCATGGTTCATTTTAATGAAGGTGAGATCACCTAAATTTTTGGGTTGACAGCCGGGTCCTTCTTTCTGTCAGGACTGATCCAGCAGCACTGAAGACTCTTTCTGATAGCACACTACCAGCAAGGCAAGTGAGCTCCTGTAAGGCATATTGTGCCAATTCTGGCCAGGTGTCCAGTTTACAGGCCCAGTAGTCAAAGGGGAATGAACTGTGAGGGAGAACATCGATAGGGGAGGAGAGGTAATTTAGAACCATAGTTGACAACTGCTGTCTCCTGTCTGTTGCAATCGATTCAGTATTAACAGTTTTGTAAGCGGTACTCGAGAAATCAGTCCACAACATGGTAATGAAACCCGTTTCCAACGCCACTTTGGCTGTGTGCCCCATGAACACCTCTTCCATGTTGCCCAGTACGGCTCATGGTAGAACCTGCACCGCTGCTGTGTGCTGGGAATGCCTCTAACAAACGGTTTACCAGAGTTGCTTGTTTGTTCGCCAATATTAGCTCTAGGTTCTCCTGTGGCATGATGTTCTGTAATTTGCCATTATAGCGTGGCTCGAGGATGCTGGCCAACCAGTAGTCGTCATCCTTCATCATTTTGGCAATTCGGGGGTCCCTTTTTAGGATCCGCAAGACATAATCACACATGTGGGTCAAATCCACATCACTCCAGTCACGCACAAGCCCTGTACCTGACCTTGGCAAGCCAACATTTTCTCTTGCCCCCTGAGAAGCATCCTCCTCCCCAAAATAATCATCCCCCTCATCCTCCCCCTCTTCCTCTTCTTCCTCCACCTCATCCAGGACAGTTCCCTGAGCAGACAATGCATGACTGTCATCAAGGCTTCCCTCCTCCTCCTCCTCCTACGCTGCAGACGCCTGATCCTTAATGTGCATCAAAGTTTTCATGAGCAGACGCATAAGTGGGATGCTCATGCTTATGGTGGCGTCGTCTGCGATTACCAGCCGTGTGCATTCCTCAAAACACTGAAGGATTTTACAGAGGTCTTTCAGCTTTGACCACTGCACACCCGACAACTCCATGTCTGCCCTCAAACTGCCTGCCCATGCATCTTCCCACAAATGCATTACAGCCTGCCTCTGTTCGCACAGCCTCTCAACCATGTGCATGGTGGAGTTCCACCTTGTTGCAACATCTATGATTAGGCGGTGCTTGGGGAGGTGGAGCGATCGCTGCAGCCTCTGCATACGACTGGAGTCTACGGGCGAGCGACGGATGTGTGAGCACAGTCTTCGCACCTTATGGAGCAGGGCTGTTAACTCCGGATAATTATTTATGAAGCACTGCACCACCAGGTTCAAGGTGTGAGCCAGGAAAGGAATGTGTCTGAGTTTTGCCAGGGCTATGGCCGCCACAAAATTACGTCCGTTATCACGGACTACTTGCCTGGCTCAAGATGTAGACTGCCCAGCCATGACTCAGTTTCTCGAGCAAGTAGTCGGCCAGTACCTCTGCGGTGTGTCTGTTGTCACCCAAAGACATCATCTTTAAAACAGCCTGTTGACGCATACCACTAGCTGTTCGATAGTGGGACACCTTGTGTGCAACACTGGCAGCTACGGATGGAGTGCTCGTGCGACTGCGCTCTGTCGACTAGCTTTCGCTTCTGGAGGAGGAGAGTCGAACGCCTACAGCCAACTGTTGCCTATACCGTGAGCTAGGCAGCACTGTCCCACCACCACTGTCCCCCGTGGACCCTGCATCCACCACATTCACCCAGTGCGCAGTGATGGACACGTAACGGCCCAGGCCATGCAAACTGGCCCATGCATCTGTTGTGAGGTCACCTTTCCACTCACTGATTGTTTGAGTGCATGGACAATGTGGTCTTTCACATGCAGGTGGAGGGCAGTGATGGCTTTTCAAGCAAAGAAGTGCTGACTGGGTAGGTCATAGCGTGGGACAGCGCAGGCCATGAGCTCTCGGAACGCTGCGCTTTCAACCAAACGGAAGGGCATCATGTCTAATGAGATCAGTTTGGCAATGTAGGCATTCAAAGCCACTGAGGTTTAGTAGTCCATCCACGCTTGCAAGTGCATGGTGTTTACATGTCTACGCATGCAACTGGTATTCAAATGTCAGAGTTTTTTTCCCTCGCTAAAGGTCCTTCCGCACTTCTTGCAGATAACCTTTGCCTCATCACTAGGATTTTGGGAAAAAAAGTGCCACACTGCACTCTTCCTACTATGGGAAAACTTTTCAGGGCTTGCATGCTGTGCTAATTTGACCATCTGGCCAAGCTGTCCTGCAACTATTTTTGTTTCTTTAACACGTTTTTGGACTGCTACGGGCCTGCCAGATAACCGCTGCTGCGATGTCGATGCCTGCTGCAGGTCCTCCTCCTCTTCTGAGCTATTGCCAGCAGCACCCTCTTCCCCCAATGGATGCCAATCTGGGTCAACAACTGGGTCATCCATCACCTCCTCTTCAATTTCATCTGTCCCTTCCTCTGTGTCACCGTGTAAGGTGGTATAGTATGCGGGAAGGGGCATCAGGTTTTCATCAGGGTCAGAATCTGGCTCAGTAGACTGTGAGCGCAATGCAGTGCTCTGGGTGAATGTACCAGCAGAATCATATAGCAGTGGCTGTGCATCAGTGCACTTAATTTCATATTCATCTTGGACTGGGGAATTCAGGATTTCACTTGATAACCCAGGCATGGTATGTGAAAAGAGCTCCAGGGAGTAATCTGAAGTGTGGCCTGCGGCATCCTTCACTTTTGGTGTGGGTGAAGGACACAAGGAAAGGTGTTGTTCCTGACCAGGAGCCTGCACTAACGACTCAGTGCTTGCATTATTTGAAACTTCAGAAGAGGAGGCGATAGAGCTGGAGGCTGTTTCGGCAATGTAATCCAAAACCTGTTCCTGATGCTCCGGCGTTAAAAGCGCTTTACCTACTCCCAGAAAAGGGAGCCTTCCAGGCCTTCTGGAGCCAGACGATGACGCTGGCTCAACACCTCCTGCCTTAGGTGCTATTGTGCTTTTGGCACTACCAGCAGATGCCCCACCACCACCATCAGTACCAGCTGGCCCCTCCTGCACACGTCCGCAGCCTCTTCCACCATACTTCCTCATGTTTGGGAAAATGTACCAAAAATAACAGCAGATATATGGTACTGTATGAGGAGCGTACAGCTGTATATGGTGTAGGGGAAAATTTAAATCTCCGTATATATATTTCCAAAGTCACACACAGACGCTCACTCAGTATGGATTTGACCGTAATACAAAGAGCAGATATATGGTACTGTATCAGAAGCGTACAGCCGGTACACGGTAGTGTGTGAGGAGCGTACAGCTCTATACGGTGTGGGAAAAAATGAACGCTCGGTAACTGTGCAGAAAAAAAGAATAAAAGTATTAGTGCTGTGTAAAAAGCAGTCTGCACAGCAGTGTACACACAGCAATACAACTATCAGGCAGCCTAAGAACCAGCGCTGCTGCACACAAGAAAATCCTCCCGTCACTGCACACTAACTGTACAGCACAATTGCTATCAGCACAAGCACATAAGAACTTCTCTTTCCAGCCCTAACTCTCTCCCTACTGATAAACAGCGTCAGCAACCTCTCCCTACTCTTAAGATCGGCAGAAGTAAAATGGCAGTCAGCGGTCAGGGCTTTTATAGACACTATGACGCCCCCCAAAGCAAGCCAATCACTGCAATGCCCTTCTCTAAGATGGTGGTGGACGCTGCACATGTCATCTCATTGCTCACAGTGTACGCCCTTGCTCATTGGCTGAAAAAAGGCGCCTGAAAGCATTCTGGGAAATACGACTTTGGCGCTCGTTTCGACGACCGCATGGCCGACCTCACGCTATGGTCGTGTTTCGGATGACGAAACTCGACTTTGGCTAAAGTCTTCGACTTTTGAATCTGACCGACCTGTTTCGCTCAACTCTACTAAGGACTGTTTTTAAAAATGCCACCCAAAAACGACCATCTATTGGGCAAGTTCATCCAAAAGCTAAGAAAGCAAAATTGTGTCAAAGAGCTGAAATAAGTGAACAATGTGACTCACGGCTTGAAAAGAATCTGATAAGACAGGCTAAATGTAAGGCAGCTGAGACATCAGAGCAACGAGAATGTCGTCTTCACAAGGATCGGATAAGGCAGGCTGAAGCAAGGAATATGGAAACATCTGAACAAAAGGTTGAACGTTGTGAAAATGACTGCATACGACATATGTAACGTGTGCAAAGATGTAGGCAAGCTGATTTGAGTTTGGAAGCATTTCACTACAACCCAATTCAAGACTATAGGTCACATCAGAAAGTCATAATTGGCAAAATGGACATAATATGCAAACATTGTCAAGCAAAGAAGTTTAACTTGGAATCGCCTGCACTACAATAGAAAGTTATTTAACTGTAAACCAATTTTACTTTTTAGTCCGGGAACTACTTATAGATTATACTGGAGGGAGGGGGGAAGGGTTGCACTATGTTGTTAATTGGGTGTAAATGTTTTATATTATGTGTAAGGTGCATAAATTTTCATCTTTGATAAAAAATAGTTCAAAAAATAGTTGTAATAGTTTATACGACATAATATGTATTGAATATGTAAAATCAATAAAAATGTTGAAATAAAAAAAATGTTGTTGTTCACATCAATGTTACAAAAAATTAGTAAAATGCAAAAATAATAAAAATTTAAAGTAGAAAAAAAATTACTGTAGCACTCTGAAAATGTCAATTTCAGGGTGACACTGAAAATTGTACTTTAGCTACCATAAATGTCCTGGACCGCCTGACGAGCAATCATCAGAAGCCTGAGTGGTCCAAGCAGTGGCAGACGGGTGACTCTTATGACCCTGGTCTGCGGCTCCCACACTGTCCAGGAGCAGAGAGGAATGACCGCAGTTCAGCAGTGCTGGAGGAACAGCATGACGAGAAGAGAGACCGCTGACAGGACCTGTGGACCTGTGGCACGTGACCGCAGGTCAGAGGCGAAGGAGGCGGGATCTAGCTCAGCACTGCTGGAGAAGATAGCGTGACGCGACAGAGACCCCCGGGCAGAGGAGGGGAAGGGGTACCATGAGACACCAGGGAATAATAGAGCACGAGAGAAGAGAAGTCCAAAGGTAAACTGAGATCAGTAATACCGAGTCAGGCAAAGGCAGTACAATGGGAGCAGACTAACAGAGATAACCAAAGACAAAGCAGAAGTCAAAAACCGGGCAAGCAGACAAACAGTACCAAGTCAGAAGGCAAAATCACAATGGGAGACAAACCGGGTCAGAAGCATACAAACAAACCAGAACACAGGTACAAGGCACAGGCACACCGGGGTCGACACACTCAGCTGAGGGCGAAAGTATAACCGACAAAGCATGGACCCACAAAGAGGCTATAAAATTCCTCATAGAAGCCAAAATGAGGCTACCCGGATTAACCCCAGACACTCCAAACAGAACATAGCCAACAAACCATGACAGTACCCCCCTCTTAAAGGGGGACCACAGGACCCCAGGCTTCTCAGGATGCCTGGCATGGAAAGCCCGAACCAAACGGTCAGCATGCACCATTCGGGCAGGCACCCAAGACAGATCCTCAGGCCCATATCTCCTCCAAAGGACAAGGTACTACAATGACCTGCGGACCAGACGGGAATCCACAATGTGTCCCACCTCAAACTCCATGTGTCCATCCACCAACACTGGGGAAGGAACCGAACCAGGATCCTCTACTACCGATCCCAGGGGTTTTAACAGAGACCTATGGAACACATCATGAAGTTTCAATGAGGGTGGGAGTCATAACCGATAAACCACTGGATTAATTATGTCAATAACCTCATAAGGACCAATAAACTTAGGGGCCAGCTTGGTCGACGGTACCCTAAGACTGATGTTCTGAGTGGAAAGCCATACCTTATCCCCAAGCTGTAACACTTGGTCCAAGTTTCTTTTCCTATCGGCAAAAAATGTATACTTCCGCTGAGCTTTGGAGATATTTCGCCGGACCTCTGACCATAGATTACTGAGCCGTTTGACGTACCCCTCAGCCCCAGGACAACCAGAATCCAACTGAGAGAATTCCCTGAAGTGTGGGTTAAACCCGTAATTGATTAAAAATGGAGACCTACCAGTGGATTGATTCACCCGATTGTTGAAAGCGAATTCTGCTAAGGGCGGGGCATCACACCAGTCATCCTGCAAAACAGAGGTCAAACACCGAAGGATCTATTCGAGGGATTGATTGGTGTGCACGGTTTGGCCGTTACTTTCAGGATGATATGCCAAAGAGAAAGACAAGGCGATCCCCAACTTTTTACAAAAAGCCAGTCAAAACTTAGCCACGAACTGTACCCCCCTATCAGACACCACATTCAACGGCACACAATGCAAACGTACCACATGTAGAAGAAAATATCTGGACAAAGTTTCTGCTTAAGGCAAGGCTGCCATAGGTATAAAATGGGCCTGTTTGGAAAACCTGTCCACAACGACCCACACAACAGTATTACCCCGGGAAGGAGGGAGATTAGTAATGAAATCCATGGACAGATGAGTCCATTGCCTCTCTGGGACTGGCAAAGGCACCAGTCCCCAGGCCGGCCGTCAATGAGAGCTCTTTGAGCGGGCACAGACCCCACACGCAGAAACATGTTTTTTAATATCAGAACCCATAAAAGGCCACCAAAAAACCCTTGCCACTGCTTCACGCGTGGCTGAAATACCCGGATGAGTACTTAGCATAGACTCGTGAAATTCCCGCAGGAGCTTAGATCGCAACTGCTCCAGAACAAATAGTTAACCTTCAGGTTTGGACACCGGAGCCAAAGACTGGGCCTCCACAATCTCCCGCTCCAGCTCAGACGAAACACCTGCCACCACCACTCCAGGTTGAAGAAATGGAGAACGGCAGCTCGGGGGCGGACACTGGCTCGAAACTATGTGACAAGGCATCCACTTTAACATTTTTATACCCAGGACGAAAAGTGATAGAAAATTGAAATCACGAAAAAAAAGCGACTAACGAGCTTGCCTTGGAGTTAAACTTTTAGAGGACTCGATATATGCCAAATTCTTATGGTCCGTGATCACAGTGATGGGATGGACACCTACCTCCAAAAAATGCCTCTATTCTTCGAATGGCAACTTAACAGCAAGAATTTCCCTATTGCCCACATCAGTTTCTCTCGGCCGAAGAGAACTTCCTGGAAAAGAAGGCACATGGCTTAAGATTAGTTAAAGTAGTGAGTCCCTGGGACAACACTGCGCCCACCCCCACCTCGGAAGCATCCACTTCAACAACAAATGGCTTGGATGGGTCTGGTTGTACCAAAATTGTGGCAGACATGAAACAATTCTTCAAAGTTAAAAAGGACTTCTTAGCTAATGGGGACCAATTCTTAACCTCAGCCCCCTTACGTGTGAGATCTGTGAGAGGTTTAACCATCTGTGAAAACCCTTTGATAAATTTAAGGTAATAATTAGCGAATCCCAAGAAGCGCTGGAGCCCCCTAAGGTCCCGGGGTTGAACTCATTCAACTATAGCTAGCACCTTCTTGGGATCCATACAAAACCCCTCACATGACATAATAAGCCCAAGAAAAAATAATTCTTGTACAAAGAATGAACCTTTTTGCAAGTTTGACAAACAATTGGTTCTCTCTGACTCTCTGGAGAAATGTTTATAAATTATGCAAATGAGCGTGACTGTCAGCAATGTCATCCAAATAAATTAGCACAAAACAGCATATGAGGTCCGCAAAATCACATTAATAAAATTTTGGAAAACAGCTGGGGCATTAGTGAGACCAAAGGAGGAGGGGAAGGGGTACCATGAGACACCAGGGAATAACGGAGCACTAGAGAAGAGAAGTCCAAAGGTAAGCCGAGTAATACCGAGTCAGGCAAAGGAAGTACAATGGGAGCAGACTAACAGAGATAACCAAAGACAATGCAGAAGTCAAAAACCGGGCTAGCAGGCAAACAGTACCAAGTCAGAAGGCAAAATCACAACGGGGGACAAACAGGGTCAGAACCATACAAACAAACCAGAACATAGGTACAAGGCACAGGCACACCGGGGTCGACACACTCAGCCGAGGGCGAAAGTATAACCGACAAAGCATGGACCCACAAAGAGGCTGTAAAAAGCCTCATAGAAGCCAAAAGGAGGCTACCCGGATTAACCCCAGACACTCCAAACAGAACATAGCCAACAAACCATGACAATAACCAACAATTTAACATATTTTCCACAAACGAAGCCGCGGGTATTCTACTAGTTTTAAATATTGCGCATTTAAAAAAAAAATTGTTTCAACAAAATGGCAGCGGCGCATGCATAGTAGTATCTATCGGCAAGGGATACTCACAATCTGCGCATGCGCCGCCCACTGTTTTCCAAGGACCAGTGTGGGAGTGTGCACAAGAAGAGTACATCATTGCCACTGAAAATAGCAATGCTCCTACATTGGTCCCCAGAACACAGTAGACATTGCATGTGCAGATTGAGAGCATAGCTTGCCGATAGTTGCTACTGTGCATGTGCCGTGGGATGCTGGTGTAACAGTTATCCATGTAGAGGTGATAACTCTTATCCAGCAGTGGGTTCAGCAATTCCCATACAATTCTCCTACTCACCCCCAGGACAGAGGGGCATTCAGGGGGGTCAAGTTGGGTGTACTTCCCTTCGTAGACCCTAAATCTGTGGGTTTAATTCCATACCTGGCCCTTACTGGTCAATTGTTGTCGGACTTTTAGCCTCCTTTTGAAATGAACCAGAGATTCATCTATACAGATATCCCTCTGGGGTGTGTACGCCTCAGCAAATTTTCTGCTGAAGTGTTCAACTACATGCCAAATTTTATATAGCCGATCGAAGTTAGGATCGTCTCAGGAAGGACACTGTGCTTTATCACAAAAAATGTTGGATTGCTTCAAATCATGTCCTTGTCATGGCCATACGGAATACTGGTGTGCTGTAAACTATATCAGTACTCCAGTATTGCCGAAGCTCTGGTTTTCTGACTATACCCATATGCACTACAAAGCCTCAAAATGTCATCATCTCTGCTGCATTTACAGGGGTCAATCTGGCTATGAGGACGTGGGAATTTGGGTGAAAAATTGATGGGCACACAAATTTGTCTGGTCTACCATCATGGGCGTACCCAGGATCAAAACTGGGGGGGCAAGCCAAGGTCACATCTTATACAGGTCACATTGTATACACTGTACATTATCCTGCATATTAGGTATGGAGCATTAGAACTGTTGTACATTGTATAATACAGCAGTGTATGCGACACTACGCTGTATATACCATATATTATACATGGCACACTAGCCTCTATACAAAGAATTATAACCTGTATATGAAAAGTATAATACAGCAGTGTATATACACTCTATATACCGCACACAATGTGTATGACCCTGTATACACCATATACTACACTCTATATACCGCACACGATTTATATGGCCTATATACCGCACACGATGTGAAAATAGTCATTTTTCATTAAGCTGGGGCTATACGTCAACTTTGGCCATGAAACAGCTGCTTGTATAATAACGCAGGTAAATGGGGTCGCATTGTGACCCGGCTAGGTACCGCGACAAAGAATCAGAACCAGTTGGATTTTTTTTGCAACTTGATTGTCGGAGTTGCAATACCTTGTGGGTCATAATGCAACCCCATCGATGGAGCAGCAGCAGCCTAGAGCAATTTTTGGCCGTTTGTGTCACAGCCAATGTCGCCTTCTTTGATGTAATGGACGAGAAATGTATATAAATACTATTCAAAACAATGTACATATTTTATGACATGAGAGAGAGACCTGTGCACTTCACTGTGCACTATAGAGCCATATCATGAGAGACCTGTGCTCTTCACTGTGCACTATAGAGCCGTACATGTGAGAGAGACCTGTGCACTTCACTGTGCACTATAGAGCCATATCATGAGAGGCTTGTGCATTTCACTGTGCACTATAGAGCCGTATCATGAGAGACCTGTGCACTTCACTGTACACTATAGAGCCGTATCATGAGAGACCTGTGCTCTTCACTGTGCACTATAGAGCCGTACATGAGAGAGACCTGTGCATTTCACTGTGCACTATAGAGCCGTATCATGAGATCTGTGCACTATAGAGCCGTATCATGAGACCTGTGCACTATAGAGCCATATCATGAGACCTGTGCACTATAGAGCCGTATCATGAGAGACCTGTGCACTATAGAGCCATATCATGAGACCTGTGCACTATAGAGCCGTATCATGAGACCTATGCACTATAGAGCCATATCATGAGAGACCTGTGCACTATAGAGCCATATCATGAGAGACCTGTGCATTTCACTGTGCACTATAGAGCCATATCATGAGACCTGTGCACTATAGAACCATATCATGAGACCTGTGCACTATAGAGCCATATCATGAGAGACCTGTGCATTTCACTGTGCACTATAAAGCCATATAGAGAGCGAGAGACCTGTGCACTATAGAGCCATATCATGAGAGACCTGTGCACTATAGAGCCATATCATAAGAGACCTGTGCATTTCACTGTGCACTATAGAGCCATATCATGAGAGACCTGTGCACTATATAGCCATATCATGAGAGACCTGTGCACTATAGAGCCATATCATGAGAGACCTGTGCACTATAGAGCCATATCATGAGAGACATGTGCACTATAGAGCCATATCATGAGAGACCTGTGCACTATAGAGCCATATCATGAGAGACATGTGCATTTCACTGTGCACTATAGAGCCATACAGAGAGAGAACCTCCGACGCAGAAGCTTCCGCCACTACTCACCCCGGCACAGAGTGGCTCCTAATAACAGGTCTCACAGGACAGGTGCAGATCTGTGGGACCCTTGGCCAGCAACAGGAGGAAGCAGCCATAGCTAGCAGCTGCACTCACACACTCAAGCAGCTGGGCGGCTGAAGGACCTGTGGACACGCCTCTCTCTGGATCATGTGACCCTGTGACTGCATTCAATCCATCCTGATTCTTCACATATGTAACTAGAGGACCTGCGGTGACACCTCCCTGCTGCGGGTCACATGGTTGGGTGACGTCCTCCTCTCTTTCACTATGGGTGGACTGATTGGCGGCAGAGTCTCAGCCTGTGCTGCAGTGAGTCCCGCCCCCTGTCAGCTTTGTGTGTCTGCCTGCTCTCCCTGTTCTTTGTGTGCCCCTGCTTCTGCCCCCCCCTGCCCCACGGTGGGTACGCCCATGTCTACCATAATATTTATTATTTCCTTGCTAAAAATTTTTTTGAAAAAGTCAATTTCAATGAGGCCAGTGGTGTCAAATTGGATTCCTGAGCTGCCAATGAAATCCAGAATAACAGACTGATAATTTTCGGGGGGTGAAGTCCATATGGGATCTTTCTCACTGTCTGAATCCGTGTTGAAGGCAAGGAAAGCGTATGCCCCCTCTGCTGAATAGCGTCTTCTTGATGAATGGGACATTTTTATTTTGTTCTTAAAAACACTGGGGATGTGTGTTTGTAAGTGGTGCTTTTACACATGTATTGTGTGGGCCTTGTGTAAAGGGTATTTTTTGCTAAAAAAGTAGAGGGAAAAAAAAGTAGAGAAAAAAAGGAAAAAGGGAAAATTTAGGAAAAACAGAAGAAAAAAAAGAAAAGAAAAATGTACTGTGTGGGGGTCTTTTGAGGGCATCATACTGTGTGAGGGGATATTGGGGCATCGTACTGTATTGGTGCATCATAGTGTGTGAAACGCTGTGGAGGGAATCATACTGTAAAGACTGAGGGCTTTATACTGGGTGGAGATATAGCGTTTGTGGAGCTGTAATGAAATCATATTGCGGTGGGGGGACTATAGGGGGAATTGCATTGTATGATGGAGTTGAAGGGGCATCAAACTGGGGGGCTGTGGGGGCATTATAGTGTATAAGTGCATCATACTGTGAGGGAGACTATGGGGGGTTGTGTGTGCGCCATAATATGTGGGGGAATGCTTGGTATCATACCATGGGAGGTTGGGGGGGTCTATAGGTCTCACAAAAATATAAAAGCTCACCACTGATACACCGTCACTAGTGCTGTTGATTGTCATATGTCAGCCGGTCGAGTATAAACCCTGTATCTCTCTCAATTAACTGTTGGATTAGGTTGTCTATAGCTGTATAAGGTCAGGATTAGATGACAATTTTTGGTGGTCAGTGTGCCGACTCATTTTGTACAATGAACACCACCAGTCCAACAAGAGGGACACGCTGACCCAATAATAATCTATGGGCAGTGCACACCAGCAATTTTCCACATGCACTGAAGGTTGACGTGAAAAAGATAGCAGCGTGATTAAGGCTAGACAACAGTAGCCGCTGTTTCAATCTCAGACAATCCTTTTAACATCTAATGTCCCATGTAAGAAACCACCTGTGAGGCTCACCTTGTGAAGTGGACCTTAAGCCCAATTTAGGGGTGATTCCCTGGACCTGGTCATGTGGGGAGTGAAGACATGGCACATTCAGAAATCTTGGGAGCAGCTGGATAGAAGAAGTGGAAGTCAGCAGGGATAGAAGCAGGTTTAGTATGGTGTGCACAGAAGGTGACGTACACCAAACTGGAGTCTTAAATCTCAATCCTAAGGGTGAGTTTCCACGGTCAGGAAACGCTGCGTGTTTGGCGCTGTGCGCTGGCGCAGCGCCAAACACGCAGCGTCCAGATGTTACAGCATAGTGGAGGGGATTTCAAGAAATCCCGTCTCCACTATGCGTAACAATACGCAGGTGGCAAACCTGCGTAAACGGACATGCGGCGCGTCTTTTTAGACCGCAGCATGTCCTCGCGTATTGCGGCGACGGTGCGTCGCCGCAACAGAATATTACACAGGGCTATGTAGCCCTGCGCTCTTTCCGGAGGTGTTCCGGAGGTGTCCTGAACACCTCCGGAAAGATCGCGCGTCAGAAAGGGGGCGGGGCTTAGACGGAGCGGAATTTCCGCTCCGTCAAAAGCGCTATGGTTCCGGACCGTGGAACCATAGCCTTAAACATGTGTTTGTCCTAATGGACCTAGGAAGATTATGTCACTGAAATACGTACGGCAACCTGAAAAACCCAACGTAGAGCACAACAGAGGGCAGCGGACCCAGGTGAGGGGAGCAGAGAACAGAATACCCAGGAAAGTTGTGTCACCACTCATCCTGTCAGGTTTTATATTAGGCCAAACGGTTTATGGGTTTGTGTGAATTGTTCCTGAAATATATTAAAAGCTTTCAGGCCCATTTAGTGGGTACAATGGCAAAAGTTTCCTCTTTTTATGGCATTTAATCTACTGTATATTCCAACAATCCCAAGAACAGGAGATCCCAGTCTATGATTCAGAATGGAAAGTCTGTGCACAGTGGCGTAACTAGAAATGGCGGGGCCCCACAGCAAAATTTTGAACGGGTCCCCTCTCCCAAACGGGCGGCGGGGGGGGGCGGGGTTCTGATAGTGGGCGGAGCCAATAGCAGTGGGCGGAGCAAATCACAGCAATTCTCTAGGCCCAAAAAATACTCTTCAGTCTCATAACGGCCAGCTTTTTGCCCAAATCAGAGCTGTATTTAAAGCAGACATTATGGAAACACAATATAATATAATGGACTGGTAGCAATGCAGCCCCCTTATGCTACCATTACTAGTAACCATGTCCCGCATAACTATTAATGCAGGCACATTATGCCCCAATAACTAGTAATAAGCCCTGTTATTCTCCCATCAGTAGTAATGTGCCCCTCAAGTAGTAATGCAGCCAAGAATGCAGAGTTATCACTCACACAGTATGTGCCCCCGTTAATCTTCGGTGGTATCTTCAGCTCCACAGTGGAGCACACTCACCACCAGTCTTCACCCTTCTGGGCGCCGCCGACGAGTGACGTCAGCAGCGTGATCACATGACATGATCACGCTGCAGACGTCGCTCTGACCCGGCGGTCAGAGCTTCAATTGTACTGGCGTCTGTATAGACACCAGTGCAATTGATCCCTGGGAGACGGCACGCAGCAGCTTCTCTGCGCCGGCTGTCAGCATGACAGCCAGCACAGGGAACCGCCGACTCTCAGGCCATGGGCGGCGGAACACAGCCGCAGGGGAGACAGCTGCAGCAGGGACGGGCCCCCTGCTAGCCCGGGCCCTATGGCAGCTGCTTCCCCTGCTTCCACGATAGTTCCGCCCCTGTCTGTGCATTTGTTAGCATGTTTGAAGAGGATTTTAAGGTTTGTTTGAAGACTGGCAGTGAGATGAGGAGATAAATGATGAAGAAGAATGAAAACCAGAGAGACCCAGTGAGATTACAAAAGAAAGGTCAAGGGCAGAGTGAAGATGTGTATGAGGTCATACCTGCAGACTACAGAGGAAACCACTGGGGACCGGCCTCCTCCTTCACCTGGAGATACATCTTTAATCTCCCTATTCACTTTTCGGCTGTCATATTCCCTGCATTGTACACCTGTCAGCGCTGCAGTCAGTCAGGTGTCTAAGGCCATAAACAAGCGCACAAATCCGCATACAATGGAATGATTTTAGTGCAATATTCCCGGCTCTCTTGTCACATTGTGTATCTTAATTCAATTACATGCACAGCCTGCACAGATTTCGGCATTGTTCCCTGAGATTGCCTAAAGCCGCGATGTGCAGACCATGGAGCACTGATTAATAGACTGTGTCATTCTGTTAACAGTTGCCTCATGCACGATTCTCTCATGCAATAATCACATAGCTGAGCGCTTTGGTTATCTGAGAGGAACAAGAACGACATACACTGAGGCCTCATGCTGCCAACTTAATAAATTATTGATGACCCCGGTGACAA
The DNA here is from genome assembly GCA_033576555.1 of Oophaga sylvatica. Lineage (NCBI taxonomy): Eukaryota > Metazoa > Chordata > Amphibia > Anura > Dendrobatidae > Oophaga > Oophaga sylvatica. Next base: position 64,996,534 of record JARQOD010000005.1, read on the forward strand.
AGGGCTACGGGAGCCTGACATTTGCCGTTCCTACTGTCACTTCTCTGTGATATCACATAGAATTTTGCAATATATCATGACCTTTTCTTTGACAGCCGGATCCTCACAACAGACCTCTTTGATTTTATTAAAAGAAAACAAGATATACAAAAGGAGAGCGGCGATGAAGTCATCTGTGGTTATTACAAACAGTTTTTCATGGGTCTTCATGTATTTAGGTAGGGATAATATTCACCCTTTTTGGGAAACTCATCATTCATTCAGTAAATTCCAAAAATTCATATTAGATTTACATGATTTGGCTTTTATCCTAAGTCATATTGCAAGGCTTGTTAAAGGGTTGATTGTGACTTGTAGGACTGCTGCTTCCAACAGGTGGTGCTATAGAGTTGAAGTCCTCTTCCTCTCTGAAGAGGCAATTTGCATATGAGATTTATAGTAATAAGGAGCTCATCTTATAGCCTTTGTATACTAGCAGGTATACCTCTAAGAGCAGAGCTGGGCAAAGTGTTGCCCACGGACCGAGACAGCCAAAGGGCTTAAAACAATGGCCCGCGGGCCGCAACATGGCCTCGCCCGACACATGTCCATTGCCACCCACTTCCCAATGTCACTGCTATGCACATCTTCAGGAAGCAGACAGTGGTGAATATATTGGTGGACGATGGAGCCTCTGGCTCCTTCGTCCACCAATAAGCGTGTGAGACAGCAGGCACAATGACATCATCATATTGCATCTGCTGTACAGTGCACCGGAGAGTAAATTAAGGATGGACATTGCAGGTTGATAATTTAGGATTGTTCTTACTATGTCAAATCCTTCAGACTGATCAATTTTAAAGGGAGTCTGACAGAATAAAATGACTGTTCAAACCAAGTACAGGTGCCTGGAGCATGGTTGTTATGGCTGAACAGTTCAGTGCATCTTCCCAGCTACTTGCTTTTCTTCTCTCTCTCTCTTGGTAAACGTTTTCCTTGATTGTCAGAGTCCAGAGATGGGCAGAGATACATGTAAAAGCCCTGTAAGTAATCTGGATAATAAGTAGTATATATTAGGTGACAGCTTTATAGATTGCTTCTGTTTCTATAACAGACTACTATAGCCAGAAGTTGTATTTTTTCTGATCTTTAGGTGACAGCATCCTCAAGTGATCATGACAAACCATGCCTCATACATCTGATAGCCTACACACAGCAATGTCACACATAATATACAGAGTGATGTCACAGAATTGGGGTAATAAACAGTGATGTCACAGTACAGGAATAATAAACACAGTAATGTAAGAGCACAAGGGTAATAAACACAGTGATGTCACACAATAGTGATAATAAACACAGCAATGTCATAGAACAGGAATAATGAACATCATGATATCATAGCACACAAAATACATCACTTTGTAAAATGTGACATCACAGCATCATGGTAAATAAAATATACCATGATGCGGTCACGTGCAGGGACATTAAACACGTGGTGTCATAGTACAGAGGCAATGCAAAGTTAATGCATGACCAAAATTACTACTCAAAGACAAGCCATGAGACCGGGTAGTCAAGAGGTCCGAGGTCAAAAGCCAGGAGGGTAGGTCATAGACCAAGGTGAAACAAAGGCGTAGTCAGGTAACAGTCGGAGGTCACAATTCCAAGAAGGTAACGGATCACGATTAAAGGTGTAGGCAAACAGATGGTTAAGGCAAATGCAAGGTTGAGCAGCAAAGATCAGAATACAAGACTAGGAGCACAGAGCAAACACACACTTCTTCAGCAAAGCTACATTTGGCAGCAATCTAAGGCAGATAGCTGGCTAAATAGACAGGTAATTATAATGAACAGAAAACACCTGGATAAAACCCTGGCACACCCTGATCCTGATTGGACCCCTAAACTGTCACTGAAGACACAGAGTTCAGCACACCCCAGTACCTGATTGGACATCTGAGCAGTCGATCACCATACTATCAGCTAAGCACACCCCTGTGCTAGATTGGACAGCAGAACTGTCATTCACTGCGTCAAGACACACTGATAGGAGGAATCATGACAGTGTCTCCTCTTCTAGGGGAGGCACTGGACCCCGAGATTTCCCAGGAAACCTATGATGAAAGGCCCTGACCAGATGATTAGCCTTCGCAGAACAAACCCGAACCCTGGATTTCTCCTCAGGTCCGTATCTCCTCCAATGAATGAGATATTGTAGAGAATTTCAGACTGTCTAAGCATCCACAATCCTCTGTCCCCATCAGCGTTATCTGCCTTGTCTCCACCTCTTCTGGTCTGTCTCGATGGAGGTTTGTCGTACGAGGTGCAAACTCCTTTATCAGGAATTTGTGGAACACATTTGGGATGCAAATCATCAGAGGAAGCCATAATCTAAAGGTACTGCGACACTAAACAATCCCGCTAGCGATCACGATAACGACGCATACTAATGCGATCGCTAGCGGGATTGTTTCTATATCGCTAAGTGCGGCCACATTTAGCGATATAGTTAACGACGCTATCGCCGTTAGCGATCTTCTTAACGACTTTAGCGGTACAAAAGTACCGCTAAATCGCTAAGAAAAGGTGCCACACTAGCGATATATACTTACCCAGCGGGAGCGCCGACGAGAAAATAGGGTCCGGAACGATTCCAGAGACGAGCGAGATCACAGCAGGAAGCTCGTCGCTGGCAGATGCCGCACTGAACAACATCGCTAACAGGATCTCTAAATAGTGACGTTTTTTAGCGATCCCGTTAGCGATATTGTTCAGTGTGGCATACCCTTAACCCCTTCACCCCCAAGGGTGGTTTGCACGTTAATGACCGGGACAATTTTTACAATTCTGACCACTGTCTCTTTATGAGGTTATAACTCCGGAACGCTTCAACGGATCTTCGCGATTCTGAGATTGTTTTCTCGTGACATATTGTACTTCATGTTAGTGGTAAAATTTCTTCCATATAACTTGCGTTTATTTTTGAAAAATACGCAAATATGGCGAAAATTTTGAAAATTTAGCAATTTTCAAACTTTGAATTTTTATTCCCTTAAAACAGAGAAATATGTAACACAAAATAGTTAAGAAATAACATTTCCCACATGTCTACTTTACATCAGCACAATTTTGGAATCAAAATTTTTTTTTGTTAGGAAGTTATAAGGGTTAAAAGTTGACCAGCGATTTCTCATTTTTACAACAAAATTTACAAAGCCATTTTTTTTAGGGACCACCTCACATTTGAAGTCACTTTGAGGGGTCTACATGACAGAAAATACCCAAAAGTGACACCATTCTAAAAACTGCACCCCTCAAGGTACTCAAAACCACATTCAAGAAGTTTATTAACCCTTCAGGTGCTTCACAGGAACTAAAGCAACATGGAAGGAAAAAATGAATATTTAACTTTTTAGCCACAAAAATGATCTTTTACAAACTTTTTTTTTATTTTCACAAGGGTAAAAGGAGAAAATGGACAGATAAGGTTGTTATGCAATTTCTCCTGAGTACGCCAATACCCCATATGTGGGGGAAAACCACTGTTTGGGCACACGGCAGAGCTCGTAAGGGAAGGAGCGCCGTTTGACTTTTTCAAACTAAAATTGGCTGGAGTTGAGATTGGACGCCATGTCGCGCTTGGAGAACCTCTGATGCGCCTAAACAGTGGAAACCCCCACAAGTGACACCATTTTGGAAACTAGACCCCCTAAGGTACTTATCTAGATCTGTTGTGAGCACTTTGAACCCCCAAGTGTTTCACAAAAGTTTATAATGCCTGGGTGTGAAAAAAAAAAAAAAAAAATTCCACAAAAATGATTTTTTAGTCCTAAATTTTTGAATTTTCCCAAGGAAATTGGACCCCAAAAGTTGTTGTCCAATTTGTCCTGAGTACGCTGATACCCCATATGTGGGGGTGGAAAACTGTTTGGGCGCACGGCAGGGCTTGGAAAGGAAGTAGTAACGTTTTGGAATGCAGACGTTGATGGGGGTCATGTTCCGTTTGCAGTGCCCCAGATGAGCCTAAACAGTGGAAATCCCCCACAAGTGACCCCATTTTGGAAACTAGACCCCCTAAGGAACTTATCTAGATCTTTGGTGAGCACTTTGAACCCCCAAGTGCTTCACACAAGTTTATAATGCCCGGGCATGAAAATAAAAAATCCTATTTTTTTCCCACAAAAATTATCTTTTAGTCACTAATTTTTTATTTTCCCAAGGGTATCAGGAGAAATTGGACCACATAAGTTGTTGTCCAATTTGTCCTGAGTACGCTGATGCCCCATATGTGGGGGGGAACCACTGTTTGGGCGCACGGCAGAGCTCGGAAGGGAAGGAGCACCATTTGACTTTTTCCAACCAAAATTGGCTGGAATTGAGATTGGATGCCATGTTGCATTTGGAGAGCCCCTGATGTGCCTAAACAGTGGAAACCCCCACAAATGACCCCATTTGGGAAACTAGACCCCTAAGGAACTTATCTAGATCTTTGGTGAGCAATTTGAACCCTCAAGTGCTTCACACAAGTTTATAACGTAGAGCCGTAAAATTTAAAAATCATATTTTTTCCACAAAAATGATCTTTTCACCCCAATTTTTATTTTTCCAAGGGTAACAAGACTCCAAAAGTTATTGTGCAATTTGTCCTGAGTACACGGATACCCCATTTGTGGGGGTATACCACTGTTTGGGTGCATGGCAGAGTTTGGAAGGGAAGGAGCCCCATCTCACTTTTTCAACGCAGAATTGGCTGGACGCCATGTCGTGTTTGGAGAGCTCCTGATCTGCCTAAACAGTGGAAACCCCCACAAATGACACCATTTTGGAAACTAGACCCCTCAAGGAACTTATCTAGATGTGTGGTGAGAACTTTGAACCCCCAGGTGTTTCACTAAAGTTTATAACGTACAGCCTTAAAATAAAAAATCCTTTTTTTTTTTTACAAAAATGATTTTTTCGCCCCCAATATTTTATTTTCACAAGGGTAACAGAAGAAATTGGAACCCAAAAGTTGTTGTCCAATTTGTCCTGAGTAAGCTGATACCCAATATGTAGGAGAAAACTACTGTATGGGTGCACGTCAGGGCTCGGAAGGGAAGTAGTGACGTTTTGGATTGCAGACTTTGATGGAATGGTCTGGGGGCGTCATGTCGCATTTGGAGAGCCCCTGATACGCCTAAACAGTGGAAACCCCCCACAAGTGACCCCATTTTGGAAAATAGACCCCACAAGGAACTTATCTAGATGTGTGATGACCACTTTGAACCCCGAAGTGTTTCACAGAAGTTTATAACGCACAGCCGTAAAAATAAAAAATCCTTTTTTTTTTTACAAAAATGATTTTTTCGCCCCAATATTTTATTTTCACAAGGGTAACAGGAGAAATTGGACCCCAAAAGTTGTTGTCCAATTTGTCCTGAGTACGCTGATACCCAATATGTGGGAGAAAACTACTGTATGGGCGCATGTCAGGGCTCGGAAAGGGAAGTAGTGACGTTTTGGATTGCAGACTTTGATGGAATGGTCTGGGGGCGTCATGTCGCATTTGGAGAGCCCCTGATGCGCCTAAACAGTGGAAACCCCCACAAGTGACCCCATTTTGGAAAATAGACCTCACAAGGAACTTACCTAGATGTGTGGTGAGCACTTTGAACCCGAAGTGCTTCACAGAAGTTTATAACGCACAGCCGTAAAATAAAAAATCCTTTTTTTTTTTACAAAAATGATTTTTTCGCCCCCAATATTTTATTTTCACAAGGGCAACAGGAGAAATTGGACCCCAAAAGTTGTTGTCCAATTTGTCCTGAGTACGCTGATACCCAATATGTGGGAGAAAACTACTGTATGGGCGCATGTCAGGGCTCGGAAAGGGAAGTAGTGACGTTTTGGATTGCAGACTTTGATGGAATGGTCTGGGGGCGTCATGTCGCATTTGGAGAGCCCCTGATGCGCCTAAACAGTGGAAATCCCCAACAAGTGACCCCATTTTGGAAAATAGACCCCACAAGGAACTTATTTAGATGTGTGGTGAGCGCTATGAAGCCCCAAGTGCTTCACAGAAGTTTATAATGTACAGCCGTAAAAACAAAAAAATCTTATTTTTTTTACAAAAATAATATTTTCGCCCCCAGTTTTTTATTTTCCCAAGGGTAACAGAAGAAATAGGACAAATTTCACAATAACTCTTGGGGTCCAGAGTACGCTGATACCCCATATGTGGGGATAAACTACTGTTTGGACGCATGGCAGAGCTCAGAAGTGAAGGAACACCGTTTGACTTTTTCAACGCAGAATTGGCTGGAATGGAGATCAGACGCCATGTCACATTTGGAGAGCCCCTGATGTGCCTAAACAGCGGAAACCCCCCAATTCTAACTCCAACCCTAACCCCAACACACCCTAACCCTAGTCCCAACCCTAATCCCAACCCTAACCCTAATCCTAACTCTAACCCTAATCCTAACTTTAGCGCCAACCCTAACCCTAACTTTAGCCGAAACCCTAACCCTAACCCTAATGGGAAAATGGAAATAAATACATTTTTTTTATTTTATTATTTTTCCCTAACTAAGGGGGTGATAAAGGGGGTTTGATTTACTATTTATAGCAGTTTTTATGATTGGCAGCTGTCACGCTAAAAGACGCTTTTTATTGCAAAAAGTAGTTTTTTGCATCGCCACATTTTGAGAGCTATAATTTTTGCATATTTTGGCCCACAATGTCATGTGAGGTCTTAATTTTTGCGGGACGAGGTGACGCTTTTATTGGTACCATTTTTGAGCACGTGACATTTTTTGATCGCTTTTTATTTCGATTTTTGGGAGGTTAGAATGAACAAAAATCAGCAATTCATGAATTTCTTTTGGGTGAGGCGTTTTTATTGTTCCGCGTGTGGTAAAATCGATAAAGCAGTTTTATTCTTCGGGTCAGTACGATTATGGCGATACCTCATTTATATAATTTTTTTATGTTTTGGCGCTTTTATAGAATAAAAACAATTTTATATAAAAATAATTATTTTTGCATCGCTTTATTCTGCGAGCTATAACTTTTTTTTTTTTTGCTGATGATGCTGTGTGACGGCTCGTTTTTTGCGGGACAAGATGACGTTTTCAGCGGTACCATGTTTATTTATATCCGTCTTTTTGATCGCGTGTTATTCCACTTTTTGTTCAGCGGTATGATGATAAAGCACTGATTTTTTGCTTCGTTTTTATTTTTTATTTTTTAAGGGGTTCACAAAAGGGGTTAACTAGTGGGACAGTTTTATAGGGGGGGTCGTTACGGACGCGGCGATACCATATATGTGTACTTTTATTGTTTTATTTTTTTTATTTACAATAAGTAATGAATTTATTGGGGATTTTTTTTTTTTTTTTTTTTTTTTGGATTTTTTTTTACACATGTTTATTTTTACTTTTTTTTACTTTTTTACTTTGTCCCAGGGTGGGACATCACTGTATTTCATCAGATCGCTGGTGTGACAGTGTGCACAGCACTCTGTCACACCAGCGATGTGACAGGCAGTGCAGGACGCTTCCTCATGCCTGCTCTCGGCAGGCACTGAGGAAGCCGCCTCCCTCCAGGACCCCAGCGCCATCTTGGATCCGGGTCCTGGGAGGGAGGAAGCCCTCAGAGCAGCGCGATCACATCGCGCTGGTCTGAGGGTCTCAGGGGGGCGCGCAGGGAGCCCCCTGCCTGCGCGATCCTCCCCTGTGCCCCCAGTACACCGCGATCATGTTTGATCGCGGTGTGCAAGGGGTTAATGTGCCGGGAGCGGTCCGTGACCGCTCCTGACACACAGTCACGGGTGTCAGCTGTGATAATCAGCTGACACCCGGCGGCGATTAGCTGCGCTCCCCTCAGGAGCGCAGCTGATCGCCTATGACGTACTATCCCGTCCATGGTCAGAATGGCATGGGTTTTATGGACGGGATAGTACGTCTAATGTCAGAGAGGGGTTAAAGGCCACTACCTCCAGAATTTCATACAGGCTAATAAATTTAAGACACAGCTTTGCTGACAGTGCTTTCAGCTTAATATTTTGGATGATATCCTAACCTTATGACCTACATTGAAGATGGGACCTGTCGAATGTTTCCTATCCATCCATTTTTGGAGAAGCCGAGCCACACGAATATTCTTCTGAACCTCCCTCCAGATATCTTCAAGTTTCTATATGGCCACCTCTACTCCAAGACACCCAAACCTCAGTTCTAAAAAATTCACCAAAATGGGAATGAAAACCATAATTGCAAAAACAGGCGAGGCTCCAGTGAACTGATTGACCTGACTGTTAAAGGCAAACTCAGGAAGTGGTAAATATGAAGATCAGTCCTCCTGCTGAGCTGCAACAAAACACCTTAAAATTTGTTCCAATGATTGATTTATCCTTTCTGTCTGACTGTTGGTTTCAGGGTGGTAAGCAGATGAAAATTACAAATCAATCCCCAATTTCCTACAAAACGCTCTCCAGAATTTGGACACAAATTGCACCCCCTATCAGATACCTTTTTCTGAGGAATTCCATGCAATTTCACCACATGAATAATAAATCTGGAAAATGTTTCAGCATTTGGTAACCCAGATAATGGAACAAAATTAGCCTGCTTACTGAATCAGTTTTCCCTTCAGACAAAGACAAATATGTGATGAAATTCATGGACACGAGTCCAGGGCTGGAATGGCCATCTGGCATGTCTGGCAAATGCCAGGAGGGCCTATCACTGTGCTGGACCGCTCAATCTATCGTCACCTCCACTCTCTCTTCAGCAACATGCACGCCAAGCAGCTTTAGCTTGCCTTGTGCACACGATTGTGCTGCATTGCACAGCTGAAACCTGCAGGACCAGGAGGTGGTGGACTGTGTTGTTCGGTCTAGGCCCCTTGGCCCTGCTGATTATAGTCGTGCAGTGAAATCGTGTGCGCATGGCAAGCTAATGCTGCCTGTAGTGCATTCTTCTGAATAGAGAGTGGAGGTGACGCTAATCCCTCCTCCTGCAATAAAATGTATTTATGTCTTTCAAATGTGAATACATTTGAACAGTGTGGCGCCAATTTTGGGGCAGAGGAGCACAAGTCAGCTCTGTCCTCGACGTGCAGCGGTGTGATATGTTCAGCACGCTGTTGATGTCATCACAATGCTGCTGGCGCAGCAGATAAGCGTTGATGGAGCGCTTAGCAGTGCTTGACGCTTATCTGCTGCGCTAGCAGCATTGTGATGACATCAACACCGTGCTGACCTTATCACACTGCTGCACATCGGAGGCAAAGCTGACTAGTTCTCCTCTGCCCCAAACCGAAGATTAAATCTTTTATAAATGTGGATGAGTAGGGGAGCGGGCACATAATGAGGGAACAATTGTGAAAGGGGGCACAGTTTTGAGAGAGGCAGTGTGTGTGTGTGTGTGTGTGTGTGTGACAAGCTGGGTAGTCAAGAGGTCCAAGGTCAAATGCCAGGAGTGTACGTCACAGACAGAGGGGTGAGGCAAAGATGTAGTCAGGTAATAGGCCAAGGTCACAATTCAAAGAAGGTAGCAGATCATGACAAAAGGGCTAGGCTAACAGATGGTCAAGTCAAATCAAAGGTCGAGCAGCAAAGACTAGGAGCACAGAACAAACACATACCCAGCGTCGGACTGGAGCACCTTGGGCCCACCAGAGAAAATCATTCTTGGGGCCCGCTATGTAGCTGCATAGAAATAAATACAAGACCATCAACTGTGCGATTTAACACTCTAATATCAGGGCATAACATAAGGTAGTACACGTCTTAATGATATAGCATAGGTTGGCGACCACATTTTGGTTCAAACTCAATGATAAATGTTCCCTGGTGTTTATTAACCACTAGGCCAATGTGTTACAGCACCAGTGTAGTGGAGGGGATTTTATGACATCTCATCTACATGATGATAAAATCCACGGCGGGAAGTGACCGATGAAGATTTAACATATTGACCACCGATTTCATCCTAGGCAATACAAAGAATCAGGTCAGTGATAAAGGTGACACATTACATATTAGTAAACTCAGCAATATCTGCACAATGTCTGTATGGATATTTTCGCTGTTAATTGGCTGTTTGATTTCTGCAGCAAATACATTATGTGAATGCCCCCTCTTCTAGTGGTGGGGGTCCTAGATCACTTATGTATGACATTTTAGTAATATCGAAAGAGTTTTCCCTCACATCCCCCCATACACTTTTTACAGAAATCTCTCTGCCACCTATAAGACCATAACGTTTTATAAAGGGCCTCATTTTGTTAGTAGTAGGGAAAGAAAAGTTTTAGTCAAGGGTGATAAAGGGGGAGAGGGGCTCAATCAGGGTGATAAAGGGGGAGGTGGTGTGTAGCCCTGGTGTGAAGGCACACGCAGTACCCTGGAGGATGTGTGGAGAGATAGCAGTTCAATGCTCAATGAACATTCATTCCAACACGCACTTAGACACACCCTTAGAGTATTTAGTCACTCGTCAGGGAGTGGTCAGGGGTCATTCAGTTCAGTCAGTGACTCTGAGGAGTCAGCTTCCTGTCTTCGGACAGAGGAGGGATTCATTGTGCAGTTCAGAGAAGTGGAGGCCAGTAGAGGGGAGCCAGATCACCTCAGCCTGGTCAGAACTGTGCCCCACTGATAGACAGACTGAGACATTTTATTGAGAAGGAAGAGGGATTTGCAGATACTTCAGTCTCCTGTCCCAAGGACAGTGAAGGTTCAGAGACGTGCTCCTGCCTAGAGGATTACTGAGATTCTGGCAACAAGCTCAAGAAAGAAGTTAAGAAAGTGATTGACTTATATAACCTTTGGAAGTGAGGAATGCTTATGCTACAAGCGCGGACAAGGCGAAAGGCACAGTGGAAGGAATTAGAAGTGCTTTAGGATTGAAGAAGTCCTGCACATTGTCACCGGTCACTGGGGACCGAAGCATCACTATAGCTTCACGCATAGTGGTAGAAAAACCAGAGGCTTACTGGACCTTAGGTAACAGCAAGCAGCCCTGGAGTGTCGGTACGTAACTGGGGTCAGGGGGAGTGAGAACCTTGAGCCTGATCAGCAAGAATAGGAACTCAGCTCTCTCACAGGAAGGCTCCGACCACAAAACTGACCGGGCAGTACAGCTTTGAAATAGCTGGAGTTTATAGAGGGAACTACGCTTTATGCTGGTTGGACTCACCATTTTGAAAGTAAAGGAGGCCCCTAACTTGTCCAGCTGCTATCTCAAAACACATTCTCCATTGGATCAGCCTCCCTGGGACCTGCCTTACCATCTTACAAGTAAAAGGTATGGAAAGACGCTGACGGTGTGAGACTGAGTTATTTAATTGCATGCCTGCACAACCCCACCATAACCATCGACCTGAGGGAAGAGTCCCACCTGTAGGGGACCCGACATCTAGCTGCCTCACCATCCCCTCAGAGATCTACAGCAGCGCTGGTACAAATTACCAGAGACTACAGGTGGCGTCACGAATTGTAAATATATCTATCCCCTGTAAATATTCCCCCAACATACGCCAGACCGCCAGGGCCACAGACCGAGCCACCGCTACCTGTGACAAACCCCATAGACTTCCATGGGCTCGGCTCTGAGTACCCCATTGCCCTGGTAACCCACAATTGTGGTGGGGGTCGACACAAAACTTTGGCGTCACGAACAGGATGCGAAACTCGCAAAATCGCGAGCCCTGTGTGCCTGTGGAGTTGTTTTTGTGAAAAAGGACTGTTTGCACTTTTGGCGCCAAAAATCGCCATCTTTGTCGCCATATTCGCGCCCTCAGGCGCTGGAGAAGAAGGTGGGCGTACCTTCGTGGGCGTGTGCCCCCCTGTGGCGCGAAGAGAATGCCTGCCCTCTCAAAGTGCTATTACAATATGCGATCCTGCCCTACAGCAAAGGAGGTCCGCCTCCTCTTCACCTTCCCTGCGAAGAGGAGGAGATGCAAACCCCGCCTCCACGGAAGAGACCGGACGTTTCGAAAAGAAGATGAGAGACGGTTCTGGAACATCATGGAAGCAGGACGTGTGCAGCCGAGCAGGGAAGCGGTGGAAGGCAGGCCCCGCTCCCCAGCCAAGCTGCCACTGGAACCGGAACCATCGGTGGTCCTGCACCTGCAGCAAGCATTGCTGGAGATTAAAGAAGAGAATGCACGACTGAAAGAGATGGTCCAGCACCAACCTGGATTTGAGGAGATCGAAAGACGCCGGCGTACCTGATGCAGCGGCGGCTGTGGGACGCGGTGTTCTCTCCTCTCGACGACCCCCCACGACTGGAGTTACCAAAACTTCTGCTGCCCAAGGCTAAGGAGCAACCGGAGGCTACCCCCAAAAGGACCGACCCTGAACCTACCGAGGAAGTGGTGGAAGCGAGGGAGGTTGAGGAGGTACCGCCAGTTCCGGAACGCCCGCCCGGCCAGGAGGCCGCAGCAGATGATCGATCCCCGGCAGGGACACCGGAGGGGTCCTGTCCGTCATTACCAGACGTTGACTGGGACGAGATGGCGCGCCTGGATGACGTCGCCTACACCGCCCAGTGGGAACGTGAGTGGCAGCGTCGCGAAGAGAAACAGCGACGCCGGCAGGAGGAAGAACAGGAGGCTCAGCGCAACCGACAGCGGCAGCATGCAGAGCTGATCGCGGACAAGGAAAGTGTCCGTAGAGAAAAAGGTACTCTGAGGGAACCGCGGCGGCAGGGGTGTGTGACAGAGTTCCAGCTCCGGAAGGGCTGGGGCTTCATCAGAGAACCGGGCCTCTACCCAGGGGTCTTTGTCAGCAGACGCGACGTAGAATCCCACCTGCCCATCGGTCATCCCGGGAGGGACCTAGTTAATGGAGACATTGTCAATTATACACGGCACTGGGGTATGAAGGGATGGTATGCCCTTAATGTCACAATCGTTCGTGACCCCGTCCCCGACGCAGGTAACGTCACCACTACTGCAGCGTCCCCGTCTCCAGCTCAAACAGCACCAGGCCGTGCCCCAGCATCGCCCCTGCAGGCTCCTCGCAAATGGAAGCAACATCTGCATACTCTTCATTATCTTGTCCTGCTGCATCGCAACCTGCGACCCAGACCACATCTCAATCAGCAGTTTACACGACGACGCGCACGGCAACTATTTCTGCATCGCGAGAGCAAGTGGCCATTACAGTAACGCAAACAGCGTCTCATAAAGCGAAAGCACCCGTTGCGCCCCTAGAGGTTCGTACGAGAACTGTGGCGACCCAGACTCTGATAGCAGGTCACGACTTGTTAGTCATGGGATCTAGGGACCATCGCATTGTTCCAGCCCCCGGGATGGAAAGTGTAACCGAAGTTAACAAAGAAATGTGAAGAACGGTAGGACCCAGACAGGGTTTACCGCAACAAAGAAGATGTATATAAGTTTTTATATAAGTGAAAATAGTTTGCACTGTTGATATGAGTATATAATGTTTATATATATTGCCCAAAAATAGAATACCCGTCTGGGTAAGCAGATAAAAAGAGTTTTGCACTTTATTGTGATGTGATTTAAATATGTGTCTTTGTATTATGACATGGACTGAGAGGCTGAGGACTGTGCCAGCCCAGAACTTATCTTGTATATAGTTGCACCTTGTGCATTATTTTGGTTTTACATAAAACCACCACAACTACCTCTGAATAATAAAACCCGTGTGGTGTGGCACTGAGTGAGGTCTGCATTCATATGTCCTGCAGCCCACCCAGGACCCACGTTGAAGGTTTGGTGCGGGTCCTTCACAAGAATCTTGCCGTTTATTATATGAACATGTCTATTTAATATTTTGTATTTTTCTATATTTAATGTTTTGTTTGCAACGTTCAAGAAATCCTTACCTCCCGGATGGGACGAGTTAATGTTAATGTTTAATGCATAAACAAAAATTGTCTCTTTGTATTTTACAGCCCGGGAGTGCTGTCTTTTACCATGGGGGAATGTGTAGCCCTGGTGTGAAGGCACACGCAGTACCCTGGAGGATGTGTGGAGAGATAGCAGTTCAATGCTCAATGAACATTCATTCCAACACGCACTTAGACACACCCTTAGAGTATTTAGTCACTCGTCAGGGAGTGGTCAGGGGTCATTCAGTTCAGTCAGTGACTCTGAGGAGTCAGCTTCCTGTCTTCGGACAGAGGAGGGATTCATTGTGCAGTTCAGAGAAGTGGAGGCCAGTAGAGGGGAGCCAGATCACCTCAGCCTGGTCAGAACTGTGCCCCACTAATAGACAGACTGAGACATTTTATTGAGAAGGAAGAGGGATTTGCAGATACTTCAGTCTCCTGTCCCAAGGTGTCATGGGTGCATCGCCACGAAGATCGTCGCGATTGCACATTCTGACTTCTCACAGCTGAGCTGCTGTTTCTTTGTGTTTGGTAATGAGAGAGTTAATTTTACCTAGCTCTTTGCTAAGACTAGGTCCAGCCTCGCCCGGCTGCTTTGGATTATGTTCTAATTAGTTTCCTTTATATTCCTGCCAGTCTGGGTGTTGGATGCGGTGAAAGCATTCATATAGTTTAGCAGACTGGATCGGTTCTGGGAATACTTAAGCTAAGAGCTCCTTAGTTGTTTTTACTCTTACAGCTTATAGTTTATCTCTGAGACCTTAGGTGTTCCTACTGTGTGTGAGTGTTGTATGTAAGACTTTATTTACTTTATTTCTTGTCTTTCTTGTATGTCTTTCTGTTCATTAACCGTTACCTGTTCATTCCCTTTGGTGGTATTCAGGGTCCTTCTTAGGACTAGAATACAGTTGGCAGGGATTGATAGGAGACAGGGTTTACGCTGGTGGCCTGGACCTCTGTACCTTTAACAGTACCTCCAGATTGAGGGATTAGTTAGGACCCCAGTTTAGGGTCAGCTTAGACCCGGTCACCTCTAGCCGGAGACAGCGTATAACGGATTCCGTTTTGACCCACTGGACTTTCTGTCAGGTAAATCTATGTTATCATATAGCTATGCGCATGTTATATAGTATGTTGCCCTTTTGATATAGATTATTGTCATCACATATATATATCTGCTATACAGCGTGACATTTTCACCGGCCATACTAAAGATTCTCCCCAGCTATCATGGATCCAGTAGCCCAGCTGGCCCGGCAGTTGCAGGGATTGTCCATGGAGTTGGCAGACATTAAGTCCAAGGTTTTGTCTCCCCCGGAGCAAACCAGATCTGAACCTAAGGTTGCTCTCCCGGACAGGTTCACTGGTGGGCGGGACAAATTTTTTACTTTCCGGGAGGCATGTAAATTGTACTTTCGGCTGCGGCCTCGGTCATCTGGGAGTGAAGAGCAGAGGGTGGGAATTGTTATCTCGCTCTTACAAGGGGATCCTCAATCTTGGGCGTTCTCTATTCCTCCAGGCTCCCCAGATCTCCAGTCAGTGGATCGATTTTTTACTGCCCTGGGTCTGGTATATGATGATCCGGATCGAGTCTCCCTTGCTGAAACAAGGTTGCGTAAAATACGGCAAGGAAATCGTCCAGCGGAGGAATATTCTTCTGAGTTCCGTAGATGGGCAACAGATACTCAGTGGAATGACCCAGCTCTTAGGAGCCAGTTTTGTCAAGGGTTGTCTGACAAATTAAAAGATGTGTTGGCTCAGTATGATTCTCCTCCATCACTGGAGGCTGCTATGGCCCTCGCTATTCGCATTGATAGACGTCTTCGGGGAAGACGCGAGGTAACTCCGCCCCCGTGATGACTCCATCTACTACTAAAGTCCCTTATACTGAGGTTCCCCTGGTCTGTTCTGAGGAACCCATGCAGTTGGGAGGGACATCATTTTGTAGGAGGAAATCAGCGGTGCGCCGCAAGACTAGAAGGTGTTTCTTTTGCGGAAGAGAGGGACATTTTGTTGGAGGGTGTCCATCCCGGACCTCTTTGAACCAAGGAGTTAACCTGGGAGTGTGTATTTCGTCCCCAAATCCCTCTCAGTTTCTCGTGCCTGCGGAGGTGGTGATTGGTACTAGAACTGAGAGGATTTCTGTTTTTCTTGATAGTGGGTCCGGGGCTAATCTGGTGGACGCTCGGTTTGCCAGGTGCATGGTATGCAACTGAGTGTATTGGCCAAACCGGTCCCTATACTCTCTATTGATTCTAGACCTCTTGGTCAAGGTAGCTTGGTACAAGCTGTTCATAACATAGATCTTCGAGTAGGGGCAATTCATAAAGAGCAATTGTCTTGTTATGTGTTGGAGGGTCTACCTACTCCTATTGTGTTGGGACTTCCTTGGTTGGCTAAACATAACCCAGTGATTGATTGGCAATCCAGAAAGATAAGCCAGTGGGGTGAATTTTGCAGGAATAACTGCATGAGCACGGTCATCGGTGCGGTTGTGCCTAGGACTTTGCCTCCTTTTCTGGAGGACTTTGGGGAGATGTTCTCAGAGGAGGGGTGTAAAGAGTTACCTCCTCATCGCGCATATGACTGCTCAATAAAGTTGCTTCCTGATGCCTTATCTCGTACTTTCCAGGGGTCGGGAAGACGGATGATCCGGTTCCTATTCCTCAGGAGGGAGTTGTAGTGTCAGCTGTATGCTCTGAGCTTGAGGGGGAGGTATTGGGGGCTCAGGGGGACGCCCCTGTGGGACTTCCAGGGAGACTGATAGTTCCAGATCGCTTAAGACTGAAGGTTACGGGGAACCGTTACAAACGGATGGCTGATAGGAGGAGAGTTTCTGGTCTAGATCTGAAGGTGAACGATCTGGTTTGGTTGTCTACCAGGAATATAAAACTTAAAGTTTCCTCCTGGAGGTTGGGTCCCAGATTCATCGGGCCGTACAGGATCAGTTCCATAATTAATCCTGTGGCATTTCGTCTGGACCTCCCTCCTACGTTTAAAATTCATAATGTGTTTCACAAGTCATTACTTAAAAAGTATGTGGCACCAGTCATACCGTCACCTCTACCTCCTCCTTCAGTGGTAGTCAATGATAACGTGGAAGTTCATTGGAGGGGGTATGGTCCTGAGGAGAGGACGTGGGTCCCTGCGTCTGATGATAACGCAGATCGATTGGTTCGGACCTTTCACACAATTTACCCGGACAGACCTGGTCATGAGGGTCCGGAGGCCCCTCGTAGAAGGGGGGGTACTGTCATGGGTGCATCGCCACGAAGATCGTCGCGATTGCACATTCTGACTTCTCACAGCTGAGCTGCTGTTTCTTTGTGTTTGGTAATGAGAGAGTTAATTTTACCTAGCTCTTTGCTAAGACTAGGTCCAGCCTCGCCCGGCTGCTTTGGATTATGTTCTAATTAGTTTCCTTTATATTCCTGCCAGTCTGGGTGTTGGATGCGGTGAAAGCATTCATATAGTTTAGCAGACTGGATCGGTTCTGGGAATACTTAAGCTAAGAGCTCCTTAGTTGTTTTTACTCTTACAGCTTATAGTTTATCTCTGAGACCTTAGGTGTTCCTACTGTGTGTGAGTGTTGTATGTAAGACTTTATTTACTTTATTTCTTGTCTTTCTTGTATGTCTTTCTGTTCATTAACCGTTACCTGTTCATTCCCTTTGGTGGTATTCAGGGTCCTTCTTAGGACTAGAATACAGTTGGCAGGGATTGATAGGAGACAGGGTTTACGCTGGTGGCCTGGACCTCTGTACCTTTAACAGTACCTCCAGATTGAGGGATTAGTTAGGACCCCAGTTTAGGGTCAGCTTAGACCCCGGTCACCCTCTAGCCGGAGACAGCGTATAACGGATTCCGTTTTGACCCACTGGACTTTCTGTCAGGTAAATCTATGTTATCATATAGCTATGCGCATGTTATATAGTATGTTGCCCTTTTGATATAGATTATTGTCATCACATATATATATCTGCTATACAGCGTGACACAAGGACAGTGAAGGTTCAGAGACGTGCTCCTGCCTAGAGGATTACTGAGATTCTGGCAACAAGCTCAAGAAAGAAGTTAAGAAAGTGATTGACTTATATAACCTTTGGAAGTGAGGAATGCTTATGCTACAAGCGCGGACAAGGCGAAAGGCACAGTGGAAGGAATTAGAAGTGCTTTAGGATTGAAGAAGTCCTGCACATTGTCACCGGTCACTGGGGACCGAAGCATCACTATAGCTTCATGCATAGTGGTAGAAAAACCAGAGGCTTACTGGACCTTAGGTAACAGCAAGCAGCCCCTGGAGTGTCGGTACGTAACTGGGGTCAGGGGGAGTGAGAACCTTGAGCCTGATCAGCAAGAATAGGAACTCAGCTCTCTCACAGGAAGGCTCCGACCACAAAACTGACCGGGCAGTACAGCTTTGAAATAGCTGGAGTTTATAGAGGGAACTACGCTTTATGCTGGTTGGACTCACCATTTTGAAAGTAAAGGAGGCCCCTAACTTGTCCAGCTGCTATCTCAAAACACATTCTCCATTGGATCAGCCTCCCTGGGACCTGCCTTACCATCTTACAAGTAAAAGGTATGGAAAGACGCTGACGGTGTGAGACTGAGTTATTTAATTGCATGCCTGCACAACCCCACCATAACCATCGACCTGAGGGAAGAGTCCCACCTGTAGGGGACCCGACATCTAGCTGCCTCACCATCCCCTCAGAGATCTACAGCAGCGCTGGTACAAA
This sequence comes from Oophaga sylvatica, assembly GCA_033576555.1. Taxonomy (NCBI): domain Eukaryota; kingdom Metazoa; phylum Chordata; class Amphibia; order Anura; family Dendrobatidae; genus Oophaga; species Oophaga sylvatica. Next base: position 65,015,105 of record JARQOD010000005.1, read on the forward strand.
TTACCAGAGACTACAGGTGGCGTCACGAACTGTAAATATATCTATCCCCTGTAAATATTCCCCAACATACGCCAGACCGCCAGGGCCACAGACCGAGCCACCGCTACCTGTGACAAACCCCATAGACTTCCATGGGCTCGGCTCTGAGTACCCATTGCCCTGGTAACCCACAATTGTGGTGGCGGGTCGACACAGTGGCGCAGTCAGGGTGATAAAGGGGGAGAGGGGCTCAATCAGGATGATAAAGGGGGAGGTGGCGCAGTCAGGGTGATAAAGGGGGAGAGGGGCTCAATCATGGTGATAAAGGGGGAGGTGGCACAGTCAGGGTGATAAAGGGGGAGAGGGGCTCAATCAGGGTGATAAAGGGGGAGGTGGCGCAGTCAGGGTGATAAAGGGGGAGAGGGGCTCAATCAGGGTGATACAGGTGGAGGTGACGCAATCAGGTGTAATACAAGGGTAGAGGAGCTCAGTCAGGGTGATTCTGGGGCGAAGGGGTTCAGCAGGGGTGACACGGGGAGAGTGTGCAGTCAGGGATGATGCAAGGGAGGGGGCTCAGTCAGGGGTCATATAGATGGAGGTGACGCAGTCAGGGGTCATATAGAGGGAGGTGACGCAGTCAGGGGTCATATAGAGGGAGGTGGCGCTGTCAGTGGTAATACAGGGGCTCAGTCAGGGTGATACCAGGGCGATTGGATTCAGCAGGGGTGATACGGGGGAGGGGTGCAGTCAAGGGGTCGAGGGGCTCAGTCAGGGGTGATATAGAGGGATGGGGTGCAGACAAACAGGAGTGAATGGAGAGATGAGGTAATGGGGCCCTAATTTATTCCTAAGTAACTTAGCCCCTACCTCTCTATCACCCCAGACTAAAGGCCCCCCATTTACACTTACTTTTAGGCTGGCAGGGGGGCCCTTGTCCAACCTTTGCAGCTGCAGCAGGGAGCCGTCTATCTCCCTCTGCTGCTTACACTGTGGGAAAGGGAGCGCGTTATGGATGACAGCAGCTCATTACCTGAGCTCTGCTGTACAGCCAGGGAGATGAGGACACAAAGCTAACACTGATTGGCTGTACTGCGGCCAATCAGTGTTAGCGTTATTAAGAGCTGCTCCACTCTCCCTGCTTGCTCATAGCAGGGAAGAGCAGTGACACAAAAAGTTATCAGGCCACAAGAGCGCTGTTACTTACAAATAGTGCTCCACAGTCTGCAGCAGCCGAACATGTCAGCTGTTATCAGTGACACCCACACTGCTCTCTGACTAGCTCTGAGCACTGGAGCTGGGAGTAGTGATGTCACGCTGGGAGGACGTCCTGCTCTCGGCTCCTCCCACAGAGCAGTGAATATTAATTTCTCCTTAGCAGCGGGGACAGCAGCAGCCGGCTTCTGCTTCCTGTCACCCGATGCTGCTCCACTGGCACCGAGGGCCCCCATAGCAGCTGCCAATTGGCTGGGGGCCCTGGAGCAGTGGGGGGCCAAAGGCAGCTGCTGGCCAGCATGCCAGCAGGTGTCAGTGTGTCGACCCGCCACCACAATTGTGGGTTACCAGGGCAATGGGGTACTCAGAGCCGAGCCCGTAGAAGTCTATGGGGATTGTCACAGGTAGCTGTGGCTCGGTCTGTGGCCCTGGCGGTCTGGCGTATGTTGGGGGAATATTTACAGGGGATATTTATATACAGTTCGTGACGCCACCTGTAGTCTTCTGGTAATTTATACCAGCGCTGCTGTAGATCTCTGAGGGGATGGTGATGCAGCTAGATGTCAGGTCCCCTACAGGTGGGACTGGTCCCTCAGATCGGGAGTTAGGTAGGGATTGTGCAGGCATGCAATAATAACTCAGTCTCACACGGTCAGCGTCTTTCCATACCTTTACTTGTAAGATGTTCAAGCAGGTCCCAGGGAGGCTGATGGGGTTGGTGGAGGATGAGCTTTGAGGCAACAGCTAAGCAAGTTAGGGGCCTCCTTTACTGTCCAATGAAGATGAGTACGACCAGCCTGAAGCGTAGTCCCCTCTATGATTCCAGCTTATCCAAAGCTGTGCTTCCCAGTCAATTTAGTGTTAGGAGCCTTTCTATGAGGGAGCTGAATCCTTATTTTGTCCTGCAGAGACTCAAAGTCTTCACTTCCCCTGACCCCAGTTACGTACTGACTATAAGGGGCTTGTTTGCCGCGACCTAGGGTCCGGTAATTCTCTGGTTTTCTCTTCACTATGCTTGTAACAATAGTGATCCTTCGGTCCCCAGTGACCGGTAGCAATGTGCAGGACTCTTCCAAGCCAAACGCACTTTTCCAATAATCTTCCTTCCACTTTGCCCTTCGATTTGCTCAACTCTTAATAGATAGTTCAGTCTTTCTTCCAGTGGGGCACAGCTCTGACTAGACTAAGGTGAATTAGACCACCTGTACCAGCCTCCACGTTCTGAACTGATGACAGGCTCAAACTGGACACGTCTACTCTGTCCAAGGACAGGAAACTGACTGACTAGAAATCACTCCCTTCCACACCCCTGCTGGGTGTGTCAGAAGTGTACATGATGTCATGAAGAGACCTTAACTGTTACCTCTCCACTCATCCTCCTGGTATTGTGTACCAGGGCTACACATTCCCCCATGGTAAACGACAGCACTCCCGGGCTGTAAAATATAAAAGAGACATTTTTGTTTATGCATGAAAACATTAACAATAACAGTAATTCGTCCCATCCGGGAGGTGAGGATATCTTGAACGTTGCAAACAATAACATTATATATAGAAATACAAAAGTATTAAATAGCATTCAATAAATATACGGTATACTTGTGAAGGACCCGCACCAAACCTTCAACGTGGGTCCTGGGTGGGCTGCAGGACATCCAAATGCAGACCTCACTCAGTGCCACACCACACGGGTTTTTGGTTCAGAGGTAAGTCAAGGTTTCATGTGAAACCATTAAAAAGGCACTTTAGTGCAACTATTTACAGGATACAGTTTTTGGGCTGGCTCAGTCCTCAGCCTCTGAGTCCATTGTTAAACGAAGACATAATAGGGAAAAACACATATATATATATATAGACTTTTACAATGTTCACATAAATTCGTTATAACTACTGCTGATATCTAATGGGTAATTTCCCTTTTGTGATTCTCTCTGATCTACGTGGTGTAGTTTCAGGTATATCAAGTTGCGATCTGTCTGCACTGCGTAACGGCAAACTATAGAACTGCCTTAATCTTTCTATGGATCTGGCAAGCGTACTGATGGCTGGGCGGTGTGAGTCAGCTTCACCAGGAGATCCCATAGTATGGGGCGCTGCTTCAGATGATCCATCTTGAGGTTCCACAGGTTGAGGTGTTGCTGGGATGGGTAACTCCTGAGCGGGCTCAACTGGCACCACAGGCACAACTGGAGGTAGAACTTCCTCTTGTGGCTGATAAAACTGCAACACTGGAATTATCACAGCATCTCCCAGTCGGGGCCAATCCGCAGGAAAATCTCCCAGATCTGTGTGTAGGACCTCTTCCTTTCTTTCTCTTTGATTGAGGACAGGGTTCTTTTCACAACTCTTTAAGTGTTCTGGACACAACTTCAAATGATCTCTGGACACAGTGGTCGTTGTTCTTCCTCCGTCTTTACTGACGACACAAACTTTTCTGTTGTCATATTTAGAATCTTGTATGACGTAGGGTTCTTGCTCCCACTGATTATCCAATTTGTGCATCTTCCTTTTTCTCTTTAAGACTACCTCTCCAGGCATCAAAGGCTTGGCAGGAGCATTTCGGTTGTAAACATCTTCCTGTTTCTCCCGTGCCTTATTGAGACTTTCCTCCACACAGATTTGTACTCTTCTGTATTGCTCTTGCCGATTGACGTCCCAGTTTTCAACAGCGTCGTCTGCCTCCGGTTCTACCACTCCAAGTTCTAAATCCATTGGTAGTTTTCCGGGCCTTGCTCTCATAAGATAGGCGGAGTGCAGTTAGTTGAGCTTACAGGTATATGATTATACAAATCAACCAAATCAGGCAGTAAATCCGGCCATCGATTCCTGTCTTCCAACGGTATGGATCTCAACAAGTCAAGGACAATATGGTTCATCTTTTCACAAAGACCGTTGGTTTGAGGGTGATATGGTGTTGTTCTTATTTTCTTGCACCCGTACATATGACAGAATTCCTTGAATAAATCAGCTTCGAAAGCAGGTCCCTGATCGGTTAAGACTTGCTCGGGATACCCATGCGGTCTGCAGAAGCTTGCTTGAAAGGTCTTCGCGGCCGTCACTGCGGTCTGGTCTTTCACTGGAACAACCACCAGAAATCTGGAGTAATGGTCCACCATGGTCAAGGCGTATGAGTATCCAGATCTACTCGGCGACAGTTTGACGTGGTCCAGGGCCACAATCTCCAGGGGACGAGTCGTCCGGATAGGTTGCAGGGGGGCCTTCTGACTTCCGTAGTCCTTTCTTCTGAGACCACAGGGTCCACAGTTCCGACACCACCTCTCGATGGAGCTGCGCATCCCTACCCAATAGAACCGGCATCTCAACAGGGTCTCCAGCTTTCTCCAGCCAAAGTGTCCTGCTTGATCGTGGTATGCTTCCAACACCATTGGGACGTCTGCCTTGGGGACCACGATTTGCCAGACCATTTCATGGGTTCTGGGGTTGACGTATCTTCTGCACAACTTCTCACGGTATAGGAACAACCTGCTTTTCTCGTTCCACAGGAGCTTGGCTGTCATAGGTGCATCCTTTTCCAAGGAGGAACCTTCCTGTTTTAACAACTCCTTGATGCGGCTGACCACTGGATCACTGTCCTGAGTCTCTTTCCAGCTGTGATGGGGTAAAGGATTTAATGTTGCACCATACTGCTTTCTGTGAACTCGATGCTCGTGGACTACCCCATTTCGATGGAACGCGGGTAGCTCAATTTCTTCCAGGTCGTCCGATTCTTCTTCCGTATCAGAGTCATGCGGCATTCGGGACAACGCATCAGCATTAGCATTCTTTCGACCTGCCCGGTACTTGATAGTAAACTGGTAATTGGACAACCGGGCCATCCATCGCTGCTCCATGGCACCCAGCTTGGCGGTTTCCAGGTGCGTTAACGGGTTGTTGTCTGTGTACGCCGTGAACTTATTGGAGGCCAGATAGTGCTTAAATCTTTCAGTAATGGCCCAGACCAGCGCCAGAAACTCCAGCTTGAAGCTGCTATAATTTTCCGGATTCCTCTCCGTTGGCCTGAGTTTTCTGCTAGCATAAGCGATGACTTTTTCTTGGCCATTCTGCTTCTGACTGAGAACTGCTCCCAGCCCTTCATTACTGGCGTCGGTGTACAACAGGAACGGTTGGCTGTAATCAGGATAGGTTAAGATCTCATCACCTGTCAGGATCTCTTTCATCTTTTGGAATGCTTCAGCCTGTTCTTTACCCCAATTAAAGGGAGGGTTTCTGCTCTTTAAGGATTGTCCTACCAGGAGGTCCTGTAAAGGAGCTGCCTTCTTCGTGTAATCTTTCACGAATCTCCTGTAGTAACCCGTTAGTCCCAGGAACTGTCGCACTTCCTTAAGGTTCTTCGGCTCCGGCCACTTCTGGATGGCAGTGACTTTCTCTGGGTCCGGCGCTACTCCTTCCGAACTGACGATGTGCCCCAAGTATTGTACCTTCTGTTTGAGTAGATGGCATTTTGAGGGTTTTAATTTCATCCCGTACCTGGACAGGGACTCGAATACTTCTGCCAGGTGCTTCAGATGGTCCTCATAAGTCTTGGAATACACGATGACGTCGTCTAGGTATAGCAGCACGGTTTCAAAATTGAGATGTCCCAGACAGTTTTCCATCACTCTCTGAAATGTTCCTGGGGCACTACTGAGCCCAAACGGCATTCTGTCGAACTCACAGAGCCCCATTGGGGTGGTGAAAGCCGTTTTCTCACGATCCTCCTCAGCCACAGCCACTTGCCAGTAACCACTAGTCAGATCAAGGGTAGAAAAGTAGTTAGCCGTTTTCAGAGCAGCTAATGATTCCTCTATACGTGGTAACGGGTATGCATCCTTGTGTGTTATGCGGTTCACCTGCCTGTAATCCACACACATTCTCATACTACCATCTTTCTTTTTAACCAGAACTAGAGGGGCTGCCCAGGGGCTACAACTATCCCTTATCACCCCAGCTTTCTTCATATCATTCAACATTTCTTTAGCCTTCTGATAATGAGCTGGAGGTATGGGCCTATACCGCTCTTTGATGGGAGGATGACTGCCTGTAGGGATATGATGTTGTACTCCCTTAATGATCCCAAAATCAAGTGGATTTTTGCTAAACACTTGGGCTACTCTTGTACCACCCGTAATACCCCTTGCTTCTGGTGAGCGGGGTGGTGTCCGTCCCAACATGGAGTTGCTGACACCATTCCGCCACCTGAATTGCTGGGTCATTGTCCTCCGCTATTTGACAGGAGTCTAAGGACTCAGCCGGGAGAATAGAATTATTATCAACAGCATGAAGTTTGCAATGGTTGCATAACGGGGTAAATTTACCTCATCATCTCCCCAATTGAGAAGCCGTACCGGTACTCTTCCATTCACCACTTCTACTACTCCTCTAGCAGTCATAAGTGTAGGTCTATGTTCTGAATGGTGGGGTTCTACTACAGCTTGGTAATTCTGTCCTCTCAGACCTATGGCTGCCCTGCACCAAATGATCATTTCACTCATTGGGGGTATCACAATAGGATCCGAGTCAGTGACCCGTACATTACCAATTTCGCCGTCGGTAAGCTTCGCTTGCTGCTGACACACCAGGGCCCGGATCTCTCTTTGGATTACTCCTCTCTGCCTTGGTCGGGCAATCTCAGCGAGCTGTTGGAGCAAGAACACAACTTCTCCCAAACAATTACCGATAATGTTAGTACCCAAAATGATATTTAAACCGTTCTCCTCATTTACAGTCTTTACTACCAGAAGCCCTTGGTCTTTCAACTCCTCTCTGCCCACCTTTACATCTACACATTTTGTTCCGAGTACTTCTACAGGAAGACCATTCGAAGCATACACAGTAAAGTCAAGGCTCGGAGGTTTAAGACTGTCCATTGACCAGTACTTGGTATATAGAGCATCAGGTATTAGGGTCACCTGCGACCCAGTGTCTAACAATGCTGGAACAGCAATACCATCTAGAATAATAGACAGGTAGGGTCGCCCGCCCACATACCTGCGGTTCCAGTCTAGGGGGCCTGACGGGTATTCTCCTGGGTGTTGGCCCTTGGACCCAGGTTCTGCCCGTTTAAAGGACACTGTGTAGACAGATGACCTTTCCGGTTGCAGCGATAACAGATGATCTCTCGACGAGAAGGGTGTTGATCAGAGGTTGCTCCTGGGGGTGGCGTTGTCCTCCTCCGGGGGGGCGACGTCTTCTTTCTTCTCCGGTGCATCCACGGAACGTCCTCTGGGCAGTCAGCTAACAAGATCTTTCCTTCCTCCTCTTTCCGCAGCTGCAGGGCACTCATTACAGCGGCCAGATTTTTAGTCAGCTGGCGCACCTCTGAGCGCAGACAGTCCAATTCACTAGGAGGTGTCACCTGCGTTTTGGTTTCTGCCACTAGCGGGGAACAGGGGTTTACTGCCGGTTCCAGAGTGACTTCACCCTGATGATGTTGGGTGGCCACCTCAGGTTTGCCCAGGGGCCGCAGCCCTTTTATTGCCATGTCCTTTAGGGCATCAAAGGTAGCATCAGGATGATCTAAGGACCACCAATTCACAGTTCTGCGTTCCTCTGGGGATCTCAATCCCTGTATAAATTGTTCTTTCAACATTTTATTCTCGTCGATAGCATTTAAATTGTTAATTTGCTTGAGTGCTTTCAGGGCTCCCTGTAGTCGGCAAGCATAGTCCCGGATGCTGTCACCTGGCTGTTGTGAACAGTGATAGAAGGCCATCCGGAGATCCGTTTCTGTGCGGTCTTCAAATATGGCATGTAGCTTCAGGAAGATCGCAGGTACCGACTCCTGATCAACGGTATCCCAGGTCTCCACTTCCCTCTCAGCAGCGCCAGTTAGCTGCCCTATTAGCACAGCAGCTTTTTGTCTCTCAGGCATGGAGTACATTTCTAGGATGCTGCATAACTTCCGCTTGAAGCCTGCTAAAGTGCCTGGCTCACCGCTGTACTGGGGAAGCCATTTCGCCCCAGGCATATATGGGAGCGTTAGTGGCATGATCGGGACTACCGGACTAGGTGCAGGGCCTGCGCCCCCATCTGGCGCTACAATACCAGACGGTGCGGGATTGGGGACTCCGGCTGGGGCCGCACTGTCAGCCGGTTGTTGTGACATCTTAGCGCCCCCTTGGTTAAACGGAGCCTACCGGTTTCAGATGCTGCTACTTCACAGGCACCGCAGTGGGAACAGGACCTTCGTCGCAGGCGCTCTGATGTCAGAGCGTTCACTTCCTGTTGCAGGACCTGCCGATGAGTCAGAGCCGGGGGCGTGTCCAAGACTTTGCGCGCTCTTTCAGGTACGCCCACCTTCTTCTCCAGCGCCTGAGGGCGCGAATCTGGCGACGAAAATGGCGATTTTGGCGCCAAAAATGCAAACAGTCCTTTTTCACAAAAACATCCACAGGCACACAGGGCTCGCAATGTGCAAGTTTCGTATCCTGTTCGTGACGCCAAAGATTTTTGTGTCGACCCGCCACCACAATTGTGGGTTACCAGGGCAATGGGGTACTCAGAGCCGAGCCCGTAGAAGTCTATGGGATTGTCACAGGTAGCTGTGGCTCGGTCTGTGGCCCTGGCGGTCTGGCGTATGTTGGGGAATATTTACAGGGGATATTTATATACAGTTCGTGACGCCACCTGTAGTCTTCTGGTAATTTATACCAGCGCTGCTGTAGATCTCTGAGGGGATGGTGATGCAGCTAGATGTCGGGTCCCCTACAGGTGGGACTGGTCCCTCAGATCGGGAGTTAGGTAGGGATTGTGCAGGCATGCAATAATAACTCAGTCTCACACGGTCAGCGTCTTTCCATACCTTTACTTGTAAGATGTTCAAGCAGGTCCCAGGGAGGCTGATGGGGTTGGTGGAGGATGAGCTTTGAGGCAACAGCTAAGCAAGTTAGGGGCCTCCTTTACTGTCCAATGAAGATGAGTACGACCAGCCTGAAGCGTAGTCCCCTCTATGATTCCAGCTTATCCAAAGCTGTGCTTCCCAGTCAATTTAGTGTTAGGAGCCTTTCTATGAGGGAGCTGAATCCTTATTTTGTCCTGCAGAGACTCAAAGTCTTCACTTCCCCTGACCCCAGTTACGTACTGACTATAAGGGGCTTGTTTGCCGCGACCTAGGGTCCGGTAATTCTCTGGTTTTCTCTTCACTATGCTTGTAACAATAGTGATCCTTCGGTCCCCAGTGACCGGTAGCAATGTGCAGGACTCTTCCAAGCCAAACGCACTTTTCCAATAATCTTCCTTCCACTTTGCCCTTCGATTTGCTCAACTCTTAATAGATAGTTCAGTCTTTCTTCCAGTGGGGCACAGCTCTGACTAGACTAAGGTGAATTAGACCACCTGTACCAGCCTCCACGTTCTGAACTGATGACAGGCTCAAACTGGACACGTCTACTCTGTCCAAGGACAGGAAACTGACTGACTAGAAATCACTCCCTTCCACACCCCTGCTGGGTGTGTCAGAAGTGTACATGATGTCATGAAGAGACCTTAACTGTTACCTCTCCACTCATCCTCCTGGTATTGTGTACCAGGGCTACACATCAGTGCCTGGGCCCACCGGAGAATCCTCCGGTTCTCCGGTGGGCCAGTCCGACCCTGCACATACCTCTTGAGCAAAGCTACAATTAGCAGCAATTTAAGGCAGAGAGAGATGGCTAAGTGGCCAGATAATTACTCTGAATAGAAGACACCTGGATGTGTGTAGCCCAGCTGTGACTGGAGCCACATGTTACCCTGGAGGATGCACGAAAGGTAAATCCATGATAACCTATAAGCACACACTTCACATTTTCCCTGGTTCCACCAGAGGGAGCCCTTGAGACGACAGTAGTGAGATGAAGGCAGTCTAGCTGCGAGTTAGCTAGTCGTTGGTTTTACCTCAGAGTGTCAGATCTTGTCAGAGCGTGTTGCAGAGCAGACAAGCTAGTTACCTCAGACGAGTAGAGAGGGAAAGACTAGCCAAAGAAAGACTTATCTGAAAGCCTGAGGACTTCAGGAACTACTCAGCTTACATCGTGGAGTCCAGTAGCAGTGGAAGGGATTGCCACTTAGTCTGGTCAAAGTTGAGTCCACTGAGAGTGCTTCAGCGAGCGTTTCAGTAAGTAAGCGTGCCGACGCTTGGAGAGCGGTGAAGAAAAGAAAGCTGACATCTGCTGCTAGTTTGTGCTTATAATAGTGGTGTGAGTAGGGCGACAGGCAAGTGGAGAAAGAGGAAAAGAGAGTGACCGAGGTCAACCAGCATTGATAGCTTACCTCCACTCTGCATCACCGGACACCGGGTCCGCGCTTACCAGCATCTGCACGACTGGTAGGAGACACCGGAGACCCTGGACTTCAAGTCGCAGGGGCCCAGCAGTGCTGATACGTAACCGAGGTTAGGAAGACGGGGGTCTGGCAGGTACCGCCACAGAGACACTGTTCTGTCCACAAGAAGACCTCACCACTAGGTCAGCCGGGCGTAGCTGAAAACACGGAGTTAAGCTTTGTTGTATGCAAGTCAGAAACTCACACACATTAAAGGCGTAAGGAGGCCCTACACCTACTCAGTGGATTACTGGACGTGCATCCTCCACCCTGACAGCTTCCTGGGACGTGCCTGCAAATATCACCAGTAAAGGTACAGAAAGAGACTTGTTGTGTGTGTCTGCATTATTGCTCCTGCACCCCTACACCGCCATATACTCTGAGGAATCAGTCTCGCCTGTGGGAGACTTAACATCTTGCTGCCCCAAACCCTCAGAGAACCTACCCTGCAGCGCTGGTCACCCTGACCAGGAACCACAGGTGGCATCATGAACATTCTATCATCCCCTGTAAATATCCCCCTTTAGTGAGCGCCCAGGGCAACAGACCGAGCTGCGCTACCCGTGACATCCCCCAGTGAAGTGAACGGGCTCAGTGCCGAGTACCCCAAAGCCCTGGTACGTGCGACTCATCTACTTGGCATCACGAACAGGATACGAAGCTTGCTATACGTAAGTCCTGTGTGCCTGAAGTGGACTGTTTTTGTGCTAGAGACTGTGTTGCTGTTTTTGAGATTTTTGGCGCCAATTGTCCACCATTGCCCGCCAAAGTACAGCGCTACAGCGCAAGGAGAAGGGGTGTACCTGCAGAAAGCGCGCGGAGTCCCGGACACGCCCCCAACGCTGACGCGGCGGCAGGTCCTGTGGAGAACTTCAGTGATCGCTCTGACGTCAGAGCACCGGCGACGCAGGTCCTTCCACATCGCTGTGCCTGGCAGAGCTGCAGCCTTCAGGAGAAGGTAGGCCACGCTTAACTAGGGGGGCGCAGACATGTCGCAGCCGCAAGCTGACAGCGCGGCCCAGGGCGACCGCTCCGGTGACTTACCCGCCGGCGCTGCCGCGCGGGGTGGTAACGTTGGCCCCTCACCTGGTCCTGTGGCCCCGATAGTACCGCTAACGCTGCCATACATGCCTGGAGCGAAGTGGCTCCCTCAGTACAGCGGTAAGCCAGATACCCTGTCAGGGTTTAAACGCAAAATATGCAGCATAATGGACATGTACCCTATGACAGAGAAACAAAGAGCTGCAGTGGTAGTAGGACAACTGACTGGTGCTGCAGAAAGGGAAGTAGAGACTTGGACAGCTGCAGACCAGGAATCAGTGCTTTCAATTTTCTTAAAACTACATACTATTTTTGAGGACCGCACTGAAACAGATCTCCGGATGAGGTTTTACCAATGCTCCCAGAGACCAGATGACAGTATTAGGGACTACGCCTGCCGACTACAGGGGGCCCTGCGAGCTCTCAAACAGGTCAACCCTATAAGTGCCATTAATGAAAGCAAAATGTTGAAGGAACAGTTTGTACGGGGACTGAGGTCCCAAGCTGAAAGGTCCTTGGATCATCCTGACGCTACCTTTGATGCCCTAAAAGATATGGCTATAAAAGGACTGCGACCCCTGGAGAAGCCTGAGGTGGCAACCCAGTGTCACCCAGGAGAAGCCACTCTAAAGCCAGCAGTATCCACCTTTTCCCCGCTGGTGGCGGAAGCCAAAACGCAGGTGGCGCCCCCTACTGAGTTGGACTGTCTGCGCTCAGAAGTGCGCCAGCTGACTAAAAACCTGGCCGCTGTAATGAGTGCCCTGCAACAGCGGAAGGAGGAAGGAGGAAAGATCCTGCTAGCTGACTGCCCAGAGTGTTATGAACTGCTACAAGCACTAAGGAAAGATGGGAACTCTGTCCCTACAATAAAACTGAGCTTGATCCCTACGATGTAATGGGGAACCTGATCCTGCGACCAGACCCGCTAAAGTCCTCAGCTAGTCTGAACGAAGACCTATAGTTGCGAGGGAGGAATCCCTACAAGATCTAGGGACTGGGAGAAAAGGTGGACACCTCCTAACAGAAATTGTAGCAGGGAAAATTAAACAGAAAACAAATTACTACGAGATCCTAAGATTAAGCAAAACTGACAGAGTAAAGCACCTAAGCACCCGGCTAGCTTAAGAGTAGATAATACAATGAAGTCCAGCAAAGCCAGAAGGGCGGAGCCAGACTAAATAGGGAAAAAAGTCATGTGACCAGCAAACTGAAACAAAATCTAACAAGAGGGTTCTAACAGTACCCTCCCTTCTAAGAGGATCCTCCGGATCCCCTAGGACTTAGGCTTATCCGGAAACCTCTTGTGAAACGCTCTGACAAGTCTAGACGCAGAAACATAGAATCATAGAATCATAGAATGGTAGAGTTGGAAGGGACCTCCTGGGCCTTCTGGTCCAACCCCCTGCTCAAAGCAGGATTCTCTAAATCATCCCAGACAGATGTCTATCCAGCCTCTGTTTGAAGACTTCCATTGAAGGAGAACTCACCACCTCTTGTGGCAGCCTGTTCCACTCATTGATCACCCTAACTGTCAAAAAGTTTTTTCTAATATCTAATCTGTGTCTCCTCCCATTCAGTTTCATCCCATTGCTTCTAGTCTTTCCTTGTGCAAATGAGAATAAAGATGATCCTTCTACAATGTGACAGCCCTTGAGATATTTGTAGACAGCTATTAAGTCTCCTCTCAGTCTTCTTTTTTGCAAGCTAAACATTCCCAAATCCTGCAACCGTTCCTCATAGGACATGGTTTGCAGACCGGTCACCATTCTGGTGGCTCTTCTCTGAACTTGCTCCAGTTTGTTGATGTCTTTTTTAAAATGTGGTGCCCAAAACTGGACACAGTATTCCAGATGAGGTCTGACCAAAGAGGAGTAGAGGGCAATAATGACCTCACGTGATCTAGACTGTATGCTTCTGTTGATACATCCTAGAATTGCATTTGCCTTTTTTGCTGCTGCATCACACTGTTGACTCATGTTAAGTCTGTGATCAATTAGTATACCCAAGTCTTTTTCACATGTGCTGTTACTTAGCCCTATTCCTCCCATTTTGTATATGCTTTTTTCATTTTTATTGCACAGATGTAGTACTTTGCATTTTTCCCTGTTAAAATCCATTCTGTTAGTTGCTGCCCACTGCTCCAGTTTATGTATATCTTTTTGAATCCTCTCTCTCTCTTCTCTAGTATTAGCTACCCCTCCTAGCTTTGTGTCATCAGCAAATTTGATCAGTTTACCCTCAATTCCTTCATCTAAATCATTGATAAAGATGTTGAACAATACAGGGCCCAAAACAGAGCCTTGTGGTACCCCACTTGAGACATTCTTCCAACTGGATGTGCAGCCATTTACAACCACTCTTTGGGTCCGATCACTAAGCCAGTTATGAATCCACCTAACAGTTGCCTTGTCCATTCCATACTTAGTCATTTTTTCAATAAGGATTGTGTGAGATACTTTGTCAAATGCTTTGCTGAAGTCAAGATATACTATATCTACAGCATTTCCCTGATCCACCCAGTCAGTGATTCTGTCATAGAAGGAAATTAAGTTAGTCTGACATGACTTATTAGCTACAAACCCATGCTGACTCTGTTTAATCACTTCATTCTTATCCAGGTACTTGCATACATGTTCTTTAATAATTTGTTCAAAGATCTTTCCTGGTATAGAAGTCAGACTCACCGGCCTGTAGTTCCCTGGGTCCACCTTCTTCCCCTTTTTGAAGATAGGAACAACATTTGCTCTTCTCCAGTCTTCTGTGACTTCTCCTGTTCTCCAAGAATTTTCAAAGATTATGGACAGTGGTTCAAGAATTTCTTCTGCTATCTCCTTCAGTACCCTGGGGTGTAATTCATCTGGACCTGGAGACTTGAATTCATTTATGTTAGCTAAGTGTTTACTCACTGTCTTTCTGTTTATAGATATCCTGGATTCTTCTATTCCTTTAATAGGACATCATCCGCCCTCACCCATGAGTTATCCTCGGGTCCATAACCCTTCCAAGCGACGAGGTACTGCAAACCCCCTCTATACCGTCTAGAATTTAGGATGCGGAAATCTCATATTGCCCGTCCTCCACCACCAGGGGAACAGTGGTCGAGACGTCTCCATCTGAGACCTCAGCTTTTTTCAAGAGAGAAACATGAAACACCGGATTAATCTTCCAGGAGGTGGGAAGCTCCAACTTAACAGCAGATTGGTTAATAACCTGAAGCACCTTAAAGGGCCCTACAAACTTGGGACCCAATTTCTTAGACGGAATCCTCAAGCGCAGATTCTTAGAGGACAACCAGACATGTCACCAATAGCAAACAAAACCTCTTGTCGTTTTCTATCAAAATACACTTTGGATCTTTTGTTAGCCTCCTGAAGATTACCACGCACATCAGTCCAAACTCTCTCCAACACACCAGAAAAATTCTCCTCTTCAGGTACAGCCGATCCCAACTTGGAAAATGACCCAAAAGACGGATGTCTCCCAGTACAACAACAAAAAAGGCGAACAACCAGCAGAAGCGGATGTATGATTGTTAAGAGCAAACTCAGCAAGTGGCAGAAACTCAGACCACCCCTCTTGATTATCAGTCACAAAACAACGCAAGAACTGCTCAACGTCCTGGTTTTTCCTTTCTGTCTGGCCATTAGACTCAGGATGATATCCGGATGAAAACGACAAATGAACTCCCAACCTGTCACAAAAGGCGCGCCAAAAACGAGCCACAAACTGAGGTCCCCTATCAGAAACAATGTCAGTAGGAACACCATGTAGTCTGACTATTTCCTTGACAAAGGCCTTAGCGAGAGTCTTAGCGCAGGGCAATTTGATGAAAGGAACCAAGTGACACATCTTGCTAAAACGGTCCACGACCACCCAGATGACAGTGAAACCCTCAGAGGGGGGAAGGTCAGTAATAAAGTCCATAGCCAAATGTGTCCAAGGTGCACTAGGGACCTCCAGAGGGCAAAGCAACCCCGCAGCAGGAGTATGAGAAGACTTAGATCTAGCACACACCGTGCATTGACGCACCCACTTAATGACTTCCTTCTGCCATCCAGGCCACCAAAAGCTGCGACCCACAAGTCTCTTGGTCTCAGAGATTCCAGAATGACCTGCCAACCGAGAGTCATGACATTCAACAAACAAATCTCTCCTCAGGGTACCAGGCACAAACAACCTCCCATGCGGCGTATTAGATGGGGCATTCTCCTGTGCTTTAAGAATCTCATCTTCCAACACGGAGTCCAAAACCGCAATAACAACCCCCTCTTGCAAAATGTTTTCCTCCTCCTCAGTACCCACCATAGGAGAAAAACTGTGAGACAAAGCATCAGCTTTAACATTTTTAGAACCTGGGATGTAAGTAACGGTAAAATTAAAGCGTGAGAAAAACAGTGCCCACCTAGCCTGACGGGCATTCAAGCGTTTGGCAGCATCAAGGTAGATCAGATTTTTATGATCGGTGAAGACTTGAACAGGAAATTCCTGTCATGTATAGTGTACAGTTCCCATAGCGTCTTGTGCTTGGGTGCGAGGAAAACACATGAGACACAGGTTGATATGAAATGACTTGTATTACTTCATACAAGCATGCAGAAAAGATCACACAGTTTGCAGGAACGGAGGCAGGAGACACAGCAGGCCAGAGTAACTTCAAGCTCTACAATAACTCTCCAAAGCAGGTTCAGGATCTCTTCTCTGTACCGTAATTCCTCTGCAAACATGGATTCACCAGACAGCAGGTTTCCAGAGTCCAAAAGTGTTCCAAAGTTCCTCAGTAGGAAATAGCTGGAGTCCAAAATCCTAGGTTTCCAGGAGTCAGGTCACAGGCTGACTGAAGCTTGATTCAGGAGCACTGATTGTTCAGCTGAGGCTGCTTAAGAAGCAAGAGGAGAGAATCAGGGCGGGAACATGAAAGCTGGAACCTCCATATTAACTGAGAGCAAGATAGCTGCAGCAAGACAGAAAGCAAAATGGCCGACGGAAAACTGAGTTTCAAGGAACATGTCAAAAGAGACAAAGAACCTTACATTACTCCCCCCTTAGGGACAACCTCCGGATGACCTCAGACCAGGCTTGTCAGGGTACCTCTGATGAAACTGGCGGAGCAGGCGAGGAGCATTTACATTATTGACTGGCTCCCATGAGTTGTCCTCCACTGGGTAGCCCTGCCATTTAATCAAATATTGCAACTGATTTCTGTACAACCTGGAATCTAGAATCCTTTCCACCATAAATTCTTCCTGACCATCGACCAGCCCTGGGTCAGGGCAAGGAGAAGAGTGTCCAGGAAACGTATTGGGTGTTGCAGCCTTTAGTAGGGATACATGAAAGACAGGGTGGATTCTCATAGTTCTGGGCAGTTGAAGACGACAAGCAACAGCACTTATAATCTTACTGATCTTATAAGGTCCAATGTACTTATGTCCCAATTTAGACGATGGAATCTTTATTTTAAGATTTCTGGTTGACAGCCAGACCAAATCTCCTACCTTGAAAGCTGGTGCAGGTTTACGAAATTTATCTGCTGCTTTCTTGTACCTTTCCTGAGCCAATTCTAGATTTTCCTTTAGAAGATCCATATTCTTTTGTAAAGAAGTGATTCTTTCAGCCACTGCCGGCAAGGGCGTATCTATGGGAAATCGAGGAAGAATGTTAGGATGATAACCTAGATTGGAGTAAAAAGGAGACTGCTTAGTGGAGGCGCTCTGAGAGTTGTTATAAGAGAACTCAGCCAGTGGAAGTAGATCCACCCAATCATCTTGTAGGTGGCAGATAAAGCAGCGGAGATACTGCTCCAGGGTCTGATTGGTTCGTTCTGTCTGTCCATTAGTCTGGGATGAAAAGCAGAAGAAAGGTTTACTTTAATGTCCAATGCGGCACAGAAATTTTGCCAAAACCTTGAAGTGAATTGCACCCCTCGATCCGAAATGACCTCATCCGGTACTCCATGTAAGCGAAACACATTCTTAATCATTAAGTCTGATGTCTGTTTTGCAGTGGGTAAACCAACACAAGGGATAAAATGAGCTGCCTTTGTTAGACGATCAACCACCACTAGAATGGTGTTCTTCCCTTGAGAGGTTGGTAACTCCACAATGAAGTCCATAGAAATGGATCCCCACGGGCGGGACGGGGTGGGAAGAGGTTGTAACAGACCAGTTGGTGAGGAGCGAGGTGTTTTGCATCTTGCACAGACTTCACATGAAGTGACATAGTTTAAAACATCTTTCCTGTAAGTGGGCCACCAAAAGAAACGAGAAAGAAATTCTTGTGTCTTTAGAATTCCCCTATGCCCGGCTATCTTGGAATCGTGGATGAGTTGCAATACTCTCAACCTGACTGTTTCAGGTATATACAGACGTTGTCCCTGAATCCACACACCATTCTTAAAAACAAGACTTACGTCCCTTGGGGGTTGAGCCAACAAAGAATCCGCATGGTATGCTTCCTTGATGTCCTTAAGTAGGTCTTGATTATGAATCACTCCCAGGAATCTAGAGTCAGGAAGAATAGTCTTAGGAGGAGTAAGTGGACGTGTCTCTGCTGAATGAATCCTAGAGAGTGCATCAGCCTTTCCATTGCGCGATCCTGGTCTATAAGAAATTACAAAATTAAATTGGTTTAGGAAAAGATTCCAGCGAGCCTGGCGAGGAGTCAGGCACTTAGCCGACCTGATAAATTCAAGGTTACGATGGTCTGTCAGGACGACTATTTGCTGTGCAGCTCCCTGAAGAAGGTGTCTCCATTCCTTGAAGGCGGCAATAATGGCCAACAATTCTCTATTGCCCACATCGTAATTCCTCTCAGCCGAAGACAACTGCTGGGAAAAGAAGGCACAGGGATGCAAGACATTCTCCTCACCTGTTCTCTGAGAGAGTATAGCTCCAACGGCACAGTCTGAAGCATCCACCTCTATTATGAAGGCAAGCTCGGGGTTGGGATGTACTAAGATAGGTGCGGTGGTAAATTTATCCTTTAAACAGGAAAATGCTTCCTGCGCTTGCGGAGTCCAGGAGAACCTAGACTGTTTCCGGGTAAGTTGGGTGATAGGTGACACTACCTCAGAGAAATTCCTAATGAAACGTCTATAGAAGTTGCCAAACCCGATGAAGCGCTGCACCTCCTTCACATTTCTAGGAATTGGCCAATCCTTGATGGCTTGGGTCTTGCTTCCATCCATACTAATCCCTTGCGTAGATAGTACATAACCCAGAAATTGAATTTCGGTCCTATGGAATTCACACTTTTCAAGTTTGATGTAGAGATGGTTTTGTCTTAGGCGTTCTAAGACCATTCTCACATGTCCATGATGTTCCTCTGTGGAGTTAGAAAAAATTAGAATATCATCCAGATAAATCACCACAAATGTATCTAGGAGATCCCTGAAGATGTCATTCACCAAGTGTTGGAAAGTGGCTGGGGCGGTACTCAGACCAAAAGGCATAACTAGATATTCAAAGTGTCCATAGCGTGACCTGAATGCAGTCTTCCATTCATCCCCAGGTCTAATACGGACCAAGTTATAGGCCCCACGGAGATCCAGTTTAGAGAAAATTTTGGCGTGCCGCACTCTCTCCAGCAACTCAGGGATTAATGGCAATGGATAACGGTTTCTAATAGTAACCTTATTGAGTTCCCTATAGTCTATGCAGGGTCTCAGAGATCCATCTTTCTTCTTCACAAAGAAGATGGGTGCACCTGCGGGAGATGAAGAGGGGCGTATGAAGCCTTTGGCTAGATTTTCATCTATGTAGTCCTTCAAAGCTTTTAGCTCGGGCCCCGCTAGGGGGTAGATCTTACCAAAAGGTATCTCGGCTCCAGGCAATAATTCGATTGGACAATCATATGGACGGTGAGGAGGAAGCTGATCATCGTTCTTCTTGTCACATAAATCCACATAGTCCTGGTATACAGCTGGTAGTTCAGGGACTGACATGGTTCCTTTAGGAACAGAGCAAGCTGAAACTCCTTGACTCATCTGTTTCTCCGGAAAATGTAATTCCTTGGTCTCCCAGTTAATCGTAGGATTCTGCGCCTGTAGCCATGGTAGCCCTAGAATAATGGGAAAGTGGGGAGAAGAGATAAGCATAAAAGACATTTTCTCCTGATGATCTTTACCCATAAGGACCCTCAAAGGCTCTGTTTCCTGATCCACTGGTCCAGAGGTCAGCAGGGAGCCATCCACAGTCTCCATCTGTACTGGAGTAGCCTTCTTCACTGAACGTATCCCCTGTTTCAGAGCAAAGGAGATATCCATAAAATTTCCACTTGCTCCTGAGTCGATCATAGCAGAGCTAGACACCCAGACTGAGTCAACCCAGAGTTTGATGGAAAGGAAGCAATGAGAATTGTTTCTTTTACAACTCAGCTGGGACACCGCTGAGGAAACTTGAAAAATTGCAGCGTTTATACCGTCATTGTTCCCAGAACTAACAGAGTTTAAGTCCGAAAAATCAAGATCTCTTGCAGCAGATCTCTCTGGAATCTGAGGCTCGGACATGACAGAGCTCCTCTCGCAACACTCACAGTGAATGACTGCTGCAGTAGTCTTACGAGAACGGCTGGGGCAGTTTATAATGAAGTGCCCTGACTTACCACAGTAAAAACATAGATTTTCCTTTATACGATGTTCTTTGCGTGCATCACTAACCCGTCTTTGTAAAGAGTCCACCTGCATGGGTTCAGGTTCTGGTTCCCTTGTGATCCTACTCAAAGGTTCCTTAGCTGAGGAGGGAGGTAGGAAAAGGTTAGTGCGATTATTTTCGAACCATCTCTCTTGTCTGCGTTCAGTCAGACGAGCATCAATACGGATACAATAGTTAATAAAGTCACCTAACGCAGTGGGAGGGTCGGCACGAGCAAGTTCATCCTTAATCAGTGGAGACAACCCTTTCTGAAAAATAGATTTTTGGGCGGAAGTGTCCCAAGTGGTATCAAGAGCCCATCTCCTGAAATCCAAGGCATATTCGGCTACTGAACGCTTACCTTGGCGCAAAGTTAACATGGCTGCTTCAGCTGTTGCACCTCGATTGGGGTCATCAAACACCTGCCCCATGGCTGAAATAAAAGCATCAAGGTGATTCAAACAATCATCCTCAGTCTCAATCAGAGGGTTTGCCCACATCAAAGCCTTATTGGTAAGCAACATGATTATAGTAAGCACTTTGGATCGTTCAGTGGGAAATTGTGAAGCATGTGCAGAGAAAAATAGATTGCATTGGTTAATAAATCCCCTGAATTTCTCACGTTCACCGCCAAAACGAAAAGGAGGTAACTTGGGGATCCCAGAACTCGGGGTTATGGCAGGAGCCTGGACTCGTTCCTCTAGAGCCTCAATCCTGGCTCGTAATTCCTGGGTAGTTTGTCCAAACACTTGCAAATTATGATTAGTGAGGTCCTGTAGGCTTGCAAAACGGGTCTTTATAGTCTGTATATCTGCAAGGATTGTATCAGTCACTCCGGAAAGCTCCTTTATGCGGGCCTCCATCTTCCAGATCTTTTAAGGCAGAAGTGCTGGAAGGAGAAGAGAAAAGGAAAAAAAAAAAAAACAATAGTGTTTACCTGTGGTAACACTCCAGAGTAACATTTAAGGGAATGCGCTCACCTGGAATGGTTGTGAGAAGTCACAACCACTGTCATCACAGAAGGTATTAAACGGACATCTGATATCCACAGTCACGGCAGACACGGCTTTCCCAGACCCAGCAGACACTAAACATTGTCTCCTGAATCTTGTCATGTATAGTGTACAGTTCCTATAGCGTCTTGTGCTTGGGTGCGAGGAAAACACATGAGACACAGGTTGATATGAAATGACTTGTATTACTTCATACAAGCATGCAGAAAAGGTCACACAGTTTGCAGGAACGGAGGCAGGAGACACAGCAGGCCAGAGTAACTTCAAGCTCTACAATAACTCTCCAAAGCAGGTTCAGGATCTCTTCTCTGTACCGTAATTCCTCTGCAAACATGGATTCACCAGACAGCAGGTTTCCAGAGTCCAAAAGTGTTCCAAAGTTCCTCAGTAGGAAATAGCTGGAGTCCAAAATCCTAGGTTTCCAGGAGTCAGGTCACAGGCTGACTGAAGCTTGATTCAGGAGCACTGATTGTTCAGCTGAGGCTGCTTAAGAAGCAAGAGGAGAGAATCAGGGCGGGAACATGAAAGCTGGAACCTCCATATTAACTGAGGGCAAGATAGCTGCAGCAAGACAGAAAGCAAAATGGCCGACGGAAAACTGAGTTTCAAGGAACATGTCAAAAGAGACAAAGAACCTTACAATTCCGCTCCCTCCAAAAAATGACGACAGTGTTCAAATGCGAGTTTAATTGCCAACAATTCCCGATTACCGATATCATAATTTAGTTCAGACTCAGAAAATTTCTTTGAAAAAAAAGCACAAGGATGTACTCCATCCGTCTTTTCCTGAGACAACACCGCGCCGACCCCCACAGAAGAAGCATCAACCTCAACCAAAAATGGTTTAGTCACATCAGGCTGCGTAAGGATGGGAGCAGAGCTGAACCTCTCCTTTAGCAACACAAAAGCCTCAATGGCCTCAGTAGTCCACTGAACCGCATTAGCACCTTTCCTGGTGAGATCGGTCAGAGGTTTGGCAATCACAGAAAATTTTTTTATGAATTTTCTATAATAATTGGCGAACCCCAAAAACCTCTGTATTGATTTCACACCAATAGGTCTAGGCCAATCCTGCACAGCTTGCACTTTCACAGGGTCCATCTCAAAACCTTCACTGAAGACAATGTAGCCCAAAAAACTAAGTCTCTGTACAGCGAACTCACATTTTTCTAGTTTGGCAAAAAGTGAATTATCACTCAGTAACTGTAATACTTCACGCACACTCCTCCAATGAGACTCCAAATCCGGTGAATAAATCAAAATGTCATCCAAATACACAACCACACTTCTGCCGATCAAAGGTCTAAGGATGTCATTAATAAGATTCTGAAAAAATGCCGGAGCACTGGAAAGTCCAAAAGGCATAACCAGATTCTCAAAATGACCCAGTGGAGTGTTAAACGCAGTCTTCCATTCATCCCCCTCCTTCATGCGCAACAAATTGTATGCCCCTCGAAGATCAATTTTCGAGAACCACTTGGCCCCCACTAACTGATTAAACAAATCAGGAATCAATGGCAGTGGGTAAGGATTGCGTACAGTAATCTTATTAAGTCTAGACAAGGCCGTAAACCGCCGTCCTTTTTTTAACAAAAAAAAATCCAACCGCCACAGGAGATTTGGAAGGCCTAATGTGACCGGAGGCCAAGCTTGTCTGTATGTATTCCTCCAAAGCCTTTCTCTCAGGAATAGTCAAATTAAATAAACGACTTTTAGGAAGAGTCGCTCCAGGGACAAATTCAATTGCACAATCATAATCTCTATGAGGAGGCAATACCTGCGATTCCTTATCAGAAAAAACTTTCCAAAAATCCTGAATAGGTACAGGTAACTCCCCCTTAACTACAGCAGCAATACGCCCGTTACAACACTTGTCATAACACTTAGGACTCCAGGACTTAATTTCATTGGTAGACCAATCCAGTACCGGATTGTGCAATTTTAACCAGGGTAACCCCAAAATCACCGGTGAGGGCAAATTATTCAAAACTACCAAATCCAAATTCTCTTGATGAACACCATTAATAGTGAGAGGAAATTCACAGATATGGTGAGTAACATTTTTCAAGGGAGAGCCATCCACAGACACCACATTAATAGGAGAAGACAGAAGTTTGGGTTTTAATTTTAGTTTTTCCAAAAATTTCCCATCAATCACATTGAGAGTTGAACCACAATCCACAAATACCCGAAACTCCATTAATTCCTCCTCACCAGCAGTGGTAGCAGAAAGAAAGACACCTTTATTGTTTAAACAAGCTATGCGGGCGAAACTGACCTCATTTTTTTTTTTCTCTTTATTCATTCGAAGCGCACAGTTCTTAATGAAATGCTCAGATTTACCACAGTAGAAACACAAACCTTGAGCAAATCTGCGTTCTTTTTCCCGAGAGTGAGGTGCCATTGCTCCAATTTCCATCGGCTCTGCAATGTCAGTACATTCCGTCTCCAAACCTGGAGCTGACAAAGCAGACTTACTCTCATTAACCCTTGCACGCAGTCTCCTATCCACCCGTATGGCCAATTGCATAGCCTCTTGCAAGTTACCAGGTATGGGATAAGCAATCAGCAAATCTTTAACCCTTTCACTTAATCCTGCAAGAAATAAACTTTTCAAAGCTGAATCGTTCCAGCCCACCTGGGTGGACCACCTACGGAAGTGAGTACAATATTTTTCCACATTACCCGATCCCTGTCTCAAACGTCTCAACTCTGTCTCAGCTGATGAAACACGATCCGGATCGTCATACAACAACCCCAAAGCAGAAAAAAAAACATCCACTGATCCAAAGCATGGATCACTAGGCTGCAGAGAGAAAAGGCCCAGTCCTGAGGTTCTTTGCGCAAAAGTGACATTATAAACCCTATGCGCTGTGATTCATCACCAGAGGATCTGGGTCTCAAACGAAAATACAACAAGCAAGCATTTTTAAAAGAAAAAAAATCTTGTTGTTCACTAAAAAATAAATCAGGCAAACGTGCCTTTGGCTCCACGAAATGTGCTCCAGAACAACTACTCACGTGTTGCCGGATTTCAGCCACCTCCAGAGAGAGACCCTGCAGGCGTTCAGCCAAATCCCGAACCGACACCATGATGAAAACAGAAAATCTTTCCTTAGAGATTTTTTTTTTTTTTCTTGGCTGGACTTACTGTTATGAACTGCTACAAGCACTAAGGAAAGATGGGAACTCTGTCCCTACAATAAAACTGAGCTTGATCCCTACGATGTGACGGGGAACCTGATCCTGCGACCAGACCCGTTAAAGTCCTCAGCTAGTCTGAACGAAGACCTATAGTTGCGAGGGAGGAATCCCTACAAGATCTAGGGACTGGGAGAAAAGGTGGACACCTCCTAACAGAAATTGTAGCAGGGAAAATTAAACAGAAAACAAATTACTACGAGATCCTAAGATTAAGCAAAACTGACAGAGTAAGGCACCTAAGCAGCCGGCTAGCTTAAGAGTAGATAATACAATGAAGTCCAGCAAAGCCAGAAGGGCGGAGCCAGACTAAATAGGGAAAAAAGGTCATGTGACCAGCAAACTGAAACAAATTCTAACAAGAGGGTTCTAACACAGAGGATGTCCCTTGGATGAACCGGAGGAAAAGGAGGACGTCGCCCCACCGGAGGAGGACAACGCCACCTCCAGGAGCGACCCCTGATCAGTACCATCCTCGCCGAGAGATCATCTGCTACCGTTGCAACAGAGAAGGTCATCTAGCCCGACAGTGTCATTTAAACTAGCAGATCCTGGGTCCGAGGGCCAACACCCAGGAATAGACTCATCAGGCCCCTCAGACTGGAACCGCAGGTTTGTGGGAGGAAGACCATACCTGTCCATCATCCTGGACGAGATCGCAATCCCTGCCCTGCTGGACACTGGATCTCAGGTGACCATCATACCTGATGTCCTGTATAATAAGTTTTGGTCCATGGACAGTCTCCAGCCCCCGAGCCCTGACTTTGCTGTGTATGCCTCTAATGGTCTCCCTGTTGATATACTCGGAGCCAAAAACGTGGACGTAAAGGTGGGCAGAGTGGAGCTGAAGGACCAGGGACTCTTAGTAGTAAAGACTGTAAATGAGGAAAATGGCTTAAATGTGGTTTTAGGTACAAACATTATTAGTAACTGTCTGGGAGAAGTTGTGTTTTTGCTCCAACAGCTCGCCGAAGTTGCCAGGCCAAAGCAAAAGGGAGTGATCCAGAGGGAGATCCGGGCCCTGATGTGCCAGCAGCCAACGAAGCTGACAGATGGTGAAATTGGTAATGTACAGGTGACAGACCCGAACCCCATTGTGATACCCCCAATGAGTGAAATGCTTATATGGTGTAGAGTAGCAATAGGTCTGAGAGGACAGAACTACCAAGCAGTAGTAGAGCCCCATTGTTCAGAGCACAGACCTACACTCTTGACTGCTAGAGGGGTAGTAGAAGTACGAAATGGGAGGGTACCAGTACGTCTTCTCAACTGGGGAGAAGATGAAGTAAATTTACCACGTTATGCCACTGTTGCTAAATTACATACCGTAGATTACAACTCCATTCTCACGACCGAGTCCTTAGCCTCCCGCCAACCAGCGGAGGATAATGACCCAGCAACCCAGGTGGAGGATTGGTGTCAGCAGCTCCATGTCGGGACAGACACCACTCCAGCCCACCAGAAACAAGGAGTACTACGAGTGGTACAGGAGTACACACAGGTATTTAGCAAACACCCACTTGACTTTGGGACAATTAAGGGAGTACAACATCATATCCCTACAGGCAGCCATCCTCCCATCAAAGAGCGGTACAGGCCTATACCTCCAACACACTACCAGAAAGCTAAGGAAATGTTGCGTGACATGAAGGAAGCAGGGGTGATAAGGGATAGTTGTAGTCCCTGGGCAGCACCTCTAGTCCTAGTTAGGAAAAAGGATGGAAGCATGAGAATGTGTGTAGATTACAGACAAGTAAATCGCATTACACATAAAGATGCATACCCTTTACCACGCATTGAGGAATCCTTAGCTGCCTTAAAAACTGCTAACTACTTTTCCACCCTCGACCTCACTAGTGGGTACTGGCAAGTAGCTGTGGCTGAGGAGGATCGGGAAAAGACGGCTTTCACCACCCCGATGGGACTCTGTGAGTTTGACAGAATGCCGTTTGGACTCAGCAGTGCCCCGGGAACGTTCCAGAGAGTGATGGAGAGTTGCCTGGGACATCTCAACTTTGAAACCGTGTTGCTGTACCTGGACGACGTAATTGTGTACTCTAAGACGTATGAGGATCATCTGAAACACCTGGCAGAGGTATTTGAGTCACTGTCCAAGTATGAGATGAAACTGAAGCCTTCAAAGTGCCATCTGCTCAAACAAAAGGTACAGTACTTGGGACATATTGTCAGCTCAGAAGGAGTAGCGCCAGACCCCGAGAAGGTCACTGCCATCCAGAAATGCCCGGAGCCGAAGAATCTCAAGGAGGTGCGCCAGTTCCTGGGACTGACAGGTTACTACCGGAGGTTTGTAAAGGACTACACCAAAAAAGCAGCGCCTCTGCAGGACCTTCTGGTAGGACATTCCCTCAAGAGCAGAAATCCTCCATTCCACTGGGGTAAAGAACAAGCTGAGGCATTCAAGGAGATGAAGGAGATCCTGACAGGCGATGAGATCTTAGCCTATCCTGACTACAGCCAGCCGTTCCTGCTGTATACTGATGCCAGCAATGAAGGATTGGGAGCTGTCCTCAGTCAGAAGCAAAATGGCCTGGAGAAAGTCATCACATATGCAAGCAGGAAGCTCCGGCCGACCGAGAGAAACCCAGAGAACTATAGCAGCTTCAAGTTGGAGTTCCTGGCGCTGGTCTGGGCCATTACAGAAAGATTCAAGCATTACCTAGCCTCCAGCAAGTTCACTGCTTACACTGATAATAACCCCTTGACACATCTTGAAACAGCCAAGCTGGGAGCCATGGAGCAACGTTGGATGGCTCGGCTGTCGAACTATCAATTTACCATCAAGTACAGGGCGGGCCGTAAGAACGCCAACGCTGACGCCTTGTCCAGAATGCCGCATGAGTCCGACACGGAAGAGGAATTGGATGATCTAGAAGAGATTGAGCTACCTGCATTCCACAGAAATGGGATGATCCACGAACAACGAGCCTACAGGAGGCAGCGTGATAAGACGTTAAACCCTTTACCTCACCACAGCTGGAAGGAGACCCAGAACAGTGACCCGGTTGTCAGCTGCATCAAGGAGCTGATAACTCAGGAAGGTTCCTCCTTGGAGAAGGATGCGTCTCAACAAGCAAAGCAGCTGTGGAACAAGAGAAGCCGGCTGTTTATCTACCGAGAGAAGCTGTGCCGAAGGTATGTCAACCCCAGAACCCATGAGATGGTATGGCAGATAGTAGTCCCAAGAACAGACATTCAGATGGTGTTGGAAGCCTACCACGATTGAGCGGGGCACTTTGGCTGGAAGAACCTGGAAACCCTGCTGAAGTGTCGTTTCTACTGGGTGGGAATGCGTAGTTCCATCGAGAAATGGTGCAAAAACTGTGTGACCTGTAGCCTCCGAAGAAAAGACTACAGCAGCCAGAAAGCACCCCTGCAACCCATCAAGATGACTCATCCCTTGGAGATCGTGGCCTTGGACCATGTAAAGTTGTCACCCAGTCGGTCAGGATACTCATATGCCCTGACGATGGTGGATCACTATTCCAGGTTCCTGGTGGTCGCCCCTGTCAAAGATCTGACAGCTGAAACAGCAGCAAAGACGTTTCAGGCGTATTTCTGCAGACCCCATGGATATCCAGAGCAAGTGTTAACTGATCAAGGTCTGCCTTTCCTGATAGCCTTACTGCTGTACTTATTTAGCGCTCACTTCACTCTTCCTATCTAAGTGGACTTCACATGAAACTCACCTCTCAGTACATTTGCAATTTGTCTGAAGAAGGTCAGATGTTTGACCGAAACGTTACAAATTTTGAGGATTGCACATTGTAATAAAGGAATTTTCTTTCAAATTACCTACATTGAGTGCCGGATTTATCTTTTTCATTATTAGCTAGACCTTTTGCACCTGGAGAAATTGTGCTAAAAAGAAAAAGAAGAATGCACAAATTGGATGATCAGTGAGAAAAAGAGCCATATGTCGTGCAAGATTCCAAGTTTGACAACAGGAAAACCTGTACCATTAGCAAGGATGGAGGAAAGACAACCACCACGGTATCCAGAGACCACCTAAAACTGTGTCCAGACATGTTAAAACTTCATGAGGAAGAACTTGTTATGGAAAAAGAGAAACCAGGTGAAGTCATACACACGGACCTAGGAGATTTTCCTGCAGATTGGCCTTGTATCGGGGACGCTGTGATTATTCCAGTACTTCAATTTTACCAACCACAAGAAGCACCCCAACGTCGAGTTGAACCAGTTGCCGCAGCAGAAGAAATAGTTAGTGAGGAACTTGCTCCTGTAGCATCTCCAGAAGTAGAATCTCAAAGAATGGAATCTCAAAACGTGGAACCTTCAGATGTAGGGTCTCAGGAAGAAGAATCCCCTGGTGAAATAGAACCGCATCGCCCAGTCGCTAGTATGCTTGCCAGATCTCTAGAGAGGTGGAGGCAGATTTACAGTTTGCCGGCACGCAGGACAGATAGGCCAGAGGCTACTATACCTGACACCACACTACGTAGGTCAGTACGCACAACGAAAGGAAGGTTACCTGTTAGGTACCAAGAGTAGGCCTAGCAAATTAATCCAGTGAACCAATATCCAAGTGTAAAAATGTAAATAAGATTTGTGTAAATATCTGTATATATGTTACTTGTATTATGAAACGTTTGAAGTGTCCTTACCTCCCGCAAGGGAAGAGTTATAATTATGTTTATTTGTTGATGTTATAAAAGTTGTTTTCTTTTTCAGCCCGGGAGTGCTGATATTAACAAGGGGGGATGTGTAGCCCAGCTGTGACTGGAGCCACATGTTACCCTGGAGGATGCACGAAAGGTAAATCCTTGATAACCTATAAGCACACAACACTTCACATTTTCCCTGGTTCCACCAGAGGGAGCCCTTGAGATGACAGTAGTGAGATGAAGGCAGTCTAGCTGCGAGTTAGCTAGTCGTTGGTTTTACCTCAGAGTGTCAGATCTTGTCAGAGCGTGTTGCAGAGCAGACAAGCTAGTTACCTCAGACGAGTAGAGAGGGAAAGACTAGCCAAAGAAAGACTTATCTGAAAGCCTGAGGACTTCAGGAACTACCCAGCTTACATCGTGGAGTCCAGTAGCAGTGGAAGGGATTGCCACTTAGTCTGGTCAAAGTTGAGTCCACTGAGAGTGCTTCAGCGAGCGTCTCAGTAAGTAAGAGTGCCGACGCTTGGAGAGCGGTGAAGAAAAGAAAACTTACATCTGCTGCTAGTTTGTGCTTATAATAGTGGTGTGAGTAGGGCGACAGGCAAGTGGAGAAAGAGGAAAAGAGAGTGACCGAGGTCAACCAGCATTGATAGCTTACCTCCACTCTGCACCACCGGACACCGGGTCCGCGCTTACCAGCATCTGCACGACTGGTAGGAGACACCGGAGACCCTGGACTTCAAGTCGCAGGGGCCCAGCAGTGCTGATACGTAACCGAGGTTAGGAAGACGGGGGTCTGGCAGGTACCGCCACAGAGACACTGTTCTGTCCACAAGAAGACCTCACCACTAGGTCAGCCGGGCGTAGCTGAAAACACGGAGTTAAGCTTTGTTGTATGCAAGTCAGAAACTCACACACATTAAAGGCGTAAGGAGGCCCTACACCTACTCAGTGGATTACTGGACGTGCATCCTCCACCCTGATGGCTTCCCGGGACGTGCCTGCAAATATCACCAGTAAAGGTACAGAAAGAGACTTGTGTGTGTCTGCATTATTGCTCCTGCACCCCTACACCGCCATATACTCTGAGGAATCAGTCTCGCCTGTGGGAGACTTAACACCTTGCTGCCCCAAACCCTCAGAGGACCTACCCTGCAGCGCTGGTCACCCTGACCAGGAACCACAGGTGGCGTCACGAACATTCTATCATCCCCTGTAAATATCCCCTTTAGTGAGCGCCCAGGGCAACGGACCGAGCTGCGCTACCCGTGACATCCCCCAGTGAAGTGAACGGTCTCGGTGCCGAGTACCCCAAAGCCCTGGTACGTGCGACTCAGATGAAGCACTGGAACACCCTGGGCCTGACTGGATGGCTAAACTTTCACTCAAGACACTGATAGCTCAGCACTCTCCAGCATCGGATTGGGCAGCTCAATCACCAAACTGACAGCTCGGCACACCCCTGTCCTAGATTGGAAAGCAGAACTGTTATTCACTGCTTCCAGACACACTGATAGGAGGAATCGTGACATAATGAATCTGAAATGAGTAGAGATGAGCCCCTTTAGTTACTGGGCCCCATAGCAGCTGTTATGTTTGCTATTTTAGTAGTTAAGACCAAGAAACGAAGTCTTGTTAGCTGAAGTTTCTATGTATTATCGTTTAAAGCTGTTGTGTGATTTCATGTGACTGGTATGCACTTATGGAGACGCATCTGCAAACTGGGAACTGAAATGTAAAAGGAACCTAATGTTTTGCTGGGTATGATGAGTACAGGTACAGTAGGAGGACTTCATCTGCTAGGGTATGTGCACGTATTCTGCCTGAAAAAGCGCTCAATAAATATTTTTAAAAAATTACCATGAGAACTGCAATGTAAAAACGACTTGCTATGTACCGGTATGTTTAGCCTTTTGAGCGTCTTTTAGCTGATTCAGGTTTGTAAAGACGTAAAGTGGTTAAAGAAGTGACTGGTCCATTCTTTTACCAGTTGGTACATAGAGTCATGGCCAAAAGTTTTGAGAATGACACAAATATTAATTTTTACAAAGTCTACTGCTTCACTTTTTCTAATGGCAATTTGCATATACTCCAGAATGTTATAAAGAGTGATCAGCTTAACAGCAATTGAGTCGCCCATAGCCAGGGCCTGTGGGGTACTCGGCACCGAGCCCGTTCACTTCAATGGGGGATGTCACGGGTAGCGCAGCTCGGTCCGTGGCCCTGGGGGCTCACCTCAATAAAAGGGGAATATTTACAGGGGATTATAGGTTTGTAGAAATGTTCGTGACGCCACCTGTGGTACCTGGTCAGGGTGACCAGCGCTGCAGGGTAGATCCGCTGAGGGGTTGTTACTGGGCAGCAAGGTGTTAAGTCTTCCACAGGCAAGACCGATCCCTCAGGGTATATGGCGGTGTAGGGGTGCAGGAGCAATAAGGCAGACACACACACAAAAATCTCTTTCTGTACCTTTACTGATGGTATAGTTGCAGGCAAGTCCCGGGAAGCTGTCAGGGTGGAGGATGCACGTCCAGTAATCCCACTGAGTAGGTGTATGGCCTCCTTACTCCAGTTGTGTGAGTTTCTGACCTGTATAGAACTAACTCTGTCTTCAGTTATGCGCCCGGCTGACTTTGTGGTGAGGCCTTCTCTAGGATAGAACAGTGTCTCTGTATGCAGGGCCCTGCTAGACTCCGTCTTCCTGACCCCGGTTACGTATCAGCACTGATGGGTCCCTGCGACTTGAAGTCCCCCAGGGTCTCCGGTATCTCCTACTAGTCGTGTAGATGCTAGCAAGCTCGGACCCGGTGTCCGGTGGTGCAGAGTAGAGGTAAGCGATCAATGCTGTTTCAACCTCTGTCACTCTCTTTTCCTTCCACTCGCCTTTCGTCCTACTTCGACCTTTAGCATAAGCACACACTAGCAGTAAATGGCAGATTCCCCTTTCTCTTCACCGCTCTCAAAGCGTCGGCACGCTTACTCACTGAAGGTACTCTCAGTTGACTCAGTTCTGACCAGGCTAAAGTGGCTATCGTCTTCCACTACTACTGGACTCCACACTGTAAACTGAGTATACGCTGAAGTCTTCAGGCTTTCAGTAACTCTCTCCCTCTCTCTGCTGCTCGTCTGAGGTAAAAACTGACAACTACTCACTGCTCTCTAAGACGTTCTGAGGAGATCTGCTCTAGTCTGAGGTAACCTGAAACCTCTGGTGTTCTGAGGTAACCAGACTGTTCTGAGGTAACTCACGTGTCTACACTGCCTTTATATACTGCGAAAGGGCTCCCTCTGGTGGATCTGGGAAATAGTGCAGATATGTTGTGTGCATAAAGGTCATTGTGGGTTTACCTTGGTTGCATCCTCCTGGGAACATGTGGCTCCAGTCACAGCTGGGCTACACACAATTACTTGCAAAGTCAATATTTGGCTAGAAAATGAACTTTATCCCCCAAAACACATTTCAACATCATTGCAGCCCTGCCTTAAAAGGACCAGCTAACCTCTTTTCAGTGATTGCTCCATTAACACAGGTGTGGGTGTTGATGAGGACATGGCTGGAGATCAATCTGTCATGATTAAGTAAGAATGACACCACTGGACACTTTAAAAGGAGGCTGGTGCTTGGCATCATTGTTTCTCTTCTGTTAACCATTGTTATCTCTAAAGAAACACGTGCAGTCATCATTGCAATGCATAAAAATGGCCTAACAAGGAAGAGTATCGCTGCTAGAAATATTGCACCTCAGTCAACAATCTATCGCATCATCAAGAACTTCAAGGAGAGAGGTTCCATTGTTGCCAAAAAGGCTCCAGGGCGCCCAAGAAAGACCAGCAAGAGCCAGGACCATCTCTTAAAAGTGTTTCAGCTGCGGGATCGGGCAGTGGACAGCTGAGGACTGGGGTAAAGTTATTTTCTCTGATGAATCCCCTTTTCGATTGTTTGGGACATCAGGAAAACGCCTCATTCGGAGAAGACAAGGTGAGCTCTACCACCAGTCTTGTCTCATGCCAACTGTTAAGCATCCTGAAACCATTCATGTGTGGGGTTGCTTCTCAGCCAAGGGAATCGGCTCTCTCACAGTCTTGCCTAAAAACACAGCCATGAATAAAGAATGGTACCAGAATGTCCTCCAAGAGCAACTTCTCCCAACCCTCCAAGAGCAGTTTGGCGGTCAACAATGCCTTTTCCAGCATGATGGAGCACCTTGCCATAAAGCAAAGGTGATAACTAAATGGCTCAGGGAACAAAACATAGAGATTTTGGGTCCATGGCCTGGAAACTCCCCAGATCTTAATCCCATTGAGAACCTGTGGTCAATCATTAAGAGACGGGTGGACAAACAAAAACCTAAAATTCTAACAAAATGAAAGCATTGATTGTGCAAGAATGGACTGCTATCAGTCAGGATTTGGTCTAGAAGTTGATTGAGAGCATGCCAGGGAGAATTGCAGAGGTCCTGAAGAAGAAGGGTCAACACTGCAAATATTGACTTGCTGCATTAACTCATTCTAACTGTCAATATAAGCTTTTGTTACTCATATGTTTGCAATTATATTTCTGTCTGTGATAAAAACATCTGTCAAACACATAAAAACCAGAGGGCAGCAGATCATGTGAAAATATAATATTTGTGTCATTCTCAAAACTTTTGGCCATGACTGTACAAACCAAAATTTTCCTTAAACAACAATGCATCCATCAATATCATGGATAGATAGTGAACGATGCTAATATAAATTTTATTTTCTTGTGGTTTTCATCTCAATTGCCACCCTGGGACTATCCTAAGAGAAGCTTTGGCACAGTTTTAGTGCCAGGTAATACAGTAAAATTACCAAACAACCCTTAACTTATGCTGTGGTCTACACTGTAAGTCCACCACAGATGGGTCTACATTGTAAAGCCAACACAATCCAGGTGTCTAGATTACTAAGCCATCACTTAATGTTGTACAGTCACTCATGATGTAGGCTTGACAGTGCAGTAAACTTGGTTTCTACTTTATCGAGACACTTTAGAAGTGGAATCTATATTGTGAATCCACCATATAACTGGTTTTAACGCTAAAAAGCAATGATAAACCTAATCTCTACATTGTAACGTTAAAAGAAGATTGATGGTTGAATAATTGTTGAGCAAATAAATGCATGGTGAAAATCACTACCCAGACTGATACACAATTTAGTTCATTCTGGTCATGACGTTGGTATTGTCAAGTCGCTTACCTGCGGGGAGTCTAATGTAACCTATCACCTGTACCACCCAACCAATAACATAACCCACCCCCATATGCCGCTCACAAATACACAGAGCCCAAAATATTTGGAATTCTAATGGCCACAGCAGCCTTTTATTAAATACACAAACATTAACAAAATACCAAATGATAACATAGCTTTATAATACTTGAACGTTGAGGAGGAGTCCTTGAATCCACAAGATCTTGGTGAATTAACCCGAAATTGCTGTGAACAACACCCATCATCTTAGTCCCAGCCGTTACCCCACAGGTTCAGGAGCACCAACGCACACCATGATATGTTGCTCACCCAGCTTCTCGGGGATCCGCCCACTCCTGCGGAACTCCCCGTCCACATCTCACCAGATCACCATCAACGTAACTTCAGACGGAGGAGACCCTATCCGGAGTCCCCCAAAACCAATTTCCAACCGACTTCAAGGACTCCCCCCTCCACCCGGATGGCCATGACCCAAAATTTTATAAAATTAACTATCAATAAATACAGGGAGAGAGGGCGGGACTGTTTTTTGCTAAAGCTGGAACTGAACTGAAGCCTACTCCACTTCCCTATATAGACCCCTAATCTAAATACTCCTCCCACACCTAACCCTTCCAACCCCCCGTCATGTTGGCCTCCGCCCACGCCTCCTGGAGGAGGAGGGGGAGGCTTTGCTCCGGCCATTTCTTTATAGTTGTTTTACGTAGCCATACATCTATAATGACGCCAGATGAAGGATGAGCAATTTTCTGATTAATATTTTCATAATGTTTTTAGGAAAAAGTTGATCATGGCTAGCAATGAATTAGGGGACAATTTTAAACCTGGCCAACTTCTTTCCAGATGACATCAGTCTGTCATCAGTTAGGTAACATAATCATTCATTAGTAATTTTACCTGGCGAATGAATGCATTGATATTTCCCTAGACGGTTGTTCATTCAATGGGGACGATCTATAGACTCTTCATTGTACAGCCACAAGGGAACATATAGAGGAAGACGCTCATAGAACTGGATAAAAGACAATACTTTATTTCATACTTAAGATAATATAAAAGCTTGTGGGCCAAAAAGATACATGGTGGTGAGCCAGAAGAGAAGTGGCACCACAGGATAGCAGGCAAAGAAATTGTTAACAGAAGTGACAAACACATTTCATACCTATAGAATTGTAACACTGAAACTGAATATGTGATAATGTCATGCCCTCAGCCGCAGGTCCAATCTCCACTGCACAGGGAGACCGGCACCACTCACGCAGCTCCATGGCTCCAGATGATCAGCAGCTCATTTCTCTTCTTGGAAATACTCTTAGGAGGCACGCCCCCTTCCTGCATATAGGAGCACCTGTTCTCTATTAGGGCTCTCTGTGCTGTGATGCTGGGTGCCTAAAAGGCATCCTCCACTTAAGGGCAGTGCCTGGGCAACGTGTTCATTCTCTGGGATTGTTGCCCCAGCTTCAGGCCATGCTCTGCTGTATTCTGCACTATTATAAGTTCTCTGTTTCCACAGTATCCACTTCTGGCGATTCCTCTGATCACTCCGGTTTCCACTCTAAGCGGACCTAGCCTTTTCTCACGGAACCCTCCAGATACTGCTACCGGCGGGATCAGCCTTTCTGGGATTTCACGGAGCTTCCGGAATTCTCTCCACCAGCAGAGCCAAATATTCCATAGTGTTTCTAGTCAGTCAGTATGGGTCGTCCTCTGGTCCAGGATTCATGGCATTTTAGGACACCTGGTGTTGTGACGGGGAGAATCCCTTTATAGGGGTACACCTTGCCCGGTGCTCCACTACGTGGTACAGTGCTGCGATCCAGAGGTTTCATCCTGCTGACATCTTTTTCCTTTCTGTTTAATCTTGTTAATAAATATCTTTTGGTTTATGAGATCCATTCTCCTGCCTCTTGAGTATCGGGTATACAGCCGCCACTGCACCATCAGTGGTCTGGTGAGTCCACTATACTTTATCATGCCCTGTGGGCGTAACAGTTTGCCCAGGCCATGAACTTCGCTGATACCCGATTCTCAGTCCAGAGAGAGCTAGCTTCGCTCTGTCAAAGCCAAGACCAGTTAGTCGCCTTCATGCAATCTCTTGATAACGCTTGTCTACTCTATAGGCTGCCGAGCCCACCAACGCGACCCAACTGACAGAGCTCTGTCATGATCCCAGTGCAGTTTTGGCCTGCACACCAGGGGTTAATGTCTTGATCCTAGTGCAGGCTCTGACCTGCACACCTGGGGTTTATTATTATGGCCTCTCCTTGGTTCGGGGAGAGCTTCTTATAGCCCTAGGAAGCTCCAATCCCCGTCAGTTATACTTTTGCCCTTGGCTGAGTGTGTTGACCCCTGATTGCCTGTGCCGTGTGCCTGTGTTCTAGCTTGTTTGTATGGTTCTGACCCGGTTCTGTTTCCCGTTGTGATTTTGCCTCTTGATTCTGTACTGTGTATATGCTTCTCTGGTTTTCTGACTCCTGCCACGTCCCTGACTATTCTTTATTAGCCTGCTCCTTGTGTACTGCGTTGTCTCTCACGTTTACTGACCTCGGCTTGTCTTGGATTCCGTCTTCCTCTGGTTCCCTGTCCTCTCCCTGGTGTCCGGTGACCCCCTTTCCATTCTCCAGGGTCCCTGTAGCTCCCTGCACTCATCCCCAGCTACAGGACGCTAAGCTCCACCCCCTGGGGTCACATGACCGCAGGTCCTGGCAGTACACTCACCACTTGGTGTTCTGCTCACTCCAGCTCTGCTGTATTGCTATCATCTTGCCCAGCACTCGGGCGCTGTGAGTACCGCTGTCACAGGCCGTCGGAGGCTCCGGGCTCCCACTGTCAGAGCTGCTGAAACCGCTGGTAAGTGCCCACCTAGCGGTTTCTCGTGATAGCTCGATCAGGAATTCAACCGTCAATGTGAGACGCAGACCCGCTTGTTGGACTACATGACCTCCGTGGATGATCGGTTAACTAAGGTACAGCATCTGACGGTTGTGCTCACTACGGGACCCTGTCCTCGTCTCTGCAAGCCTCCTCGTTACGATGGTGACCCCAAGTTGTGCAGAAGATTTCTCAACCAATGCTTGCTGCATTTTCGTTTATTGCCTCAGCATTATCTGACGGACATGGCCAAGGTGGCTTTCCTTGCCTCTCACCTGGAGGGAGAGGCTTTAGTCTGGTTCAATCCCCTAATGGAGCGGAATGATCCCATCGTGTCTGACCTGCAGGATTTCATGGACACGTTCTGCAAGATATTTGATGAGCCTGGTTGTGCCATATCTGCCATGGAGTCTCTCTTCAACTTGCAACAGGGCTCTCTCACTGTCGGTCAGTATGCCATCTGTTTCCGCACCCTGGCTTCAGAGCTCCAGT
The DNA here is from genome assembly GCA_033576555.1 of Oophaga sylvatica. NCBI lineage: Eukaryota > Metazoa > Chordata > Amphibia > Anura > Dendrobatidae > Oophaga > Oophaga sylvatica. Next base: position 65,052,722 of record JARQOD010000005.1, read on the forward strand.
GAACCAATGAGCCTCTGGTCGGAGCCTTCCGGAGAGGATTATCCGGAAGAATCAAGTATAAAGTGGCAGTCATTTGGATTGATGTGCGTCTTCAGGAGCTCTCCAGGGAGAGGATCCTCGAGAAGTGATTTCCTCATCCAACAACTTCTTCACCGAAACCTCGGTTTCCGCCTTGTCCCACTCCAGTTTCTGAGGATGAATCCAAGGAGCTTGACAGCGTAAAGGTGAGGAGGAATCAACAGGTGAAGAAGCTCGCTAGGAATCCGCATCGTCATGGTGGATGCTCTGCCCCCAGTCAACACAGTGGAACTGATAGGACGGAACGACTCTTCCACCTAGGACAGGTAAGAGAGGCCACCTTACGTGAGAATGATTCCTCTTCCCCACCAACTATATCTATACAGGTGATCTTCGGGAGGGTGCGGTTCTCCGAGACAGCCTATCTGGACTCTGGGTCTGGTGGAAATTTTATCCAGCAAGCTGTGGCCAGGCGGTTCAGGATCCCAATCGTTTTCCTGCAGCAGACCCAGCGCATTGTCTCCGTAGATGGCAGACCCCTGAAGATGCCATTGTAGCCCCGGCGTCCTCTGCCAGGCAGGGACGCTGTTCCCCTGCGCCAGCGTCCTCTGCCAGGCAGGGACGTCGCTCCCCTTACCCTCACACAGCGTCCTCCTTCCGCCCTGCTGGGGCTGCGCGCTCCTTCCCTGCCACTGGGCTTAGGGCGCGCGCGCGTGCACGCCCCCGTTCTTAAAGGGCCGCGCGCATCTTTCAAAAAAGGTCCCCGGCCAATGCCGGTGGACTCCACCTTATATAAAGCACCTCCTCCTTAATGGAGGTGCCCGAGCAATGTTGTTGTTGCACTGTTTTACTCTGCTTAAGCCCTCAGGGTCCGTTACCAGTTACCTGCCTGTCTCCTGCCAGTTTGCTATCTGCTACCTGTCCGCAAGCCTACCTGGAGGTCCGGCCGTCACCGGTGGTGACCATCAGCTATTCCAGAGAACCTCGCCTGCTCACTTGGGGGCGCTCATCTGCCATCTGCCTGCAGACCTACCCGGAGGTTCGGACGTCACATGCGGTGACCATCGTCCATTCCAGAGACTCTCGCCTGCTCACTTGGGGGCGTTCATCTGTCATCTGCCTGCAGACCTACCCAGAGGTTCGGACGTCACATGCGGTGACCATCGTCTATTCCAGAGACTCTCGCCTGCTCACTTGGGGGCGTTCATCTGTCATCTGCCTGCTAGCCTACCGGGAGGCTCCACCATCTCAGGTCGTATATACCTGTCCTTCCAGAGACTGCCCCGGTCACTTGCCGTGACTACCTGCCTGTCCCTCCAGAGACTGCCCCGGTCACTTGCCGTGACTACCTGCCTGTCCTCCAGAGACTGCCCTGGTCACTTGCCGTGACTACCTGCCCATCTACCCAGAGACTGTCCCTGTCACTTGCCGTGACTTCCTGTCCGTCTCCCCGGGCGCCACCCGCTCCTTTACAAGGAAAGCCTCCTTGTATAATAAAGCTCAGAGGTTCCGCCTCCCAGACCCGTTACAGTTTGCTCGGGCCATGGAACCCGGTGGCACCCAAACTCCCTCGCTCTCTGACCTGTGTCATGAACTGTCTCGTCAGAGGTCTCAACAGGAGTCCATCCTGGGTCACCTGCGGAATGTTAATTCCCGCCTGGACACCCTGACTACTTCACCAGCAACCACCGCGGGCGCTATGACTCGCAATCCGGCAGTTCCGCTGCTTACTAATTCCGTGGTTTCCGTTCCTGGACCTCGACTTTCAGCTCCTCCTCGGTTTGGAGGCGACCCTGCTCTGGCTCGTGGTTTCATTAACCAGTGCTCCCTGCATTTTGAACTCCTGGCACACCAGTTTAACTCCGACCGGGCCAAAATTGCCTTCATCATGTCCCATCTCACCGGAGAGGTCCTGGCCTGGCTAAATCCTCTTTGGGAGAGAGAAGATCCTCTGGTGTCTGACCTGTCTGCTTTTCTCTCAGCCCTCCGGAAGGTATTCGACGAACCCGGACGGAAGACCTCCTCTGCATCATCTCTGCTGCGTCTCCGTCAGGGAAGTCTCACTGTGGGTCAATATGCCATACGGTTATGTACCCTTGCCTTGGAGCTAGCTTGGGATAATGACGCTCTGATATCTGTCTTCTGGGAGGGTCTGTCCGGCCGTATTAAAGATGAACTTGCCGGTCGGGACATTCCAACCTCTCTCGATGACCTAATAACTCTTGCCAATCGAATTGATCTACGGTTCCAGGAGCGCGCTAAAGAGGTCACCCGTGAGAGAAGGTTTCCTCGTCTAGCTCCTTCTTTTCAGAGACCTGTAACTCCTTCCGTTTCTCCTCAGGTACACTCTTCTGAGCCTATGCAAGTCGACCAGACCAAGATGGTCAAAGCCCGTCAGGACTTACGCCGTGCCGAGGGGAGTTGCTTCTACTGTGGCAGTAAGGAGCACCGGATCCGTACCTGCCCAGAGAGGTCGGGAAACGCCTGTGTCTAGGTTCGCTCGGAGAGGTCCACCTAGACAAAAATAAATCCTCTTCATCTCTGCTGCTGTCAGTCTCAATTCTCCTCGGTGAGAACCGTTATTTCGAACTAGCTCAACTTGATTCTGGAGCAGCCGGGAATCTTGTTTCACAGGCTCTAGTAGAAAAATATCGCATTCCTACCAAACCTCTGGTTGAACCAGTATCTGTTGCTGCTGTGGACGGGGGTCTCCTACCACGTCCCATCCAACTTATCACTGAAGCCATAACCCTGCAGGTGGGAATGTTGCATTCTGAGAGCATCTCGTTTCATGTTCTGCCTGGACTCTCTCACGCTTTCTTACTAGGTCTGCCTTGGCTCCAAAAGCATGCACCCGTGCTCGACTGGCAGACTGGAGAGATCCTTCGCTGGGGACAGGACTGTCATAAAACGTGTTTGGTTCCTGTTCATCCCGTCCATCCTTCTCCTACACCAACTAATCTACCAGGGCTCCCGATTCCATATTGGTCATTCGCTGATGTCTTTAATAAAAAGGAAGCAGAGACATTACCCCCTCACAGACCGTATGATTGCCCGATCGACCTGCTACCCGGTACTACGCCTCCCCGAGGGCGTATTTACCCATTGTCCGCTGCTGAGACCAGGTCGATGTCCGAATATATCGAGGAGAATTTGGCCAAGGGATTCATCCGGAAATCCACCTCCCCAGCGGGAGCAGGTTTCTTCTTCGTAAAAAAGAAAGACGGCTCTCTCCGTCCCTGTATTGACTACAGAGGCCTAAATTTGATCACGGTGAAGAATAAGTACCCTCTTCCGCTCATTCCAGAATTGTTTGATCGTCTGAGGGGGGCTAGAATCTTCACCAAACTGGATCTTCGTGGGGCATATAACCTAGTCCGTATCCGTCAGGGAGATGAATGGAAGACGGCATTCAACACCCGGGACGGCCACTATGAGTATTTGGTGATGCCCTTTGGTCTCTGTAATGCTCCAGCAGTCTTTCAGGAGTTGGTCAATGACATCTTCCAGGACCTTCTCTACTCCTGCGTTGTGGTGTACCTAGACGACATCTTGGTCTTCTCTCCGGATCTCCAGTCTCACCGCAGGGATGTTCGTCAGGTTCTGCTCAGGCTCAGGCAGAATCACCTCTTCGCCAAATATGAGAAGTGCCTCTTTGAGCAGACCTCGCTTCCGTTTTTGGGCTACATCATTTCTCAGACAGGCCTACGAATGGATCCGGAGAAACTGTCTGCCATCGAGAAATGGCCCCGACCGGAGGGGTTGAAGGCCATTCAGCGGTTCCTGGGATTCGCCAATTATTACCGCCTTTTCATACCGCACTTCTCTTCCCAGACTGCTCCAATCTCCGCGCTCACCCGCAAGGATGCTAATCCCAAACAGTGGACGCCCGAAGCAGAGGAGGCCTTTCTTTCTTTAAAACAGGCCTTCTCTTCCGCTCCAGTGCTGCATCGCCCGGACGGTAACAAGCAGTTCTTCCTGGAGGTGGACGCTTCCTCTTCTGGAGCCGGAGCGGTACTTACTCAAAAATCTTCATCCGGAAGGATGGTATCTTGCGGCTTCTTCTCCAAACTCTTCTCCTCTTCTGAACGCAATTACTCCATAGGAGACCGAGAGTTATTGGCCATCAAGCTGGCATTGGAGGAGTGGCGTTACCTACTCGAGGGGGCTCTTCATCCGGTAATCATTTACACTGACCACAAAAATCTGGCTTACCTCCAGCATGCTCAGAGACTTAACCCTCGCCAAGCCCGGTGGTCCTTGTTTTTTGCCCGCTTTGATTTTCTCTTACATTTTCGCCCGGCCGACAAGAACATCAAGGCGGACGCCTTGTCCCGGTCCTTCCTGGTGTCGGATCTCGAGGAGGAACCTAAACATATCATCGATCCCGCCAGAGTGATGCAGGTGGCTCCCGTGAGTCTAAATCGTCTCCCTCCTGGTAAGACGTTCGTATCGGTAACCGATCGGGAGAGGATCCTACACTGGGGTCATTCGTCTAAACTAGCTGGTCACGCTGGTCAGAAAAAGACCCTCCAGCTCATTACTCGGCATTACTGGTGGCTTACCCTGCACAAGGACGTAATTGACTTTGTTTCTGCCTGTGTCTCCTGTGCCCGCAACAAAGTTCCGAGACACCTGCCTGCCGGCCGTCTTCTTCCGCTTCCTGTACCCGCTGCCCCCTGGCAGCATATAGCCATGGACTTCATAACAGATCTGCCCGTCTCTGCCGGTTGTACGGTCATTTGGGTGGTCGTTGACCGATTTTCCAAGATGGCTCACTTCATTCCCCTGCCAGGGCTTCCGTCTGCACCCGAGTTGGCTAAAGACTTTATCCGCCACATCTTCCGTCTTCATGGTCTGCCTCGTCACATTGTGTCGGATCGTGGGGTACAGTTCACCTCACGTTTCTGGAGAGCCACTTGTAAGTTGCTAGACGTCACCTTGGATTTCTCCTCCGCTTACCACCCGCAGTCCAATGGACAAGTCGAGCGAATCAATCAGAATCTGACCAGTTATCTCCGGCACTTCGTTAATGCCCACCATTCTGACTGGGTGGATCTCCTGCCTTGGGCCGAATTCTCTTACAACAATCACGAGAGCGAATCTTCCTCCAAATCTCCGTTTTTTGTAGTCTTCGGTCAACACCCTCGGATCCCTGTTCCTGTCTCCATCTCTGTGGACAATCCAGCTGCGGAATCTCTGGTTAACGAATTTTCCTCCATATGGGAGAGTACCCGGTCCGCACTCATTCTGTCATCCGAGCGCATGAAAAAACATGCTGACAAAAAACGTCTGGATCCTCCTCATTCCGTCCTGGGGATAAGGTCTGGCTTTCGTCCAAGTATGTCCGGCTCAAGATTCCTTCCTACAAGTTAGGCCCTCGGTTCATCGGTCCTTTTGAGATCATCAGTCAGATCAACCCGGTGTCCTATAAATTGAAACTCCCGGACAATTTGCGGATTCCTAACTCCTTCCATGTATCTCTCCTCAAACCGGTGGTACTTAACTCTTTTGTCAAGTCTACAGGTACACCTCCTGCTCCAGTGTCTGCTGAAGACGAATTTGAGGTAGAGAACATTCTGGCCACCAAAAGGGTAGGAAGAAAGACCTACTTTCTGGTGGATTGGAAGGGGTTTGGTCCTGAGGAGAGAACGTGGGAGCCTCGGGAGAACATCCATGCCCCTCTCATCCTAGCTAAATTTCTTTCTGGCCTAAAAAAGGGGGGGCCTAAAGGGGGGGGTACTGTAGCGCCGGCGTCCTCTGCCAGGCAGGGACGCTGTTCCCCTGCGCCAGCGTCCTCTGCCAGGCAGGGACGTCGCTCCCCTTACCCTCACACAGCGTCCTCCTTCCGCCCTGCTGGGGCTGCGCGCTCCTTCCCTGCCACTGGGCTTAGGGCGCGCGCGCGTGCACGCCCCCGTTCTTAAAGGGGCCGCGCGCATCTTTCAAAAAAGGTCCCCGGCCAATGCCGGTGGACTCCACCTTATATAAAGCACCTCCTCCTTAATGGAGGTGCCCGAGCAATGTTGTTGTTGCACTGTTTTACTCTGCTTCAGCCCTCAGGGTCCGTTACCAGTTACCTGCCTGTCTCCTGCCAGTTTGCTATCTGCTACCTGTCCGCAAGCCTACCTGGAGGTCCGGCCGTCACCGGTGGTGACCATCAGCTATTCCAGAGAACCTCGCCTGCTCACTTGGGGGCGCTCATCTGCCATCTGCCTGCAGACCTACCCGGAGGTTCGGACGTCACATGCGGTGACCATCGTCCATTCCAGAGACTCTCGCCTGCTCACTTGGGGGCGTTCATCTGTCATCTGCCTGCAGACCTACCCAGAGGTTCGGACGTCACATGCGGTGACCATCGTCTATTCCAGAGACTCTCGCCTGCTCACTTGGGGGCGTTCATCTGTCATCTGCCTGCTAGCCTACCGGGAAGCTCCACCATCTCAGGTCGTATATACCTGTCCTTCCAGAGACTGCCCCGGTCACTTGCCGTGACTACCTGCCTGTCCCTCCAGAGACTGCCCCGGTCACTTGCCATGACTACCTGCCTGTCCCTCCAGAGACTGCCCTGGTCACTTGCCGTGACTACCTGCCCATCTACCCAGAGACTGTCCCTGTCATTTGCCGTGACTTCCTGTCCATCTCCCCGGGCGCCACACGCTCCTTTACAAGGAAAGCCTCCTTGTATAATAAAGCTCAGAGGTTCCGCCTCCCAGACCCGTTACAGCCATTCTCGGTATCACCGAAGAGGTGGAGCTCCTAATTGGTGCTCTCCACAGGGAGAAAACTACTTTCTATGTTACCAAATATTTCTCCACCATTCCTACTAGGTCTTCCGTGTCTGCGTCTCCATGAACCTGTCCTGGATTGGCTGTCTGGAGATATCCTTCAATGGGGTCTGTCCTGTCACGAACACTGCCTGAAACCAGTACAGCCTGGTTGCACCCCGTGGCCTCCTGCAGCTTTACCCAGGTTACCTTCTGCCTACTGGTCCTTCGCAGATGTATTCGACAAGAAGGAAGCGAAGACTCTTCCACCTCACAGGCCTTACGATTGTGCCATAGATCTAATCCCTGGATCTACTCCACCTCGAGGTAGGATCTACCCTCTTTCTCCACTGAGACTCAAGCCATGTCTGATTACACATCTCGTATATTCACAGCATAGACAATTGCCTTCAGATACGAGATGTGCAGCATCTGAAACAACGGATACTGGAAGCTTGTGCTAGCATTTCTTCTGCGGTGTTACTATCAGTGTGTCAAGAGTGGGAGAAGAAGGTTGCATTAACAATCCAACACAATGGGAAGCACTTTGAACACATTTTATAAGTGGTCATAAACTTGTAAATAACTCATGAAAGAATAAAGTTACATTAAAGCCAAGCACACCATTGTTTTTCTTGTGAAATTCTCAATAAGTTTGATGTATCACATGACGCTCTTCCACTGGAAAAAATAAAGTTGGATCCAAAATGGCCATCTTCAAAATGGCCGCCATGGTCACCACCCATCTTGACAAGTTTCCCCCTCTTGTATACTAATGTGCCACAAACAGGAAGTTGATATCACCAACCCTTCCCATTTTATTTAGGTGTATCCATATAAATGGCCCACCCTGTATACTAGGATATAATAAAGTATATCACAAAAATAACATTTTTATCTTTGTACTTTTGCTTCATTGTACTATTGTAGCAATTCTAGAACATCTCCATCATTTCCACCCTTGGGGTCTGTTTTTTAGGTTCTGCTTACTCTTTTATGGGGTTCTATGTTTCTGTCAGGTTTTCTTTAAGAATTCCATTATTTTTTTATGGCAAGTTTAGCACAGTCTACATACCAGGACCCTATGAAACATAAGATAGAAACAAAATAAACATACTGTATACCCTGCTATAAGTGAGTAAAAAGCCATTCAGAGGTGTTAAAGAAGAAACTGAGCTGCCACAGTGATGCTGAATGTGGCGCCCCTGAGGGTTCAGTCGCCACAGAGGTGTTGCATCTCATCCAGAGGTGTGACACCCCACTCCCAGGTAAGGAGGGAGCAACCCTAGACTCTAACACTGCATCAAACACACCATGCCAGCTGAGCATACGGACGTACCCTACGGGAGGATGGTCTGACTCAGACTGGTTAGCAAAGGGTGTATATATGGGTGGGTGGAGCTTAGGCAGCAGCCGAGAAGAGAAGCTTAGAGGGCAGAACACACTGAGGTGTGAAGCGAGCAGACTCTCCAGAACTCCCTTAGGAGTCTCTCAGTAGGAGAACTGTCCTGAAGAGCTTCTGAGCGTGAGAAAGGGTCCCAAAAGCACAGACGGTGGTTTATCCACCCGTGGCCCCATCCTGAAGAAGGAAGGACCAGGCCATCAGGGAACGGCCCCTAGAATAGTGGGAAAGCTTCATGCCCTGCTAGTAAGCCGACGGCGGTGATCACTTTATGGGTCATTGCCACGACCACCAGCAGCATCCCCTGGAAGGAAGTATATAGGCCAAGGACGTACAGAACTAATCTGTTTCCTGACAGGACCACAGTGTCATGACCCAGGACGGGGTTTTGTCTTTGCCCCGTCCTGGTCAGACTGGGGTTAATGGTTTCAGCCTCTCTCTGGCAGAGGGCGGCTATTTAGTTGCCAATTGACCTAGGTCTGGTGTCAGTTATACTCCTGCCCTCGGCTGAGTTAGTTGACCTCCTGTGTGCCTGTGCCTTGTGCCTGATCTTGTTGCTTGTTTGGTTTTGACCCGGTCCGTCTCTTCGTTGTGAGTTTGTCTACTGTCTTGGTACTGTGTATTTGCCCGTTCTGGTTTTCTGATCCCTTGGCTACGTTCTGGTTATTCTCTGCCTGCTCCACTTGTACTGCGTTGCTCCCTCTGTGTATGACCTGGCTATCCTGACTATCCGTTTTGTCTATGCCCCTTGGTAACTCTGTCCCGTAGTTACCCTTCCAGGAGTTTTCCTTCTGCTCATAGCTCTCTAGAGCTTAGGCCACGCCCACCAGCAGTCACGTGCTTAAGGTCCTCTGGCCTGAAACAATCTCTGTCTGTTACTGCCTTCTCTGAGAGACCTGTGGCCGGCGCCGCCCCTTGGCAGTCACGTGCTTAGGGTCCTGTTAGTCTGAAGCAAGCATCTTCACCGCTACTGCCCCGCTCTACAGGTATCTTTGAGTGCAGTCTGTCTTATTCAGGACACGCGCACTGGCTCAGTGAGCAAGTGCAGTGTGGTGTTCGTGATACACAGCTTCTGATCTGAAGGACTGCTTGGTGAGGTGCTAGGAAGAAAGGAGTAGAAAAGCACAGAGAGTGAAGACCAGGAAAGTAACACACTGAAAGGGAGTCTTGGGAAGCGCAACCAATCTACCTGGGGTTGCTGGACCACTCGCCCGGAGGACACAGTACCAGGCGGGCATCTGTCTTGCTAGCAACAGACTGTGAGTAAAAACCCTGAAACTGCACTTGGACTGTCTCCTAGATTTCTTCCAGCGTCGCACATTCCCCTCTGCTGCATCCACTAGCACCATTTCTATACTACAACATTTACCTGCCCTGGAAGAACACAGCCTCACCTGTAGGAGGTTTACCATCTATCTGCACAACACCATCCCTTCCAGTGGACCTGCACAGCAGCGCTGGTCACCCTGATCAGATACTGGTGGCGTCACGAATCACTATACGAACATTATCTCCTGTAAATATATTCCCCTATTTTGGTGAGCGCCCAGGGCCACGGACAGAGTAGTGGCTACCGTGACATCCCCCATAGAAATCTACGGGCTCGGGCCCGAGTACCCCACGGCCCTGGCAGGCGACTCACTGAACAGACATTGCAGAGCTATTGTAATGATGACCAGATGAATAAGACTGGATTAGAGGTGTTGCAGTGGAAGCCGATGTGAACAGTGATGTATGATGTAGCAGAGCAGGAACAGAGATAACTAATGTAGAGCTGGAATTGAAATGCCTGATGTAGGGGAGTTGGAACAATGGAGGAAAAAACAACAGACATGTCCCAACTCAGAATCATGTTGGGATTTAAACTGCTTGAAAACTCAAGCAGCATCTGGCTTCCTGAACCAGGTTAAGGGTCCCAGCAAGACAAAATCACAGGTGCACACATGGGCGTACCCAGGATCAAAACTAGGGGGGGCAAGCCAATGTCGCATCTTATACACGTTACATCATATACACTGTACATTATCCTGCATATTAGGTATGGAGCATTAGAACTGTTGTATATTGTATAATACAGCAGTGTATGCGACACTACGCTGTATATACCATATCTCATACATGGCACACTCACCTCTATACAAAGAATAAGAGGCATTATAACCTGTATATGAAAAGTATAATACAGCAGTGTATATACACTTTATATACCGCACACGATGTGTATGACCTTGTATACACCATATACTACACTCTATATACCGCACACAATGTGTATGACCCTGTATACACCATATACACTCTTTTGAAGTAAAAAAAAAAAGAAACAGGGACAAATGCAATACTTAAAATAAAGAGCAAGTAAAGTTAAAAATCAACAAACTTACTGGTATTTCAATGGGAACTATGGGCCTGCTTTTGGCTAATGAGATGGTCAATGTTCGGTTCCATATTTGTCACTGCTAGTCATAACAAGTGAAGCAATTTTTCTCTTTCTTGATATCATTATTTCCTAGGGATTCCAAATTGCTATTAGTAAAATACCAATATATATACAGCGCTACAAAAACAATATACCTGCAATAAAACTGCCCACCACACAGAGACATACAGCCTGCACTGCCCATCACTGCAGCCTTGCCAATCCATATCATTTCATCCTCATCAGTGCACATATTGGCGCAACTCCACTTTTAGCTCAGGCTCAGACTTGTGTGGTGCGAGAGTCCCTAATAGGCAGGTAAATTTCCCCAATAGGCAGCATTGGTCCCCAATAGGCAGGTAAATGTCCCAATAGGCAGCATTGTTCCCCAATAGGCAGCATATGTCCTCAATAGGCAGCATAGGTCCCCAATAGGCAGCATAGTCCCCAATAGGCAGCATATGTCCTCAATAGACAGCATAGGTCCCCAATAGGCAGCATAGTTCCCCAATACGCAGCATAGGTCCCCAATACGCAGCATATGTCCTCAATAGGCAGGTAAATGTCCCAATAGGCAGCATAGTCCCCAATAGCCAGCATAGTCCCCAATAGGCAGCATAGGTCCCCAATAGGCAGGTAAATGTCCCAATAGGCAGCATAGGTCCCCAATAGCTAGCATAGTCCCCAATAGGCAGCATAGGTCCCCAATAGGCAGGTAAATGTCCCAATAGGCAGCATAGGTCCCCAATACGCAGCATATGTCCTCAATAGGCAGGTAAATGTCCCAATAGGCAGCATAGTCCCCAATAGGCAGCATAGTAATTTCCCCTCGGGATCAATAAAGTGTATCGCATCGTATCGTAGTAGTCCCCAATAGGCAGCATAGTAGTCCCCAGTAGGCAGCATAGTAGTCCCCCATAGGCAGCATAATCCCCCATAGGCAGCATAATCTCCCATAGGCAGCGTAGTAGTCCCCAATAGGCAGCATAGTCCCCCATAGGCAGTATAATCCCCCATAGGCAGCATAGTCCCCCATAGGCAGCATAGTAGTCCCCAATAGGCAGCATAATCCCCCATAGGCAGCATAATCCCCCATAGGCAGCATAGTCCCTCAATAGGCAGGTAAATGCCCCAATAGGCAGCATAATCCCCCATAGGCAGCATAATAGTCCCCAATATGCAGCATAATCCCCCATAGGCAGCATAATCCCCCACAGCCAGCATAAACCCCCATAGCCAGCATAATCCCCCATAGGCAGCATAATCCCCCATAAGCAGCATAGTCCCCAATAGGCAGCATAATCCCCCATAGCCAGCATAATCCCCCATAGGCAGCATAATCCCCCATAAGCAGCATAGTCCCCAATAGGCAGCATAATCCCCCATAGCCAGCATAATCCCCCATAGCCAGCATAATCCCCCAACAGCCAGCATAATCCCCCATAGCCAGCATAATCCCCCATAGCCAGCATAATCCCCCATAGCCAGCATAATCCCCCATAGGCAGCATAATCCCCCATAAGCAGCATAATCCCCCATAAGCAGCATAGTCCCCAATAGGCAGCATAATCCCCCATAGCCAGCATAGTCCCCCATAGGCAGCATAATCCCCCATAAGCAGCATAGTCCCCAATAGGCAGCATAATCCCCCATAGCCAGCATAGTCCCCCATAGCCAGCATAATCCCCAATAGCCAGCATAATCCCCTATAGGCAGCATAATCCCCCATAGCTAGCATAATCCCCCATAGCCAACAGAATCCCCCATAGCCAGCATAGTACCCCATAAGCAGCATAATCCCCCATAGGCAGCATAATCCCCCATAGCCAGCATAATCCCCCATAGGCAGCATAATCCCCCATAGCCAGCATAATCCCCCATAGCCAGCATAATCCCCCATAGCCAGCATAATCCCCCATAGCCAGCATAATCCCCATAGGCAGCATAATCCCCCATAAGCAGCATAATCCCCCATAAGCAGCATAGTCCCCAATAGGCAGCATAATCCCCCATAGCCAGCATAGTTCCCCATAGGCAGCATAATCCCCCATAAGCAGCATAGTCCCCAATAGGCAGCATAATCCCCCATAGCCAGCATAGTCCCCCATAGCCAGCATAATCCCCAATAGCCAGCATAATCCCCCATAGGCAGCATAATCCCCCATAGCTAGCATAATCCCCCATAGCCAGCCGAATCCCCCATAGCCAGCAGAATCCCCCATAGCCAACATAGTACCCCATAAGCAGCATAATCCTCCATAGGCAGCATAATCCCCCATAAGCAGCATAGGCCCCCATAGCCAGCATAATCCACCATAGCCAGCAGAATCCCCCATAGCCAGCAGAATCCCCCATAGCCAGCATAGTCCCCCATAGGCCGGGCCCGGCGTTAAAAAAAAAATGCCAGTACTCACCTATCTCCCCCGCAGCTCTGAAGAAGCGTGCGCTGGACTCCGTCTTCTCCTGGCGCAGGCGGCGTGACGTCATCAGGGCGTGCTGGCGGCGTGATGACAATCACGTTGTCTGTGGTGCATATGGAAGGCTGCAAGGCCTTCCTCACTCATTCCGCCCACGATTAAAGGGCCCGCCGGCACTGAACTATCAGTTCAGTGTCGGCGGGGCCGGTTATTTCACTGTGCGCCCCTGCTTCTAGGGGGGGCGCTGCCCCCCCTGCCCCACGAGGGGTACGCCCATGGGTGCACACAGGATAATCTGACTTGCAGAGGAACAGAAGGAACTAGTCAATGGAGAAGGAAGTCACAGAATTCTGCCCTGGAGCCAGGAGAGGTGAATAAGATGAGATTTATGAGAAAGAGCTGCAAGTATCCTGGAAAAACATGAATTTCAAACACAAGCCGAGTACATACTGTCAGCTCTAAAGGAAGTGTAAGAACTAA
>JARQOD010000005.1:65066321-65234492 GCA_033576555.1 Oophaga sylvatica
CCCCCTTTTTCCCTTAAAAAAATTTTTTTCCCCTGTGATACCTACAATTTTTATGGCCGGTGATCTTTATGTTAGGGTACTGGGGATGCGGGTAAAAAAGGAAATACCCAAGCATTGGGAATCTATGAATTGCAGACCCTGACTAACCCCCCGCAACAAGGCACCTGGAGCGTTCCTACATGGTCCTAGACGCCTCTCACACCTAGAAACTAACTAACCTAAAATAAAATAGGAAACATCTCCCCGGAGCAGAACCCCAAAGAAAAAACCCCCCAAAACAGAAAGGGGCGGTTAGACAAAGAAATACACACAAAAAAAAAATAGTAAGCAAACGGGGGGCCCAAACTACTAAATAAAAAGGACGGGGGGGACTTACTGCATCCCAAAAAACCCTAAAAAACACCACCTACTAATTTTCAAAATCACCTGAGACACACACCTTACCACCTAAATTATTCTCGGGTGTAACAAAAACCACAGCCACTGAAAAACTGCAAAAAGCAAAGTCAAAACACATGGCGGGACTAAACTGGACAAAAGCCCCCAGGGGCCCCAGAGGCCCCACAGAATGCGGGGAAAAAAATCAAAAATAAAAAAAACCAAAAAAGAAATTGCTTATCAAACGGAAGCAACCAACACACAGCACAAGGAAACGGGAAAAAAGGATTCAACCAAAACAATTGATCACCCAACCCTAGGGGAAAATGATTCCCTTAAAAAAAACCAATCGTAACACCGTTTCCCAATCCTCACTATTTCCCGCTTGTAACCACCAAGGACCTCTGCCAGAATCTCTCAAAAACCCCTTCACAAAACCAAGGTTGCGCAAGAGCTGAAGAAATCAGCCTGGACCAACCAACAACCTAATTTGGATTTTTAACTACTGCAATACAGCATTTTAAATAAACCCCCCCCTTGAGAAACGTTTGGGGTAAAGTTTCAAAATAAGGACTCAAGATGCAATACCAAGGTAAACCATGAATTTCCCCCTTGATACGCATGATCCCTTTTTGTGAAGGGGCCCTTGAGATGAGTTCGAGCAAGCCCCCTCTGGGGGTTACAAGCGGTACTGTCGGCCAGTGAAGATTGTGAGGTTTGGGGAAATCAGGTGTTACGACTGGTCTTATATAAGGGGAGTTGCCTTCCCATCAGGTTGCGGTGATCAATTGCTCTGGTCTCAATCCTTGATTCCTTTTCCTTTGTAGCCTGCGTGTCGAGTCTGCATCTCCTTCTAACAGATAAGACATTTTTCTTCTTTTGTTTTTGTGCTTGATTTTTGAAATTTTGTCCTGCACTTCTGTGGGGGCCTTCTGGGTCCCCTCCGGGGGCTTTTGCCCTCTCAGTTTAGTTCAGCCACTGATGTTTGTACATTTGCTTTTTCCAGTTTTTTCAGTGGCTGCTGTTTTGATTTTGTTACACCAGAGAACTAATTTAGGTGGTAGAGGTCGTGTGATCTCAGGTGTTTTTGAAATTAGTAGAGTTGGTGCTTTTCAGGGTTTTTTGAGATTGCAGTAAGTACCCTTCCTATCCTTTCCTATTTAGATAGTTTGGGCCCCAACGTTTGCTCATTCTATTTTCTGTCTGTGTCAGTATTTCTTCTTGTCTAACCGCCATTACATGTTTGGGGGCTTTCTATGTCTTTGGGGATCTGCTCCGGGGCAGATAGCTTTCCTCTTTCTATCTTTAGGTGTAGTTAGTTTCTCAGGCTGTGACGAGGCGTCTAGGACCAACGTAGGAACGCTCCACGGCTGCCTCTAGTTGTGGTGGTTAGTCAGGGTACTGCAATCTCATAGATTCCAACTGCTCTGGTGTATTGCCTTTTTTACCTGCACTCCTCAGCTACCGAAACATAACAATACCTGCCCTGGCCTTTATACCACCACAGAATGTTGTGCAATCATTTGAAGAATTTGTGGAAGATCCTGACTTTCCACAAGAAGCAATACCTATTGCCAACTATTTTGAAGACAGCTATATCGGTCGAATGAATTGCAGAGGGCGTCAAGCACCTTTGTTTCCAGTTCAACTCTGGAATGTGTATGAACGAACATTGAATGATCAACAGCGAACAAATAATGATGTCGAAGGATGGCACCGTAGCTTTCGAGAAACATGTGGTACTCTTTTCCAAAATATATACCGGTTCATTAACTGTCTGAAACATCAGCAAGAGCTCCATAGTTTTGAAATTATTCAGATAATAGCAGGAAATCCCATTGCTGCAAGAAACAAAAAGTATGCTGCAATTTCAGCAAGGGTTAAACGTATCGTGCAAGATTTCAATAATAGAAGCTTGATGGATTATCTGAGAGGCATTGCCTACAGCTTTGAATTTTAGTTCATGGTCACATATTGCATGTTTTGAGAGCAGTGTTTTTAGCTGTAAAATCATTCAAGCATTATAACCTGTAATTTGTCTTTTCTCTTTTTCTCTAATCCTTCCCCTCTATACCTTTTTATGTTTCTTGTTACAACAGTTTTGATATATACAGTTAAAGCATAACTCTACAAAAAACATAAGTTATTTTATAGTACCCCTTGCCAATGATATTCATTTATTCATTTCCAAAGGAGACCTTCCAGCAGCTTCACTTCTGTGTGAAAAGTCTCATCCAAGTTAAAGCTCCATGTGCTGCAGGATTTCAGTGGTTGCTAAGGAGGTTGTTTCTCCTTAGTAGTAGTACTTGTGGATGGATTCTAGAGGCTGTGGCTGCACAGGAGCATGCAACTACCATAACAATATATTCCCTATGATGTATAAAGGGCTGCTGGTTTACAGCCTTCTGCAAAGCCCCCCCCCATGTGTTCCGTCCTGTAACAGCTTAAGGCCTCTTTCACACATCCGTTGTGCGCCTGTCACGCTGTATAGCAGATATATATATATGTGATGTCAGTAATCTATATCAAAAGGGCAACATACTATATAACATGCGCATAGATATATGATAACATAGAATTACCTGAAAGAATGTCCAGTGGGTCAATATGGAATCCGTTATACGCTGTCTCCGGCTAGAGGGTGACCGGGGTCTATGCTGACCCTAAACTGGGGTCCTAACTAATCCCTCTACCTGGAGGTACTGTTGAAGGTACAGAGGTCCAGGCCACCAGCGTAAACCCTGTCTCCTATCAATCCCTGCCAACTGTAATCTAGTCCTAAGAAGGACCCTGATTACCACCAAAGGGAATGAACAGGTAACGGTTAATGAACAGAAAGACATACAAGAAAGACAAGAAATAAAGTAAATAAAGTCTTACATACAACACTCACACACAGTAGGAACACCAAAGGTCTCAGAGATAAACTATAAGCTGTAAGAGTTAAAACAACTAAGGAGCTCTTAGCTTAAGTATTCTCAGAACCGATCCAGTCTGCTAGACTACATGAATGCTTTCACCGGCATCTAACAAGCAGACTGGCAGGAATATAAAGGAAACTAATTAGAACATAATCAAAAGCAGCCGGGCGAGGCTGGACCTAGTCTTAGCAAAGAGCTAGGTAAAATTAACTCCCTCATTACCAAACACAAAGAAACAGCAACTCAGCTGTGAGAAGTCAGAGTGTGTAATCGCGACGATCCTCGTGGCGATACACCCATGACAGTACCCCCCCCTCTACGAGGGGACTCCGGACCCTCAGGGCCAGGTCTGCCCAGTTGAGTTGTGTGAAAGGTCCAAACCAATCGATCTGCGTTAACATCAGACGCAGGGACCCACGTCCTCTCCTCAGGACCATACCCCTTCCAATGAACCAAGTACTGAAGGGATCGGCGACTGAAACGTGAGTCAATGATTTTCGACCCATGAAATTCCACGTTATCATTGACCACCACTGAAGGAGGAGGTAGAGGTGACGGTATGACTGGTGCCACATACTTTTTAAGTAATGACTTGTGAAACACATTATGAATTTTAAACGTAGGAGGGAGGTCCAGACGAAATGCCACAGGATTAATTATGGAACTGATCCTGTACGGCCGGTGAAAATGTCACGCTGTATAGCAGATATATATATATGTGATGTCAGTAATCTATATCAAAAGGGCAACATACTATATAACATGCGCATAGAATAGATATATGATAACATAGAATTACCTGAAAGAATGTCCAGTGGGTCAATATGGAATCCGTTATACGCTGTCTCCGGCTAGAGGGTGACCGGGGTCTATGCTGACCCTAAACTGGGGTCCTAACTAATCCCTCTACCTGGAGGTACTGTTGAAGGTACAGAGGTCCAGGCCACCAGCGTAAACCCTGTCTCCTATCAATCCCTGCCAACTGTAATCTAGTCCTAAGAAGGACCCTGATTACCACCAAAGGGAATGAACAGGTAACGGTTAATGAACAGAAAGACATACAAGAAAGACAAGAAATAAAGTAAATAAAGTCTTACATACAACACTCACACACAGTAGGAACACCAAAGGTCTCAGAGATAAACTATAAGCTGTAAGAGTTAAAACAACTAAGGAGCTCTTAGCTTAAGTATTCTCAGAACCGATCCAGTCTGCTAGACTACATGAATGCTTTCACCGGCATCTAACAAGCAGACTGGCAGGAATATAAAGGAAACTAATTAGAACATAATCAAAAGCAGCCGGGCAAGGCTGGACCTAGTCTTAGCAAAGAGCTAGGTAAAATTAACTCCCTCATTACCAAACACAAAGAAACAGCAACTCAGCTGTGAGAAGTCAGAGTGTGTAATCGCGACGATCCTCGTGGCGATACACCCATGACAGCGCCTGACGGCACCCTCCGGCATTTTTTTGTCCAACCGCATCCGGCGAAATGTAATGCCAGATGCGGTTTTTTTTTTGCATTGACTATCATTAGCGCCGGATGGCGCCTGATGTCAGTGCGTTGTATGCGTTTTTGTCCGGATCCGGCGGAAATGTACATTCCGGCGGCCGGACACAACGCAGCATGTAACATTTTTATTTTTTGCCGGAGCCGCCTGATGTGCCTGAAGAGGCGCATCAGGCAGCCGCAAACAATTGAAGTGAATGGGACCGGATCAGACTTTTGTGCAATCCGGCAAAAGTCTGATCCGGATTCTGGAAATCGAGGTCTACTACTACTACTACTACTACTACTACTACTACTACTACTACTACTACTACTACTACTACATTTTCCAGTGTTTCCGGCCATCAGAAACCCTCTTTTTCTGGGTTCAAAAGTTCAGGTCGGATCCAGCAAAAAACTGGATCCGTTGCATCAGTTTTTTTGTTTCAGCGCTGGATCCATCCCTTCAGGTGTTCGACGGATCATGCCTGATACAAAAAGACGGATGTGTGAAAGAGTCCTTACACAGGCGGGGGGAGCCCTCCTCTTGTCCAGGACAGAGCACATGAGCGGAGAGTGAAGGGGAGCTTTGCAGAGGGCTGTGAACAAGCAGCCCTGAATGTATCACAGGGGGCCAGGATCCTTTCTGCTACCAAGGGGGCACGACCTCCTTAGTAAACAATGAAATCCTACTATTTTCCTGTCTGTTTGTAAAATGACTTATCTAGAAAACAATGTTTTAGAATTAAAAAAACTAATTTGATCAGAATTGTATATTTTAGACTCATATGGTTTATTATTAGTGATAAGCGAACGTTCAGTTCAGGCAGGTCTTTAATTGCTAGAGGCAAAACATCCTGGGGGCAAAATGCTAGAGGTGAAATGTTCGGGGGCGAACTGCCGGGGGCGAAATGTTCGGGGGTGAACTGCCGGGGGCGAAATGTTCGGGGGCGAACTGCCGGGGGCAAAATGTTTGGGGCGAACTGCCGGGGGCGAAATGTTCGGGGGCGAAACATCATGGGGGCGAAATGCTGGGGGCGAAATGTTCGGGGGCAAACTGATGGGGGTGAAATGTTCGGGGTGAAATGTTCGGGGGCGAACTGCCGGGGGCGAAATGTTCGGGGGCGAACTGCGGGGGGTGAAATGTTCGGGGGCGAACTGCCGGGGGCGAAACATCCTGGGGCTAAATGTTCGGGGGCGAACTGCCGGGGGCGAAATGTTCGGGGGCGAACTGCCGGGGGCGAAATGTTCGGGGGCGAACTGCCGGGGGCGAAATGTTCGGGGGCGAAATGTTCGGGGGCGAACTGCCGGGGGCGAAATGTTCAGGGGCGAAATGCTCGGGGGCGAACTGCCGGGGGCGAAATGTTCGGGGGCGAAATGTGCGGGGACGAAACATCCTGGGGGCGAAATGCTGGGGGCGAAATGTTCGGGGGCGACGTGTACCTGGGGGCGAACTGCTGGGGGCGAAATGCTGGGGGCGAAATGCTGGGGGCGAAATGCTGGGGGCGAACTGCTGGGGGCGAAACTTCCTAGAACCGTACGCCAATACCCCATATGTAGGGGAAAACCACTGTTTGGGCGCACGGCAGGGCACGGATGGGAAGGAGCGCCGTTTGACTTTTTCAAACCAAAATTGGCTGGAATTGAGATTGGATGCCATGCCGCATTTGGAGAGCCTCTGATGCGCCTAAACAGTGGAAACCCCCACAAGTAACACCATTTTGAAAACTAGACCCCTATGGAACTTATCTAGATCTGTTGTGAGCACTTTTAACCCCCAAGTGTTTCTCAAAAGTTTATAATGCCTGGGTGTGAAAAAAAAATTTTTTCCACAAAAATGATTTTTTAGTCCCAAATTTTTGATTTTTCCCAAGGAAATTGGACCCAAAAAGTTGTTATCCAATTTTTCCTGAGTACGCCGATACCCTATATGTGGGGGGGAGGGAACTGTTTGGGCGCACGGCAGGGCTTGGAAAGGAAGTACCGTATATACTCATGTATAAGCCGACACATGTATAAGCCGACCCCCCTAATTTTGCCACAAAAAACTGGGAAAACATTGACTCGCGTATAAGCCTAGGGTGAAAAATGATTATGCCCCCATATGATGCTCCACAGATTATGCCCAATATGCTCCACAGATTATGCCTCCATATGCTCCAGATTATGCCCCCATATGCTCCAGATTATGCCCCATATGTTCCACAGATTATGCCCCCATATGCTCCAGATTATGCCCCATATGTTCCACAGATTATGCCCCCATATGTTCCACATCTTATTCCCCCATATGTTCCACAGCTTATGCCCCCATATGCTCCAGATTATGCCCCATATGTTCCACAGCTTATGCCCCCATATGCTGCACAATTATGCCCCATAGTATAGGCCTCATATGCTGCTGCTGCTGCAAAAAAAAAAAAATGACATACTCACCTCTCGTCGCTGGGGGCCAGGTGCCGGTGTCCTGAGCTTGCGGTGACAGCGGCGCGCTATGGGGGACAGGTGCCGGTGTCACCGCTCGCTCAGGACCCCGGCACCTGAGATATTTACCTGTCCTCTCTGCACCGCTGCGCTGCTCCCTCGATCTGACTCCTCTGGCTGTAAATGATCTGGCAGGGGGCGGGGCGCGCACTAATGACGTCATCGCGCCCTCTGCCTGAACATTCACAGCCAGAGGAGTCAGACGAGGGAGCAGCACAGTGGTGGAACGGAACAGGTAAATATAGCTATACTCACCCCTCCGCTGCGCGTCCCTGCAGCCTCTCCTCTTCTCCCGGCGCTCTCCGCAGCGCTTCAGTCCTGCAGCGGTCACATGCTACCGCTCATTAAAGTCATGAATATGTGCATATTCATGACTTTAATGAGCGGTGCCATGTGACCGCTGCAGGAAGGAGCCGGAGATCGTGGGAGAAGCAGGGGGGCTGCAGAGACCGCGCCGGCGGAGGGGTGAGTATGATCGGACACCCCCGCTCCCCCTCCCCCGCCGACCCCCGTATATGACCCGCGTATAAGCCGAGAGGGGACTTTCAGCCCTAAAAAATGGGCTGAAAATCTCGGCTTATACATGGGTATATACGGTAATAACGTTTTGGAATGCTGACTTGATGGGGGTCATGTTCTATTTGCAGTGCCCCAGATGTGCCTAAACAGTGGAAACCCCCCACAAGTGACCCCATTTTGGAAACTAGACCCCCTAAGGCAGGTTTCCCCAACTCCAGTCCTCAAGGCCCACCAACAGGTCATGTTTTCAGGATTTCCTTAGTATTGCCCAGGTGATAATTGCATCACCTGTTGTGAAGTAGGGACGCCACCGTCTTGGATAGGGCCTATACCAGCCTCCATTTTTTTCAAGCAAGGGAAAGTCCTCCGCCCGGACCTTGGAAGCCTTTGTCTCTGGTGGGGCTGGAGTGCCCAAAGGGGGCCAGTGCCGAGCCATCTCCAGTCGGTACCGGTGCTCCGCAGCTTCACAGAGTTCTGTATGCTCACGCTCTGCCGCCGCTTCCTCACGCTCTGCTGCTTTATCTGCCGCCACCAGAAGTCTGTCATGGGCGGCGTCATTACCAGCCTCGAGCTGTGCCTTAGCCGCTTGGAAAAGGGCCTTGGATCTGGACAGGCTGGGACAGGCAGGGGGTGGACAGTCCACTGCGAGACTGAGCACGGGGGTCTGGCTCCTTGGGGAGCCCTGGCTGAGCTCACCCTCGCCTTCATCGGTATCGAACCCCTCATAGACCATAGCATTGGCCTCCCCCTTTGCCTTACTTCTGGTGCCTTCCGCCATCTTGGGAACCTCTGTTTACGGACACTGCTGCAACCCTGACCTTGCACACACTTATTATATTTACACTCTGACCGTCTAGTGCTGGGCTGACCTTAAGACCCCAGCAGTGAAAGTTACAGCTGGTAGTCTTTAGTGTCTGGGAGTAGAGGTCCCACGCACACTATTACTCTGATCCCACCGCTGCCACCAAATGTGAAGGACGGCCCCCGTCCTTCCACGTCACCAATGTGACGTAACTCCACAGGCACAGCTCTCCGGCGCCCCCTTTGTCTCTCAGGTCATAAAGGGAACTGCACCTAGAGCAAATGGCCACCAGGGAGGGTGTCCTGTTACCCACTGGGTATTCTAAGATTTGTGATCAGAGTAAAAGCATCAGCCCAAGATTAATTTTATGGTTTAATTGCCTTAAGGGCGCACTAGATAATTACAGAAATATACAGTAAGCTATACAACGGAATTAAATGGATTTGCAGTCAGAGTAAAATCCAACAATAATGTACAAGGCTTAGAGGTATTAGCTAGAGGTCAATATTACCAGGTTGTAGGGACATGTGGAGGCAGGGAGCTCTGCGATCCACAGGTGAAAGTCTTAGTTGCTGGACAGTCCCCCAAAACGTGTGCCGCTGCTCCCTTGGCAGTTCTGTCCCTGGTTGCTTCTTGGCTTCTGTGAGAATGGAGACAGTCTGCCCATAGCTCACAGTTCTTAAACATGTTAGGCCCCTCCCCTCGGTGTCCGAGGGTGGGCTGACATTCTCCACCCTTAGCCCCCTGCAGAATTTATTCCCAATACCTAATAAAGGGGTTAACTTTCTCCAGGACGATCGAATCAGGACACGAGAGGTACCAGTGGATGCAGTATGTTTTGCCTGTCGCATGGATATCAAACCTGGCCCGATTGGGTCATTGTGGATGGCCAATCTCTATATCTCAGCCCCCCAAGCCATCACCAACTCGGGAGTTGCACCATCAAATGCCCGAGGTCCGCCGGGTCACGCAGATATTTTTTATGAGAAAGTACCTACAAAGATGTGCTCATAATTCATAATCCTAGAACGGAGCCTTCGTGTCTGGGATATAAATAGATGTGTTTTCATGGTCTGGCTGAAAGGTATAGTCTAATTGAAGCCCCCAGGCATCTCATTACCATGCTAACAAACCTTACTATTCACCATGCTGGCTTGGCTCTGTTTTGGGTCTTAACTCGTTACCATACTTGCCATTCAAACATGGGCCTGAATCACTTAGCATACTAAAGCCCTTTTGATTCACAGTGGACATCAAACCCTGTTGTATTGAATATGCTAACAGGCCCTGTGCAGTTAGCAGCCTGTGGTTCTGTGAACAGACAAAATGGAGGCTGGTATAGGCCCTATCCAAGATGGTGGCGTCCCTACCTCACACCTGTGCAATACAAAGGAAATCCTGAAAACATGACCTGTTGGTGGGCCTTGAGGACTGGAGTTGGGGAATCCTGCCCTAAGGAACTTATCTAAATCTGTGGTGAGCACTTTGAACCCCCAAGTGCTTCACACAAGTTTATAATGCCCGGGCATGAAAATAAAAAATCCTATTTTTTTCGCACAAAAATTATCTTTTAGTCACCAATTTTATATTTTCCCAAGGGTAACAGGAGAAATTGGACCACAAAAGTTGTTGTCCAATTTGCCCCGAGTACGCTGATACCCCATATGTGGGGGGGAACCAGTTTGAGTGCACGCAGAGCACGGAATGGAATGAGCACCATTTGACATTTTCCAACCAAAATTGGCTGGAATTGAGATTGGATGCCATGTTGCATTTGGAGAGCCCCTGATGTGCCTAAACAGTGGAAACCCCCCACAAGTGACCCCATTTTGGAAACTAGACCCCCTAAGGAACTTATCTAGATCTGTGGTGAGCAATTTGAACCCCCAAGTGCTTCACACAAGTTTATAACGTAGAGCCGTAAAATTAAAAAATCATATTTTTTCCACAAAAATGATCTTTTCACCCCAATTTTTTCCCAAGGGTAACAAGACCCCAAAAGTTATTGTGCAATTTGTCCTGAGTACACTGATACCCCATATGTGGGGGTAAACCACTGTTTGGGTGCATGGCAGAGCTCGGAAGGGAAGGAGCGCCGTTTGACTTTTTCAACGCAGAATTGGCTGGACGCCATGTCGTGATTGGAGAGCTCCTGATCTGCCTAAACAGTGGAAACCCCCCACAAATGACACCATTTTGGAAACTAGACCCCTCAAGGAACTTATCTAGATGTGTGGTGAGAACTTTGAACCCCCAGGTGTTTCACTAAAGTTTATAAATAAAATCATATTTTTTCCACAAACATGATCTTTTAGTCCCCAACTTTTTATTTTCCCAAGGGTAACAGGAGAAATTGGACCCCAAAAGTTGTTGTCCAATTTGTCCCGAGTACGCTGATACCCAATATGTGAGAGAAAACTACTGTATGGGCACTCGTCGTGCCTCAGAAGGGAAGTAGTGACGTTTTGGATTGCAGACTTTGATGGAATGGTCTGAGGGCGTCATGTCGCATTTGGAGAGCCCCTGATATGCCTAAACAGTGGAAACCCCCCACAAGTGACCCCATTTTGGAAAATAGACCCCCAAGGAACTTATCTAGATGTGCGGTGAGCTCTTTGAACCCCGAAGTGCTTCACACAAGTTTATAACGTACAGCCGTAAAAATAAAAAAATCCTTTTTTTTTTTTTTTTTTACAAAAATGATTTTTTCGCCCCCAATATTTTATTTTCACAAGGGTAACAGGAGAAATCGGACCCCAAAAGTTGTTGTCCAATTTGTCCTGAGTACGCTGATACCCAATATGTGGAGAAAACTACTGTATGGGCACACGTCGGGGCTTGGAAGGGATGTAGTGACGTTTTGGATTGCAGACTTTGATGGAATGGTCTGCGGGCGTCATGTTGTATTTGGAGAGCCCCTGATGTGCCTAAACAGTGGAAACCCCCCACAAGTGACCCCATTTTGGAAAATAGACCCAAGGAACTTATCTAGATGTGTGGTGAGCGCTATGAAGCCCCAAGTGCTTCACAGAAGTTTATAATGTAAAGCCGTAAAAACAAAAAAATCATTTGTTTTTTACAAAAATGATATTTTCGCCCCCAATTTTTTATTTTTCCAAGGGTAACAGAAGAAATTGGACCCCAAGAGTTATTGTGCAATTTGTCCTGAGTATGCTGATACCCCATATGTGGGGGTAAACCACTGTTTGGGCGCATGGCAGAGCTCAGAAGTGAAGGAGCACCGTCTGACTTTTTCAACGCAGAATTGGCTGGTATTGAGATCAGACGCCATGTCACATTTGGAAAGCCCCTGATGTGCCTAAACAGTGGAAATCCCCCAATTCTAACTCCAACCCTAACCCCAACACACCCCTAACCCTAGTCCCAACCCTAACCATAACCCTAACCACAAACCTAACCCTAACACACCCCTAACCCTAATCCCAACCCTAACCCTAACTTTATCCCCAACCCTAGCCCTAACTTTAGCCGCAACCCTAACCCTAATGGGAAAATGGAAATAAATACATTTTTTTTAATTTTAGTATTTTTCCCTAACTAAAGGGGTAATGAAGGGGGGTTTGATTTACTATTTATTGCGGGTTTTTATGATTGGCAGCTGTCACACGCTAAAAGACGCTTTTTATTGCAAAAAATAGTTTTTGCATCACCACATTCTGAGAGCTATAATTTTTGCATATTTTGGCCCACAGAGTCATGTGAGGTCTTATTTTTTGCGGTACGAGTTGATGTTTTTATTGGTACCATTTTTGAGCACGCGACATTTTTTGAACGCTTTTTATTTCGATTTTTGGGAGGTTAGAATGAACAAAAATCAGCAATTCATGAATTTCTTTTGGGGGGGCGTTTATACCGTTCCGCGTGTGGTACAACCGATAAAGCAGTTTTATTCTTCGGTTAGTACGATTACGGCGATACCTCATATTATATAAAAAAATAATTATTTTGCATCGCTTTATTCTGCGAGCTATAAGTTTTTTATTTTTTTGCTGATGATGCTGTATGGCTGCTCGTTTTTTGCGGGGCAAGATGACGTTTTCAGCGGTACCATGTTTATTTATATCGGTCTTTTTGATCGCGTGTTATTCCACTTTTTGTTCGGCGGGATGATGACAAAGCATTGATTTTTTGCTTTTTTTTTTTTTAAGGGGTTCACTAAAGGGGTTTAGTGGGACAGTTCTATAGGGCGGGTCGTTACGGACACGGCGATACCAAATATGTGTACTTTTATTGTTTGTTTTTTTATTTACAAGAAGAAATGAATTTATTGGGGAATATTTTTTTTTTCCACTTGTGATTTTCACTTTTTTACTTTGTCACTGTATAATGTCAGATCGCTGGTGTGACAGTGTGCACAGCACTCTGTAAGACCAGCGATGTGACAGGCACTGCTGCAGGCTTCCTCAGCGCCTGCTCTCAGCAGGCGCTGAGGAAGCCGCCTCCTTGCAGGACCCCGTGGCCATCTTGGATCCGGGGTCTTCCAGGGAGGAAGGCCTCAGAACAGCGTGATCACATCGCGCTGTTCTGAGGGTCTCAGGGGAGCACGCAGGGAGCCCCCTCCCTGCGCGATGCTTCCCTGTGCCCCCGGTACACCGCGATCATGTTTGATCGCGGTGTGCCAGGGGTTAATGTGCCGTGAGCGGTCAGTGACCGCCCCTGGCACATAGTGCCGGGTGTCAGCTGTGATAATCAACTGACACCCGGCCGCGCTCCCCCCGTACTATCCCGTCCCTGGTCATACGGGCCCAGGTACCATGGACGGAATAGTACGTCAGATAGCAGAAAGGGGTTAAGAGTTCTGGCTCCAACAGACCAGTTAGACGCTACTAATCAACTCATTACCTGCATTAAAGACAGCTGTCTTACATAGTCACCTTTAGAAAAGACTCCTTTCCACAAACTCAATTAATCAGTCAGACTCTAACCTCTACAACATGGGCAAGATCAAAGAGGATGTCAGGGACAAGATCACCTGTTCACACTAGGTCTATGTTTGGATGTGACGGTCAATTTTTTGATATGTATCCATTTACTTTCTGACTGAGCACTCCACTTGTTAGTTGCAGGCGTTTTAATTACAGCAGGGCCACTACCCCTCCACAGAGATGTAGATTTCAGTCTAAAGAGAAGATTCATATGTTCCCATACAGATGAAGACTTTTTTAAGTGTGGATTGGCAATAGTTAGGACCTGGAAAACGAGAAGCGCCTTAACGTGGCTTCCATGTACATATAAATTGGCCATTTTATGCACTAAACTTTCTCAATTTTTCATATTACGAAAGCAGTGATGCAATTCATTTTTCATATCTCATGTTTGCAAGCTATAGCGCTACAATGTCCTTCCTTTTTTCTTTGAGGGACAAGATCATAGACCTGCACAAAGCTGGAATGGGCTACAAAACCATAAGACGCTGGGTGAGGAGAAAACTGCTGGTGCAATATTAAGAAAATGGAAGAAATACAAAATGATTGTCAATCGACATCGATCTGGGGCACCATGCAAAATCTCACATCGTGGAGTATCCTTGATTATGAGGAAGGTGAGAGATCAGCCTAAAACTACATGGGGGGACCTGTTAATGATCTCAAGGCAGCTGGGACCTCAGTCACCAAGAAAACCATTGATAGCACATTATGCCGTAAAGGTTTACAATCCTGCAGTGCCGCAAGGTCCCCCTGCTCAAGAAGGAACATGTGCAGGCCTGTCTGAAGTTTGCCAATGAACATCTGGACGATTCTGTGAGTGATTGGGGGAAGGTGCTTTGGTCAGATGAGACAAAAATTGAGCTATTTGGCATTAACTCAACTCGCCGTGTTTGGAGGAAGAGAAATGCTGCCTATGACCCAAAGGAAACCGTCCCCACAGTCAAGCATGGAGGTGGAAACATTATGTGTAGGGGTGTTTCTCTGCTAAGGGCACAGGACTACTTCACCGCATCAATGGGAAAATGGATGGAGCCATGTACCGTAACAACCTCCTTCTCTCCGTCAAGACTAGAGTTGAGCAATACTTTCCGATATCCAAAAATATCGGATCGGAATGGTATCGACGATATCCACAAAATATCGGCGATACCCGATACCGATACCGGAAATCCAATGTAAGTCTATGGGGAACAAAATATCGTAATTAAAAAAAACCCATTCTTGACTTGTTGGATAATTGTACATGAAGGAAAACAACAAAGAGTAATGTAGAATGTATTGGGGAGGTTGAGGAGACATTAAAGGCATAGATGTTTAACCCAATCCAATGGAATAGCATTAATAATTTTTTTTTTAAAGACGTTCGGATTGACGAAGAAATTGACAATGTTGTTAACCTTTTTTCTATTTTGGCAAATATGTATGTTTCACAACTTCCATGCTCTTGACCTTTTTAACTTTTGCCACACTTTCACCTTCATAATCTTCAGCAGCATCATCTTTGTCATCTAATTATTCTTCATCTTCACCTTCTTTATCTTCTTCTTAAACTTCTTGTTATTCATCTTTTTGTTAACATTACTCATATTGTTCTTATTAAACTATTATTCTTCTTCATATTCTACTTCTTCATCTTCTTCCTCTTCATCTTCTTCATCATATTCTTATTTGTGACAGAGATTCCTGTACTTGTAATCTGTAAAAGTATGAATTGTTCATCCTTCCGTTCTTGCTGTCACAAAAGATTTAAATTACAACAGTATTTGTCCGTGTTCAGTTTAGCCTGCAGCAGCAGGCATTTTCCAGGGGCACCACGAGGAGGAACGGACTCACCCCCATACACTGCTTAGTCTTCTTCTGCTTATAATTTACAGCATATATTTTGCTCTTCATTTTGGTCTTATTTTTCATGTTCTTCTGCTTTTTGATCTTCTGCTTATTGTTCTTCTGTCTCTTGTTCTGTATCTTGTAGTTTGTCTTAACCTTCTTTGTCCTGTTGGTGATCTTCTTCTGGGTAATCTTTTATTTCCTCTTTGTGATGGTGTTCAGGCTGGTTGGCTTGATGCTCGTCGTCCTTGGGGTTGTCATCTTCTTCTGGGTGGTCTTTACGGTTGTCTAACTTCCGAGAACCAGCTGATGTTACTGGAACCCGGACGGGTATCAGATGGTACAAGAGACAATGGAAGTAACGAGGACCAGCTGACTGTGCTGGAACCCGGAGGGGCAGCAGAAGGAAAAGAGCCAATGGCACAACCGAGGACCAGCTGACGTTACTGGGACACGGTTACTAAGCAGGAGGTACCTGTGCTCAAAAGCACTACCAAGGACCAGCAGACGTTGCTGGAACTCGGATACTGAACTGGAGGCACCGAGGCCAAAGGCACTGCGGAGAACCAGTTGACGGTACTGGAACCCGGACGGGTAGCAGAAGGTACAAGAGCCAATGCAAGTAACGAGGACCAGCTGACTGTGCTGGAACCCGGAGGGGCAGCAGAAGGAAAAGAGCCAATGGCACAACCGAGGACCAGCTGACGTTACTGGGACACGGTTACTAAGCAGGAGGTACCTGTGCTCAAAAGCAGTACCAAGGACCAGCAGACGTTGCTGGAACTCGGATACCGAACTGGAGGCACCGAGGCCAAAGGCACTGCGGAGAACCAGTTGATGGTACTGGAACCCGGACGGGTAGCAGAAGGTACAAGAGCCAATGCAAGTAACGAGGACCAGCTGACTGTGCTGGAACCCGGAGGGGCAGCAGAAGGAAAAGAGCCAATGGCACAACCGAGGACCAGCTGACGTTACTGGGACACGGTTACTAAGCAGGAGGTACCTGTGCTCAAAAGCACTACCTAGGACCAGCAGGACGTTGCTGGAACTCGGATACCGAACTGGAGGCACCGAGGCCAAAGGCACTGCGGAGAACCAGTTGACGGTAACTGGAACCCGGACGGGTAGCAGAAGGTACAAGAGCCAATGCAAGTAACGAGGACCAGCTGACTGTGCTGGAACCCGGAGGGGCAGCAGAAGGAAAAGAGCCAATGGCACAACCGAGGACCAGCTGACGTTACTGGGACACGGTTACTAAGCAGGAGGTACCTGTGCTCAAAAGCACTACCAAGGACCAGCAGACGTTGCTCGAACTCGGATACCGACATGGAGGCACCGAGGCCAAAGGCACTGCGGAGAACCAGTTGACGGTACTGGAACCCGGACGGGTAGCAGAAGGTACAAGAGCCAATGCAAGTAACGAGGACCAGCTGACTGTGCTGGAACCCGGAGGGGCAGCAGAAGGAAAAGAGCCAATGGCACAACCGAGGACCAGCTGACGTTACTGGGACACGGTTACTAAGCAGGAGGTACCTGTGCTCAAAAGCACTACCAAGGACCAGCAGACGTTGCTGGAACTCGGATACCGACATGGAGGCACCGAGGCCAAAGGCACTGCGGAGAACCAGCTGACGGTACTGGAACCCGGACGGGTACCATAAGGCACCCATGAAAATGTAAGTTGACAGGCCGCAAGCTGTCCGCAGTTACCGAATCACACAGTCCTACAGTGGGTGCTTGTCCTATTGTCACAACGGAAACAGACTTTATTTAGATATCCCACAGCACACATAGGAATCACCTAAACTGCAGGCACCATAGAGTCGGCTAACCCGAATGCAACATGACAGGACAACTTATTGGAGGCTAATTAACGTTGACACTGCCAGTAAACAGCTGTCGTGCTGTAACCAGGCTGGGCAGGAGTCAGTACCCGTGCCAATTACTTCCGAACAACAACTGGCGGTGTTGGAGCCCAGGGATGAGAGGAGGACAGGGTGGAGGCAGCATGACTTTTTGGCATACACACAGCAGGGGAACAGCTGATATTACTGAACCCCAGTAACACAGGAGCAAGTGTTGACTGTGCTAACAGCACTTCCGAGCGTTCCTTTATGTGCACTTTAGTAGGAGGTCGGCGTACCCCCCTGCTGGGGGAAGAACAAATTGAAGCCGTTGTTGCTTGGATGGCAGCCAATGCATCGACTTCAATTGCTTCCACCTCCTCTCAGGAACACAGCACTGTTGAGCAACCATCTGTCTCTTCACCGCCTGCCAAATTGCCCAGGCAGTCAGACAGTTCTGTACAGGATCCAGCTGAGTCTCTGCTTCTGTTCTCAGAATCTGTTAGCTTGCAAACAGGGGCCCAGCCAAGCAGCATTCTGGAATGTGAAGAAGAGGGAGTATGCAGTGATGCGCAACAGCTGTGTCTCTCAGAATCTGAAGAGGCGGGTGAGCCAGTGCCGATGCTCAGCACACCGCAGAACGCATCTGATGATGATGAGACTCAGGTGCCAGTTTCTGTTGAGCATGGTGCTGGCCAGACCACCCAACAGCAGCAGGTTTTGGAAGAGGGTAGTGGAGATGATGAGGTCCAAGTCCCAACATGGCGTGAGGAACAGGAAGGTGGTGGGAGCAGCTCTGAGGAAGAGATTGCCCCAACGGTACAAACAGGAGGGAGAGTTAGGCTGCAGACTCGGTTGACTGTAGCCTCCAGTTTGGAACCTGTTCGGAGCAGTTCTCTTCCAAAAGTCAAAACGGGCGCTCCCAGGACTTGCACCGCGTGGTCCTTTTTTGACACACTTGCAGATGATATTTGCTATGTGAAATGCAAGCTGTGTAATCTAAAAGTAAAAACAGGTAAAAGTGTCAGTAACGTCAATACCAGTAATATTATTATTATTATAGATTTTAATAGCGCCATTTATTCCATGGCGCTTTACATGTGAAGAGGGGCAAATATAGACAATTACAGTAAACATGAGCAATACAAGGCACACACAAGTACAGAAGGAGAGAGGACCCAGCCCGCGAGGGCTCACAATCTACAGGGGTGGTTGAGGATACACTAGGAGAGGGAAGAGCTGATCGTGTGGTGGTTCAGTAGACTGATGATCATTGCAGGTTGTAGGCTTGTCGGAAGAGGTGGGAAATATGTGCAAACATGTGGGTACAAAGCACGTAGTTGAGTTACAAAGACACACTGGAGATGTAGGCCAACCTACAGCAGCACCTACATCTTCAGCTCGTGTTGGAGCCTCTTCCTCCAGCTCACACACAGCTGGTTCGGCTTCCTCACAGGATCGCCATGGAAGAACCTCGGTCAATGTTGTACAGAGACAAAGTGTTATTCCACCCACAGCAGCAAGTTCCCTGTCATCCTCACACACCCAGGCCACAAAACAGCCATCGGTACCACAGGCATGGGATAAAAGACGGCCATACTCGGCAAACCATCCACGAGCACAGGCTCTGAATGCTGGCATTGCAAAACTCCTGTCCCTTGAAATGCTGTCATTCAGGCTGGTGGAGACTGACAGTTTCCGTAACTTAATGGCATTGGCAGTCCCACAATACAATGTGCCAAGCCGATTTTATTTCAGCAGGCAAGCCGTCCCTGGTCTGCAAAAGCATGTTGCGTGAAAAATTAAACATGCGCTACTAAACTTCGTCAGTAGCAATGTCCACCTGACCACCGCTGCGTGGACCAGTACCCATGGCCAGGGACGATACCTTTCCCTCACTGCCCA
The DNA here is from genome assembly GCA_033576555.1 of Oophaga sylvatica. Lineage (NCBI taxonomy): Eukaryota > Metazoa > Chordata > Amphibia > Anura > Dendrobatidae > Oophaga > Oophaga sylvatica. The sequence goes on from JARQOD010000005.1 coordinate 65,085,440, forward strand.
TTGGGTCAATGTTGTGTAGCCGGGTACAGATCTTGCGAGTGGCGCTGTACGTGTTCAGCCAACTCCAAGGATTGCAGGAATCAAGTCTGTACACATTGACTCCTTCTCCTACTCCAGTTCCTCAGAAACATTGCTGCAGGAGCCGTCACGGTCTACCTCCACATGGACCAGTGAACGCTTAATAATAATAATAATCTTTATTTATATAGCGCAAACAGATTCCGCTGCGCTTTACAGTTTAACAGTTTCAGAACACAAGTAATAAGTAACAACGTTAACAATAAAATAATTAAAGCAATAGAAGCCGCCCCTGCTCTTGAGAGCTTACAATTTACAATGAGGTGGGGGAGCTACAAAGTACAGGTGTTTATATACAATGGTCTATTTACAATGATGGTCCAGCCATTTTGAGGGAGTGAGGGATGGATGGAGATAGTGAATGGGCTACACACACACACTTACACATAGAATGACTTTGGGCCTGGGGTCCGATATATGACCGCTACTCTGAGGGAGAGGGGACGAAAGAGCATGATGGTGTGGACCTCAAAAGAAGGGAATGAGAGTGATGGAATTGGGGGGATGACCTGGAAAGTGCATTGTGGGGACAGGAGTATGCCGACTCCACCACCATGTCTGTTTGAGGGTCTCGGGGAATGTAAGAACTATAAGCCACCATAGGAAATGGCAGGAGGGGAAACCGTGTCAGAATCCTGAATCCATGTTTCAGTCAGGGCCAACAGATGAAGAGAGTTGTTCAGAAAGTAGTTGTGCAGGAAGGTTAGCTTGTTGCATGCAGACCGTGGATTCCAGAGGGCACAGTTAAACGAAGGAGATGAGGGAGTGCAATTAATATTAATAAGATTATTATGGTTTCGATATGAGGTAGGGTAGGGATTGAGGTTGGGGGATGGTGGACCAGGGTTGGGGGAGATGTCCCCTGAAATCAATAGGAGTAGGAAGATAAAGAGCAGGTAGTTGTTGGTGTTGTAAGTTGGTTTTTTCAGTGATGTGTTTCGGCTAGATGGGCTGAGGTTTCTCAGGAAGATGATGAGTGCATGGGAACTGTACATGGGAGAGGGAAGTATGGAGGGGCTCATGTGTATGAGTCGTGATGAAGGGGGGATGGGGCGGTGTTTGTGGAAGGCAAGGGAACACAGGAGGATACAGTTAATGTACATAATTAAAAACATAACAAAAAACAAGAAACAAATATCCTAAAATAAAATTTAAAATATATTGCAAAACATGCATGAGGTTGTAATAATAATAATAAGGGTATTTGATAAACATAATATTTATGAAAATGTTTTGTTCAGGATTAAAAATATAGCAAAGTGTGGACTACCTTATTCCAGCCCTGATTAACTGCCATGAATAACTGCCGTTTACTCAATGCTTGTCTTCTATGATGCTTTGCTTTCTGTGATGCGTGCACCCCACACATGCACCACACAACACTTAGCTGTTGCGACCGATATGAGCACTGCCGTGGGCAAACGTCAACAGGTCGTCCTGAAATTAATTTCCATGGGGAATCGAAGCCACACAGCGCAGGAGCTCTGGAATGCCATGAAGCAGGAGAGCGACGTGTGGTTTTTGACAGCGAATCTCCAGCTAGGCTTGGTAGTGTGTGACAATGGCCGAAATCTGGTGGCAGCTCTGGGCCTTGTCAACCTCACTCACATACCATGTCTGGCACATGTGCTCAACTTGGTCGTGCAGAGTTTTTTGAGGGACTATACGGATATTGATGCACTGCTGCACAAGGTCCGCCTACAGTGCGCTCACTTGCGACGTTCCAGCATGGTCAGATCGCGCATTGCAGCTCTGCAACGCAGATTTCGCCTTCCTGAACATCGCATCATATGTGACGTATCCACAAGGTGGAATTCCACGTTACATATGTTGGAGCGGTTGTGTGAGCAGCATCCAGCAGTAATGGAGTATCAGCTGCATCAGGCGCAATCAACTCGCAATTTGCGCCGTTCACACTTCACACTACTGAGTGGGCCTCTTAATAATAATAATAATAATCTTTATTTATATAGCGCCAACAGATTCCGCAGCGCTTTACAGTTTAACAGTTTCAGAACAAAAGTCATAAGTAACAACGTTAACAATACAATAATTAAAGCAATATAAGCCGGCCCTGCTCGTGAGAGCTTACAATCTACAATGAGGAGGGGAGCTACAAAGTACAGGTGTTTATATACAATGGTGTATTTACAATGATGGTCCAGCCATTTTGAGGGAGGGATGGATGGATGGAGATAGTGAATGGGCTACACACACACACACACACACATACAACACACACTAGAATGACTTTGATTAGTGAATGTGATAGGCCGCTCTGAACAAATGTGTTTAGAGGGAGCGCCTGAAACCATGCAAATTGCGGATAGTCCTAATTTCTTGGGGTACAGCATTTCAGAGGATTGGCGCAGCGTGGGAGAAGTCTTGGAGTCGGGAGGTACGGATTAGTGCAGAGGTTAGTCCAAGGTCGTTTGCAGAGCGCAGCAGTCGGTTAGGCCGATAGATAGAAATGAGGGAGGAGATGTAGGGGGGTGCTGCACTGTGGAGAGCTTTGTGGGTGAGAACAAGTACTTTGAATTGGATCCTATAATTGATGGGCAGCCAGTGTAAGGACTGGCGAAGGACTCTATGAAGGACATCTGCCACGTTTTGCGTGCTTTTGATGAGTCAACGCGGATGGCGAGTGCAGATGATGCACTAGTCAGCCTGACTGTCCCCCTTATCTGCCTGCTTGAAAAAACACTGCAAGCACTAAGGGATGAGGTTTTGGAAGAGGTGGAGGATGAGGAGTCACAAATTCCATCACCTTATGTACAGTCAGCGCAACGTGGTTCCTCACAAAGGGCTGGGCAGGGCTCACTTTGTGAGGAGGATGAGGAGGAGTCAATGGAGGAGGAAGACATCGCTCCAGAGGGAGGTACACAACGCTCTAGTCAGTATGTAGAGCGAGGGTGGGGTGATGCAGAGCAGGCAGAGATGACTGTTGTGAATGGACTTGAAATGAGTTCTGAGCAGAGGCTCCCTCTGGTGGTTACAAGCGGTACTGGATTGTCCAGTGAAGATTGTGAGGATTGGGAATCAGGTGTTACTGACTGGTCTTATATAAGGGAGTCGCCTTCCCATCAGGGTTGCCGGTGATCAATTGTTCTGGTCTCAATCCTTGATTCCTGTTTCCTTTGTAGCCTGCTGTGTCGTGTCTGCATCTCCTGCTAACAGATAAGACATTTTCTTCTTTTTGTTTTTGTGCTTGATTTTTGCATTTTGTCCTGCACTTCTGTGGGGGCCTTCAGGGTCCCCCCGGGGGCTTTTGCCCTCTCAGTTTAGTTCAGCCACTGATGTTTGTACATTTGCTTTTTCCAGTTTTTTCAGTGGCTGCTGTTTTGATTTTGTTACACCAGAGAACTAATTTAGGTGGTAGAGGTCGAGTGATCCAGGTGTTTTTGAAAATTAGTAAGTTTGTGCTTTTCAGGTGTTTTTTGGGATTGCAAATAAGTGCCCTTCCTATCCTTTTCTATTTAGGTAGTTTGGCCCCATCGTTTGCTCATACTATTGTTCTGTATGCTCAGTATTTCTTCTTGTCTAACCGCCATTACATGTTTGGGGCTTTCTATGTTCTTTGGGGATCTGCTCCGGGCAGATAGCTTCCTCTTTCTATCTTTAGTGCAGTTAGTTTCTCAGGGCTGTGACGAGGCGTCTAGGACCAACGTAGGAACGCTCCACGCTGCCTCTAGTTGTGGTGGTTAGTCAGGGTACTGCAATCTCATAGATTCCAACTGCTCTGGTGTATTGCCTTTTTTACCTGCACTCCTCAGCTACCGAAACATAACAGTATCACCGGCCTAAAAATTGAAAATTGTATGGTACTCACAGAAGGGAAAAATATTGTGAAAGAAAAAAAAAAGGTTGTCAGAGTTATCAGAGATATTTTTCTGTTTGTTGCTTTTTTTTTTTTTCTTTTCCCTCTGTATCTCTGGGTGCTGGGGAGGATTTTTTCTCTCAATGGAGTTTGCACAGTTGTCTGGCCGTGTGATCAGCTTGCCACTGAGGTTCGGAGTATTGCTACCTATCTTGCTAGGTTGCCTGTTGTGGAACCTAGGATTCCCATGCCAGATTTGTTTTTGGGGGATCGAGCCAAGTTTCTGAATTTCAAAAATAATTGTAAATTGTTTTTTGCCTTAAAATCTAAGTCCTCAGGGAACGCAGCGCAGCAGGTTCAAATTGTCATCTCTCTCCTGCGCGGCGATCCTCAGGATTGGGCTTTTTCCCTGACACCTGGGGATCCTGTTTTGAGTGATGTTGATGCGTTTTTTCAGGCCTTGGGGTTATTGTACGATGAGCCTAATGTCTCTGATCAAGCTGAAAAAGCCTTGTTGGCATTAAATCAGGGGCTTGATGACGCTGAGTTATACTGTCAGAGATTCCGTAGGTGGGCAGTCCTGACCAAATGGAATGACGACGCTTTGGCAGCCCTTTTTCGGAAGGGTCTGTCAGATAATATAAAGGATGTTATGGTGGGATTCCCTGTCCCCTCTGGTCTCAATGATTCTATGTCATTAGCGATTCAAATTGACAGACGTTTGCGTGAGCGGAGAAGTATGCGTGGTATAGTGTTGCCTTGTGAACCTGCTTCTGAATCCATGCAGTGTGATAGAGTGGTTTCTGGGGCACAGCGTCATGAGTTTCGAAAGCGCAATGGGTTATGTTTCTACTGTGGTGATGCCTCTCATGCTATTTCAGTCTGCCCTAAGCGGGGAAGACGTTTTGCACGCTCAGTTGTCTTGGGTAGTGTTCAGACTAAGTTTTTATTAACTGTTACTCTGATATGCTCTCTGTCCTCATTTTCTGCTCAGGCTTTCGTTGATTCGGGAGCAGCTATTAACCTGATGGATTTTGATTTTGCTAAACGTTGTGGGTTTCCCTTGATACCCCTACGGAAGTCTATTCCCCTACTGGGGATCGATTCTACCCCTTTAGCTGAGAATAAACCTCAGTTCTCTACTCAGGTGATAATGAGGGTTGAACCTGATCATCAGGAGAGCTGCAAATTTTTGGTTCTGTATAATCTGCATGACATTATCGTACTGGGTTTCCCTTGGTTACAGACTCATAATCCTGTTTTGGATTGGAAATCTGTGTCTGTAACCAGTTGGGGCTGCCAATGTGTTAATACCAACACTCCTGTTTTTTCTGCCTCCCCCCAGGCTCAGGATGTTCCTGACTTTTTGATTGATTTTTCTGATGTGTTTAGCGAAAGTAAATCTGCATCCTTGCCTCCCCATAGGAGCTATGACTGCGCTATTGAATTAGTGCCTGGTAGTAAATTCCCTAAAGGTCGCCTTTTTAACTTGTCTGTACCTGAACATGACGCTATGCGGTCTTATATCAAGGATTCATTGGAGAAGGGTCATATCAGACCATCCTCTTCACCCTTAGGTGCCGGTTTTTTCTTTGTGGCCAAAAAGGATGGTTCATTAAGGCCGTGTATTGATTATCGTCTTTTGAACAATATTACTGTGAAATATCAATATCCGTTACCCTTGATTTCTGACCTGTTTTCCAGGGTGAAAAACGCTACTTGGTGTACCAAGCTTGACCTCAGGGGGCATATAACCTTATTCGCATTAAGCACGGGGATGAATGGAAGATGGCATTTAATACCCCTGAGGGGCATTTTGAGTACCTTGTGATGCCCTTTGGGCTCACTAATGCTCCTTCTGTCTTCCAGTCCTTCATGAATGACATTTTCAGGGATTTTGTGGATAAATTTCTGATTTTATTTGGATGATATCTTGATTTTTTCTAATGACTGGGACTCTCATGTGAAACATGTTTCGAACTGTATTCCAGATTTTGAGAGAGAATGCTCTGTATGTGAAGGGATCAAAGTGTCTTTTTGGCGTACAGAGGATCTCATTTTTGGGATTCATTTTGTCCCCATCTGTTATTGAAATGGACCCGGTCAAGGTTCAGGCCATCTGTGATTGGGTCCAACCTACTTCATTAAAGGCTCTTCAAAGATTTTTGGGTTTTGCCAATTTTTATCGTAAATTTATTGGTAATTTCTCGGTTATTGTTAAACCATTAACTGATTTGACCAAAAAGGGTTCTGATGTGGTGAATTGGCCTCCTGAGGCAGTCTCTGCATTTCAGGAACTTAAGCAGAGATTCACTTCTGCTCCTGTTCTACGGCAGCCTGATGTTTCTCTGCCATTTCAGGTGGAGGTTGATGCCTCTGAAATTGGGGCAGGTGCCGTTTTGTCCCAAAGAGATCCAGAGACCTCTAAAAGTAACCCTTGTGCCTTTTTCTCTCGAAAATGTTCTCCTACTGAACGTAATTATGACGTGGGTAATCGGGAGTTATTGGCCATGAAGTGGGCTTTTGAAGAGTGGAGACATTGGCTGGAGGGAGCCAAACATCAGGTGGTGGTCCTTACGGACCATAAGAATCTGGTTTATCTGGAATCTGCCAAGCGACTTAATCCTAGACAGGCCAGGTGGGCCTTTTTTTCACACGTTTTAATTTTGTGGTTTCCTTTCTTCCTGGCACTAAGAATGTTAAGGCGGATGCCCTCTCGAGGAGTTTCCTTGCGGACTCTCCTGAGGTATCTGATCCTTCTGTTATTTTGAAAGAAGGTGTAGTTCTTTCCGCCATCTCGCCCAATTGGAGACTTATCTAAGATGCTTTGTGTCTGCAGATCATGATGACTGGGTCTCTTTTTTGCCTTTGGCTGAGTTTGCTCTTAATAATAGGGCTAGCTCTGCCACTTTGATGTCTCCATTTTTCTGTAATTCTGGGTTTCACCCTCGATTTTCTTCAGGACAGACGGAGGCTTCTGTCTGTCCAGGTGTTGACTCTGTTGTGGAGCGTATGCAACAGATTTGGGACCAGGTAGTGGAGAGGTTGTCCCTCTCTCAGGAGAGGGCCCAGCGGTTTGCTAACCGGCATAGGACTGATGGTCCTCGGTTTAAAGTGGGGGACTTGGTCTGGTTGTCCTCAAAAAATATTCCTATGAGAGTGGCATCTCCTAAATTTAAGCCTACGTTCATTGTACCTTATAAGATCATGGAGATTCTTAATCCTGCTTCTTTTCGTTTGCTTCTTCCAGGGACATTTAAGATCCATAACGTGTTCCACAAGTCCTTGTTGAAGAGGTTTGTTGAGCCAGTGGTTCCTACTGCTTTGCCTCCTGACCCTGTTCTGGTTGAGGGCAATATGGAGTTTGTGGTTGAGAAAATATTGAATTCTCGTTTTTCTAGACGGAAACTCCAGTATTTGGTTAAGTGGAGAGGTTATGGTCAGGAAGACAATTCTTGGGTGTTTGCTTCGGACATCCATGCTAGGAGACTCATCCGTGCGTATCATAGAACTCATCCTGACCGACCTGGTTGCTCAAGTGAGGGTTCGGTGACCCCTCCTCAAGGGGGGGTACTGTTGTGAATGGACTTGAAATGAGTTCTGAGCAGAGGCTCCCTCTGGTGGTTACAAGCGGTACTGGATTGTCCAGTGAAGATTGTGAGGATTGGGAATCAGGTGTTACTGACTGGTCTTATATAAGGGAGTCGCCTTCCCATCAGGGTTGCCGGTGATCAATTGTTCTGGTCTCAATCCTTGATTCCTGTTTCCTTTGTAGCCTGCTGTGTCATGTCTGCATCTCCTGCTAACAGATAAGACATTTTCTTCTTTTTGTTTTTGTGCTTGATTTTTGCATTTTGTCCTGCACTTCTGTGGGGGCCTTCAGGGTCCCCTCCGGGGGCTTTTGCCCTCTCAGTTTAGTTCAGCCACTGATGTTTGTACATTTGCTTTTTCCAGTTTTTTCAGTGGCTGCTGTTTTGATTTTGTTACACCAGAGAACTAATTTAGGTGGTAGAGGTCGAGTGATCTCAGGTGTTTTTGAAATTAGTAGAGTTGGTGCTTTTCAGGGTTTTTTGGGATTGCAGTAAGTGCCCTTCCTATCCTTTTCTATTTAGGTAGTTTGGGCCCCATCGTTTGCTCATACTATTTTCTGTCTGTGTCAGTATTTCTTCTTGTCTAACCGCCATTACATGTTTGGGGGCTTTCTATGTTCTTTGGGGATCTGCTCCGTGGCAGATAGCTTTCCTCTTTCTATCTTTAGGTGCAGTTAGTTTCTCAGGCTGTGACGAGGCGTCTAGGACCAACGTAGAAACGCTCCACAGCTGCCTCTAGTTGTGGTGGTTAGTCAGGGTACTGCAATCTCATAGATTCCAACTGCTCTGGTGTATTGCCTTTTTTACCTGCACTCCTCAGCTACCGAAACATAACAGATGACGCCTCTTGCAGGGGACAGCGTTTCTTGGCCAGTTGGAAGTCTGCAGCACATGGTTGATTTCATGCTGCAGTGCCTGAGAAACGACCGTCACATCACCCACATTCTCACCACGTCTGATTATTGGGTGTACACCCTCCTAGACCCTCCTACCGGGACAACTTTCAAAGCCTCATCAGACCGTTGAACCGGGAGCGTAAAATGCGGGAGTAACAAGACACACTGCTGCAATTATTATTATTATTATACATTTATATAGCGCCATTTATTCCATGGCGCTTTACATATGACAAGGGAAAAATATAGACAGGTACAAAAAAGATGTGCTGGACAAGGGACACACAAGTACAGAAGGAGAGAGGACCCTGCCCGCGAGGGCTCACAGTCTGCAGGGATGGGTGAGAATGCATTAGGAAAGGGTACAGCTGGTCGTACGATGGTTGAGTACACTGAGGATCATTGCAGGTTGTAAGCTTGTCGGAATCCATAATGTTCTCCATTCCAGCCGAGAGCACTGCTGCTGCTACTGCTTTACAAAGCAGCTCTGTGCGTCGAGGCAGTGGAGACAGCTCTGCAACAAGAGGGAGCACAAGCAGCACCTCTGCACAGGGCAAGACCAGTATGTTCCAAATGTGGCGAAGTTTTGTGGCAGCGCCACCAATGTCTACACCATCCGAGACGGCTCCAGTCAGCAGGAGGCAACGTTTCCGTAAGATGGTGACAGACGACATGTCTTGCCCTCTTAGTGTACTCCCAGATGGCTCTTCCCCATTCAAGTTTTGAGTCTCTAAGCTGGATACATGGCCAGAGCTTAGCCAGTATGCATCGGAGGTGCTGGCTTGCCCTGCTGGCAGTGTATTATCGGAGCGCGTCTTTTGTGCTTCAGGTGGTGTACTAACAGACCGTCGCATGCGACTATCCTCCGATAATGTAGACCAGCTTACTTTGCTGAAAATGAACAAGGCATGGATCACGCATGAATTTGCCTGTCCTGTTTCCGATTAAATAACTGGTTGGCAACGTTATACATGTATCTTGTTATGTTCATCTTTCTACCACCTGAACTGTACAGTCATGGCCAAAAGTTTTGATAATGACACAAATATGATATTTTCACATGATCTGCTGCCCTCTGGTTTTTATGTGTGTTTGACAGATATTTTTATCAGACAGAAATATAATTGCAAACATATGAGTAACAAAAGCTTATATTGACAGTTAGAATGAGTTAATGCAGCAAGTCTAATTTTGCAGTGTTTTGACCCTTCTTCTTCAGGACCTCTGCAATTCTCCCTGGCATGCTCTCAATCAACTTCTGGACCAAATCCTGGCTGATAGCAGTCCATTCTTGCACAATCAATGCTTTCATTTTGTCAGAATTTTTAATTTTTTGTTTGTCCACCCGTCTCTTGATGATTGACCACAAGTTCTCAATGGGATTAAGATCTGGGGAGTTTCCAGCCCATGGACCCAAAATCTCTATGTTTTGTTCCCTGAGCCATTTTGTCACTCCATAACTTAGGCAAATCAAACTCACATCATGCCTCAAAAGCGCTGCAATGTGTGAAGTGCATAAGTGTGGTTGAACTTTAAACAACAGCTGCAGGTGCGAATGTTTGCCTTCATTGTTCTTGCTTTTAACTAAGCATACAAGTAATATATATGAAATGAAGTAAATTCACAACTTCAATAGCTGTGAACTCTTTGTGTAATCTATATTCTTTGAAATGTATGATCGATGGAAGCACGTCAACATTTAATTATTTGAAATTGAAGAACAAATTTGAAAATGAAGATGAGAGACAGACACTCAGCAGAGTACACGCAGCAGTGGTTGAAGTAAGTGGAGCGGGATCTACACTCCTACCAAAAATTTAAACCTCAGACTAGAGTGAACACTGAACACAACTGTTCACTTGCTGTGAAAGGCCTTTTTGTGGACTTCTATTATGTTGGCAAGCAATGTATTGTATTTTGATGGAAGAGCGTCACACTAATAGATTTTAGTAAATTTAAAATAGAATAAAGCAGCACCAATTTTAGAAAAATGACAAGGATGAGCCAGTGACAGACACTCAGCAGAGTACACGCAGCGGTGGTTGAAGTAAGTGGAGCGGGATCTACACTCCTACCAAAAATTTAAACCTCAGACTAGAGTGAACACTGAACACAACTGTTCACTTGCTGTGAAAGGCCTTTTTGTGGACTTCTATTATGTTTGCAAGCAATGTATTGTATTTTGATGGAAGAGCGTCACACTAATAGATTTTAGTAAATTTAAAATAGAATAAAGCAGCACCAATTTTAGAAAAATGACAAGGATGAGCCAGTGACAGACACTCAGCAGAGTACACGCAGCGGTGTTGAAGTAAGTGGAGCGGGATCTACACTCCTACCAAAAATTTAAACCTCAGACTAGAGTGAACACTGAACACAACTGTTCACTTGCTGTGAAAGGCCTTTTGTGGACTTCTATTATGTTTGCAAGCAATGTATTGTATTTTGATGGAAGAGCGTCACACTAATAGATTTTAGTAAATTTAAATAGAATAAAGCAGCACAATTTTAGAAAAATGACAAGGATGAGCCAGTGACAGACACTCAGCAGAGTACACGCAGCGTGGTTGAAGTAAGTGGAGCGGGATCTACACTCCTACCAAAAATTTAAACCTCAGACTAGAGTGAACACTGAACACAACTGTTCACTTGCTGTGAAAGGCCTTTTTGTGGACTTCTATTATGTTTGCAAGCAATGCATTGTATTTTGATGGAAGAGCGTCACACTAATAGATTTTAGTAAATTTAAAATAGAATAAAGCAGCACCAATTTTAGAAAAATGACAAGATGAGCCAGTGACAGACACTCAGCAGAGTACACGCAGCGGTGGTTGAAGTAAAGTGGAGCGGGATCTACACTCCTACCAAAATTTAAACCTCAGACTGCAGTGAACACTGAAACACAACTGTTCACTTGCTGTGAAAGGCCTTTTTGTGGACTTCTATTATGTTTGCAAGCAATGTATTGTATTTTGATGGAAGAGCGTCACACTAATAGATTTTAGTAAATTTAAAATAGAATAAAGCAGCACCAATTTTAGAAAAATGACAAGGATGAGCCAGTGACAGACGCTCAGCAGAGTACACGCAGCATTAGTTGAAGAAGTAACTGGAGCGTGATCTGCACTCAAAAAAAAAAAAAAAAAACTCACAGACTGCAGTGAACACTGAAACACAACTGTTCACTATCTGTGAAAGGCTCCTTTGTGTACTTCTATAGTGTTTGCAAGCAATGTATTGTATCAGGATGGAAGCACGTCACACTCATAGATTAGTTTTTTTCAATAGAATGGAGCAGCAACAATTTTAGAAAAATGACAAGGATGAGGCAGTAACACACGCTCAGCAGAGTACACGCAGCATTAGTTTAAGAAGTAACTGGAGCGTGATCTGCATTTAAAAAAAAAAATAAATACCTCACAGACTGCAGTGAACACTGAAACACAACTGTTCACTATCTGTGAAAGGCTCCTTTGTGTACTTCTATAGTGTTTGCAACCAATGTATTGGATACGGATGGAAGCACGTCACGCTATAATTTCAATTGAATGGAGCAGCAAGAATTACACTAAAGAAAAAAATAAGTCTGTGAGTGACACGTGCAGATGCCTACAAACAGCGTTGGATGCAGCGCAAACTGCAGCGTCACCTGCACGCACACACACACCTTGCAGAGCTGTGAAAACAACACTGCAAGGCAAAAGGAAGCTTTACACAGCGGTTGGTAAACTAGCCTGCCTAAAGCACAGTACACAAAATCGCAATCTCTAACTGTCCCTCAGAGTCAGCAGAGCAGCGTTCTGTCCCTATCTGAATTCACAGCACAGTGACGCTAAAATGGCGGCGGCGCCTTTTATAGTGCATTCTGACATCATTTCAGCATCCAATCACAGCCATGCCATTAGTTAACATGACCGCAGCAGTACAGGATGTGCCCACACTTCTTAGGATTCCTCATTGGCTGACTAAAATCACATTGCCTCTCAAAGAATTATGGGAACTTCCGATTCCGGTATACGATATATGGAAAATATCGGAACTAAGTATCTAAAGTCCGATACAGCGAATATCGGCCGATACCCGATACTTGCGGTATCGGAATGCTCAACTCTAGTCAAGACATTAAAAATGGGTCGTGGCTGGGTCTTCCAGCAAGACAATGACACAAAACATACAGCCAAGGCAACAAAGGAGTGGCTCAAAAAGAAGCACATTAAGGTCATGGAGTGGCCTAGCCAGTTTCCAGACCTTAATCCCATAGAAAACTTATGGAGGGAGTTGAAGCTCCGAGTTGCCAAGTGACAGCCTCAAAATCGTAATGATTTAGAGATGATCTGCAAAGAGGAGTGGACCAAAATTCCTCCTGACGTGTGCAAACCTCATCATCAACTACAAAAAATGTCTGACTGCAGTGCTTGCCAACAAGGGTTTTGCCACCAAGTATTAAGTCTTGTTTGCCAGTGGGATCAAATACTTATTTCTCACTGCAAAATGCAAATACATTTATATAAATTTATAGAATGTGATTTTCTGGATTTTGTTAGATATTTTATCTCTTAATTTTAAAATTAGAAATCAAAACAACTACCTGCGCCTCCAATGCGATCTAGTGAGGGATAAAAATCCCCGTACTAAATTAAAAAGCAACAATTATATGTAAGTATAGAGGTCCTATAATGTGAAACATGTGCTCAAATGTCAGTGCAGCACACTTACTTCATAGTAGCAGTGGACTGGATCAAGGGAGGAGGAAGTCGTGGCTTCGTGCAGATGCTCACCGGACCGTGCACACAAAACAAGCACAAAACAGCGCTGAGACAGGGAGCGTCCTCCCTGTAGCCAAGACAGGCTTGCTGTGTGAGAGCGCTGGAAGTCCGGACACTCAGCAGCGTCCTCCGGCCGAGAGGCGCCGCTGGTACGAAGCGGACGGGACGGGGGCGGGACAAAAAATAGGGTGACGTCACCTTGGTATAGAAAGCGGGAAGAGTCAAAAAATCATCCGACGCGTTTCAAAGGTGCACGGACCTTCTTCATCCCGTCCGCTTCGTACCAGTGGTGCCTCTCGGCCGGAGGACGCTGCTGAGTGTCCGGACTTCCAGCGCTCTCACACAGCAAGCCTGTCTTGGCTACAGGGAGGACGCTCCCTGTCTCAGCGCTGTTTTGTGCTTGTTTTGTGTGCACGGTCCGGTGAGCATCTGCACGAAGCCATGACTTCCTCCTCCCTCGATCCAGTCCCCTGCTACTATGAAGTAAGTGTGCTGCACTGACATTTGAGCACGTTTCACATTATAGGACCTCTATACTTACATCTAATTGTTGCTTTTTAATTTAGTACGGGGATTTTTATCCCTCAATAGATCGCATTGGAGGCGCAGGTAGTTTTGATTTCCGATTTATCTGTACCGTTTTTGGTTACTTTGGCGTCAGCGATAGCACAGTAGCTGGCTCAACTCCAGCAGCCTCCACAAGCACCTGAGATATATTTTCAGTCCACTTATCAGGTCTTTATCCCCCAGGTAGCGTCAGTGTATTTTGTTTATAATTTTAAAATTAACCTACCCTTAAAATTATAGACTGTTCCTGTCTTTGTCAGTCGGCAAACTTACAAAATCAGCAAGGGATCAAATCATTATTTCCTTCACTACATATATTTGTTTTCTTCATTTGTTACATTTTAAAAATTACAAAAAAAAGTAAATGGGCAGATGCAAAAGTTTGGGCACCCTTGGAGATTTGTGCTCAGACACCTTTAATCAAGGTTTCAGACCTTAATTAGCCTGATAGGTTTATGGCTTGTTCACCAACATCATTAGGAAAGGTCAGGTGATGCAAATATCCCAGCATTATAATAACTCAGCCTCCCCTAACCTTGTGCCAAAAATAGCAGTCATGGGTTCTTCTAAGTTGCTGCCTAGCATTATGAAAATGGTGGAGGTCCATAAAGCAGAAGGCCATAAGAAGATAGCAAAGTGTTTTCAAGTTGCCCTTTCCTCAGTTCGAAATGTAATACAGAAATTGATATAACAGTGGAGGTCAAGATAAGGTCCGGAAGACCAAGCAAAATTTCAGTGAGTACTGCTTGTAGGATTGCTAGAGCGGCAAATCAGGACCCCCACTTGATTGCAAAAGATCTTCAGAAACATTTAGCAGACTCTGTAGTTGTGGTTAGTGTTGAGCGATACGATAATGCAAATATCGGCTATCGGCCGATATTAGCTCTATCGGCTGTTGTGAATGGGTTTGAGATGAGTTCTGAGCAGAGGCTCCCTCTGGTGGTTACAAGCGGTACTAGTGAGGATTGTGAGGACTGGGAATCAGGTGTTACTGATTGGTCTTATATAAGGGAGTTATTTTCCCATCAGGGTTGCCGGTGATCAATTGTTCTGGTCTGAATCCTTCTTTCCAGTTTCCCTTGTAGCCTGCTGTGTCGTGTCTGCATCTCCTGCTATCAGATAAGACAATTTCTTATTTTGTGTTTTTGCTATATTTTAGCATTTGGTCCTGCACTTCTGTGGGGGCCTTCTGGGTCCCCTCCGGGGCTTTTGCCCTCTCAGTTTAGTCCAGCCACTGTGTTTTGTACTTTTGCTTTTTCCAGTTTTTTCAGTGGCTGCTGTTTTTGTTACACCAGAGAACTAATTTAGGTGGTAGAGGTCGTGTGATCTCAGGTGATTTTGAAATTAGTAGAGTTGGTGTTTTTCAGGGTTTTCTGGGATTGCAGTAAGTACCCTTCCTGTCCTTTTCTATTTAGATAGTTTGGGCCCCAGCGTTTGCTCATACTATTTTCTTTCTGTGTCAGTATTTCCTCTTGTCTAACCGCCATTACATGTTTGGGGCTTTCTATTGTCTTTGGGGTTCTGCTACGGGGCAGATAGCTTTCCTGTTTCTATCTTTAGGTGTAGTTAGTTTCTCAGGCTGTGACGAGGCGTCTAGGACCAACGTAGGAACGCTCCACGGCTGCCTCTAGTTGCGGTGGTTAGTCAGGGTACTGCAATCTCATAGATTCCAACTGCTCTGGTGTATTTCCTTTTTTGCCTGCACTCCTCAGCTACCGTAACATAACAATCGGCCTTTGATAATTCGTTTCGATATTTTCGTCTTATCGAATACCGTAATCGGATTTGTCACTGTCACTGTGAGTGTCCGTCGGTCGGGTCTGTCAGGAGTCAGCGGCACTTACCTGGCAGAAGATCTCCGGCGGTCACGTCCTGGACTGCTTGATGGCCGCCATTATCTTCTCCCTGGCGGTCACATGCAGTTTTTCGCGATAACTGCAGTGACTGCAGGGTAATCCTGGCCGTAAACCAGTCCGATGACGTCACCGCCGGGGAAGCAGGTAATCAGCTGTGCTGCGCCGGGATTCTGATGTAGCAGAGCTGGATCGTCATGGGACACTCGTTACTATGGACTGCGTTGGTCAGGTGGTATTCTTTTTTTTTTTTTTCATTTTTTTACAGGAGATCGATGGCGTCGCAGGATGAGACTGTAATAAAAGTAATGAAAACTGTGTTTTGTTTTTTTTTTTAAATTAAAAAACTTTTTTATTAACATTCACCCGTCCGGGTACATCAACAATTTAACTATTTACATACAGGGACCCTGTCCGGGTTATTTATAATTCTTTGGCAGGGGTGTTCCAGGTACCACCTGGTACTCTTCTGATGCTTGCCAAACATCCGAGGCACCAAGGACCACCAGGACCTGATGACGTCGTGTGGCCTGTACAGTCAAGTCGTGACCCGCTATCTGGGTCTGTGTGGCCACCTCTTTCATCTCCCTCCGGGTCTGGAGCCCTATGTCACGGACTGAACGAACCCCAGGGGGCCTAACAGGCGGCGGGTATGGGCCAGCTATACTTATCATGTCCATAGCTGGGGCTGCTGAGGAGACCACTGAGGGAGGCTTGGGAGATTTACGGCGTGGGGTGGGCACTTTTGCAGAGGCCTGGATGTGGGAGGCTGAAGGCTCCGAGGGTCTCACAGGTTCCTGACACACTGGGGAGTAGGGGTCGCACCTGGTAACATTTAGGGCGTACCATCCATTGTAACTCCAGTGTCGGGTGTAAGTCACCAAGTCTCCTGGCAACAGGTCCCTCCCCGGGTGTCCTTCTGGGAGGTGAGCCTCCACGTCCCGCCGGTTCACAAAAACTTCTAAATAAAGTCCAGGCTCCTTGATGAAGCCCCAACCACCTTTCAATTTAAAGCTCCGTACTGCACCCTTACGCCGCGGCTCACACAGGGTTCCTTTATCCTTTCTCATCCGGTCCTTATCTGCCCGGTCCTTCTCCAGGTTACGTTGCCGAAGTTTTTGGGTTTCTCGCTGCTCCCTTTGTCGCTCTGCTTCCCGCTCCCAACGTCTCCACTCTTCCTGACGCCGGTTGAAATTCTCCTCCACCAGCAGCTCCATGTCTCCACCACTCCACTGCAGCTTACAGTGTCCGGTTTGCGGCAGCTCTCCTGGCGCCCCCCAGTCCTGGCGGCGCTCACCTGCGGAGGAAGCAGCCGGCTCCGGAACAGATGACAGTCGGGGCTCCGGTACAGGCAGGTAGTGCTCTGGTGCCTGCGCGGCCTCCTCCATGAGGACGGGTGTCGCTTCTTCTGTCTCAGCGATGGGGGCAGACAGCGGGATCTGGGGTGCTGCCGATGCATCGTTTTTTGCACGAACGGGTTCCTCCACTGCGACAACGTCAACCGGATCACATTGCAAGGGCTCCTCTACTAGAACGGGTGCCTCACCTTCCGGTACAGACACTTCAGGTAAGAGGGATTGGCGCCGCTCCAAGTTTAGTTTTAGGGCACGCCAGCTGGCTTCCATCCTGGCGACCTCCTCCTGGTGCCGGGCCAGGCCTCTTAGGGTATCCGCCGCTTCTTGCAGCGTAGGAGGGTTTCCAGGCCGGGTGCCCAACGGTGTTTCCGTGGCGATCGGGTCGCTTCCGTGGGGGGAGAGCTCTGAGTCTGACTGCTCCATCCCTTCACACTTCTGCTCGTGTCCATTAGCCATCTCTGCCAAGTCACATGTGTCATTAGCATCTGGAGAGGGCCCCTCTTTTGTAGGGAGGCGGGACCTTCGTGTTAGTTTCCGCACACTGAGGAGGATGAGGAGGCGGAACTGAAGAGCTGTGGGGCACGATCTTACATTGCAGTACCATTTACAGTGGTCGGCCATCGTTTTTGCGCCACTGAGTGAGTGTACACCCACGAAGAGCACGCCCTTCTTCTTCACCAGTGCCTCGTCGTGACGCAGATATGGCGGAAAAATGGCAAATACATTCTCTGATGATTTTAGCAATTCTCAAGCACAAAACCAGTTCAATTCAGGCACACAGGACTCGCTTATAGCGAGCTACAGAATCCTGTTCGTGACGCCCAAGTTGAGTCGCACAGAGCCAGAGGTTTTGGGGGTACTCGGCACCAAGCCCGTCGACTTCTATGGGGTATGTCACGGCTTTACCCGGCAATTGAATCAGAGTCTATTTTACTATGTAGAAGTGTATAAACTATAAATATATGTATATATATGTCACAATGACATGTATAATATATATATATATATATGTATTCTATGTGTGTATATTTTGTGTTTACAACGTAAGAAAGGGTTTTTTTTGTTGCGATATTTTGTTCCCATAGACTTACATGGGACTTCCGCTATCGAAATCGGATATCGACGATATTTAGTGCTATCGGCGATACAATTTCGATACGATATTTTTAGATATCGAGCAATATCGCTCAACACTAGTTGTGGTACATTGTTCTAGTGTTCAGTTACACATGCAAAAATATGGCCTTCATGAAAGATTCATCATAAAAAAACATGAAGATGTAAGCTGAAGGTTTACAATGGCCCTCACAGTCCCCTGATCTGAACATCATTGAAAATCTGTGGCTAAACCTCAAAATAGCAGTGCATACAAGACAACCCAGGAATCTTGCAGAACTGAAATCATTTTCCAAGGAAAAATGGATGAAAATCCCTCAAACAAGAATTGAAAGACTCTTGGCTGACTACAAAAAGTGTTTACAAGCTGTGATACACTGCTCAAAAAAATAAAGGGAACACTTAAACAACAGAGTATAACTTACAAGTGAATCAAACATCTGTGAAATCAAACTGTCCACTTAGGAAGCAACACTGATTGACAATCATTTCACATGCTGTTGTGCACATGGAATAGACAACAGATGGAAATTGTTGGCAATTATCAAGACACACTCAATAAAGGAGTGGATCTGCAGGTGGGGACCACAGACCACATCTCCGCACCAATGCTTTCTGGCTGATGTTTTGGTCACTTTTGAATGTTGGTTGTGCTTTCACATTCGTGGTAGCACGAGACGGACTCTACGACCCACACAAGTGGCTCAGGTAGTGCGGCTCATCCAGGACTAAGGCCAATACACCCAGGAAAGTGAGAGTGAGGGGCGGTAGGAGGGCAACAACCCAGCAGCAGGACCGCTACCTCCGCCTTTGTGCAAGGAGGAACAGGAGGAGCACTGCCAGAGCCCTGCAAAAATGACCTCCAGCAGGCCACAAATGTGCAAGTGTCTGCACAAACGGTTAGAAACAAACTCCATGAGGATGGTCTGAGTGCCCGACGTCCACAGATGGCGGTTGTGCTCACAGCCCAACACCATGCAGGACGCTTGGCATTTGCCACAGAACAGGATTGGCAATTCGCCACTGGGCCCTGTGCTCTTCACAGATGAGAGCAGGTTCACACTGAGCACATGTGACAGACGTCACAGAGTCTGGAGACGCAGTGGAGAGCGATCTGCTGCCTGCAACATCCTTCAGCATGACCGTTTGGCATTGGGTCAGTAAATGGTGTGGGGTGATGTTTCTTTGGAGAAGCCGCACAGCCCTCCATGTGCTCGCCAGAGGTAGCCTGACTGCCATTAG
Source organism: Oophaga sylvatica (assembly GCA_033576555.1). Taxonomy (NCBI): domain Eukaryota; kingdom Metazoa; phylum Chordata; class Amphibia; order Anura; family Dendrobatidae; genus Oophaga; species Oophaga sylvatica. Next base: position 65,104,720 of record JARQOD010000005.1, read on the forward strand.
GTACCGAGATGAGATCCTCAGACCCCTTGAGATCATATGCTGGTGCGGTTGGCCCTGGGATCCTCCTAATGCAGGACAATGCCAGACCTCATGTGGCTGGAGTGTGTCAGCAGTTCCTGCAAGATGAAGGCATTGAAGCTATGGAATGGCCCGCCCATTCCCCAGACCTGAATCCGATTGAGCACATCTGGGACATCATGTCTCGCTCCATCCACCGTCACGTTGCACCACAGACGGTCCAGGAGTTGGCGGATGCTTTAGTCCAGGTCTCGGAGGAGGTCCCTTGGGAGACCATCTGCCGCCTCATCAGGAGCATGTCCAGGTGTTGTAGGGAGGTTATACAGGCACGTGGAGGCACACACACACTACTGAGCATCATTTTGACTTGTTTTAAGGACATTACATTCCACTTTAATTTTGTGGGTGACTCCAAATCCAGGCCTCCATGTTAATAAATTTGATTTCCATTAATGATTTTTTTGTGATTGTGTTGTCAGCACATTCAACTTTGTACAGAACAAAGTATTCAATGAGAATATTTCATTCATTCAGAACTAGGATGTGTTATTTGAGTGTTCCCTTTATTTTTCTGAGCAGTGTATTTTCAAAAGGGAGTGCTACTAGGTACAAACCATGCAGGATGCCCAAACTTTTGCATCAGCCCATTTTCTTCTTTGTAATTTTAAAATGTAAAAGATTACAATATATATTTTTTTTGCCTAAAATACAAAAGAAAAAGTGACATGTTTAGCTTTATGCCTTTTAGAGATTATTTCATCTTCAATTTGCTTAACCGTTCACAATACCAGTAATTCTGACCAGGGGTGCCCAAACATTTTACATGCCACTGTAAGTCAAACAGACGTCCAACAGACGTAACTTAAACAAAACACATTCCCTTTTCATGCGGTCAGCAATGGCACCACATGGAAGAGAAATGTTAATGTTCTATGAAAGGTGGTTGTAATCATTTAAGCTGAGCACTGTACATACTACATGGAGTCAAAATGCGGAGTGAATGTTCTTTTGGGCTTCCTCTGAATGGACCAGGGTTAAATACAATTCTATTTTGTCTGTTGCCTTTCTCCTATTTGTTAGATATATGAACAAGAGGAAGAACAGGTAATCCGGCAGCCGCATCTTCAAGCTAGAATTAAAATTGAGGCAATTGTTGATTCAGGAACTAAATGTGAGATTTTGAAGGGATAAGAATGTACCAATTTCACGATGAACACGTCTTCGTTAGACCCCATCCACCCTTCTTGCATCAGGTGTGAAAACGCGCCATTAACTCTGTGACCGGTCAGGGAGATCTGCATGCAAGATCAAAGTCTAATTCATGCACCCGTGACAAGGCTAAGGTAACCAACCTATGTGATCGCCCCTGAGGGGTCATGGACATGTTGGACAATGCTATGGGTTGTGCAGTAGAAGTTCATGTTGCCAGGTCAACTGTAAAACACGGGGAATACATGTTTTACCGAGAAACTTCAAAGGAAATTCCACCATTTTTCTTAAAGAAAATGTACAAATAATAACAGGTAAGTTAATAGTTACCAACACGAGTAAGAAGTTTATGGACACTTTAGTCCTGCCCCTATCCCACCAGGACATGCACATTTTAGACCAGGACACCACAAATTATCCAAGACTGCTTCTGAAAAGGTTAATTTGGGACAGCCGTCATATGTCAGTTATCTGTAATAGTGCGTACGGTATGGAGGATCTATTATTCAGACGTAAGGTTCAGGGGCAGCTCTTTCCATTAGTCAAAACTAAAAAATAAAATGTTGGTTACTCTTTATTCCATAAATCAATAGAGCACATGGAAATAAGCAAGTGTGTAGTATAGCTCATCAGAGAGATCTGCTTTCCCCTCCAGAATTCATCTTTCAGTTGCTGCTCATAATGGTCTATGGAGTGGGGCGGAGCTAGTGGCAGACAGATGTTCTGCTCAAGGTGCATAGAACTTTATAAGCACCAACTGTCACCTCATCTCAGTAGTGGGAAAGTCTGAATTTCTGGACTGTTGACATCCCAGGTACTAATCTCCAACTTATACATAAATGTGACAAAGCAAATCTAATAAACAGGTTTCATCACCAAGAAGGGCAGAACTGACATAGTCTCTCCATGCCCAAATCATTTCTGTCCATGTGAGGAGCTCCGGAGTGGAGATGCACGCGTCAGAGAGGTAAAGACTCACCTGCAGGAGAGATGCTGCTTCCAGGGTTTATGGCAGAAAACCGGTATAAAACCCTGAAAAGTTTGGGAGTTTTCATGCTCGTTTCTGGCAAAAGAGTGGAGCGGTTATGGGGTAAGCTATACCCACTCACCAAATACTTCAGACGTAGTGGCCCTGACTGCAGGAATATTAGAAGATGGGCCAAATTCATTAGGGGGTGTGAACCTTACTGAATTCTGTGCACGTCCCTCAGTAAGACTAAGGACTTTTTCACACTTCAGTCGTGCGACGTCAGTCAAAATCCGCCAAAGTGTGAAAAAGCGGATCAGCCATTTTTTTTTTCTGATCCGCTTTTTTCCCATTGACTTGCATTAGTGGCGGATTTTGACGGATGGTCGTCCGTTACATCCGTTTTTTGACGGATCCGCCATAAATTTGGCGTCCGCCATTTTTGGAAAACGTTCAATGCAACGTTTTTTGTGTGCGTCAAAATGGCGGATCCATCAAAAAACGGATCTAACGGACGACCATCCGCCAGCGGATCCATTGCTCCCATAGAAAATCCATTCAAAATACCCAGAACACTGTCCCGGGTATCTCGCTCTCTCCTCAGTGCCAGACATGCGTACCTGCATGTTCCGGGTTGAAAAGTTCATGGCGGATCCGGCAGAAAACGAATCCGTTTTTCACCTTTTCTGGCGGATCCGCTATTTTCACACTTTGGCGGATTTTAGCTGACGCCAAACAACTGAAGTGTGAAAGAGGCCTAATAAATCAGGACCCCAGTCCGTACAGCAGAGACCACGTCGCTTCTGCACCTGTGTGTCTGGATACACCCCAGCACTTGAACCAGTGTGCCCATAAAAGTCCCGTTTAACTTGGAGGGAGAATGTGCCCATATCTGGGGTCATGCGGAGAGATAAAGTCACGGCATGTCATAGCAAGTATGCAAATTGCTTACTTGCCGGCACGCACATTGCACACTGTCAAGTTTCGACAATTCTAAAATGTAGGGTGAACACAGATAAGCCCTTAAAGTGGAATCGGTCAGCAGGTTTTTGCTATGTAATCGGAGAGCAGCACGATGTTGGGGCAGATAACCTGATTCTAGTGCTGTGTCACTAAGGCTGATTATACACATTAGATGGCTGTTGGCAGAACAATGCTGACATCCGTCTCAGCCAACTCTTCAGCTCCTGTGTGTGCTCTATGAGAAAGCGGTGGACGATCACGTCAGCTGGCGGCTTATCTTAGGGAGAACAATGTGATTGCCAGTCTAAAATCTGACATGCCTGATCGACATCACTCTCGACTACCAGTGTGCAGACACCCCCATAACTATTAGAACCCATCGATATCGGCAAGTTTGGCTGACATTAGTCTAATGTGTATGGGAGCCTATACTGAGTTGCATTTTGCCATTTCGATACAATCAGTGCTTTATGAGCAGGAGATTATCACTACTGAACAACTGGCCTCGAGCCTCCTAGTCCAACCCCGCCTCCAGCACTGATGAGCATCTTTCTGCCACTATACATTGTACACAGAAAGCTGTCAATCAAAGGGGTTATATACACAGCTCAACAACTGAGCTCTGCTAAATCTGATTCAGTCACAACTGCTGCACCCAGTAAACTAAGTGTTGCATCGCTGGAATCAGGGTCTCTGTCCCTACATCATGCCGATGTCAGATTACATACCTGCTAATAGGCCCCCTGTAATGTAACATCTTTCTGAATAAAGCAGTCAATCTGAATTCCATTATTTAACATACAAGACAACGGTGACCTCTTTGCAAATAACCAGAATTATGTATAAAACTTTATTAAAAGAACATGACAAGTGTGTGATTCACAGAGGCAGAAATGGCTTTAGGATGTGCAGTGTGTAACATCAGAAAAAATGGCCGGCAGAAGTGGGAGGTTCAGTGTGTATTCCTACCTGCTGGATTTCTTGCACAAATCTGCGTCAATCAATTTGCAAATTCTGCAAGTTCTGTGAATGGACATTGTTACAAGTCTGCCAAGTGAATTCTAAGTAGAACCTTCCGGGGGGAAAAAAAAAAGACATTGAGAAGCTTTTGGGGTATGTGGTGTTGTGGGAAATGAAACAGATGACCATTTTCAGACATGCTCATCAATAGAAATGATAATTTATTACAATGAGCGACCCTCTCACATTGCTTAGGAGGAGGACAGAAATAAAACAAATGCCATTGTTCTCATTACAAAAAAAAAAAAAATCTGCTACGTTAGCACAGGTTCATCTTAAATTTTGTGATTCTAGACGCTCACGGCTGAAATACGCTATACACACAATTACAATTCTCATGAACGTTAAGTGCTTTACTGGCAGTTCTCACTTACGCCACCAGGTGGGGCTGTGTCCTACGGCAGGACGACTCGCGACAGCCTGAATTCGGCTTATTGAGTCTTCACACACCAAGAACAGTGATATGTTTAACAAGGCGTCGAGTGGGGTCTGTACGACAACCACAGGATTAAATGCAACTACAAAGATAGATGTTACATATACAATATCTATCCACATTTGTTTTATCATAGTAAGTGGATGAGTAGAGCCTGGTGAACGGCCACAATGGGCATCAGACCTCACACCGATGGAGTTTCCTTGGGGCGATATCCTAGATGAGGTGTGTTCAAGAGAACCGTGCAGAAGATACCACGATTAGAATTCACCTATGGAAACTGTAGTGGAAGTAAATATTGTACAATCCCCTATACATTTTCTCGAAAGCGGTTTTTTTTGTCATACCCCCCACACCGGGAGTGGAGCCCAGGCCTATGGTCTTCTCGGATAATCCATCAGAATTAATGTCTCACACTGACTGGAGCCGATATCAGGAGGATTTTATCTGTTATGGTAAAATGATGAGCTTAGACCTTAATACCCCTCCAACACATTAGATAGGTGTCGGCCACACGATCCCCCCCGACTCCTCCATACACTCGGATCAGCCGAGCGCTCCTGTGTTCTCTACGAGATCGCCACTGTCAAGAGTCATTGCCCGGAGAAGAAAAGGATCGGCCGTTGGGGAAGCGTCAGGAGGCTCCCCCACACATTAGACCGCTGGCCGATTATATCGATATTATCGGGTTTGTGATCTTGCTAGATCTGTCCATATAATCCTTAAAAAAATAATCCTACAACCCAGTCTATACATTCTAGTGGAAACTTTTACTACAAAAGAGGTCAAACTTTGCACTATCCTGGTCCGGCATCCTGGGCACCTTTTCCCGCTTGCGAAGCCCTTGTGATGTATGAACATTGCAGAGGAACCCAGGCAGAGGAGCTCAGGATGCCGGGCAGAGAAACCCAGGCAGAGGAGCTCAGGATGCCGGGCAGAGGAACCCAGGCAGAGGAGCTCAGGATGCCGGGCAGAGGAACCCAGGCAGAGGAGCTCAGGATGCCGGGCAGAGGAACCCAGGCAGAGGAGCTCAGGATGCCGGGCAGAGGAACCCAGGCAGAGGAGCTCAGGATGCCAGTCAGAGGAACCAAAACAGAAGAGCACAGTATGCCGGTCAGAGGAACCCAGGCAGAAGAGCTCACGATGCCGGGCAGAGGAGCTTAGTATTGCAGGAACCAAGATGCAGGCAGGGGAACCCAGGATGCCAGGCAGGGGAACCCAGGATGCCAGGCAGGGGAACCCAGGATGCCAGGCAGGGGAACCCAGGCAGAGGAGCTCAGGATGCCGGGCAGAGGAACCCAGGCAGAGGAGCTCAGGATGCCGGGCAGAGGAACCCAGGCAGAGGAACTCAGGATGCCAGTCAGAGGAACCCAGGCAGAGGAGCTCAGGATGCCGGGCAGAGGAACCCAGGCAGAGGAGCTCAGGATGCCGGGCAGAGGAACCCAGGCAGAGGAGCTCAGGATGCCAGTCAGAGGAACCCAGGCAGAGGAGCTCAGGATGCCGTCAGAGGAACCAAAACAGAAGAGAACAGTATGCCGGTCAGAGGAACCCAGGCAGAAGAGCTCACAATGCCGGGCAGAGGAGCTTAGTATGCTGGGCAGGGGAACCCCAAGGATGCCAGGCAGGGGAACCCAGGATGCCAGGCAGGGGAACCCAGGATGCCAGGCAGGGGAACCCAGGATGCCAGGCAGGGGAACCCAGGATGCCGGGAACCTAGGATGCCAGACAGGGGAACCCAGGATGCCAGACAGGGGAACCCAGGATGCCAGGCAGGGGAACGCAGGATGCCAGGCAGGGGAACGCAGGATGCCAGGCAGAGGAGAGATTAGGATGCTAGGCAGAGGAGCCCAAGACGCCAAACAAAGCAGCCCAGCATGTCAGGCAGAGGAGCTCAGGATGCCGGACGTATGATTTCCAATACCCGAGTGAACACTGCTCCGGTCTGGCTGCCATGGAGTGCCAAGCTGGACACCGGACCAGTCTAGTGCATACCTTTCTTTTGTCTGATTTTTTTTCTAGTAGGACCTGGATAGATTAAACTATAATTTGTTCAATATCCATGAATGCAGACAACAAAGATGACTTTTCCTAAAAACAGTGGAGATTGTCGAGTATCCAGTCTTGGGAACATAAAGTCAGAAATAATCTTCATCTAAACATTTTGCTCTAATCTCAAAATTTATCTTTCTTTGGACTCATTTTTGGTTTCAGATCATGTTTGACTTGCAAAAAAGAATTTAATATGACAAGATTTCCTCATTTTAATTTTGAACATGTATGCAATAGAATATGGCGTCTTTATAGTACAAGAGGTCCTTGCGATACCCCTACTTCTCATTGGAGGTCCTAACTCTTCCCTCTTGTGTGCAAAAATGGAACATTTTGATAATTTGAGAATTTTTAAAACATCTGGAGATTCCGTATGGATTATATAGCTCTTCCTACCAACAAGAATGGCCTTTATATCGGGGGAAACCATCAGGCAACGTGTCTGCTCTGGATAGGATTTGTTCAAGATTTGATTCACAAAAACCACAAAAATAACAGTCAATTATATCATTTAAAATTATGCAATTTAATTAGTAATGTCATCATTTAAACCACTTCATTCAGGGCTTAGGAGGAGTCCAGTGGGCGAAACTAATCAATGACAGGTGGCTTAGTATAAAGACAGCTGTCAATCATGGAGTAGAAGCACCCACTGGACTCCTAAACCCAGAAAACACATGAAAAACTGGAAGGGGTTATTCAGGTTTGGGATGAAAGTCTGCAGTCAATCACTCTGTATGACTGCGAACCTGAACCATCACAGTGCTGACATTGTCCGGAGTATCCAGTGCCCGTGGAGAAGCAAGCAGTCACATGACCACAAGTATAAGATTTTGCACATTCAAACTAGACATGTGCAGTCTCGCTCAATGCACACTAATTGAGAGAGGCCGAGCACGTCTAGTTGGCATGTGATCACATAAATGCAAATTGCAGACTTGCTTTTCCCGCTGGCACCGAAGAATCCTGACAGCGTGCAATGCATGCACTGTGAAGATTCGAGTCTGCAGTCACATTGACTGACTCACTGACTGAAGACTCATCCCAAACCTGGACAACTCCTTCAATAAAATGCAAGATATACTGAACACGCTCCCACAAACCTATATGTAAATTCGTTCAGGGCCTCCTGTTCGACAGCATGCTGCCGCAGGTAGGACTGCATTTTTAACCTGATAGGTACCTTTTAAAAAAAAATACTACTGACCATTGTAAGAGCTTGTTTACATGCTGAATTTTGTAGCATTTTTATGCTGCAGGAAAAAACGCCACGTTTTACGGTACCAGCAAAGTCACAGATTCCTGAAATCTCATGCTGCTTATTTTTCACTTGCAGATTTGCAAAGTGTTTTGTCAAATCTGCAGTGTCAATTCTTTCAGCGTTTTTTATCCATATGAATGGGGTAAAAAAAAAAAAAAGGCATAAAAAAAACTGCGGATATTACACAGCGTTTTACCTGCAGAAAAATCTGCTGCAAATATGCAAAATGTGCACATGCCCTAGCAGAGCGAGTTTGGGGTATAGGGGAGATTGCGTAGACTTCCATCACACTATTTTGCATAGATACGGTCTGGGACGTGAAGGAACAGACCATTGAAGACATCTTTTTGTGGCCGCTTTAAGGAGTGGTAATGTGATCATTTTCTAGAATCCGGTCACCCATGTTGTACAACTGTACACGGGTCTTTGGAAACTTTCTGAACGGAAAGTCACATACAATGAAATTTCCTCGCTGCTAATTGCTGTCTTTGGCCAACATGTGGGTTTCTTTAAGGGTTATAAAAGCAAGAATGTGTTTTTGGCTATTAAACATACCACTGTTATTAGTTCATTAGCTGTCCTTGAGAATTTGAGAAGGAAAAAAAAAAAAATAGAGAAAGAACCGTTAATGCTGAAATGACTCCCTAGTGTGAATAAAACGTATAGCAATGTTGACATTGCGCGGTCACATTCTCACTACATTAAGAGACATGCTCCTACATACGGAGGAACAGTTACCAAAGCTTTCAGCTGTGTGCTACAAACATTAAATAAAAAGAAGTGTTCTCATTTATAATGTTCGGTATTTTATACAATACAGAATAACAAATGTGAAACCAGTTTCTCCAGTAGTATAAAAGTCCATGCCCAGCTACCACTTCTCAATTATATGGCTCATGTAGTCTTCTGTAGGCCAGCGAACTTGATCCTCTGCCTCATCCTTGGCAAAGGCCTCGTTGGACCGCTGGAGAAGTCTTTCTTCCCGATTTTTCTTCCGTTGCTCCATTCGCTCTACCTGCCTCTTGAATTGATAGCGCTGTTGGAAGAGGTCCTTTGCATAGTCGTACAATTGCATGTCAAGATCGTTAAGCTCCTCGATCCTTTGGATAGTGCCATTGTCCAAGTCAACCCCACCGGCTCGAGTGTTGTTGTATTGCATGAAAGGCCTGATAAACTTCAAATTAAAAGTCCTCTCAAAGAGATACTGAGTTTTTCTCTGGAACTCCGTAAGACCAAAAAAAGCCATATCCTTCAAGTTCTTTTTGGCGCTTTCCAGAAGAAGCTGAGCTCGCTTCTTTTCGGGAGTAAAGGACATATTATAGCAGCCTACCAGACTGAGGTCCGCCAACATTCTCACTTGCCGATTGTTGGCCAAATTGTAGGGACATTCCATAAACTCCTGCAAAGTGCACCCTGACCAGTCTGTCCCTTCATAGCAGGAAGGCAGCTCCTCTGGCGTTGGTGTCCTTCCATCACACATGTGAAGTGAGGTCTTCCAGGTGGCTCCTCGTTGGACATGTCTCCACTCACTAAGGTACCTTGAGACGGATCTCTCAACAAGGTTATGTAGTAAAATTTCCTGAAAGAAAAAAGGAAAATATTCAGAATACAGTACAAGAACCTTAAAATCTTAAATACAAGTTGTTCCTAGATATCAATCTAGCAAAGTCAGATTCACACAGTGTTCACGGTCAGTGCTTGGGTCACAATACCCTGTTCATGCACCAGGTCTCCTCCTGACCTGAGTTAACCAATTCATTAATGACTGAGATACCTAACTCAGGGCCGGAAATTCGGTCGCTGAGCCAGATATTTTGATCAGAGCAATGACAGAACATGGACCGTGTGAAACCATCCAAAAGTGATGCTTCTTTTCTATACAAATTAGCTCCCCTTCAGAAGACAGACATTTTTTTCCTCTGGAGGTAATTATTAAAGGGTAGGTAATATTTAATTTAATTTCAGACGCTTTAATAAGTCCATAACAGACTGGTTAGCTCCAGAAGTAGCCCTAAAAGACTTGCTCTCCGTATGCAGTATGCACTTACAAGACAGTTGAAAGGATAACCCTATGGCATACTCGCATAAGAAGTGACCAAGGTAGGCTCACCTATGCATAAGTCCCTCATAGAAGATGCACCGGTAGCTCCATGATATGCTGCTATAAGAGGGACCATGTGTAGCTCCCCTATGCAGATGCCTCCATAAGTAGAGCTTTGTAGACATATGATATGCTCTAATAAAAGGTCCATAGTGTGTCTCCTAGAGAATCTCACTATAAGAGGGTCTTGTTAGACAATACAACAGATAATTCACTATAAGAGGTCATTTGAGCTTCCTCCTATGCAGCATCTCCTAGTAGGGTCGACATTGTTGTTTACCATGTATCTGCATAAATACTGTGTGCTCCCCTATGATAGCTTCTAAAATGTTGTGCTCATGCTGATGCTCAATATGAGTGACATTGTGTGTCCCTATGCAGTATGCTCGCTATAAGAGGCATGATTGTTGCTCCTGAGATGTCACTATAAATGGACGTTGTGTGCCCCCTATGACGATTTGCTACAAAATGACGTTGTGTGCACACTATCATATGGCTCATATAGAGGACATGTGTGCTCCTCTATGCAGTATGCTCCTATAAGAGGGACGTTGTGGCTCCTCTATGCAGTATGCTCCTATAAGGGAGGACGTTGTGTGCTCCTCTATGCAGTATGCTCGCTATAAGAGGGGACGTTGTGTGCTCCTCTATGCAGTATGCTCGCTATAAGAGGGACGTTGTGTGCTCCTCTATGCAGTATGCTCACTATAAGAGGGGAGTTGTGTGCTCCTCTATGCAGTATGCTCGCTATAAGAGGGGACGTTGTGTGCTCCTCTATGCAGTATGCTCGCTATAAGAGGGACGTTGCATGCTCCTCTATGCAGTATGCTCGCTATAAGAGGAGACGTTGTGTGCTCCCCTATGCAGTATGCTCGCTATAAGAGAGGACGTTGTGTGCTCCTCTATGCAGTATGCTCGCTATAAGAGGGGACGTTGTGTGCTCCTCTATGCAGTATGCTCACTATAAGAGGGGACGTTGTGTGCTCCCCTATGCAGTATGCTCACTATAAGAGGTGACATTGTGTGCTCCCCTATGTAGTATGCTCACTATAAGAGAGGACGTTGTGCGCTCCTCTATGCAGTATGCTCGCTATAAGGGAGGACGTTGTGTGCTCCTCTATGCAGTATGCTCGCTATAAGAGGGGACGTTGTGTGCTCCTCTATGCAGTATGCTCGCTATAAGAGGGACGTTGTGTGCTCTCCTATGCAGTATGCTCACTATAAGAGGTGACATTGTGTGCTCCCCTATGTAGTATGCTCGCTATAAGAGATGACGTTGTGTGCTCCCCTATGCAGTATGCTCGCTATAAGAGATGACGTTGTGTGCTCCCCTATGTAGTATGCTCGCTATAAGAGGAGAAGTTGTGTGCTCCCCTATGCAGCATGCTCACTATAAGAGGGAACGTTGTGTGCTCCCCTATGTAGTATGCTCACTATAAGAGGTGACATTGTGTGCTCCCCTATGCAGTATGCTCGCTATAAGAGGGGACGTTGTGTGCTCCCCTATGCAGTATGCTCACTATAAGAGGTGACATTGTGTGCTCCCCTATGCAGCATGCTCGCTATAAGAGGGGACGTTGTGTGCTCCCCTATGCAGTATGCTCACTATAAGAGGTGACATTGTGTGCTCCCCTATGCAGTATGCTCGCTATAAGAGGGGACGTTGTGTGCTCCCCTATGCAGTATGCTCGCTATAAGAGATGACGTTGTGTGCTCCCCTATGTAGTATGCTCGCTATAAGAGGAGAAGTTGTGTGCTCCCCTATGCAGCATGCTCACTATAAGAGGGAACGTTGTGTGCTCCCCTATGTAGTATGCTCGCTATAAGAGATGACGTTGTGTGCTCCTCTATGCAGTTTGCTCACTATAAGAGGGGACGTTGTGTGCTCCCCTATGCAGTATGCTCGCTATAAGAGGTGACGTTGTGTGCTCCCCTATGCAGTATGCTCGCTATAAGAGGACGTTTGTGCTCCCCTATGCAGTATGCTCGCTATAAGAGGTGACATTGTGTGCTCCCCTATGCAGTATGCTCGCTATAAGAGGAGACGTTGTGTGCTCCCCCATGCAGCATGCTCACTATAAGAGGTGACATTGTGTGCTCCCCTATGCAGTATGCTCGCTATAAGAGGAGATGTTGTGTGCTCCCCTATGCAGTATGCTCGCTATAAGAGGGGACGTTGTGTGCTCCTCTATGCAGTATGCTCACTATAAGAGGGACGTTGTGTGCTCCCCTATGCAGTATGCTCACTATAAGAGGTGACATTGTGTGCTCCCTATGTAGTATGCTCACTATAAGAGAGGACGTTGTGCGCTCCTCTATGCAGTATGCTCGCTATAAGGGAGGACGTTGTGTGCTCCTCTATGCAGTATGCTCGCTATAAGAGGGACGTTGTGTGCTCCTCTATGCAGTATGCTCGCTATAAGAGGGACGTTGTGTGCTCCCCTATGCAGTATGCTCACTATAAGAGGTGACATTGTGTGCTCTCCTATGTAGTATGCTCGCTATAAGAGATGACGTTGTGTGCTCCCTATGTAGTATCTCGCTATAAGAGGAAAGTTGTGTGCTCCCCTATGCAGCATGCTCACTATAAGAGGGAACGTTGTGTGCTCCCCTATGCAGTATGCTCGCTATAAGAGGAGACGTTGTGTGCTCCCCCATGCAGCATGCTCACTATAAGAGGTGAATTGTGTGCTCCCCTATGCAGTATGCTCGCTATAAGAGGTGACATTGTGTGCTCCCCTATGCAGTATGCTCGCTATAAGAGGAGACGTTGTGTGCTCCCCCATGCAGCATGCTCACTATAAGAGGTGACATTGTGTGCTCCCCTATGCAGTATGCTCGCTATAAGAGGAGATGTTGTGTGCTCCCCTATGCAGTATGCTCGCTATAAGAGGGGACGTTGTGTGCTCCTCTATGCAGTATGCTCACTATAAGAGGGACTTGTGTGCTCCCCTATGCAGTATGCTCACTATAAGAGGGACATTGTGTGCTCCCCTATGTAGTATGCTCACTATAAGAGGGACGTTGTGCGCTCCTCTATGCAGTATGCTCGCTATAAGGAGGACGTTGTGTGCTCCTCTATGCAGTATGCTCGCTATAAGAGGGGACGTTGTGTGCTCCTCTATGCAGTATGCTCGCTATAAGAGGGGACGTTGTGTGCTCCCCTATGCAGTATGCTCACTATAAGAGGTGACATTGTGTGCTCTCCTATGTAGTATGCTCGCTATAAGAGATGACGTTGTGTGCTCCCTATGTAGTATGCTCGCTATAAGAGGAGAAGTTGTGTGCTCCCCTATGCAGCATGCTCACTATAAGAGGGAACGTTGTGTGCTCCCCTATGAGTATGCTCGCTATAAGAGATGACTTGTGTGCTCCTCTATGCAGTTTGCTCACTATAAGAGGGGACGTTGTGTGCTCCCCTATGCAGTTTGCTCACTATAAGAGGTGAGTTGTGTGCTCCCCTATGCAGTTTGCTCGCTATAAGAGGTGACATTGTGTGCTCCCCTATGCAGCAAGCTCCTATAAGAGATGGACGTTGTGTGCTCCCTATGCAGTTTGCTCGCTATAAGAGGAGACGTTGTGTGCTCCCCATGGCAGTGCTCACTATAAGAGGTGACATTGTGTGCTCCCCTATGCAGTATGCTCGCTATAAGAGGGAAGTTGGGTGCTCCCCTATGCAGCAAGCTCACTATAAGAGGAGACGTTGTGTGCTCCCCTATGCAGTTTGCTCGCTTTAAGAGGAGACGTTGTGTGCTCCCCATGCAGCATGCTCACTATAAGAGGTGAATTGTGTGCTCCCCTATGCAGTATGCTCGCTATAAGAGGAGAGTTGGGTGCTCCCCTATGCAGCATGCTCACTATAAGAGGAGACTTGTGTGCTCCCCTATGCAGTATGCTCGCTATAAGAGGAGACGTTGTGTGCTCCCCCATGCAGCATGCTCACTATAAGAGGTGATATTGTGTGCTCCCCTATGCAGTATGCTCGCTATAAGAGGTGACATTGTGTGCTCCCCTATGCAGTATGCTCGCTATAAGGAGATGTTGTGTGCTCCCCTATGCAGTATGCTCGCTATAAGAGGAGAATTGTTGTGGCTCCCCTATGCAGTATGCTCGTTATAAGAGGGGACGTTGTGTGCTCCCCTATGCAGCATGCTCGTATAAGAGGAGATGTTGTGTGCTCCCCTATGCAGCATGCTCGCTATAAGAGGAGATGTTGTGTGCTCCCCTATGCAGCATGCTCGCTATAAGAGGAGATGTTGTGTGCTCCCCTATGCAGCATGCTCGCTATAAGAGGGGACGTTGTGCACACTCCTGGGATGCTTTGTGTGCACACACGACGCCCCCATATGCCGCTGTGAGACGATGTCTCTTCGCCTGGCACCATTCTTTTCCAGCCTACAATTAAATCTTGGTTCATCTCCCAGTTTCTAGCCTGGTGTGTAGCGGTGAGTAAATGAGCCATGATACTCTTCTGCCTTTGAAGTGGAATGGTGAGGAGATGCATTTTACACTGGATTTTGCAGAACTAACACAGTCATACAGCAGTGTAAGTAGCGGAGTGCGGCTCATTGTGCATCCACTCAGCTTGATGAATGCATGAAGGTGTGCAGAACCCAGGCGCTCATTTATCAGCGTGCAGCAGAGGACGTTTACCAGGAGGGAGGTTTACAGAGGAGACAGAGGAAATTAGCAGCACATTCCTTATTAGCCATTCTGGCTGCTACATACAGAGCACATACAGACTCGGCCCCTGCTCTATGGTTCTCTCGAGGACTTGTTCTAGATGGAGAAAATACATATTTTATACTGTAGATTCTTAGTCCAAAAGATTTCCAAAAGGAATACCTGATACAGCCAACGCAGTGGAATTTGTAATAAGTTTCCGGTGGAAAACTAGCATTCTACAATAATTCTGACTATCAATGTTTTGTGATTGCAAAAATGCATTGAAAAAAAAAAAATGACTCAACTAATAGATGAATAAGGCCTAACAATATCATATAAAGCATCAGCACGCTGATAATTCCTCTTGTATGATGTCAGCGGCCACAAAGCCCAAAAACTTGGAACATATTTACCTTCTGGCCCGGCACCACTCTTGTCATCTCAAAATGGTCATGTGACATTAGGTCAGATGACCACTGCAGTCCATCAGTGGCCTCTGATCGGCAGCAGCCATCTCTATTCTTTCACTCCTTCAAGTTGGCAGGAGCAAGGCCAGTCCAGAAGGTACATACCTTATATTTTCTGCACTAGACTGCAGCTATTAAGGGGCTGCCCAGTAGTGAACAGCCCCTTTAAGTACACCAGAGAAGGAACTGCACTTCATTCTGAATTAAAGGAGCCACTCAGAGGAAAAACACCACAGCACTAAGGCCATGGATGGTGTCGGGATCCTCTTGTGCGTCACGCTCTGCCCCCCTCAGATGCGCCACTGGCCAAACGTATACATTTCATCTGGAGCGCTTTTTAAAAGGGAACAAGAACACTGAAAAAGCCTAAAAATGTCCCATCAATTCATTCACTTAATGTGTCAAATACTTATTTTTCCCACTGTATTTCTCATAATAGAAGTCAAAATTGGATCAAAGCAATGGAAGCAATTAAGTGAAAAAAGTAGTGGGATACAATTTTAGGCTTTTTCAGTGTTTTTCATTTTTAAAAGAGCACTCCAGATACAATGTATACATTTGGCCCAGTGGAGAAATTAATACAGGTAGTATATTACCTGTATTAATTGCACCTGTTTTAACTCGTTACCTGTATAAAAGACACCTGTCCATACAATCAATCACATTCCAACCTCTCCACCATGGCCAAGACCATAGAGCTGTCTAAGGACACCAAGGACAAAATTGTAGCGCTGCACAAGGCTGGCATGGACTACAGGACAATAGGCAAGCAGTTTGGTGAGAAGGCAACAATTGGTGACGCAATTAGAAAATGGAAGAAACAAAATTACTGTAAATCTTCTTCGGTCTGGGGCTCCATGCAAGATTTCGCCTCGTGGGGCAAGTATGATTCTGAGAAAGCTCAGGAATCAGCCCAGAACTACACGGGAGGACCTGGTCAATTACCTGAAGAGGGTTGGGACCAGTGTCTCAAAAATTACTGTCAGTAACAGTACACTGTCATGAATTAAAATCCTGCAAGGCACGCAAGGTCCCCCTGCTCACACCAGCACATGTCCAGGCCCGTTTGACGTTCGCCAATGACCATCTGGATAATCCAGAAGAGGAATGTCGTCAGACGAGATCCAAATAAAACTTTTTGGTGTCAGCTCCACTTGCCTGTTTGGAAGAAGGAGGAGTACAACCCCAAGAACACCGTCCCAACAGTGAAGCATAGTGGGAGGAAACATCATACTTTGGGGGTTGCTCTACTGCAAAGGGGACAGGACGGATGAGGCCATGTGTCGCAAGATTTTGGCCAACAACAGCCTTCCCTCAGTAAGAGCATTGAAGATGGGTTGTGGCATGACAATGACTAGAAAACCACAGCTAGGGCAAATAAGGAGTGGCTCTGTAAGAAGCATTTCAAGGTCCTAGAGTGGCCTAGCCAGTCCCCAGACCTGAACCTAACAGAAAATCTTTGGAAGGAGATTAAACTCATTGTTGCCCAACGACCGTCTCGAAAAGATATGGATATGTTCTGCAAGGAGCAGTGGGCCAAAATCTCTGCTGCAGTGTGAGCAAACTTGTTCAAGAGCTATAGTAAACGACTACCCTCGGTAACTGCAAAAAGGTTTCTGTACCAAACATTAAGTTCTGTTTTTCTATTGTAACAAATACTATGTATTTAATGCAATAAAATTAAAATTAATGTCCTGATGTGGCTATAAGACAACTCACTGCAGCAGAAGCCCGTTTACTGCCTACAATAGGACAATATATTACTAAGCATTATCCCCCTAGTCTCTTGAGACGTGGCTTCATCAGGGTATTTGCCAAAAATGGAACTGATCATGAAGATCATTAAATCAGTCATTTCTAGGTAAACGGTTCCTTGCATTACAAACTTATCAGAACAAGCTATCCTATATGTATGTAAGAGGACTAACACTTTCTTGCCATCATATGACTTGTAGCCTGCAAATGAGTGAAAAGGATACAGCTCTTAATATGCAATGGACTCTGACCGATGTATGTCTAGCATACAGTAGCTGTCTAGGATGTTCACCATACAGTAGGATGTCTACCGTACAGTAGCATACTAGCTGCTATGTCTACCATACACAGTACAAAAAAGGGATTCCTGCTCATCATTCCTTAGTTAGCACACATCACCATGGAAGATATTCAATAGCAGTACTAAGTAATGTAAATGTGAATCCAGTTTGCAGGATGAGGTAAAAGACTTGTCAGAAAGCTCAGCACGATCTTCGCATCTCCATTTTTTCACTCTGTTCTTCATACCCCCACTCTAGGAGTACAATATAAGGAGTAACCTGACTCCTCACTATCTTACAGTCCATCCCGTCTTGAACAAGAAAGATTTGTGCCCCCCAGGGTTGATGGAAGACATTTTACTGTCTCTGGAACTTAAGTGGAGAAGGAAGCAGAATTCTCAGATGAGATACCTTACAAAGTTTATTATATTCGCCTTCACTGTCAATTTATGAAGTTTGTTGAAAGCAAAGTTCTCTTCTACGTACATCGGTGATTACACACCCTCATTATTTCCAGTTATAAATGGATGCCCTATTATTGGGTATCCATATCATATGTAACGTACATGTTGCCGCTTTCAGTCTACTATACAGGTAGTTAGCGCAGTCTGACCGAAAAATTGTATCCGAAACGTTTACCATATTTTTGGATGTACGATATTTCAATCACGAGTTGTATTATTCGGCATTACAGCATCACTCATTGCATTCTCCTGGTTAGACGGTACACTACTGTTCAGAGTTTCCAGAATTCATCATGCCTGAAAATTCTCCGGAGGCGTTGAAATTAGATTCACTGAAAAAGGCTAAACGTTAACCTTTTTCATCATTGGGTTTCCAGGTAAACCCCCCCAGTGAGATAATGCGTTTAACTCCACCTATGGTGTCCTAGGGCATTAAAAGGGATTGTCCACCACATAGAGATCCGTATAATTGGTCAGGATCAGCGTTTCTGAGCCGCTCAACAGCACAGTGCTTTCTACACATCAATTACGGCGTAGGCTAACAGCAAAGTCAGCAGCCAAAGGCAAGGACTTCATGACAAAAATGTCACTTCTCTTTGGGTCCCATCAACTCCATTCGTCAATCAAGTCACTTTTCTCTGCATAGCAACCTGGAATTAGTGCACGGACCTATTTAAAAGGTTCTGGGACCTCCTGACTTCATAAAATATACATTACCGGAGCAAGTGGTGACTAGTTAATTGTGGGAATATTCTCACAAAAATGTAGCATCCTTTTTTTTTTTATAAATATTCCACCATTAAATAATTTTTACAGGATTTCTTTGAGTGTTGTGATACAGTAGTGAATGCTATAAAAAAAGAAATAGCCATTACTTACCCTGCAAACAATTCCCTGTTAGGGTGGTCCTCATAGGTCCTGCCGTGGTGAGGCACAATCACCTATTAGCAGGGATGTTTCCGCTTATTAAAAATGGGTAAAATTATAAGGCAAAGTGCACACGTTCAGGATTATTTGCGTTTTTTTCGCATTTTTTCTTAGAAAAAAACGCGTCAAAAACGCATGAATTAAGCATCCTATCATTTAGAATGAATTCCGCAATTTTTGTGCACATGGTGCGTTTTTTTTCCGCTAAAAAAAGCATCTCGGAAAAAGAACCAACATGTTCATTAATTTCGCGGAATTCTAGCGTTTTTCCCGCTATATTATTGACCTAGAAAGTTCAGGGAAAAATCGAGGTAAAAACGTGCAAAATCAGCGCAAAAAAAACACAAACCGCGAAAAAAAAAAACGTGCGTTTTTACCGCGGAAAAAATCCGTTTTTGCTCAGGAAAATTCTGTACACATTCCTGAACGTGTGCATTAGCCTGAGTGTGCGGGAAAGGAAAAAAAAACAAAGGCAATCTTTGCAATGTGCTTATTAAAAATCAACTCCATTCTCAAGAACAGCGGGGGTTTTAATCTTACACCTTGTTGCCTAGAGCACCAGCCACCTCTGCACTCTAATCTGTGGTGGCAAGTTTCCTAGGCAAGGAGAACGCACTTGCAAACTGTTTGCTTTAAAGCTTGTAAGTGCTGCTTCGAAGCTGGCCATATAATTGGGTCCGGCCAGCTTTAGGGTCTCTCCACTCCTCTGATGCTGCAGACGCCAAGTTTCCTTTGCTAGCAGCATCACACAGCGCACAGTTCAAGTCAGCGTCACAAGCATGCCGCCAGGCTGAACAGTCTACCATCAGAAGTGCACAGCTTCCCAACAAGCCGGAAGCCATTGAGGGTGCGGAGGGGTGACTTTCTAGAGGTAGCATCCTGAGACAACCCCTCTAAGTGGTCACTGCACCCAATTATATCTAGATGTACGGAATGGGACTGCCAGTAATCAGCTGCAGCAGTCCTGTGGATGACGGACGGGATTAGCAAGGACCACTGGATTGGTGGGGATTCAAGGGGTACCCTACCTACTCTTACTATAACTAGTACAACTAAAATTCTGACAACAGCTACTGTTCAAGTTCTTAGAAACCAGCAGAATATACTATTTAGAGAATACCTGATATAAGGATATGGTACCCAATCCCCTTATTAGTAACAGATCTTATACCAACCACCCAAAACAGCGACAGACTATATACTAACATATCCACACTGACTAGCCATCAGTCCCGGGGAATGAGAAAGTAATCCAGTAGTCAGACAGTAAACCAATACCACAATGAGGTCACGTCACTCATCGGAGCAGTGTAAGCTTTAGCTCAGATGACTAGTTCCAGACTTCATTCTCCTCGTTATCCACCACTGTCCTCCAACCACAAGTATGTGCTTGGTCTGATCACTTTCCTCCAGCTACCACTCATCACCCCTGGAACCGGCTTAGCGGGGATTTATTATTGATGGCAGTGGTTTTGGTTGATGTTTAGGAGTCCGATAGAGCTGAATGTCATCTGCTGTGGTTGACCGTGATCTTGATTCTCATTTCACCAGAAGAAGCCTGCACAGCCCATAGATGTCACACTAGTTCCAATTCAGATTTTCTGGACACAGCTGTGGCCACCATTGATGTACAGTGCAGGCCCACTCATTCAGTGCATGGAGCAGCAGAGCGCACTGTCTAGCAGGGTGGATAAAAATCAATGATTTTTTAAAAAAATCAAAAAATCGGATTTTTTTGATTTAAATCGGATTTTTTTGATTAAACTGACTCTTTTGAGGAAAATATTTTACCATCCAAAGGTTCTTCCATCATGAGATAAAGCCGAGGTGTTTAACTCAGTAGAATAAAGGCTGTATATGTGTAACATTCACAATACCATGCTCTTCCAGAGGTTTCTGTAGGATTAGTGGGCAGTTTCTCTCCTATATTATCACAGACGCTCGCTTTACTTACGCAGTTCTCAAAACTGAATTTGACTCCGCAGAGGTCCAAGCCTCTTCTTCACGGCAAAAATGTTACAACATGAACAGAGTTGAGAAAAAGACCCTAATCCTATTGTTCTACAAACCTATGAATACAGAATCAACCCCTTCAGTGCCAAGTTCAAGAAGTTAGACAATAGGTTTCTGATTGTTTGGAGTGGAATAGATCTGCACAACACAAGAAGAATGTGAATCTAAGTGTGAGGAGGAGGAAGGGCAAGCAGACAAGAAAATGAAAGTGAAACTTTGAGCACAATACTGCAGCATAGCCACAGAGAGACAAGTCTGGATCTGTTTGTGTGTACGATCTTAGTAGAATTGATTAAACTTGATTTAAATCAAGCCTTACTGACTAGTGATTTAAATCGTGATTTAAATCGTGATTTAAATCAGTTTGATTTAAATCAAATCCACCCTGCTGTCTAGTACAACTCCTATAGAATGAAGAACTCCGGAGCCCCACTATAGTGATTAGTGGGGGCCCAACAATCCTACATTTATCATCTATACGGTGTACAATCTTCTATAAATGTCATGCAGTTATCACGTTGCATAGAATTGGCAGATGCAAGTCACGCCACTCAGCTAAAGTCCGACATACACATTGGACTAAGGTCGGCCAAACTCACCAATAACGACGGGTTCGGCAGACAGTCTAATGTGTGTGGATAATTGGTTCTCAGGGCAGTTCAATACAAGTCATATCTGATTTTGGAATGACAACCCTCATACAGGGGCGCTGAGAGAGCGTGAGAGACGGCCGAGATAGCTGGCAACCAGATGATCGTCCAACAGCCATTTAATGTGTAATAAAGAAGTTGTATTGTCTTCTGTCAATCACTAAGGCTGGTTTCACATCTGCGTCTCTATGCGCAGCGCTTAATCTGCATAGATCCACATGCATCTATATCTTTAACATGGTGTACGCAAGGACATGCGCATGGATGCGTTCAATGCGCATGCGGACTTCAGACTGCGCATGTCCAGGAAATAATTACAGCACCTGGAAATATTGAACGCATGCGCAAAAACAACGCAAACTCATGCAAAAACGCAAACAAACACTGAGTTTTTTGGCGTCATGTGTAACATGATGCAGATAAAAACGCTGCGTAAACATGCGTTTTGCAGATGATACACTGAGCACATATACGCAAATGTGAACTTAGCCTAAGGGTCCGTTTACACAGACTGACAGATGGCACTAAACGTAAACCATTACCGAACGGCAGTAGTTAAATATCTTGTATTAAAGGTTTAACAGGCAGACAGCAGTGACCAATGCGGACTGAGATCTTCAGATCTATACTATATCGCTCAGAGCACATAGGCTGCCATGGTTCTCGGCCGCACGAGTCCTGTTTAAGCAGCAAAATCCACCGCATAGATCTGCTGCGTAATAGATCATTTCACCGGATGAGCGAGCATTCTCCTGGTTCATACGGTTATTGGCAGCCTGTTTATACTGAAAGTTTATCATGGAGGCCATTACAAACAGTACGACTTATATGACAATCATTAATATGATCAGAAACTAACATTCTTATGAAAGCTTATGCGGAAGATCCTCATCCAAAGTGGAAATGGCTCATAGGCATAGGAAAAAAAAAACAACAACTAGCATTTAAGAATTTAGGACCTTATGGCTACTTCTAGAATAGATCTATAGATCTGGGCTTGTTCAGCCGCCCATACTAGTTTACTAAGCATTGTGAAGTATGCCACCGAAACAGCCAATTAAGTGGTGCCTACATTTTCCCAGGATTTCGGTGCCAGTTGGAACTACTCCTAGCGAACACCTGTCCACATCGCCTGATCAAGAAAAACCACAAACTGTTCTGCACATGCCAGACAACAGCTGCAAGGTGACCCAGGACTGATTCAAGGTCATGGTAATGACAGGGACTCCTGAACTTGGCAGATACATTTCTATTTGAAACCAAACTAATCAAGTTGCTCAGCTGGAAATGAAGTAGACACAACTACTCGGACTTCTCTTGTTTGTGCGGCCTTCAAGAATTGCAACCAATCGACGATCACTAACCAGATTTGTACTACGTGGATCATTTGTTGGTCGGAAATGTTAAATGTTTCCTTTTGCCAATGCCTTTTCATTATTTTTTGTAAAAAATATGTATTTGGTCTATATATATATATATATATATATATATATATATATATATATATATATATATTATACACATACATACACACACACACACACAACACACACCGGTCAAAAGTTTAGGGTCACTTAGAAATTTCCTTATTTTTGAAAGAAAAGCAGTTTTTTTCCAATGAAGCTAACATTAAATGATTCAGAAATACACTCTATACAGTGTTAATGTGGTAAATGACTATTCTAGCGGCAAACGTCTAGTTTGTAATGCAATATCTTCATAGGTGTATAGAGGCCCCTTTCCAACAACCATCACTCCAGTGTACTTATGGTATTTTGTGTTGGCTAACTGTGTAAGAAGGCTAATAGATGGTTAAAATACCCTTTAAAACCCTTGTGCAAGTATGTTAACACAGCTGAAAACCGTTTGGTTGATTAGAGAAGCTATAAACCTGACCTTCCTTTGAGCTTGTTGAGAATCTGGAGCATTACATTTGTTGGTTCCATTAAACTCTCAAAATGGCCAAAAAAAAAGAACTTTCTTGTGAAACTCGAAACAGTCTATTCTTGTTCTTAGAAATGAAGGCTATTCCATGCGAAAAATTACCAAGAAACTGAAAATTCATACAATGTGGTGTTAGTCCAGTACTCCCTTTAGCAGAGATGTGCACAAACCTAAGTCACTTAAACCAGCGCATAGTTGATTACCTCTGTCCAATGTCTGTGTTCTTTTGCCCATATTAATCTTTTCCTTTCATTTAAGCCAGTCTTAAATATGGCTTTTGTTTTGCCAATCTGCCCTGAAGGCCAGCATCCCCAAATCGCCTCTTCACTGTAGATGTTGACACTGGCGTTTAATGTGTACTGTTTAATGAAGCTGCCAGTTGAGGACCTGTGAGGCGTCAATTTTTCAAACTAAAGACTCTAATGTACTTGTCTTGTTGCTCAGTTGTGCAGCGGGGCCTCCCACTTGTCTTTCTTCTCTGGTTAGAGCTTGTTTGTGCACTCCTCTAAAGGGAGTACTACACACCATTGTATGAATTATTCAGTTTCTTGGTAATTTTTCGCATGGAATAGCCTTCATTTCTAAGAACAAGAATAGACTGTCGAGTTTCACAAGAAAGTTCTTTTTTTTTGGCCATTTTGAGAGTTTAATGGAACCAACAAATGTAATGCTCCAGATTCTCAACAAGCTCAAAGGAAGGTCAGGTTTATAGCTTCTCTAATCAACCAAACGGTTTTCAGCTGTGTTAACATACTTGCACAAGGGTTTTAAAGGGTATTTTAACCATCTATTAGCCTTCTTACACAGTTAGCGAACACAAAATACCATAAGTACACTGGAGTGATGGTTGTTGGAAATGGGCCTCTATACACCTATGAAGATATTGCATTACAAACTAGACGTTTGCCGCTAGAATAGTCATTTACCACATTAACACTGTATAGAGTGTATTTCTGAATCATTTAATGTTAGCTTCATTGAAAAAAAAACTGCTTTTCTTTCAAAAATAAGGAAATTTCTAAGTGACCCTAAACTTTTGACCGGTAGTGTGTATATGTGTATATATAATATTATATATATATATATATATATATATATATATATATATATATATATATATATATATATATATATATATATATATATATATATGAACTCTATAGCTCCAAGCTGCTCCAGCCACAATCCCTCAAGGGCAATGTCAACGGTTTTTGTAAAAAATATATATGTGGTCAATTTAAGGAGCGCTATGGCTATAGAGCACACGGCAATGGATTAGTGGTAAACAAACCTTTTATTAGACCACTACACGTTTCGGCAGCGGACTGCTACCTTCCTCAGGTGGAAAAGAATCCACCCGAACAAGGTAGCAGTCTGCTGCCGAAACACGTAGTGATCTAATAAAAGGTTTGTTTACCACTAATGCATTGCAGTGTGCTCTATAGCCATAGCGCTCCTTAAATTGACCACATATAAATTTTTTACAAAAACCGTTGACATTGCCCTTGAGGGATTGTGGCTGGAGCAGCTTGGAGCTATAGAGTTCATATCCAGGCAACAGGACCTGCAGTGAAGTCACTTCCTGTGAAGTTGCATCACGTGACTGGATCTTGGGCCCAAATGAACAAACCAAGAAGCACAGCACAGGAGCGGTCCCGGAGCAGCAGAGCTGGATTGCACGGAGACGTCCGCTACCGAAGTTGTGCAGGGTGCGCAACCCTTCCAGGTAAGAGGCTAATCTCCCCAACTTTCATTGTAACATCCCAATTCAACCACCTGGTGCTTCTCATGCTGCGCTCCTCCATGTTTATTGTCTTAAATGCCTTTTCAGTAGAAACAGAGAAGAAGGGGAGGCCGACGGAAGAGAGAGACGGGGCGGCCGACGGAAGAGAGAGACGGGGCGGCCGACGGAAGAGAGAGACGGGGCGGCCGACGGAAGAGAGAGACGGGGCGGCCGACGGAAGAGAGAGACGGGGCGGCCGACGGAAGAGAGAGACGGGGCGGCCGACGGAAGAGAGAGACGGGGCGGCCGACGGAAGAGAGAGACGGGGCGGCCGACGGAAGAGAGAGACGGGGCGGCCGACGGAAGAGAGAGACGGGGCGGCCGACGGAAGAGAGAGACGGGGCGGCCGACGGAAGAGAGAGACGGGGCGGCCGACGGAAGAGAGAGACGGGGCGGCCGACGGAAGAGAGAGACGGGGCGGCCGACGGAAGAGAGAGACGGGGCGGCCGACGGAAGAGAGAGACGGGGCGGCCGCGACGGAAGAGAGAGACGGGGCGGCCGACGGAAGAGAGAGACGGGGCGGCCGACGGAAGAGAGAGACGGGGCGGCCGACGGAAGAGAGAGACGGGGCGGCCGACGGAAGAGAGAGACGGGGCGGCCGACGGAAGAGAGAGACGGGGCGGCCGACGGAAGAGAGAGACGGGGCGGCCGACGGAAGAGAGAGACGGGGTGGCCGACGGAAGAGAGAGACGGGGCGGCCGACGGAAGAGAGAGACGGGACGGCCAGGACCGTCTCTTAAAAGTGTTTCAGCTGCGGTATCGGGCTACCAGCAGTGCAGAGCTTGCTCAGGAATGGCAGCAGGCAGGTGTGAGTGCATCTGCACGCACTGTGAGGCGGAGACTCTTGGAGCAAGGCCTGGTCTCAAGGAGGGCAGCAAAGAAGTCACTTCTCTCCAGAAAAAACATCATGGACAGACTGATATTCTGCAAAAGGTACAGGCAGTGGATTGCTGAGGACTGGGGTAAAGTTATTTTCTCTGATGAATCCCCTTTTCGATTGTTTGGGACATCAGGAAAACGCCTCATTCGGAGAAGATAAGGTGAGCGCTACCACCAGTCTTGTCTCATGCCAACTGCTAAGCATCCTGAAACCATTCATTTGTGGGGTTGCTTCTCAGCCAAGGGAATCGGTTCTCTCACAGTCTTGCCTAAAAACACAGCCATGAATAAAGAATGGTACCAGAATGTCCAGGAGCAACTTCTCCCAACCCTCCAAAAGCAGTTTGGCGATCAACAATGCCTTTTCCAGCATGATGGAGCACCTTGCCATAAAGCAAAGGTGATAACTAAATGGCTCAGGGAACAAAACAGAGATTTTGGGTCCATGGCCTGGAAACTCCCCAGATCTTAATCCCATTGAGAACTTGTGGTCAATCAAGAGACGGGTGGACAAACAAAAACCTAAAAATTCTGACAAAATGAAAGCATTGATTGTGCAAGAATGGACTGCTATCAGCCAGGATTTGGTCCAGAAGTTGATTGAGAGCATGCCAGGGAGAATTGCAGAGGTCCTGAAGAAGAAGGGTCAACACTGCAAATATTGACTTGCTGCATTAACTCATTCTAACTGTCAATATAAGCTTTTGTTACTCATATGTTTGCAATTATATTTCTGTCTGTGATAAAAACATCTGTCAAACACACAAAAACCAGAGGGCAGCAGATCATGTGAAAATATAATATTTGTGTCATTCTCAAAACTTTTGGCCATGACTGTAGAGCAGATAAAGAAGTGGTCCAGGCACAGCCATTAGACTGCTCGGCATTTATCTGCATAGTGTGGGAGAAGCAGAAGAGGAGATTTCATTAGGTATGCAGAGCAGGGGAGTTGAATCAACTCTTAGAAAATATATTTTTTAGGGAGAACATAGGGCAGCCGAAAAGCAAGAGAAAGTTATGACTGGTTCCCTTAAGAGTACCTGAGACTATAAATATACTCTTAAAAATAAAGATGCCTCCATAAATTTACAATAATGAGCAAGCGATTGGCTCAAAAACGAGTCAAATAGGTACTCCAAGTGCCAAAGGGGTGAAATAACAGAAGTGCCAAATCCTAGAGAAAATAAGCAGGGACTCCAAAGAAACTTCTTCCATCTTTTGCGTCTAAACGTGTCTTGCTCATCGCTCATGGTTCTGCTGGGGGATGAAGAACATTACAAACGAGCGGCAACGCCAAATATCATAAATTTTAATTATGGGGCAATTTCTAATCATTTAGTGGGTGTAAGAGCAATATTTGTAGAAATGTATGGGGTCATCATATAAATAGCCTAATTATAAGTCTGCAGAGATTATTTAAGGACATATGACTGATCGCAGTTATTTAGTATGAAGGTCTACGGTAATTAAAAGATATCAGTGAATCGTAATTTGAAGCAAACATTTTTTGGTATTCACACTCTAGTTACAGCTGCATTATGTCTCCCGTTTCCTGCGGTGTAACATCCCATAATAAGTGAATAGTTCAGAAGTTGCAATCACAGTAGGTACTAATTATCCTATTTGACTCTGCAGACCTCATGACATCCAACAGTAAGTAAGAACAGATGGAGGAGGAAAATGCCCAGACCTGCCATGTATGTAGCCATCTTTAGAAATAAACAAATGGAGGGGTAGAGGTCAGTCCTCTAAAGTTAATTACCCCTCAAGTGTGGGAACATACAGCCTTGTACTGAAGATCTCAGAATATCACCAGGTCTTATGAGGTTATTTTAAAACCCATCATTCTTGTAAAGTGGAGATCATGAGCACGACCACGAGTGCACCTGGCAGCCCACAACCCACAGAAGGTCTCCAGTGCCACCCAGGAACATAATGACCACCAGGATCTCCAGTTCCATCACCCCACAGAACGATAGGGAAAATTGTTAACAGTCACCCAATATCCCCTAAAAAAAAAAAAAAAGGTAGAAATAGAAAAATGACCAAAATCTCTGTGTGATACAAGGTTCTTGACCAGATGGGGCAGCATGGTGGCTCAGTGGATAGCACTGCAGCCTTGCAGCGCTGGAGTCCTGGGTTCGAATCCCACCAAGGACAACATCTGCAAGGAGTTTGTATGTTCTCCCCGTGTTTGCGTGGGTTTCCTCCGGTTTCCTCCCACACTCCAAAAGCATACTGATAGGGAATTTAGATTGTGAGCTCCATCGGGGACAGTGACGATATTGTGTGAAAACTGTAAAGCGCTGCGGAATAAGTTAGCGCTATATAAAAATAAAGATTATTTATTTATTTATCTACATGTCAAATCTTTCAGCATTTTTTTTTTCCAGGAAAGGTCGTCAGAACCCGGTAATATCTATAGGATCAGCCAACAGTTTAATACATATATGGGCCTCCCGACTCCCCCTAACAGATGACATCATGAGAGAGAAGAGTCTGGTAGATAAAACCTTTCATTTGGCAGGAAGATGAGCTGCTGCCAGGAGAGAGTCTGCCAGCAGCTTTCTCAGAAACCTTTTCATGGGGAAGTTAGAGATTGTTATCAGCTAGATGATCATTCAGCCGACAGCCATCTTCTGTGTATGTGACCCACAAATCTGGCCATACACGCTAGATTAATGTTGGCCAATCTCCATATGTGTTTTGACGTGACCTGGCTTTCCCAGGATGACAAATGTTGGAGGAGGGAAGGATCAACCATGATGGATTTCAACATGCTCAATCCTTGTATGCTCTGGTGAGAAACCACCACCACCAGACATCATAAGTCTTTTACGGCCAATAAAAATAAATTTACGGCCACTTTATTTCCAGTTGAGTTACGCTAATTATGGTTAATTCAATGGAAAAGTTGAATTATTTGATCTACTGGGGTATATGGACACCATAGAGGGACAATCTATGTAGGACATCTTTCAGAGCCACTTTCTAACCTAGCTGGTGGAGTATCCTGCTCCAGATATGTCCAGTAACAGCAGATTTTGACAAGGGTACCACCTGCCAGACTTGCAGAGATCAGCAGGTCCAATATGAGTCTGTTGAGAAAACCCATTCTCTAATCCATCTATGGATGGTGTTTAGGTTCTACGAAAGGGCTACCCATCGGACGTCTGAGACATACATACAAATATAAGGAGTCGTAGTTTGTACAAATTTTCCCTTTCAAATCCATAATGGATATCACCCCCTCCCCATAACGTCACAAACATCGTTACCAGACGCAGAAATGAACATCTTGGTGCACACATTAGGAAACACTGATCTAAGTCCTTAAACTCCAGTCTTTGGGGCCCCCAACAGATCATACTTTCACGATTTCATTAGTATTACACATGTGATGGAATCCTTAAGGAATCAGATATTGCCACAAGCTTCGCCACTTGTGCAATACTAAGAAAATCCTTAAAAAAAACACGATCTGAGGTGGCCATGAGGACGAGAGTTTGGGAAACACTGAACTACATGGTGTTTTTGCACACTGAACCTCTATTATAGTGTCTATCATGCGACCGAGGCTCCTTGAAAGCTAAAAGTGAAAAAAATGTCAACTCCTGTGCGGTAAAACATCAAGTAAAACTCCAATTTATACAGGTCAATCAGCAAGTGAAGTGTTTTCAGAGATGTAGAAAGAAAATCCCATGGTGACGTTCACACCCGTACTCCTAATTATGGATTTAGCAAAAGCCAGATGTCAAACATAGTTGTGAGATTAGATTATTTTCTGGGAAGAAAGTGTGTCCAAAAAACAAGGCAATGCAGCGCCAGTTGGCTGGAAGGCCCGGGATGAGACGAGCCGGGAGTGGAACATGACAATACACCGCGCTGGCCAAGTGCTCTGCGCAGATTTGCATGAGACAAAAGCACCAACACGATCTCCATGAAACGTAACGAGCAGCGATAATACATGAGAGTGAAGTGGTTCAGGACGCTGGAAATTGGCACGATCTACAGGCTGAACGTGGAGAGAGCAGAACCCAACCACAGACCTCTCGCCCAAGATACTGCATACCATGGAAGCTACAAACCGGGAGGGGGCGTGCAGAGAATAAACCGTGCAGACGGGAATCTCCGCCAGCTGCTAATAAACACATTAAGTACTCGTGTCTAATCTGTATACCGCTATTTACAGGAAGAGACAGCAAAATTATCTCCAGAGAGCAAAGTCACGTCTTTACACAGAATAGTATTCACATATGTGATTGTGTGAGGGGTTAGAAGAACCATCACGGACGTTTAGCACGCTGCCCGTCATCAATCTGAAAGAACCGTTTCAATACGGGGCGATTAAGACTCAGTCAAAAAACAAAAACCACCTTTTCTTTCAGGCTTTAAACTATTGATTCCTCTAGACTTTATAAGAGAAATCATGGTACTATTCTGCCAGGACTTCTCTCCTCATTCTCACTATGGCTCTGTACCCAAAACTAAGCAAAAGTGACCGCAGAACGATGACAAGCTAGTCACACTGGATGTCAAGTGCACGGCGGGAGACGGCCAAAAACAGCCAAACCCTGTGTTCACCTTTTTCCCATTGACAGTGAATGGAGTGGAAGGCGAACATGCGCACTCTTGCTGCATTTAAGACAGGACTCTGCAGGGTCAAGTCCTTGGTATCGCTGGGGAAATCCTTAACAAACCATTAAGTTATCCCCTATCACATATGTTAAAAGGCATTCTCTTTTGTAATACATAAGGCCTTATTCAGACATTGTTTTTTCATGAAAGAAAAAAAAATGGTGTATGCGGTCATCGGCCGTTTGGTGCAGCGCGTCATCGGCCGTTTGGTGCAGCGCGTCATCGGCCGTTTGGTGCAGCGCGTCATCGGCCGTTTGGTGCAGCGCGTCATCGGCCGTTTGGTGCACCCGCAGTCACATCGGCCGTTTGTGCGCTGCTACGCTGGCAGCCGTCATCGGCCGTTTGGTGCAGCGCGTCATGCGGGCCTGTTTGGTGCAGCGCGTCAGTTGTGGGTTTTTTTTAAAATATGGATACATAAATTACAAAGCTTCTTATATTCTTTGCAATGTTAATCACGACAGTACAGGAACTGTACATGGATGCCATCTGTGTGCTGCATGCATTTTTCAAGGACCGGAGACTTATATTGGCATTTTTCATCCGTGCTTCCAGAAAAAGAAAAACGGACTTGTGAAAAGCCCCATATTCGTTATAGTCTATGTTCTATCTGTAATAAAAAAAAAACAGAACTCATATTTGCAACATGAACACGTGAATGAGGCCTTATGATGTATATCTCCTCATAGGAAGCAGGTGAATACTCCCACACTGTTCTACTGCTGTATACACCAGACAGGCTGACATAGAATTCGATATCAAGGGAAGCCGACTAGACAGAGATGTAGAATATTAATATAGTAACTGTCTACAAGGAGACGCTTATGGCATAGAGTGTGCTGTACCAAGCTTGTATCTATATCATAGACTGCCGAGTAAGATGGCAAGTCTCCGTTAGCGTGCACAGTGTGGTCCCAACCTTAAATATTTAAAGCCTTCTCCAGACAAAGGGGCACCTGAAGTCTAAACAATCATATCATGACATCTACTCACAAAAAAAAAAAAAAACAGACAAAAGGGAAAGCACTCTGCCATAATTCCTGGCACAGCCAAGAGCGGAGGTAGCTGTCTAAATTTGTCCCAGCATGCAGACCATCAATTAGCTCTCAGGAATTCCAAGTATGAGAAAGGAAAGATGTATATCTTCGTAAGTATGAGAAAGTCATCCATCAGAGTCTCCGGCACTGTAATCAGATTATATGGAGGCACCTTCCCCACGTGACCCACATACATGGGCTGTGTCCCCATCCATAATAGCCGGAAGAGACTGATCTATAATAGAAAAATATTTAGACTTGAGAGTCCTCGGTGGTTGATACCTTTTAATGGCTAACTGAAAACATGATCTATAATAGGCCTCCATTTGTATAATGAAATCCAGTAAATGTGATCTGTGATAAATTCTGCATTAAATGTATTCATTATCCAGAAGTAAAGAGGCCCATCCTCCACCTTGGCCGACGGCACCAGCGGTTTTATCTAAGGAGTATTAATTATATTCTATCAGCAGCGATCCTTATTAACCAGCGCTCAGGATTCATCACACACATTGTATTCTCATAAATTTACATGTCGCCTTCAAGAAAGTGGAATGTCACTAATAGGTGATGACATACAGCCTTGTGTGTCCCTGAAACAGGACTAGGTTTTCTTAAAACAGATTTGGGACTCGGAAAACAACCTTGAAGTGAACCTTTTTTTTTATGTAATCAAGTACCTTTACAAATTGTAGCTGCGCCACTGACTCTGGAACAGTTTATTTTCTTCTGTGTGCCTCCATTCTAAAGTTATGCCCAAAAATAAAGATGCAAATTTTCCTAAACCAATGGAGTGTACACAGGACTTCGCGGAATTTGCTTTTTCTCCTCTGACGATGGCCAATCAAAATGCAGCCACGCCCACTGGAAGTTATATAGTTACGCCTACTTAGCGGAAGGAAAAACCTTTATTTTTAGGGGTATAACTTAGTTTGGAACAAAGGGGCACAGAATTAAATACAACTGTTCCAGAATCAGTGGAGCACACCAATTGGAGGAACTACTCAGTATAAATATAGCACTCAAAATGAATACAAAAAATAAAAATCCCAGCACTTCCTCCATTATTCGCCTCTTTCTTTGTTATATGTTTTCTCCGGTATAACTAAAATGGAGACCTAGAGAAGATTTATTTTTACTCCAGAAATCAGCCATGTTCCCTCTCCTCCTCACTGTCCTGTGTCAGACTAGAAAACATCTGACTGCAGCAAAAACCTCCCCTCATCACCAAGCTCCACCCCTTTACAAAGAGGGTGTGATTTCAATCTGCCACCAGCCAAAGGTGGAGCTGATCAGTGGGTCATTAACCTCTGGGCAGTGATGTGATGGTAAGTATGCGATTTGCACGCTTCCAGCCACATTCCGACTAGACCCTTGTATTGAGTGATGCCGCGCACATCTAGTTGGCATGTGACCACAAGTATACAAATCACATATTTGTGGTCACACGACCGCCCACTCCTGAACTCGGCAAATCCTCGTAGTGCGTGTGATATAGGGATTCACAAGTCTGCAATTACTCTAAGGCCAGACAACCCCTTTAAGGGGGAGAGTGCATCTTAATAATTCAGGCATCTCGCACTGCACCCCGTTATGAAGACCGGTCTTTATGAATCGGGGCCATTGACTCAATTTACAGAGCCCCTAAAAAAGCATGTATACGAACAAGGGAAGTTAGTGCTGTGTGTAGTGGATATCCAACCGCCAATGCTTTGCTTTTTGGGAATCATTTAGTGGGTATCACTTTTTAATAAGCCCATTAGTGACAATTAAAATGGAGGATATTTGCTTGATAAACTACTAAGAAAAAAGGGAACAGGAGGAGACTGCACTATACCTTAAAATCTTCATTTGTCCTTATTGTCTCTACAGTCATGGCCAAAAGTTTTGAGAATGACACAAATATTATATTTTCACATGATCTGCTGCCCTCTAGTTTTTATGTGTGTGTTCGACAGATGTTTTTATCACAGTCAGAAATATAATTGCAAACATATGAGTAACAAAAGCTTATATTGACAGTTAGAATGAGTTAATGCAGCAAGTCAATATTTGCAGTGTTGACCCTTCTTCTTCAGGACCTCTGCAATTCTCCCTGGCATGCTCTCAATCAAATTCTGGACCAAATCCTGACTGATAGCAGTCCATTCTTGCACAATCAAGGCTTTCATTTTGTCAGAATTTTTAGGTTTTTGTTTGTCCACCCGTCTCTTGATGATTGACCACAAGTTCTCAATGGGATTAAGATCTGGGGAGTTTCCAGGCCATGGACCCAAAATCTCTATGTTTTGTTCCCTGAGCCATTTAGTTATCACCTTTGCTTTATGGCAAGGTGCTCCATCATGCTGGAAAAGGCATTGTTGATCGCCAAACTGCTCTTGGAGGGTTGGGAGAAGTTGCTCTTGGAGGACATTCTGGTACCATTCTTTATTCATGGCTGTGTTTTTAGGCAAGACTGTGAGAGCCGATTCCCTTGGCTGAGAAGCAACCCCACACATGAATGGTTTCAGGATGCTTAACA
Source organism: Oophaga sylvatica (assembly GCA_033576555.1). NCBI lineage: Eukaryota > Metazoa > Chordata > Amphibia > Anura > Dendrobatidae > Oophaga > Oophaga sylvatica. The sequence continues at coordinate 65,138,765 of JARQOD010000005.1, forward strand.
GTTGGCATAAGACAAGACTGGTGGTAGCGCTCACCTTGTCTTCTCCGAATGAGGCGTTTTCCTGATGTCCCAAACAATCGAAAAGGGGATTCATCAGAGAAAATAACTTTACCCCAGTCCTCAGCAGTCCACTGCCTGTACCCTTTGCAGAATATCAGTCTGTCCAATGTTTTTTCTGGAGAGAAGTGGCTTCTTTGCTGCCCTCCTTGAGACCAGGCCTTGCTCCAAGAGTCTCCGCCTCACAGTGCATGCAGATGCACTCACACCTGCCTGCTGCCATTCCTGAGCAAGCTCTGCACTACTGGTAGCCTGATCCCGCAGCTGAAACACTTTTAAGAGATGGTCCTGGCGCTTGCTGGTCTTTCTTGGGCGCCCTGGAGCCTTTTTGGCAACAATGGAACCTCTCTCCTTGAAGTTCTTGATGATGCGATAGATTGTTGACCGAGGTGCAATCTTTCTAGCTGCGATACTCTTCCCTGTTAGGCCATTTTTGTGCATTGCAATGATGACTGCATGTGTTTCTTTAGAGATAACCATGGTTAACAGAAGAGAAACAATGATGCCAAGCACCAGCCTCCTTTTAAAGTGTCCAGTGGTGTCATTCTTACTTAATCATGACAGATTGATCTCCAGCCATGTCCTCATCAACACCCACACCTGTGTTAATGGAGCAATCACTGAAAAGAGGTTAGCTGGTCCTTTTAAGGCACGGCTGCAATGATGTTGAAATGTGTTTTGGGGGATAAAGTTCATTTTCTAGCCAAATATTGACTTTGCAAGTAATTGCTGTTAAGCTGATCACTCTTTATAACATTCTGGAGTATATGCAAATTGCCATTAGAAAAAGTGAAGCAGTAGACTTTGTAAAAATTAATATTTGTGTCATTCTCAAAACTTTTGGCCATGACTATATACTTTAGGAAAGCCAAAAAATCCAAAAAAAAAAAGAAATGGTTTCCATTCGCTGACAGCAGTCACATTACAGAGCTGTATGGAGGCTTTCCACACGTCTGGACAAACAGGTCAACAACTGAGCTGTGACCGCGGCGAGATCTGGCAATATCATTATCTAGCCATGCAATATTCCGCTGAGGGCCAAATAGCAGAAGACGATTGATAAAGTGTTGATGGGTTGGAAGTCAAGGCCAAATATCTCAGCAGATGGAAAATTATAGATCAGACATCTTCCATGGAGGTCGTAGCCTACAGAACGGCCAGGAATAAATCAGCTGATCAGGATTTACTACTTGTGTTTGCCCTGGTCCATTATATTGTCCCATAATGCTGTAAAAATAGTGTAATGATATTAACTAATATGAAGAGCGACCTTCAAAAATTGTAGTTATAGCAGCAGTCAGTGAATATAGAGGGAAATCTAACGAAAAATGAGCCTTTGTGAAAAATACCTTTGCAGTAAAAAAAAAAAAAAAAAAAAAGATATCTATCTATCTATATAGATATATAGACAGATAGATATACACACACATACATGTAATAAATACAATACAAAAATTATATATAATATATATAATTTTTGTATTGTAATATATATATATATATATATATATATATACATATATATAACTAATACACATATCACATATATACGTATATACTGTATATACATACACACTATATATATATATTTACTGAAAAAATACAAAATATTATATTATGTATATTTTTTACAGTAGAACCTGTCTGCACCTCGGCTGCTTCTCTCGCGTTAGCGTCCTGTGGCTCCCGCTCACCACGCCGCCCTGCTGGACATGGGGGGGATACAGAGCACAAGAGATAAAATTAGCATCTGTAATTGGCCTCCTCACATCCCCTGCAACCACCTTCTACCAAGTGCAGCTGTGTTTACAGGAGACTCCAGACTAGCCCAGCCCCGGCTCCAAAAAGATTAAAGTCGTTACTACATGATTTGCTGCTAATTAAAATAAAATATTGTCTAATTACAAAGCCTCCTACGGTAAGAAAATGCAGAAACTAAATATAGGCGCTGTGCATCCACTTATGCCCAATAAACAGGAGAGGAATGTGAGGACGATGTCAGCGCTTCATTACTGCAATTCCATCTCTGTATACCGGAGGGAAGGTAGAAAGCGCACTTGGATAATGGGATTAATTACAGCTCCTGCTAATAATAATCCTGGGGTGTCCGATCACAGGAGACAGGTGACCAAGGCAAAGTAGCTTAAGACATGAGAGTTTAAACTTGGGAATCTGTCTCCAGCATAACGTAGAGACAGAGACTCGGATTCCAGCAATGTCACTTACTAGGCTGCTAGCTGCAGTTTTGATAAAACCACTGTTTTAATCAGCAGGAGATCATCACTACAGGACAGGTAGTCCTGAGCTCTGTATAACCTCACCCCCAACACGGATTGGCAGCTTTCTGTGTACACTTATAATGTAAAGTGCTGCGGAATATGTTGGTGCTATAGAAATAAAATTATTATTATTATTATTAATAATTATTATTACACTATGCATAGGCAGAAACTGCCAGTCAGTGGTGTGGATGGGGTCACACAGAGCTCAGCATTCACAGAACTGGTAGATCTGTAGGAGGTAAAACAGTTTTTAATCAAAACAACGGCACCCAGTAAAGTGATATGTCACTGGAATCAGGGTCTTTGCCTCTACATCATGCTGCACTCTGATGGAGTTGGTTTAGTCAGGCTACAGCCAGTCATCTGTGCTTCACTAGGCTGAGGTTTACACACGGCTTGTGATATGAATGCTGCTGCACATGGCGCGGCCTGTGGCCTTTCCTGAGCATTAGTCCTTTATGTGTTACTGATCGGGAACTTGCTAAGACTTTGTCATGATCTGTATGACTATAGCCGGGCACGTCACTGTGGAAGGCGGCCACTGTGGAGGCGCCTGTGGAAGGCGGCCACTGTGGAAGGCGGCACTGTGGAAGGCGGCACTGTGGAAGCGGCCACTGTGGAAGGCGGCCACTCCGCTCTACGCCTGTGGGACCGAGGACAGTGCTCCGCTATAGCCCATCAGGCCTGACTGAGCAGCACCGTGCACGGACGACCACTGCTGGGTCCCAGACATTAGTGAGGGCCTCAGAGGCCAAAACATCAACAATTTCATTATAACCTGCGGGATAGATAGGAAATGTATTCCTGGAAGATTGCGTTAAAAGGTGCGGCTATACAATGAGATATAAGGGAGTGGTGGGGAGAGAAGTCTGCGCTCCGACATCTTATAAGGTTTCATTGAAAAATTGCATTCATTGTACACCAGGTGTAATCCCAAATTATGCACAAAAGAAAAATTTAAGTTTCAAAGAAAGAGAGGAAAAAAAGTCGAGATGCCAGATTGTTCCCATTTCTATATATGGCACCTAAATGCCAACTCTGCCCCTTCTGTGACTGGTATTAAATTAGGGAAGCTGTAACATTACAAATATCAAAAGACCAAATTACAGTGATTGTAACCTAAGTGCTTGTGCACACTGAGGGAATAAGGCATTTATTCCCAGTAAGATGCCACATTATTTACATATAAAAGCCAAAAGACTTCTTCACTTGTAATAATGTCATTTTTTCCCCTTTAAAGGACGCTAACAGAATGGAAATCACTGAACAGAAAATGCAATTTCAGAGCACAAAAAACACAAAAGGTTCCTCTGGGCGGAATGTAAAAGAAATGGCGCCATGTGTATTTGTTACACAGCGCCATACAGTGAACCCTCTGAAAGGCCATTTATGGGACTTTGTGTGGGCCACAGGACACAGATTTTCTTTTTGAATAACTTACAAAAAACATTTGTGTCTGTAATATTATTTATGTATAAGCACTGTATGACGGGCTGGACGCATTTTACAGCTGTCCATGTTACTCCCAAATTGCTCACAGTACGGTCACACATTTGGGTCATCCAGGACTTTTATATTGATGGCTTATCCTTGGGATAGGTCACAACATCTGATCAGTGAAGATTCGACACCAGACTGCCCCACCGATCAACTATTCCTGGTCCCGGATAGATCTGCTCAGTTGGGGAGCTGAACAGCACATCCACAGCCGCTAAGCCGACGACTGAGCATAGCCAGCAGTCACCGGCGCCAGGAACGGCTGAATGGCACAGGTGCTGCACCCCCACCGATCAGATATTGATGACCCATCATAAAGATAAACCATCAATACAACCTCTTTAACTCTAGTTGAGCAAAAAGATTTGCAAGACCCTGATCTAGCCGACACGACCGGTAGAAGCCGAGCAAACCTCCTCCTACCGGTCATCATCCCCGATGCTTCTTGGTAGGCCTGGCACAACATCTTGACAGTATTGCCTACTGATAATTCATACGTTTGTGCACCGGCAGTCTCCATTAGTGATGGCATGACACATGCAGGATTGGGAAATATCAAGGCCCCATCCTGTAGTTCTCACTATTTAGAGGAAGAGGAGACTAGGCCACTGCCACATTACTATTGACAAGACATGGCTGCTCGACCAAGCCGATTGTTCATGCATATGAAGGAGTCTGTGGAGATGACTTGTCTGAACAAATGTTTTTCGGACAGCCAAAAATGTGCATTGGCATCCATAGGATGAGGTGGGTGGAGAATCGGAGGGTCCCCCCACCCCCGTAGATATATGGGAACAGTCAGACGACCACGTAACTTGGACGGGGATCGCAACGCAATGCTCGGACTGGCCATCGGCTCTCCCAACCCGAGCGTGACAGCTGCATAGAGATACATGTGGTCATGCTTGGGTCAGGAGAGCCGCCGGGCAGTCCGAGTACTGAGCGTTGCGATCCTCGTCCGAGTTACACGGCCGTCTGACTCTTCCCCAAGATGTGGAGTTGGTCCGATATAAAATTGACTGATTTAGGTCAACTTTACTCTAATGGGCATGGAAGCCTTTACTTCCTAGCCTTAATCTTATGGGTAACGGATAACGATTAGTAGTTTAGGTTACATGATAACTCAGGTTCCAGTTGATGCAAAACAAACATGAAATAAGGATTTTTTTTTCAGGGTTCCGCAACCAGGGTGGATTGATTTAAATCACGCCGATTTAAATCAACGATTTAAATCATGATTTAAATCAAATGATTTTTTTCTATTTAAATCAGATCGATTTAAATCGTGATTTTAATCATGATTTAAATCACTGATTTAAATCAAAAGATTTTTTTAATATAAATCACGATTAAAATCTAAAACTTTCAATCATTGTTCAATTAACTCCACACTTCTAGCTTGGTTTCACTTTCTGTAGCTTGGTTTCAGTTTCTTTTTCCATTCAGTTGACATGCCCAAACTTGTTGGATAGTCAGTCAGCAGTACTTGGCTGTAGTAACAATCAAACTTCAGAAGTGATCTGCGTGAGCCATGGCAGGTTGTAAGAGAGACCCTATTTGGGTTCATTTTGTTGAGATGCCAGCAGAGCTTGGAAAGAAAGGTGGGAGAGCAAAGTGCAAATACTGTCAAAAGGATATCCAAGGACTTGTTTGCCGTTTGAAATCACATTATGAAAACTGCAACCAGAAGGGAAATGAAGATGTTGATAGTGATACAACTAATGTCAATGAACCCCCACAGCTTCTTATGCACCAGGACCCTAGCACTAGTGGTAAGTCTGGCAATTACAACCTATTTTAACAGACGTTTTACTGGGATGGTTAAAGTCTATGAAAAGAAAAATTTCTAGCACTAGTTCTGGAGTATAGAATTTAAATTTATGTTAAGGCAATATTTCACAGAAGATTAACGTTAAGTAAAAATAAAAGAGTGTGTATACGCGTATTTTTTTTTTTTTTATTGTAGGCTACAATTCACTTTTGAAGTCTGCCAAATTGACCATTTTTTAAAAAAAACATTTTTAAAACTTTTGTGACATAATTTTTTTCAGTTGCTCTGATATTACTAGTATTACAGCAACTTCACCGGAAACTTGAGTAGCATAACTTTTGAGACAGCCCTTATAGGACGAGGACCATTACATTGTTCAAAAAGTTTGTTTCAAAATATTTTCGTTATATTTCTTCAAATACACAGTCGAATTATATTTTTAATTACTGTGCTTTCAGGGTCAAATATGGCTTGTGCTGCACGTGACAATCAATATCTGGGTACAACTTCAACAAAGCAGCCCAACAAAAAACTTTGCGTGCAAAGTGTAGAAAAATTCCTCTTAAAGACTACGACGAGCCAGAAAGAACATTTTGATGAATTAATTGCTAAATTCATATTTGCAACCAATTCTTCTTTCCGACTAGTTGAACACCCATTGTTTGTACAAATGATCGAAGGAATAAGACCAGGCTACAAACCACCAAGTAGATTTGATATCTCAGGAAAACATCTTCAGGCTGTATACGACAAAGAAAGAGCGGCTTGTACAAAATATTTGAAAGACAAAGTTGTTAACATGAGCTTGGATGGTTGGAGCAACATCCACAACGACCCCATAATTTGCACTTGTGTCACAACAGAAGATGGTGAAACTTACCTTACAGACACAATCGACACATCTGGAAATTCACATACTGCTGAATATTTACTTGAAATTGCTAAGAACTCAATTCACCAATGCCAAGAACAGTTTGGATGTAAAGTAAGGAGCTTAGTTACTGATAACGCAAGCAATGTGGCAAAAATGCGAGCGGAACTGGCACATGAGGATGACACAAATGTCATTACATACGGTTGTTCTGCCCATTTGTTGCATCTTTTGGCAAAAGACCTGCATATATCGGGTGTCAAGGAACATGTTGTAGAAACTGTTAAATATTTCCGCAATAATCATTTTGCACATGCAACCTACAAGGAAATGGGAGGACTGAAGTTGGTTCTACCACAAGATGTTAGATGGAATACCTTGGCTGAATGCTTGGAACTGTTTATTAACAACTGGTCAAAATTAGTGTCCATTTGCGAAACACATCGGGATAAAATTGATGCTAATATACGAAGCAAAGTATTAAATCTTGGTGTGAAGAGAAATGCCGAGGACCTTTTGGAAAGGTTAAAGCCAATATCTATTGCGTTGGATAAAATGCAGAAAGATACTGCAACCATAGCTGATGCCACAGAAGTTTGGAAAGATTTAGAAGGTTCGCTAGATCGCTTGAAACTCTCAAACAATGTAAAGGTTGCAATACACCACCGCAAGGACCAAGCATTAAAGAAGAACACTATTTAGCCAATATCTTGCATCCCATCTACAGAGGGAAAAAAACTATCTGAGGCGGAAATCAACTCTGCAATGGAGTGGCTCGCCAATACTAACCATGACATTGTGGCAACTGTGCTGAAATTGAAGTGTGAATCTGCACCATTTCAAAAATACATGTTTGCAGATAACGTCGTTAATGAACTAAAACCACTGGACTGGTGGAAGTCGCAATCACTTGTTCTTCCAGCGAAGATAATAAATGTAGCTACTCAGCTACTGACTGCATCGGCTTCATCGGCAGGAGTAGAGAGATTGTTTTCTTCATTTGGTTTTGTGCACACAACAGTCCGAAACCGCTTAGGAACTGCTAAAGCAGGACAACTAGTTTTCCTATTAAAAGTCCTAAATAAACAGTAGGCTTAAAGGACTGATGTATTCACTGAAGATGTTTGCTTACTTCAAACGTTAGAGATAGGCTATTGTTAAAAAGTACTTACTCTCTGTAGTTCAATTCTGATTGTTTAATAGTGCAAATAAAAATTATTAGGTTTCATAATCATCAGCTGTTTTAATATTTTTATTTGTGTAAAATAATTTGATTTGCAAAAAGACAAAGTTTTGCTTGTGTACAACTTGATTAAAAAATCCTATTTAAATCAAAAAAATCCGATTTAAATCAAAAAATCCGATTTAAATCAAAAAAATCCGATTTTTTTGATTTTTTTAAAAAAATCATGATTTTTATCCACCCTGTCCGCAACACAAACTTTGTGAACAAAGAGGATTGTGTCCCAGTAATCCTCCCCATGTGTATAATAGGTTTCTGTATTTACGTTGGATGGAAAATTCTGTTATTCGACTTTTTATTATGTATTGTTCTATAACTTCTCCTTTTTATGAACAGGCATTATGTAAAATTTTTTTTTATTATTTTTTTTATACAGTTCCTTCTGGTAAATAATCACAAAAATCCAGAACATTATCCCCACCTGAACCTGCTCAAAATAGAAACCATTACAAGAACTGCAGAAACCAGTATAACCAACACTACTTGTACATTTTGCTGTCGTTTACTGGCAGACAGCCATATTACCCGTCAATGAATGTGGGGTTTTCTGCTTCACATCATTGTAAATTAGTAGTATCTTATTTCCTGTGCCTCCATTCAATACCACAGTTCTCTGTTTCCCATAATTTTTTTTTAATGATCAGCTCGCAAAATAATACTTAGGGCCTGTTCACACCCCGTGTATTTCAAGGGTAAAAAAAACAAAAACAAACAAACTTTACAGTACCATTTCTTAAACTTCATGCACATGCAGTTTAGGTTTTCCTTGTGGACTTGAACCATGACAGCGGTTTTGTTTGTTTTTACTTCTGCAGCATGTCAATTCTTTTAGCGTTTTTGCAGAGTTTTTCACCCTTTCACCCAGTCAAAGGAATAGAGAAAAACGCACATAAAAACAAAAAAATGCACATTTTACTGAGTGTTTCACATGGAAACACTAAAGTATTAGCATCAGGTTTTTCTGCACCAACAACCAAACATGTGCGCATACCCTTATAACCCCCTTTACAACGTATGACGTACTGATACGTCATAGGTCGCCTCCCTCCCTTTGATGCGGGCTCTTTCCTTGAGCCGCAGTTTTTCAGGCAGGTGACAGCCGATTTAACAGGATTGCGCCGGAAGTGCATCACAAACCCAACCCATTGGCGCCCCTGTCACATGATCACGGGGTGCCAATGGGTTGGCATTACAACCGGGGGATCTCTGCAGGAGATCCCGATGGTTGTCACTGCCTATCTAGGAGCGCCGCCCTGTGGCCAGCGTTCATAGCAGGTGATCATTACTGCAACAATTAGCAGGCCTGCAGCCCTGCTGTGTGTACCACAAGCAATCAGACAATCGCAGCTCTAAGGAGACTACTGAAGCAAGTAAAAAGTGTAAAAAAAAAAAAAAAAACTTTTTTAAAAATGACGAAAAAAGGCAAACGTACATAATCAAATATGAGCAAGTTGGTGGCTTTGGGATCCCCTATTTTTCTTCACTCCCGTTCTCTTCAGCACAGTACACCTCCCCAGCCTTATGGCTTCCTGCTTACCAGAGAGTGGAGTGCTCCGGCTTGATGGACAGTTTGGACCAGGGGCATGGTTGCTGCACTGTCCAATCTGTGCAGTCTTGGATGCTGCAAACAAAGGCAGATCTAGCCAGCTTCTACTGGAAAGAGCTTGTAAGCTCTGCGCTCCATGCCAAGACTGCAGCGGTGGCCAGTAACCTAGGCAACGAGCAGTAAATAACAGATTTAAACATCCCTATGTCTTTGGGAACAGAGAGAATTTTTATAGAAGTAAATTGCAAAGTTGCTTGTTTTTTTGCAAGCTTACTCAATAAAGAAGAGGAGACGACCCCTATAAGTACCGGTAATCCGGGCCTCAGCAAATGCAGAGGTTTTTTCTGTCATTTATGCTTTGCCCTTTATGTCTATACATTTGGCTTCAGAGCAAGGTGCACATATTGTCACAGTTGTAATGGACAAATAGACATGAAAATGACCAAAAAAGCTCAGCTGCTCCTTTGCACAAGGGACGTTTGTCACTTTCATTTAGGTCAACAGTCCTGTGGCAAGGACACCATGTCCATAATTCACTGACCATCAGCCTCAGTAGTCACATGCTGTCTACGAGTCAGGACCGTGAATGACTAACAAGACGTCATCGATGCAAGGACCTGCGGCGACCACTTAAGGCCTCCAACCACGTGACAGAAATCGGCTGAACCCATCAAATTTAGCAAGACCAGCCGACCATCTGATGTCTACGGAGGCCTCCTGACTCTACCCCAAGAAATGGTGTCGGGGAGGAACAGGATCGAATAGTTGTAGTCTCAAGTTTTCAGTGGAGATAGGCCACTGGCAGGAGTACGGCACCAGCTTTCTCCCTTATCCCACATAAAACACATGAATGCTCGGCCAAGTTGAGTGTACATGTGTATGGGAAGTGTGTGGGGGAAGAGCGGTGAGCCAAACAAACCTTCTTAGTTTGTCAATTGTTTGGTTCGGAACTGCCTCAAATACAGGGGGAACGGAAAGTATTCAGACCCCTTTAAATTTTTCACTCTGCTTCATTGCAGCCATTTGGTAAATTCAAAAAAGTTCATTTTTTTCTCATTAATGTACACTCTGCACCCCATCTTGACTGAAAAAATAGAAATGTAGAAATGTTTTCAAATTTATAAAAAAAGAAAAACTGAAATATCACATGGTCATAAGTATTCAGACCCTTTGCTCAGTATTGAGTAGAAGCACCCTTTAGAGCTAGTACATCCATGAGTCTTCTTGGGAATGATACAAGTTTTTCACACCTGGAGTAGGGGATCCTCTGCCATTCTTCCTTGCAGATCCTCTCCAGTTCCGTCAGGTTGGATGGTGAACGTTGGTGGACAGCCATTTTCAGGTCTCTCCAGAGATGCTCAATTGGGTTTAGGTCAGGGCTCTGGCTGGGCCAGTCAAGAATGGTCAGAGTTGTTCTGAAGCCACTCCTTTGTTATTTTAGTTGTGTGCTTAGGGTCATTGTCTAGTTGGAAGGTGAACCTTCGGTCAAGTCTGAGGTCCAGAGCACTCTGGAAGAAGTTTTCATGTGGAATCTCTCTGTACTTGGCCGCATTCATGTTTCCTTCAATTGGAACCAGTCGTCCTGTCCTGCAGCTGAAAAACATGTTTCACTGTTGGGATTGTATTGGGCAGGTGATGAGCAGTGCCTGGTTTTCTCCACACCTACCGCTTAGAATTATCACCAAAAATTACTATCTTTGTCTCATCAGACCAGAGAATCTTATTTCTCATAGTCTGGGAGTCCTTCATGTGTTTTTTTTTAGCAAACTCTATGGGGACTTTCATATGTCTGGCACTGAGGAGAGGCTTCCGTTGGGCCACTCTTCCATAAAGGCCCGACTGGTGGAGGGCTGCAGTTGACTTTGTTGAACTTTCTCCCATCTCCCTACTGCATCTGTGGAGCTCAGCCAGCCACAGTGATCCTGGGGTTCTTCTTTACCTCTCTCACCAAGGCTGTTCTCCCCGATTGCTCCGTTTGGCTGGACGGCCAGATCTAGGAAGACTTCTGGTGTTCCCAAACGTCTCCTATTTAAGGATTATGGAGGCCACTGTGCTCTTAGGAACCTTGAGTACTGCAGAAATTCTTTTGTAACCTTGGCCAGATCTGTGCCTTGCCACAATTCTGTCTCTAAGCTCCTTGGCCAGTTCCTTTGGCCTCATGATTCTCATTTGGTCTGACATGCACAGTAAGCTGTGAGGTCTTATATAGACAGGTGTGTGTCTTTACACATCAAGTCCTATCAGTTTAATTAAACATAGCTGGACGCCAATGAAGGAGTAGAACCATCTTAAGGAGGATCACTAGGAAATGGACAGCATGTGAAGTAAATATGAGTGTCTGAGCAGAGGGTCAGAATACTTCCGACCATGTGATATTTTATTTTTTATTTTTTAATAAATTTGCAAAAATTTCTACATTTGTTTTTTCAGTTAAGATGGGGTGCAGAGTGTACATTAATGAGAAAAAATTAACTTTTTTGAATTTACCAAATGGCTGCAATGAAACAGAGTGAAAAGTTTAAAGGGGTCTGAATACTTTCTGCACTCACTGTAAAGTAAATTTCCTGAGTATAAATAAGTAGAAACGCTCCCCTATGGTCGCTTCCACACCAGTCTCTTGTATTCTGGTTCTTTACCCTGTGGGGGGCAGTCTATGTATTTTCATGTAAGTGGCCGCCCTCTGTGGAAAACTCAGTCACTTTACTTGCCCATAAAAATGAATTATGGCTGTATTTTCAATAAAGCATTCTCCGGACAAAGAAAAACAACAAGCCGAGAGGTTCAGAAATCCACAGGGTATGCAAGGAGTTTGTTCAGACATTTTGTTTTATAGCCTACATAACTTTTGTCTAAATAACCTGCTGCTTGCATGTAACAGCATTCCTGCAGCCCACTCACCACTGTCCCCACTAAGCGTGACCCCCGCAGCGATGGCGGAGAGAGTCATGTACATGAGCCTCTACATTAAGGCTTTGGAAGGAGTCGGGCATTGTTATAAACCGATGTAAGATGTTCTCCTGGTGGCAATTTTGTGGGACATTTGTCCATTGTTGCCCAGATCATCGATATCGTGCTCCACAGGGCCGGTTCGGGCTCAGATTATAAAAGAGCACTCATCGCTGGTCAATAAAAGGAGGCATGTGTCAACATACCTTATAAAAGCCCACCCAGCAGCCGTGCAGAACACAAGACTCTACTGATTAGTTTTGAGATGCGTTCCTGTAGCTTTTATATGGGCAATTATTGCTGTGTGTTACTCCCGTTTCAATACAGTCATCTGTACCTCATGTCCCATTTTGCTCTGAAGGCTCAGTTTGGGCGAGCGTATAGTTCAGGAGTGGGGAATCTTTTTTCTGCCAGGGCCATTTGGATATTTATACCATCCTTCGGGGGCCGTACAAACTCCACCCACAAAGTACATTCTGACTCTGGCACTGGTGTCAGGACGTAATCTTTCATTGCATGCCCTTCAGTCTTCAGTAGTGAACACTGCATGTGTGTGCTAACAGAGCAAGAATAAATTAATGAGCTAGTTGCAATCAAAATACAGCTCCCTGCCCAAGAACGCGGTCCTTGAGAATCTGCCCGGGGGCCGGATAAAAGTTCATCAAGGGCCGTAAATGGCACTGGGGCCTGAGGTTCCCCACCCTGGTATAGTTGTTCTGCATTGGGAAAGGGGTGTAGAGGCTCCCATATACCCTCAAGAAATCCAAACTTGCCAATTTTGAGAAGACTGAAAAGGCCATATAGTGTCTAAAGGGTATGCCACACTGAACAATATTGCTAACGGGATCGCTAAAAAACGTCACTATTTAGCGATCCCGTTAGCGATGTTGTTCAGTGCGGCATCTGCCAGCGACGAGCTTCCTGCTGTGATCTCGCTCGTCGCTGGAATCGTTCCGGACCCTATTTTCTCGTCAGCGCTCCCGCTGGGTAAGTATATATCGCTAGTGTGGCACCTTTTCTTAGCGATTTAGCGGTACTTTCGTACCGCTAAAGTCGTTAAGAAGATCGCTGAACGGCGATAGCGTCGTTAACTATATCGCTAAATGTGGCCGCATTTAGCGATATAGAAACAATCCCGCTAGCGATCGCATTAGTATGCGTCGTTATCGTGTCGCTAGCGGGATTGTTTAGTGTGGCAGTACCTTAAGACCTACTGAGGCAGAAGGATCGGACATGTAGAATTTAATCGCTCCGTCGTTTTCTTCTGCCAGGAGATAAGCCTTTGCCAATGTGTTTGCACAGCAGCTTACGCCCCTACCCCTATTGAAAACATTGGGTGATGGCGCATGAGTACTGAAGGGGCGCGGATGACCATCCGGCTGATGGTTACCGAAGGTATATGGCCATCTCAAGTTACCCCATACAACTTTGACTAAATGACAGCCGAACCTGCTAATATTGACAACAGTAAGGTGTATGGAGGCCCCAGTTGATTGCTGGGGAAGTTCAGGACCAAGCATGACAAATTTGGGACTTGTAGAAACGAATCGCCAAAACACGTCTTGTGGCGGCTTTCTCATAGGTAAAACAGGAGCAACTGGCAAAGCGGGCCCCCCTGTGTATGGCCAAATGATTAGCAGACAAGCATCTAATGTGTATGGTGGGCTGTAAGCTGCTGGCAGACTCATCCGGCAGTGGCCAATTCCTTAAGACAATGTTCCCCAACTCCAGTCCACAAGAGCCACCAACAGGTGAGGTTTCCAGGATTCCCTTAGTATTGCACAGGTGATGGAATTATTGTCTGTGCAGGTACTGCAGTTATCACCTGGGCCACACTGAAGAAATACAAAAACGTGACCTGTTGGTGGCTCTTGAGGACTTGAGTTGGGGAGCAGTGACTTAGGAGAACAAAAGGATAAGAGCTGAAATTCAACATATGCAATCTTTCCTTCAGCATCATCTATGGCGGACAGTCTGACACGTCTCCATACGCATTAGATAAATGTCAAATTACTCTAAAATCAGCAGGTTCAGACGACTTTTCCCCAGCGTGTATGTGGGCCTATTGAGTGGTTTAGCACATTGCAACTATGGTACGTTTTTTATTGGGACAAAACTAGACAGTTCCTAAATACCGGAGCCGCGATGTGTGAACCCAACCTGAGAGGGGAGAAAGGTCTTGGGATTTCACAAGAAAATGATCCCAATACATGTATGAATACGCAGACGATTTCAGGCCTTCGCCATACTCCGTTCAAACAGACGGTGCCGTGAGTACCGGGGCGCCAATTGCTACTGAAGCCTGTAAAACCAGAGCGTGTCTGAGGTCTCCATCCATGGGGCTCATGCATCCATTTGGAGATTTATTGCCACAAAGATGGCTTTACAGGTACAGTATAAGTAATTCACAAGCACTTGCTTCTATAAACAATCAATTATTCTGCAGTAGACCATAAGGCGGTCATAAAAGGACTTCCTGAGAGGTTTTATGGCGAGTGTTGGAGCCATTATGCTGCTATATTCCATTAAGAATACAAAATGTTTTACGAGAACACAGCCCTCTCCAGGACAGCCTGTACTAATGACACGGGCCTGCTATCAAAATGCTTGCTCCGCAAGATGGACAGTGGCATCCGAGACAATCCAACCAGTCTTATTCCCAATTTCTAATCTTAAAGTGTAACGAAGGAAAAAAATACTATTTCATTATCTAGGAATCTCTTCTCCTGCTATCCTGAGAAACCGCATACAGGCATAAGAGTTTAGTGCAGGAAGCCATCAGGCCAATGGAAGGAGCAATGCATGCTGAGAAGTGAGGAAAAGGGAAGTTACAGCACCTACAGTGCTGGCAGAATATTGACGAAGAACCACCTACATAAAAAAGATGTTGGGGTGGGAGGGGAGTTACAGAGTACCTAATCAAAACAGTTCCTGGACATCTTAAACTGGCACTTAGAGCAATTGTATTTAGTTGTGGGAGAGCAAGACCATGATTTTCTACAGGTTTAGTCTGAAATGACAGATGCGCTTCTAAAACAGTGTTTGATACAACACCTATAGCCATCTAATGTCTTAGTTATAATGTGCGTGACTTGTCGAAAAATGACAATCCTGATTAAATGAAGCACATATCAAAACAGTCAGCCGAATTAGAGAATATGCAAACTCCATGGAATTATTACACAGGTCAGATTCAAAGCGAGAAGCAACTGGGAGTCTGTTCACAGTCACAGGAACCTAGATTGGACCTTTCACACAGTGTTTAGTGGCTAGGTTCAGTGGCTCCGTCGGGGCGGACATCCAAACTCTCCACCAAAGAGGATTCGGGCAAATATGTGTCGACGGACTAATCGTGTGCTCTATTGTGCATCATTTTTGGTTCTATAGGCCCATTAAAGACAGAGAGCAAGATGTAGTAGACTAAACCTTGGTGCTTGCCACCAATAGGCGCATATGGCCTCTGAAAATAGCGTTTTTTCCTATGTGAAAGGGCCTCAAGCCAATTCGCAAATTTCATATGCTTAAGAAACATGAATCGGAGTCTCTGGCCCAATCACTGGATCTTCTGACCAGTTAATGGCCTCATATAGGTCATATACTGTGACTTCCATGCACTAATACATTTATTCTTTGACCTGTACCACTAGAAGCCATTTCCACCGTTGGTAAGCCGGCGCTGCACTCTAGCTGTCAGTCACTATTCACACCCACTGAGTGACATGACTGGGAACTGGCGGGAGAGTGTCAGAACAAGCAGCTGTCTAGTAGAAGGAATTCATGTACAATGTATGCGTTATGGGGAATTTTTATCTGTCACAACAACTGTCTCCTAAAACAAATCCGGCACTTTCGGTTCCCCATTACACAGTAGGGATGCGCTCCTCTAAGAGGTGCATAGTGTCACCGAGCAGAGACGTCGGCCTAACATTTGCACTCAAATAGTGAAATATTCTCATTCCAGAAAGCTGAATATTTTAGAAACCTCGGCTAAGCTCCTAGCAAAAGCCTCGCTGAATATAATGAGGCCTAATCACTACTTAATAGGTCTCTGCCCATTTATTCAAATGTATGGCATTTTAATATGAGGCTTCGTGTTCCAGGACTATTCAATCTGTACGTTGCGGCAGATAATGGCAAAGGCCGGTGAATGCTGAACACTCCATTGTGTATTCGTGCCAGGTCTGAGGTGTGACAGGCTCATCTAATGGTTAATGGACTGGAGTCCTTTCAGAACAACTCCATGCATTAGGCGAGGAACAAAGCAATAAGATGATCAGAGCAAAGAGCGTGACGGGGAAGAGGGCTGGTCCGGGGGTCAAACTACCAACCCTCATTATTGTGGAACTCGACTTTCTCCTCATTCACGAGATAGAGGACTTGGAATGTGCACAACATGGCACATTTTTTAGGATTATTACTCATCCAGTAAATGAGCTAAAGTGGACAATTGTCATCACAAGAAAACAGAACGAGCAAATTTACAAATTTTCCCATAAAATATAGGAAACCATGTAAGTATTAGTCCTCTTCAGCAAATGGGAGGAAAAAAAAAAAGTTACATATATATATATATTTGTGTGTACCGATGTAAAATACATACACATGAGCTGCCACCATGCTTTTCTGGAGTCCTGAGAAGCAAATCTAGGTAAATACATAGCAATGAGGAGCAGGTGATATTCCATTATATGCGTAAACCTCAATGTAAGGCACATGTGACTACGGACTGCATTAAACTTGTCTCACATTGTTTTTTTTTAACAGCAAATTTACAGTTCCAAAATAGTCACAGACCACAAGTCCCACGAATGTTTTTTGGCCATGCGAGTTGTTCGAGATCTGCTGCTGCTCATCAATTCATAGTGTAGCCCAAGCCTAAAGATCCGTTTTCATGGACCATCCGGCGGCACAATACAGCGCCAATCTTCGACAGATCGTCGTACGTTTAAAAGCACGACAGACCAAAGCGAACGATGTGCACTGGGCACTCTCCCTGCACATAGGCTGCCATTACTCTCGTCAGTGTGGGTCTATATGGACAAGGGGTGATGTGAAGCCGAGAACGAGGAGTTTGTGCTCTACAAAAGATCATGCCACCCAATGAACAAGCGTTTTGCCCGTTCATCGTCTGATCGGCAGCCTGTAGCAGGATAATCATGAATAGTGTGCTTTAAACAATGCTTACTCATGATTATCTTGCAGTGTAAATGACCCTTAAGCCTCCCAGAAGGCGGTCTGTGCACGACGCTTTGTCATAATTAATCACCGGCACTTTAATTCACATTTATTCGGGCACGGACGAGATGTGTAGGGGAGTAGCGAAGGGGTAAACATTTTTTATGGTGCACTTTGAGCTCCATGATCTCGGCCCTCCCAGGGCATCCACTCAAGATGGCAGGTTTGAGGGGGGGGGTACCTAGATGTATTTGTATGTATGGTGCCAGTACATGTCTATGACGGACACTGAGCAGACGTGTGATCCTGGAAAATAACAGTGCGACAGTTTCAGTACTAAAGAATTGCATAGACATCCTAATTTGAGAACATGCAAATAATACCCAGATCAATGCCAAAGTCATCTGCGCACCGTGTACTGGTTACTTGGTGGCATGTTTCAGTTGGTCAATAAGTGGACAATGCACCATGATAAGATGCAAAATTACAGCCCAGTGCTATGTAAATGGCCCAAAGGAGATTATCGAGACATACAGTGATCGTACATCAGCACATAACACATCAGTGATGGCACACGAGACCTGTGCATGCACGCTATGGAGGGAACCGACAAAACAAGTGTGGTCTCGGCATAGTGAGCTGCAGGACATGCAGGGGCAATGCTAATGGGGGGAGGCTGGAATATAGAATGCAGTCTGTAAGATTTCTGCCAGGCGCTTCTCGGGCAGATCACTGTCACAGGAGTTCTGCTTTATGTCCTCTAACTTCCGCTGCAATAAACTGGGGCTAATTAATTGCAGATCATAGGCTCCATTTCCAGGCATTGCCATGGCTGATCTTGGTGACCTTCACAGGCGACCCTGTAAAGAAGTCATCCTTTCCATGCTTAAAGAGAATTTGTCACCCCATTTTTGGCCTATGAGATACAGCCACCGCCATCATGGGCTTATCTGCAGCATTCTGTAATGCTGTAGATAAGCCCCTGATGTCACCTAAAAGAGAAGAAAAACGAGTTAGATTATACGCACCCAGGGGCGGTCCGGTCCGGTTCGGGGCCTCCCATCTTCTAGCGAAGCCGGCATCTTCTTTCCGTCCCGGCTCCTGCACAGGCGCACTGATCTGCCCTGGTGAGGGCAGAGCAGAGTACTGCAGTGCGCAGGCGCCGGACCACTCTGACCTTTCCCGGCGCCTGCACACTGCAGTACTCTGCTCTGCCCTCACCAGGGCAGATCAGTGCGCCTGCGCAGGAGCCGCAACGGGACAGAAAGAAGAGGCCGGCTTCGCTAGAAGGTGGGAGGCACCGAACCGGACAGCAACGCCCATTGGACCGGACGGCGAACCGCCCCTGGGTGAGTATAATATAACTCGTTTTTCTAATCTTTCAGGTTAGATCAGGGGCTTATCTACAGCATTATAGAATGCTGTAGATAAGCCCCTGATGGCGGTGGCTGTATCTCATAGACCAAAAATGGGGTGACAGATTCCCTTTAATAAAAGGTTAGTGCAGAGGTCAGATACAATCCTGCATATTGATCATACCAGCAATGGAGGACAGGACAATACAAGAGAATTATTCTAAGATTATTACTTGACTTTTTTTTTTTTAGGAAAAAAAAATTGCAAATAAGTCAATGAAATACAGTTTTACGTTATATATTTGGCCGGGTTAAATCACCACAACACTTTCTAATTTGTATTGTATGTTAGGACTTTTCCACTGTGCTGTTTGGAACAGTTTCTGTATGTTTTCATACTATTTGGGATGCAGTCCTGCATAAAGGTCAATCTCCAACAGAGCAGTTATTGATGTGTAATTATTAGCCAAAACACGGGAGAACTTGCTGATAAGTAGGTGTCCCAACGCAGCTCAGCAGATCGAGGGCACCCGACCAGCGCTCCATTCATTCTCCATGGGGCTATAGGAAAAACAAACATTTCCTATGCAGCTGAAGAGTGCTGAGTGGAGCAGGGGGCCGGGTTGGCGCACTGACGCTCCATTCTAATTAGGATAAAAGTACTCCCCTTCTGCCGATTGGTGCAGGTCCCAATGGTGGGAATCCCCACCAATCAATAAGTTATCAACTGGCCTGCAAATAGGTGATAAAGGGGTTGCCCAGTGAAAAGCAGGCAAGTAAAACGCTCAATTTTATTGAAGAAATAAATCACATCCATAAAAACATGGTAAGTGCGGTTCTGGTCACAGTGGATACAACCGACGCGTTTCAGCTCCAATGAGCCTTATTCATGGTTGTTTAGACAGTTTTTACTTACCTGCTTCCACACTGGATTTTTCCTCGGCCGGATCCTAGGCTTTACCGTGCGCGCAGGAATGTGGCTGCATCAACAGTGACCTGACTCTCCTTTTCCCCTTCTTCACTTGTTTCCAATATTTATTAAGTGTTTTACACACTGACTTGCGGGAAGTGATTTTGCTGAAAAGTCATTAGAGATGGCGTGGCTTTATATGCAACACAAAGCGTCAAAAAGGGTGGCCAAAGTAAGCCAACCAAAAGGTAGTGTAAACTTAAATTTGACAGTCTTCAAATTGGACATCTTTGAAACAGCATGAACCATTGTCAAAGATCAGAAGACAATGCACAAACTCTCTCAAACCGAGCAGGATAGCTTCATATATTTCTATGAGGCAGTAGTGCTCAGATCGGGAGACCTGTAACCAGTCCGTGCATTAGCGGTTTTAGATCAGACCAAGATCGATGAATGTCTGCAGAAACCCTTACACAGTTTCAATAAATCTGTCCATTATTTAGAATGCCTTCATAAGGTGTCATATGATGGGCGAGAAGGATCAGCAAGTTTGTATTTAAATGCATGTCTAAAGGTACTGCCACACTAAACAATCCCGCTAGCGATCACAATAACGACGCATACTAATGCGATCGCTAGCGGGATTGTTTCTATATCGCTAAATGCGGCCACATTTAGCGATATAGTTAACGACGCTATCGCCGTTAGCGATCTTCTTAACGACTTTAGCGGTACAAAAGTACCGCTAAATCGCTAAGAAAAGGTGCCACACAGCGATAAGATACTTACCCAGCGGGAGCGCCAGCGATGAAATAGGGTCCGGAGCGATTCCAGCGACGAGCGAGATCACAGCAGGAAGCTCGTCGCTGGAAGCTGCCGCACTGAACAATATCGCTAACGGGATCGCTAAATAGTGACGTTTTTTAGCGATCCCGTTAGCGATATTGTTTAGTGTGGCATACCCTTAACAATGGCTCTCTTCTCTCACCTTTGAAAACCCTTTGCGAGTGAATGAAATGGGAGAGAAACAACATTTGTTGGACACACAGCTTAAGGTACAAATATACCTCAAGTCCATTTTTTTTTAGACTTATGAACAAGGCACCATTATAAATGCATGTTGTATGAAACATGGCACCGCTATGGGGTCATATGCTACCCCTGTGTGCTGCTGTTTTGATCCTAAGACACACAGGGATTTGTCTTCTCAGGATACTGTGAAATGCTGTGTTTGGTATTAGTTTGCAGAGATATTACCACCTTCCATGCTGTTTGGAGAGAACATTATGTGACTACATACAAGGAACCTATGGCCTGGGAACACCATGTATGTTCATACTTTGTTCATGCACAGGATCTGTTTGACATCCACTCTTGGTATAGAAAAAAAGATCTGTGCACAAAGCAAAACCTACACTATGTGAATAAGGCTTATTAAGTAATATAAATGGACAGAACACTGAGCACAGTCTCTGCATACACATTATGAGCATTTTTTTGGTTTGGCTCATGTACACAGTCGTACATACAAATACAATGATGTGATGTGACCAGGTTTTTCCAGAAAACCACAGTCAGTTTGGAAGAGATTAAGCCATTATGAATTAAACCTTATTTATAGTCAGTTCTATATTGTCTGATACTAGAGAAGACATTCATAATGTGTAATCAGGACTATTGTTATTGAAGGCTTCAAATGACACTTGTGGACTCTTATGCATCTGGAGGTCAGAGGATCAGGTAAGGGCGGTGGTGGAAATATTTTGAAATTGATGGGCCATTAATTTCTGCCATATATTCTTTCCTGCATCACACAGCAGGATATACTGAAACTATTTGGACGGCAGCATGTTTACCAAACATCTGCAGATCTCAAGCGGAAATAAGAAAACTGTGGTAGCAAAATAATCTTCCATCAAGGCCTCTGACGAGATAATACAGGATCCTTAATGAGACATGACTCAATTAATGACTGCTGATCGGGACTAATGACCAAACAGATGGTTTCCTCTAAACACAGCCATGGTAATTAACCTGCTGCTAATTTTCTTGCTCTGCTTCTTCTCCATGATAAAAACCATCACAAAAGAAGCAAAAAAAAAACAGAACCAACTATTGAAAAGTCAAGGCCAAGAGAAGACAATGGCTCATGTATTAAATAGAATGGAAAAATTGCTTACACAAAATTACATTTAATTGCATCATTTGTGAAAAGAATATTTTTAGTGCATGACCCCCTTTATTCCAGATATATCAACCATGTAATAGGCAAACACAAGAGGGACAGAATGTGAGCATTATTTCTCCTAAATCCTCAAATGTATCCCTTGAACCTTTTATCAGCTTGAGCCTTATGGCACCTGTCCTAAAAGGCCCACGTGTGCCCCAGCTAAAGCCAGGGATTCTGGGAAATGTCACAGACATCCACACGGAGCGTGTCACTTTTCATTAGCCAAGAATTCTGGGGACACACCCTCCTAAAAATAAAAGAGGCTTAATCTGCGGCGGCGGGAACACAGTGCAGACGGTTCCATAAAAGCCTCAGCCTCCCAGGGGTCCTGGCTTTATAAGACAGCTGTATACAGAGAGTGGAATCCAGGCTTAACGTTCAGAGGCCCAGACCAACATTTATAGATGCAGCCTCCACTTGTGTAGCCGACTGATAACATGACATCAGAGTCATAAATACTAAAATTCTGTCTCCATTTCTCCCCCCTTTGACCTAAAATTAAAGGCCATCCAACTTTTTGATCTTCACATTTTCCGTGCTGGAGGTGGATGTCGCACACTTATAGTCGACGTTCCACTGAAATTCAACCTTCCCAGAGCGTGTTTTGTCAAAACAATATACAAGTGTGTTTTTCCCAACACAATAATATGTCAACCGTCATTACGTCAACCTTCCCAGTGTGATTTTCCCAACATAAACATAAAGAACAGACTGTCAAAAAGATGTAGATGCATTTTGCACTTTTTGGGGTAACCATTATAGCCAATAAAAAAAAAAATCACTAAAAGAGGGGCTCAAATGATCCAGTTTGATGCCATCTTCACAGTCTTTCCAAAGGACATGAATGCTCAGCTCATACTTGTTATTTACCAAAGGTGTTTGCAGGGACTTAAATATGACAATCACAACAGGAGGTACCGGGAAACGAGCCCTGATGGACGTAAAGTGTTTTGCAGCCACACACCCACATGCAGCAGCAGTGGCACGCGCTACTCTCACCTAGATGACAATCAGGCACAGCTTAGTAATAAAGAAGTTCTCCATAGGGGAAGAGACTGCACATTCATCTCAACAGAAGCAGTGTTGCCTTGGGACCTTTCTCACTCCATGCACAATGTTGCATTCTCTAAAGCCCTCCATCTTGATACATTAGACTAATTTCGGCCAAACCCGCAGATATCGACGGGTTCGGTAGACAGTTTAATGTGAATGGGAGCCCCCAGCAGATTGACTGTCAAGGAAGATGTCAATCGGCATGTATACTGGTGGCTTTTCCGTAGAGAACACAGGAGTCCTCGGCCAATCAAGCACTCAAGTATGGGATAAGGCCCCGTTACACATAGCGAGATAGCTAAAACTTCAATGATTTTGTGACGTAGCAGCAACCTAGCCAGCGATCTTGCTTAGTGTGACACTCAGCGACGATCAGCCCCCCTTGCTGGGTGTCGCTGATCGTCGCTGAATGTCCTGGACCATTTTTTGATTCCTGGTCTCCCGCTGGCCAGCACGCATCGCTGCGTGTGACAGGCGGGAGACCAGCGATCAGCGAGCTGGGAGCTGGTAACCAAGGTAAACATCGGGTTGCCAGGCGGCGCCTGGAAACCCGATGTGTACGTTAGATACCAGCGCACTTGTGCAGTGGAGCTGGTAACTAAGGCACACAGGGGGTTTCTAAGTGCCGGGCGGCGCCTGGAAACCCGATGTGTACCTTGGTTACCAGCTCCCTGCACAAGCGCACTGGTATCTAAGGTACACTGCGGGTAACTAAGCGACATGCGTCGCTTGTTACCCGCAGTGTTGCTGTCCTGATCGCTGCCTGTTTGGCAGCTCAGCAGCGATCATGTAGCGACACACCAGTGATCCTGACAAGTTCATATCGTTGTCGGGATCGCTGGTGAGTCGCTTTGTGTAACGGGACCCATAGTCAGCCTTGATAGCTGTTGGCCAAACAATTGGCAGAATCATTGTTTTGACCGTCAGCCATCTAATGTGTATAAGAGCCTTAAGTGAGGCACTAGGTGCGAGATGACTGATACAAGATAAGCAGCACTGTTGCTTTGCAGCGCCGGTGTCCTGGGTTCAAATCCCACCAAAGACCACATCTGCAAGGAGTTTGTATGTTCTCACCGTGTTTGCGTGGGTTTCCTCCGGGTTCCTCCCACACTCCAAACATATACTGATAGGGAATTTAGACTGTGAGCCCCAATGAGCAATTAATGGTGCTATACAAGTGAGTAAAATAAAAAAAGAAAGATGCACTTGGGCTGGAGATGTTGACTGATGATGCTTTCAAAATAAGAGAGTTGAGGTGCTTTTGCTTGGGAAGCCCCAATCGCAAGTCTGTCGCAGGGCTTATAGGATTCTACTTACGCCATTGCATGTTTGACAATGTGTAATTTGTACAACTGAACCACTAATGTGGATAGAACTTGCAGAAATCCATGTGCTTGCACCAAAAATTTTCAGCAAATAACACTGCAAATGAATCCACTCTTCGAGCATGTCCCCTCATGACAGAATTCAAGTAGAAAGTTCTGCATGTAAAAATCCGTTCCATGCCACTTCGAGAGAGGATTTCTGCAGCATTTTATAGATTACTGCAAACCCTATTCAGATGAATAGGATAGTGGTAGGAACCATTCTGCTGCAAATTGGCCGTTAACAGGCCATCTGATAGAAGATGGCACATACACTAATTGTTATACATGTCCAACCTTTAAAACTTGATAAATCATGGTTATTCTCTCTTGACTAGAAAGATATTTTTGTGCGTATGTCAGACGGCCGAGACAAATGGGCGTAGAATTTCCAAACATCATCAGAATAGGACACTTTGTCCAAGTCACCCCATGATGTTCACACATATATCACCATCAGTTGTGGATTACATAACGTCCCTATAGCAGACTTAACAATATGGTCACGCAGCAGAGATTTTTTTTTTTTCGGGAACAGAGCACCATCTTTTCAGCTTCCCTCATCAAAACTATACAGGAGGGAAGAAAGCAAACAATATGTCAGGAGAAAGCACTAAGCTATGGAAAAGAATGCAAGAGAAACTTACTCACGGTTGCTCCATTCATAGCTCGGACCTCAAGCTGTGAAGGGCAAACCGAAGGTCGTGTGCTATCGGTGACAAACTCGCTTTAATTCTCACATTCATTCATTGAAAAAGCACCGCTAAGCCATGCACAGAGCCGCCAGTGATCTCCATTCTCAGAGCGGTACCCATTTAGTGCCGCAGTCCCAGCAGGGTATTCCGAAACGGCAACTGGGAGACCAAATCGTGACAGGACATGAGCGGATGGTAAACTGGGAACGTGCACGCAAATCCCTGAGCCACAAGTCCTAAGGTTTTATGGGAAGAGATGAATTCCTCTCATCTGGAAGGACAGGTCTTTTCCTGCGGTTCTTTACACCTTCTACAGCAGTTTATGCTAGACTTGTTATTAATGTACTGGAGCAGGGGTTGTCTCTTTACGACTGCCAGAATATTCGACAGGGCTTGACGGGCAAAAACTTGTTAGAGAATGGAAACACAAAATGAGGAAAACTTTTGATAATAAAATATCTACACAGGCATAAAAGTAAAAAAGCACGGATTCGAGACTTTTTGTCCTAAATAAAACTGATAGAAGCTCAACTCTGCCCTACAAAAATAGCGTCATCTATTATTTAGTGAAGGCAGAAAATAAAGTGTATACCATGTCAGTATAGGTTTAAATATTAAAACCCATTTTCATTCCATTCTATACGATGTTGGCAGTCTCAAGTAAAATACAAACACATTTGGGATACCTGAATTAAGTAAAATTCCTTTACAAAAGTTGCGATCCTCTGTCTGCAGCTCGCTTCTGAATCTGAGGCAAGCTCGGCCAATGACTATGACCCCACAAACCCGTAGAGTTACAGGTGCGCTGTCAGAGAGGAAGAGGACTGGAACTTTAGTGCAACCTATAGGAAGTAGTAACCCTAAAAGTCAATATCGACCCTATAACGAGCCTTGTCACAGGACTTCGGATAAAAGCCAAAATCAAATCTCAATTTGTAGATCCTGTTTCGGGGTACTGCCCCTCATCAGAGCAAAGTGTGAGATTTGGTCTGGCTAGGTGAGAGGATCTGACCGGGACCCAAGAGGGCAACACTTAAAAGTCTCCTAACCTTTGAATGTCAGGCAACTCTTCCCAAAGAGAAACATTACCCCTTGGATGGCGGTCAGACGCCTCTCACGCAGCCAAAGCACATCTCACACTTTGTGTGTCGGTGTACTGCCCCTTGTCAGTGCAGTGTCTGCAAATTGAGATAATGGCTTTTATACCAAGTAATGTGACAAGGCTCGTTAGAAAGTAGATATTGCCTTTTAGGATGGCTTCTTCCTATAGGTGGCACTAGAGTTCTGGTCCTCTTCCTCTCTGAAGAAACAACTTGCATATTTCCCAGAGGAGCATTGCGGCTTCTCAACTTAGCATGTCAGACTTAACATGTCACTCTCCGCAAGAAGAAACGTTAGGGTCCCGTTACACATAACGACTCACCAGCGATCCTGACAACGATATGCACTTGTCAGGATCGCTGGTGTGTCGTTACATGATAGCTGCTGAGCTGCCAAACAGGCAGCGATCAGGACAGCGACTATGCCGGTAACAAGCGACGCACGTTGCTTAGTTACCAGCAGTGTACCTTAGATACCAGCACGCTGGTGCAGGGAGCTGGTAACCAAGGTACACAGCGGGTTTCTAGGCACCGCCCGGCGCATGGAAACCCGATGTTTACCTTGGTTACCAGCTCCGGCTGGCTGATCGCTGGTCTTCTGCCTGTCACACGCAGCAATGTGCGCTGGCCAGTGGGAGACCAGCGATCAAAAAATGGTCCAGGACATTCAGCGACGATCAGCAACACCCAGCAGGGGGGCTGATCGTCGTCGAGTGTCACACTAAGCAAGATCGCTGGCTAGGTCGCTGCTATGTCACAAAATCGGTGACGTTTCAGCGATCTCGCTTAGTGTAATGGGGCCTTTACCCCTTAGAGACGTAATCTAATTAACATGACACTTGGGGAATATACCTGGCTACTGTGCATGCGTCTCGACAAGAAAATGGGGTCCCAATCGTAACGTCACTGGCGCCACTCACTTTCAATGTGGAAGTGACCGATACAAGACAATCCTAACACCTTCTAATCAAAACTAAAGATGACAATGAATGAGCCTTTAGGGTATGTTCACACGATGTAAAAGCATTCCCCAAAATTGAAAAAGTTCAGGTTATGTGTTTAGCCTTAGTCAACAGGGCCACTCTTTGCAGACAGTGACGCAATGAGTCCAATGTAATGGCAACACGATTTCCAATGGAAAAACAAAGAGATGCATTTATAGGCTTTTTATATGCAGATTCTGCGGCAAGCCAGAGTTGGGCTAGAGATACGTGACCAGCAAGATGACTATGCTGCATGCTCCTAATACAGCGGTGACAATGCTGAACATAACCCACGGCACTTCTACACTCCCAGGCTCCAGCATGACCACTCCAAGTGCTCCTATCCCACCATGGAACGATACTGCAAGTGTGATTTTTTTAATGCAGTTTTCCTCCTCTAATTCCACTTTCAACAAAGTCACAGTCCAGTGATAAAGCGCTGTTATGATTTTGTGGAGTCAAGAGAAAAATTCCAGGCAGCCGGTGTTGTCCTGTGTGATCATCCCACATAAAAGCTTTTCTACTTTAAAAAAATATTTGTGTTATCTCTGGAATTATTCACAAAAAAAACATCCAAACGAGACAAAACAGGACATAGGAAAAAAATCTTACAAATATCTATGCTTGTTATTTTTTTTTTTAATGAAAGCCCCTTTAAGAGATTTTTTTTCCTGCAATCTGACAGAATGTGGCTTGTCTCAATGCTGGAGCCAGGAGCATTTTATACCTGTCTGGCTCCAAGCCGTTCACATTTGCAGTCAGTCCAACTATAAACAAATACAACTGCAAGGATCCCCCGAGGGAGCTCGCTCCGAGGAACAGAGCGGGGCTTCCTTCTGAAAGCTCTCCTTGAGATGTTGGTACAAGTCAATATAATCTCCCGGTGGTACGTTCCAAACAACAAACAAGCAAGGAAAGTGAGCATTTACAAGCCCCCGACGCAGCTACCGGGTCAAGTTTGTGGCGTGCTAGTAACCACGACTATTAAAAGCGGAGGTAACGCCTTCACACAATGCAAACCATTGTGCAGACCATGCCCACCACTGGACTGTTTGCCCATCCACGCTCTGCACAGTGCTGCACCACCCTCCGTCTCCTTCCTCATCCTTGTTTACCACCCTCCTAACTGTGCTCTCCGGTCTACCAAGGACCCTCCATAGCCGACCCCAAATGTGACTGAATATTTCTCGAGTACATTCAGTAGCGAAGATTGAATGTTCTGACCATTTAGATCGATTTTATCTGCATAAAATTTTGTCCGAATCGTTAGTGCCCCAAAAAGAAGTTTATTTTGCTCTGTGTTTTCGCCAGATCCCAAAGCAAAAGAAACAGAGGAGGTTAAAAAAAATAATTTGAAATCTCTTACCCAGTAAGGTCATGGTCTGGCTGCCCACAGCATTGCTTGATTATTGCAAAATCGGTTCTTGCAAATTTCCTGAAAATTTCAAATTTCAAAATTTCCAAGTAATTTGAGTGTTACAAATCAATTCACTCCATTAGTCACCGCACCCTGTGCCCTCTCTGTTCTATATCTGCAGCCTCACTGTCACGTCAATCCATTTCCTTCTTCAAAATAACTACTTCAAGGGCATGAGGTCCTCCGTGGAAAGTCAAAGCCACTTCTCCCTTTCCATGCCTCTGCCACCGGAAGGACACTTCATAGTCATCATCAGCACTGATCCATCCCACACCAATGGGAGAATACAAGGAGGTGTGATTCAGAGTTTCCACGCCTCCTAGGTGGCCATTTCTGGAGCATAGAACTATCAAAGAGGCAGCAAATGCAGAAACAACTAGGTATTGTGAATATCTTGTGAAAATGAATACCGTAATCACATTTAGATTTGAAGTGGAGTAACATCGTCACTAATCAGAAGCTCCAGCTCCCATCCTCAGGACTCTTCTCATGCTACACCAGTCCTCTGGATTGCATTACCTTAGGCAGTTAGGTTGATTCCCATCAAACTATTTTAAAGGGGTTATCCCCTTTCAAAAAAAAAAAAAAAAATCTTGGGCCCAACAGTAAACCATCCTTTACTCACAGTCCTCGGGTCCAGCACCGAGTTTCTGCCATGGCTCCCAATGTCCGGTATCAGCAGCAGCGACAACTCTGCCCATATAGACTGAAAACCCTGCTAAACTCAGATTGTCTGAGCTGTCGACAGGACGTCTAACACCACAGCCAATACTGAACACCTGGAGTAGCGGCAGAGACTCGTCGCTGCTGGATCCAGAGATGTCAAATAAATTGTGTTTTGCTTTTGTTTTAATAAACTGCGTCCAGGAATCAAGTTTTTTTTCCCCTTAAAAAAAACACATTCATATCGGTCACGATTACTACTTTTTAAAAATTTTTTTTTTTTTTTTGTAAAAGATTAATCAAAATTATTGCACAAAAAATAAAAAATTTACCCGAATTGTTGAACCATGCGTTCCTCTGCAATGTCTCACTGTTTGAACAAGTGCCCTCTGAATTATACAGTGCTGCGGAATATGTTGGAGCTATGTAAAGATCATTATTACCACTCTTCCCCTAGTTAGCTAAATACACAAAAAGTATATCAACCCAATGGACCATCTGGGCCACCCATCAGACCAAGCATGGTGGCCTTTCCTGTCAGAGCAAGAACAATGCTTTCTCCACCAGAGATGAATTAACGAGACGTTTCCCAGCAAATGGCAGCTACGATTTATTATGCACCTGTTCGAGGCCTGTAGATTGGCTAGTGATGACAGATGTGATGACAGATGACATACAACCACAAGATCCAATACTCAAGGGGTCAAACCAATAATTATAAGCCGATGACTGTTTGTGAACCTACAGAAATGGACGCAAGCTTCTGAAGCCATGAATAGCTTGCAAAATTGCTAAAATCGACCCCGATTCTTAGACGTGTTCCTTGCGCTTTGTTAAAATCCATGCTTTATAATGAACCAATCAAATGATCAATACTTGGATTCAACTGCCGTGTGTAGGAGACTGATATATTTTATGGGATTTTTTCTATCGATCTTTAGAACTCCAAGACGTCTCTCCAAACTCTTAACTCTTTATAGTTCTAAAAATATGAAAATTAGCTCTCCCACAAAAAAAAAGGAAGCCATTTCACTAGTGCAACATACCCAGCTCGTTTCCAAAAAGGACAAGTCCCTATTCTCCAAATTGGAAGCCACGTAACAAAGGTGTGTTCTTCTTCACCAAGAACTGATGAAAGCTCCTGCAATCTGCATCCCTCATTTCAGTACCGCATGCATCACGAGGGTCACAAACATTTCTTAGAAGACCTCCTTTATTTTGGATCTGGTCCTTCATCCGTTTGACTTGTCAAGAGATGGATGGGGATGCCTGCTGTGCATTGTGGGTTAATTCTACGCTCTATTATATTGTTACTTCTTGCATTCTCTGTTTAGTTCACGTTCGAGCCATGGGAAAGCGACCAAGATGCTTTACCCCCTCACCACCCAAAAAAAATAAAAATAAAGACCACCCGTGCGTAAAGGAATAAGAAAATGAATAGTCTTCAAATCTGAAGATCCATGCTTTTCGAGTTGTGTGAATCGTTGCAACATTCGGGAAGGGTTGAATGTCCTCTGGATGCACCCCGTCACCCGATACCAGTGTGCGTTACACAAGAATGCCGTCTGATTAACGTTACAGCGGTCAGAGGAGTTCCTTGTTTTGGAAATGTGATTTCCTGTCATCTAAGGAGTAAAGAGATGGTTCTGGCATTAGGCGGCTTCTTTCAGAGATATATATAGAAGGTTCATTTAGCAGCTGCTATTAATGCACCTGTCCCCAACAAGTTCAAAGTCCACAGACAGACTAGAACTTTAGACTGAAAAATACAAAATCCCTGGATGAAGAAGAGGCTTGAATTCCCAAAATATTTTCCACGTGTGCAGAAGAAACACAAGGATTTCCTAGAAATACTCTAGGAAATCCCTGGGCACAAATACCATATAAATCTGTGCTTTGTGGTACCAAAATATTATAGGGCTTCCCATAGAGAGCCATTAATCCTAACCTAGATATAAATACATGGAATTACGGAACAGATCGGCCAGACAAATCCAGAGAGGCAACGTATCAATGCGTGCTGCTGGTGCCTAATTTTTTTTTGGAGGGTCACAAAAGTATAGTTAACAATCTAATAGTCCACCACTTCTAGATTTTCAAACCGTTCCAGTCATAATAATCCAAGATTCAACCATAAACAGCCCACAGTGAAAGATCATCCTCGCCACCCTGACCACAGAAGATCTATAAACTGTGCGGTCCAGAAGGAAATGACGCTTCATTCTTCAAATTGAGTTGGTCACTAGTCCTGTATGTGATTATTCTCTTTTCAAGGAACGGAAGGGAGTATTATTATAGATAGGAAGAAATGATCGTTACAAGAAGAGTCTACATCATATTTTTGCAAGTGGTTCGCAAGTAATGGGTTTAGCTTTAAAGAAGACATGTCACTTGATCAAAAAACAGAATGAAATACCTTGTAAAAAAAAAAACCTCCAACGCCCCCGATTCTGCCGCTGTTTTCAGTTTCGTACTGCGTCGCTCCATTGCAGAGATATTCACATTTGTTGCTTTTGGAAAGCAGTATGTGAAATCTCTGCTTGCAGTCAAACGGGGCGTTTCTTCACAATCTTCTCTGGGACACTTGCTTCTTGTCCCTTCCGATATGGAGCTGTGATTGACAGCATCTGGGAGGGGTGAAAGCACTAGCACCTACAGAAAACTGAAGAAACCCTCAGATTACAAGTAGAGATTTCACATATTGCGCTCCTAGAGTAACAAATGTGAATATCTTTGCAATGGAGCGACATAGCGCAAAATGGAAAAGCGTGGCAAAATTAGGAAAGCTCAGTGATTTTTTAAAAGCATTCAACTAATTTTTTTGAGCAAGTAACAGGTTTTCTTTAACAAGGATGTCCATGATCAAGACAAAACGGAGAAGAGAATGTATTAAACCACCGCAGCTGGTCCAGGGCTGCCACTTTGGTTATCCCTGTGGTCTTTTTGTCCTGGTCTGCAGTGATGACTGTTTATCGACACGAGTGACAGCTGATGCAATCGTTTGGCTGCAACGGTTGTGTTGGGCAGGTCATGAATATCAGATTGGTGAGGGTCTGACATCTGGAATCCCCACCAATCAAGCAACTGTTACCAGTGGTGGGATTGTGCCAAGTGGGACACCACCTTGGTGGTTACACCTGGGTATCTGCACTACCCAGGAACAGCCACTAAAACGAGCAACGGCAACGTACACTGCAGGAGTTTTATCAGACCCAGACTAATATTGAGGGATGGGTCATCAATATTAAAGTAAAAATTTCAGTCATGTCTTAGCTACTGGTATAAATTTTCCAGAAAGAGCTAGGGGGACACCCATAGGAGCCTCCATGAATAGCTACTCTAGAGATGGGCATTCAGCTCTGCTGCAGCCTTGAGCGAAACATCTAGCTGGTAATACATGATGTAAGCAGGAGATCCATCCCTGCCCATACAGCCGCCCCTGCAGGAACTGCATCAAGGGCCCCTGCATTACCAGAACCATTACATAAAAGCCTCAACACGATTTAAAGGTCCTTTTCATGTTGGGCATCTGTGGCAAGTCCTATGCAAACTACCAATACAAACAAGAAGGTTGTGGCTTTCCAGGCGCTTTCCTGCATCTCCAACACACCTCTGTGTGCCCCACATGACCACTAAGGGTCTACACAGTGTTCAAGTCCGTGGTGCCACAACTTTTAGTTCTGCTGACCAGTATAGCTGTGTTCACACATGGCAGGTGTTGTGAATTTTTGTTGTTTTCTTGTTTACTTTTTTTTTTTCACATGCAACAAAAATGTCCCAGTTTTCCCGTGACAAAAAGATGCAAAGTATGAATACAGCCCAACGGTGCCAGGGGTCACAAAACTTTAATTTGAGGGCACATGCCCTTTAAGTCATCGAAGTTTCCATTCTACAATTGGGATTTTCTGGACTATTAGAATGAGCTCTTGTGGAGTTTGACGATGTAGATTTTTGTAAAAAAAAAAAAAAAAAAATGGCCCACTTACCTATTTGTGTAGTAATTCATCAGATCAACAGAAAACCAACCCACGGGCACACCGACCATAAAGAAAGAAAAAAAGAAAGAAAAACAAATGAGGAATTTGATGTAAATCATTCATACAGTAATGAAGTCATTAAAAAAAATCAATATACTAATTGAAAAGATAGATTGCACCGGTATAGGCAATGAAATAGAGATCATGTAAAGAGGAGCAGGGTTCACAATGCAGGAAGGGGCGAAACACAATCCCCGCTCTTATTATAGGAGAAGAAAGCCTTATCACGGGCTCAGGCTTTTCTGTCTGACATGGATCAATGACTTCCAGCAATAAACACGAGATGAAGATGTGAAACACAAGAAAAGGCAACACACAGGGTTAAAAAAAGAGGTGATGTCTGCAGGATGCTGTAATTAAAATCATCATTTGACCTTGACATCGCCCCCCCCTTCAAGGACCTCCAAGGTCAATGTGTCACAGGGAGCTGCAAAAATTCCCGAAAATACATCATATTAATAGATGAACTGATCGACAAGTTTTAACTTAGGTTGGAACAGTATTAATGGGAATGTGATTTTTAAAGTCCAGGTACATTGTTGACCGAGAAGTACCGTAGATCAACTCTGGGGCCAATTTATGGGGAGCCCAATTTTGCACGATGTGACAATCATCCATCAGTCCCGTAATTACCTGCACCAAGCCTGTATGGTGGCAGCGTGCGTAACACGGCAGGGGAAGGAATCCAGGACAAAAAGGAAAAGAAATTCACTGTATGCCTCTGTCAGAGACCTGAGGAATCTGCATGTGCCCATAGATTTTTATCTGCAATGTATTACAGATTTATAATAACGCCACCGATACATCTAATCAGGCTTGGACTGGCCCATAGGGGAACAGAGGAATCCCCCGGTGGGCCCCTGTGCAGATCAGGGCTCCCAACCTTACTGTATGGGCAGTACTTGTCATAATCCACTTGATTCACTATGTTCAGAAAAAAGCAGCATCTCACCATTCATTAACCAAATTACCCAGTTTATTATTAAATTGATAGGGGTTTGTTATAAGTCTCCAAAAATAATGGAAGCAACGGAGAATATCCTCG
Source organism: Oophaga sylvatica (assembly GCA_033576555.1). Classification (NCBI taxonomy): domain Eukaryota; kingdom Metazoa; phylum Chordata; class Amphibia; order Anura; family Dendrobatidae; genus Oophaga; species Oophaga sylvatica. The sequence goes on from JARQOD010000005.1 coordinate 65,173,005, forward strand.
TAAAGCAAATAGATGAAGCAGCGACTCAAGGAGAAGTCATTATTATGGGGACTTCAACTACCCTGAAATACATTGGGGAACAGAAACCTGCAGTTCCAGCAAAGGTAATAGATTTTTGACAACTATGAGAGACAATTACCTTTCACAACTAGTTCAGGGCCCAACAAGAGGGGGGGCACTGCTAGACCTAATATTAACCAACAGGCCAGACCGCATATCAAATATAAGGGTTGGGGTCACTTGGGTAATAGTGATCACAAAATAATAAGCTTTCATGTATCCTTTAATAAGATGTGTAGTCGAGGGGTTACAAGGACACTAAACTTCAGGAAGGCAAATTTCCAACGAATGAGAGATGATCTTGGTGCAATAAACTGGGACGATATCCAGAGACATAAAAATACACAAAGAAAATGGGAGACGTTTATTAGTATCCTGAATAGGACCTGTGCACAGTATATACCCTATGGAAATAAACATGCTAGAATAGGAGGAAACCACTATGGCTAAATAGAGCTGTAAGGGGCGCAATAAGTGACAAAAAGAAAGAGTTTAGGGAATTAAAGCAAGTAGGTAGTGAAGAGGCATTAAATAAATACAGAAGACTGAATAAATTCTGTAAAAAGCAAATCAAGACAGCAAAGATTGAGACAGAGAGAGTCATTGCCAGAGAAAGTAAAAATAATCCCAAAATATTCTTTAACTATATAAATAGTAAGAAACTAAAAAACAATAGTGTTGGACCCCTTAAAAATAGTCTGGGTGAAATGGTGGATGAGGATGAGGAAAAAGCCAATATGCTAAATTACTTTTTCAACAGTATTTACAAAAGAAAATCCCATGACAGATAACATGATCAGTGATAACAAAAATTCTCCATTAAATGTCACCTGCTTAACCCAGCAGGAAGTACGGCGGCGTCTAAAAATCACTAAAGTTGACAAAACCCTGGGCCCGGATGGGATACACCCACGAGTACTGCAGGAATTAAGTACAGTCATAGATAGACCATTATTTTTAATTTTTAAAGATTCCATAATAATGGGGTCTGTACCACAGGACCGGCGTATAGCAAATGTGGTGCCAATATTCAAAAATGGGCAAAAACTGAACCTGGAAATTATAGGCCAGTGAGCTTAACATCTACTGTGGGTAAAATCCTGGAGGGTTTTCTAATGGATACTATATTGGAGTATCTGAGGCAGAATAACCTCATGAGCCAATATCAACATGGGTTTCCTAGAGACCGTTCTTGTTAGACTAATCTGATAAGCTTTTATGAAGGGTAAGTTCCGGACTGGACCAAGGAAATGCAGTGGACGTGGTGTTCATGGACTTCTCAAAAGCTTTTGCTACGTTGCCACACAAAAGGTTGACACATAAAATGAGAACAATGGGGATATGGGAAAATATGTGTAAGTGGGTTAAAAACTGGCTCAGGGATAGGAAACAAAGGGTGGTTATTAATGGAGCACACTCGGACTGGGTCACGGTTAGCAGTGGGGTACCACAGGGGTTGGTGTTGGGCCCGCTTCTCTAACATATTTATTAATGACCTTGTAGGGGGCATACAGAGTAGTATTTCAATATTTGCAGATACTAAACTCTGCAGGGTAATATATACAGAAGGAGGACAATTTTATAATACAGGAGGATGTAAACTAGAAGCTTGGGCTGATAAATGGCAAATGAGCTTTAATGGGGATAAATGTAAGGTCATGCACTTGGGCAGAGACAAAAGATGTATAATTATGTGCTTAATTGTAAAACACTGGACAAGACTGTCACTGAAAAAGACCTGGGTGTATGGGTGGACGACAAACTCACATTTAGTGGCCAATGTCAGGCAGCTGCTGTAAAGGCAAATAAAATAATGGTATGCATTAAAAGAGGCATAGATGATCATGAGGAGAACATCATTTTACCTCTATACAAGTCACTGGTGCGACCACACTTAGAATACTGTGTGCAGTTCTGGTCTCCGGTGTATAAGAAAGACATAGCTGAACTGGAGCGGGTGCAGAGAAGAGCGACCAAGGTTATTAGAGAACGGGGCGGGTCTGCAATACCAGGACAGGTTATTACACTTGGGGTTATTTAGTTTGGAAAAACGAAGGCTTAGGGGTGATCTTATTACAATGTATAAATATATGAGGGGACAGTACAAAGACCTTTCTAATGATCTTTTTACTCTTAGACCTGTGACGGGGACAAGGGGGCATCCTCTACGTCTGGAGGAAAGAAGGTTTAGTCATAATCACAGACGCAGATTCTTTACTGTAAGAGCTGTGAGACTATGGAACTCTCTGCCATCTAATGTTGTAATGAGTGATTCCCTACTAAAATTTAAGAAGGGACTGGATGCCTTTCTTGAAAAGTATAATGTTACAGGTTATATATACTGGATTCCTTGATAGGGCATTGATCCAGGGAACTAGTCTAATTGCCGTATGTGGAGTTGGGAAATAATTTTTTTCCCCCAATGTGGAGCTGTTTGCCGCATTGTTTTTTTTTGCCTTCCTCTGGATCAACATGTTAGGCTATGGGTTGAACTGGACTTAAGGTCTTCCTTCAACCTTAAATACTATGTTACTATGTATTATATAGAGATATAGGTAAATTTGTGAACCAGGGTTGTGTAATATTTGTATACAGGTAAAAAGTGGGTCCCCAAAGTCAATGTTACTGGTGGGCCCTTGGCACTCCAGTAGACACTGCATCTAATGAAAAGTATATCCGATCAGGTACCCATAGGAAAGTCCAACACCACACTGGCTCACTCCCCCAATGTAGTTTTGCGTCACATGCTTCGTCACGCTATAGGAGTAAGTGAATAACGCGAAACATGCGTTGAGCTACTGAACCAATGTGGTGTTGGACTTTGCTATGGGTACCTGATCTGATATACCTTTCATTAGATGTATAGGTGCAGCTCTGCATCAGATGTGCGTCTGTGGATACTGTTACAAACAGTATAACTATATGCATATCCACAGGCCTGCACCTGTTATGTGGTTGTGGATGTTACTAGGAGCAATCGCTTATGTGATTTTCTGGATGACTGAAGTATTTATTATACTAAGAAATAGCATTGTTCAGCCCTGTCGTCACTGTTTCACCAGTGATAAGTCTGAGAACCTCAATAATTGAGTTTTAATTTGGTGAAATAAAAGTTTAAGTTTTATTGAATTATTCTTTTTGTGACCTTTTAAATTTGGAGTTTAGTGTATCAATACATTGCATGATAAAGATTTATTGTGTGTGTAAAATATATTTATACATAGGAGCAATTAATTAATATCAAGTGATTTTTTGCATGACTGATAGAACATCAATAATTGTGCTTTAATTTGGTGGAATAAAGGTTTGTTTTATTGAATTATTGCTCCTTTTTGTGTTATTATGTGATGGCGTTTTTCAGCTAAATAAAACAGCTAAATGCAATCAACAAGCAAATCTGGCATTATTTCGAGATCCTAATTTAAAAGGTGCTCAGTCTTCTGTTTATGTATCTCTGGTGATCGTAATGGAGAGCACCCATGTTTGGGCAATTCACCTAAACACCCTCCACGCTACGTGAGGAAGAACACAACAATCTGCGAGGATGGTGATAACTTGCTTTTCCAGATAGAGTCCCTTGCTCTTTCCATTGAACTCAGGCTGGAAGCACAGTTACTCTAAAAACCTGGCTTTACATGAACACAATCACATTTCAGGAAACTTGACCTGATTAATTTTATTTATTTATTATTTTCATAATTTATTTTGATACTCATATTCTAATTAATCTTGTAAATACTTTCACTTGTCATTTTAAAAATTTGCCCAAAAATGATTTCCATCTTCTCTGGGTGGTAGAAGAACCTCAGATTGGACTTCATTTCCATTCCTTTCAGACCTGACAGTACAGCAATATTTTTGAGGATCTGTGCAATATTTTATAGCAAGGAATGCAAGGCCATAAAAACAGGGCCATGTCCAAACTGTTCCACAGGCTGAAAATTACTTTCAAGCTGGGACTACAAGGCTCAATTGTTCCAACTTTTTGTGACTTGCTTATCATGGTCACATATCTTACAGGTCACAATGTGACCCGCCAATTACCAGAACTGTGCAGCGATATAGCATTGGCAGAGTGAAAATTGTAGCCCAGGCCTTCACGTCTTCTCATGTATCTGAAGAAGCTGGCCCAATTCTATGCCCCTTGTAGTAAAGACTTAAGTCAGAGGAAACGATCGACCATCTAATGTGTATGAGGGAAGTTAAGAAAGTTCATGAGTATGGAGAAGTTAGGAGAGGCACCTGATGACTGAACTATAAAACCTGGATAGCAGTCAGGAGATCAGCAGAAGGAAAAGGTCTTCTACTCTAATGACAGTCAAAATGGTAAAGCCTCCAAATTGATTGTCAGGGGAGTTAAGGATCCAGCATGTCTGATTTTGGACTGCTGATTCTTTTTTTCTGTTCTCCATGAGGTAAGTTGCCATAAGACACGTCTGATGGTCGCTCTCTCTTTGAGAACACGGGAGCACTTGGCCAAACAAGTGCTTCTTCATATGGGATATCCGGCTGAGATGGCCACCAGCTGATACGACATCCATCTCATAAGTAACTCTTCAGGAAAATCTAACACAAAAGTCCCACATTCCCTAGAAGTCTCATGAAACCATCTTGAGACATCTGCGACTGTCCCACCACTGCCACCAAGCTACTTATTTCGCCGCAGTGTCATTACACCACAAAAAGACTTTAAATACAACTGTGCCTTTGCCAAAGCATAGAAGATGACAGGAGAGATTCATCGGCGGTGTAATACAGAGTGCTGCTTCAACACATCTTGATGCTGGCCTGCGGTTCACTCCACTAATTGCTCCCAGGACACTATCACGCCTCCTAGCTAAGTGGGTCATGACCAAGATATGAACCCATCGTGCTTTAATTCTGACCACTTTCCGGGATAAAACCCTGACTTGTATAAGCAGAGATGTATCACAGCAAACTCATCACTACTAAATCCATTTAAATTTTAGCTCAGAGTTTCTTTCTTTTACATAATTGATGCGTTACCCGTGTTCTTCCACCTCCCCTTCCCTACACATACATTAGTTATATACATGAGCGAGAGGAAGAACAAGTAGTATAGAGTCAGACGAATGAAGGAGGATACGACTCCACATTGCAATGTTAGACCTTTTAGCCAACGAAACGCCATGGCAAATTTTAGAAGTAGGTCAAACGCTTATATATTTTGGTCTTTAATAGTTGACCGGTCTCATGTACACATCGCTTAATGCCACAAATGTGTAAGGAATACAATCTGTAACACGTCAAAAACATCAGTCATAGCCTTCAAATTTCCAAGAGTAATTTCCAACATCGTAAGGCAGGTTGGATTTTATTCTCCGTCTTAATAGATAAGTGGTCACAAGGGTGTCTTACAGCCACTTATCACCTTAACTGTAGAGAAATAACCTAATTTAGTAAAACCTAGGAAAGAAAGTTCGGAGTAAAGAATTGGAGAAGAAGGTGGCCAAAGGAATGATCATTTAGGCAACCACCTTCTGTCTCTAACCTGTATAAAGTTGTCCATGTGCCCCCTTATGAGTTGCCTCTCTCCCCCCCATGAGACAATTGTAGAAATTCGGTAGGCAACAGTAATCCATAATCCGCTCTGATCCATCCATGGTCAGATGTGAATTTTCATTCCCTTTTGGCGACAACAGCTGAATTTTGGAGTTTTAGGAACCACATCGAAAACTGAGTTTAGGAAAGGGATTGACTTTGTTTAGCAAAAGTTACTAAGGCCGCCCAACACATTATATGGCCATCAGCTGAACGAGGCTTGGGCCAAACGATGCATGACAGCCATTTCAGCTGGCTTTCCCATAAACAGGAGCGCTCGTTTGGCCGAGTGCTCCTGTATTCTCTGAGAAAGCCACAGACAGGTCACAGACAGACGACATCTCTGCTGGCAGCTCATCTACAGAACAAAGCAATTGGTCAGACATGTATGATCACCTTCTCCCCCAACAATCAGTGGGCCAGGGTCTTCATAAACAGAGTGACATCCGAACCAGTTGGTGTAGCCGACATCCAACGTTTATGGAGGCTTAAGATGAAAAAAGCCCAATAGCAGCTACCAATAATGCGTAAAGGGAGTAAATATAAAAGCCGCTTTAGAACAGGTTTAAAATATTAATGTAAAAGTGGCATCAAGAACAGCAACAAATTGCTTCCCTTATATTTTATTAATGCTCTACTGGACAATGCCCCAGACGAGGCACTAAAAACAATAAAACAAAAGTAATAAAGAATCATTGCTGGAAATTAAACATGAATGGGTGTCTCTTTTCCTGTACTAAAACTCTCCACTTCCTCGATGATGAGCCGATATCTGCAATCATTCTGATAACTGGTGCATAAACCATTTGTTTTATGAGAATCCTTCAGTATTCATAGCATACTTTTGTCTTACTAATCATCTGTCGATTTGCATAATGCTACTACATACATTTTTTTTTAAAAAGGGCTTTAAAGAGGTTTAAAATAAAAGTAATATTCACTAATGGCCACAGGTCATGTAAAGGCTCCTTACACATTAGATTCAAGACTGCCAAACCCACAGATTTTGGGGGGACCTCCAGACTCTTTCCCAACAGCTGATGTCAGGGAAGAGAAGGATTATGAAGTTGGAATTACAGAGACCCAGTCTGCTTCTTTTAGGAGAGACAAGCTGCAGTTGAGCGCTTGCGTGCAAGGAAGACGGGAAATATGGCTGTTAGGTCAACAGCTACCTCATGTGTATGGCCAGCTTTATGCCTTTTCTATTGTCCCTTCTGGTCTGTTATCAGGTCCTATTTTGATACACGGGAAATGCCCACTCAGCCAATTACTAGCTGGAGTAGTTTAATTCCGCAGCCGGTGATTGCTTAAGTGGGCATCACCAGAGCAGGAACTGGAAAGGAATGGGGACTGGGATAAGTGTTGCAGCAGTTCCACTGTTACGATTTTTTTCCTTTTTCAAAACAGGTTTCTTTTTCCTCCCCACATAGGACTTGACTGACAGGACAAGAAACAGAGTGTACAAAATATGGGAATAAAAATCTAATGCCATACAATCAATATTCATGAAACCTGATCCCTAAACATCAAAAAGTTTTTCAAGAAATGGTTCATACACTTGTCTTACTAGATATCTAGCGGCAGAATCCCAGATACAGCAGGAGCAGAAATTGAATTAAAGGGCTCTCAGGGGTACATGGAAATGATGCCCCGCGGGTCCTAACCTTACTAGCGGTTACGTTCTCCCCATTAAAGTGATTCGATTTAGTGCCATTGTTCATCATATGCAATCTACATTAATAAACTGCGTGTGCTGACTGTGCTGAATAGGGCCAGATGGTCCTGCTGAATTAATAATCCCGGATCACACAAGCCACAAACTGAAAGGCCCCAGTAACGCAACACCTTCTCCAGCTCAGGTAACTCGCTGTGCATGGCGCCGCTCTGGAAGACAAATTAGGTTAAATTACCGGGCTAATGGGCATTAATCAGATCTAAATGTGTCATTTCCACCGCGTAGATGTGTTTTGTGTATTAGGAGAATTATGGATTATAGGTGCGGACGTGGCCATGCAGTTGTGAGGCTCTCGAAAGAATTGTATCACAATTATAAAAAGAAAGCAGAGAAAACGCTGCAAGCCAATGCTCCCATTAGGTTGGATGTGGCCCTGAAAAACAAAGCAGTCACTCAAACAGGAAACAGGTGTAAAATAAGTTGGCGGGAAGGTGCACCGAACTGTTTGGCCACGTCAAGGGTGCACCGAGCGCCTGGATTGGTTTATCAGTTATTTTATGCTAACACACAAAATGTGCAGCATGGTGGCTCAGGGTTAGCACTGGGTGGTGGCTCAGGGGTTAGCACTGTTATTTTACAGCGCTGGGGTCCTGGGTTCAAATCCCACCAAGAACAACATATGCAAGGCGTTTGCGTGGGTTTCCTCCTGGTTCTCTGGTTTACTCCCACACTCCAAACACATACTGATAGGGAATTTAGATTGTGAACCCCAATGGGGACAATGACGATTTGCTTGTAAAGCGCTGTGGAATTAATGGCGCTATATAAGTGAGTAAAAAGACAAATAACACTGCCTGTAAGGGCAGAGACGGACTGCTGTATAGCTCGTGCGGGGATCACATCGTGAACCTCGTACTGGCTGTCGGCTCACCTGACTTGAGCTTGACAGCTGGGTAGAGATAGATCACGCTGTCTTGCTCCGGTCAGGAGAGGTGCCAGTCCAGTCCGTGCAGTGTGATTCGATTATCGCACGAGTTATACGGCAGTCTGTCTCTGCCTTAAGACAAACTCTAATCCAAACAAGTGACACCATTCGTGCATTACCTTCAACGACGCATCTCAATTGTGCCCCCCAAAAGCAATAGTGTATTACATGACCAGGACGCACGGATCTGTTATACTATTTATCTGATTAATGGATTTACAATCCAATGTATATCATCTGAAACTGAACCCAGATCTCAATCACAACCATTAGGCCTACATGTTTTAAATGTATATTTTTGTATTTTATTTAATTACTAATTCTTCATCTTTTTTCTTTTAATTTTTTCTAACAATTGGTTCAACAAACTTGCCTTCTCCCACAGTAAATCTTGGAATAATGTGATAGTGAGAGTTTTTGCCCCCCATACAGAATAAAGTTTTTTTTTTTTTTGTTTATTTTTTTTTTTAAAAGGGAGGAAGGGGAATTGATCTGATTTGATCTATGCTCACCTTCTAGACTGGCGTTGTTCCTTGCCCCTCAGTTCTGTATCTCCTGACTTATGAACCGAAACGTGACTGCTGCAGTTTTGTCACAAGACCAGCGGGGATAGGAGGCCAAGAGCCCAGAAGATTCACCAGTCCGAGAGGCTTTTTACACCTTAAAGCCACGTTCACACATTAAGTATTAGTAAGTCAACACCAGTAAAGGTATAACAGAAACATGTCACCACTTCTGCATTTTTCACCCACTCCTGGTGACCGTGTGAATGTGACCTTAGTGGTGTATTCGGGTCCTTTATAAAGCGATTTCCAATAGTGGAAAACTCGATAAATCCGTTACAATGTGGATATTTTTTTTAAAAATGTATTAAAATAATAATAAATAATATATATATTTTAAACTTATAAACCAGTGAAAAGAATGTTGAACAGCGGCAATGAAATTGGGCAAGAAATTGAAGATACATTTGAGGACATTTAGCTACTGCATGCAAATCCCATCCATTACTAGGATCAATATGGCATAAAGATTTTTCTTTTCAGATCTAGAAATTAATACTACGAATGGTAATGTGGAATCGGTCGATTTTGAGCAGCATCCTTAGTAGACAGGAGAGGGACAAAAAAAAAAAGCGCCTCTTTCAGAACGGTGTGTAATGAGGTATCTCGAAAGAGGCCATCAGGAAAGCGGACATCTGTAGCGTACTGCATTATTCAGAGCGGACTCATCTGCATTCTAAAGAACTGTAGCCGGTCTGCTGGTGAATGGCGGAGGCCAGACCCATTCTGTTCCCACTGTCTTGCTTCTGCATAGCGGCGATTCCCCTACAGAAGTTCCTAATCTGCATTTACAAGCCCTGGAGGCTGAGAGCTGAGACCGGTGATTCATTATATCACTTAACCCGCTGGCTGTGAATTTTGGAGGGAGAAAGGAATATATTTATGGTTCACCAAACAGCAAGCCAAGAGGAATAATCCTGAAATTTAGGACAGGATTCTACCCCTCCAAAAGAGCCCCGGGTTTTATTTTGAGAGATTCTGGGAAAGGCCTTTGAAGTCTACGAATATCAGCAAGTGAGACACTTGGCAGTCACAACACTGTAAAAAGTATAGAGCCATTATCCAAAAATAAAAACATGACAGCAGTGGATGGGAAGTATAACTGCACAATGCAGCAACAATCTCAAAATTTGGCATCTGATAGTGGAACACCTAAAGCACAGATCATCAATGAAACTCAATATCTCCTCCTTGGGTTGTAAGTTTACAAGTCCAGAAATATGACCCACCCACCTCAATCAAGAACGATATAAATGGCAAAAGGTCCAAAATGATCACTAACCACAAGTAAGGTGGTGATGACGTTGGAACGGAGGGTATTCGCCAACAATGGTTCATCGTAAGGCTCCCATCTCATTAGAAATTCATCCAAACATGTCGATTTTGTAGAGCCCTGAACCATCTTGTGTTTCACTTCCTTCCATCAACAGTTTGGGGCAATGGGGGTGAAAAGGAATCATATCCTTATATATTCAATTTGACCAGACTATTTTCTTGTCTTAGATAAATCTGTCAGCAACTGACTCCACTTTCTCCATCACAAATACATTCATGTTTGGCCAAACCAAGTGTGTGTGTGTGTGTGTGTGGGGGGGAGTTGAGAGGGATGCATGTAGATCAAACTCTTCATTTAGAGGGGGGTTTCTGTAGATGAATCCACATCATCACCAAAAATGGAGAATACCATGCCATGGTTCCCCCCAATGAGGTAATAATTCGACAGCCAATCCAAAAGGCACTGCCTATCACCCCCAAAAACACCAGACCTACAGTGAAGTTTGGAGGTGGGAACATCTTGGTGTGGGTCTGCTTTTCAGAATATGGCACTGGCAAACTTCATGTAATTGAAGGATGAATGGACAAATGTTCTGAGACATTCTTGATGAAAATGCTGCTATCTACCAGGATGATGGAGATGAAACAAGGCTGGACATTTCAGCAAGTCAATGATCCCAATCACACTCAAGGAAACTCTCAATTGATTTCAGAAAAAGAAAATAAGGGTTCGCTCACATCTGCGTATAAAATCAGCGAGTGCAATGTTTGAGAATTTGAAAAAACTGCATTACACTCGCACATGTTATTAAATGAGGCAGCATTCATTTGTAAGTTTTTCCTCACCTGGAATTGGAGTGAAAAAAAATAAAAATTGCAGCATGCTGCGTTTAACAGCGTAAAACGTGACTCACTAATGCAAGTCAATAGGGGCGAGGACCAAACCATTCAACCACCCAAACCATTTGTGTGCCGTCCAATTTTTTACACACCCATCTCAAGGGAAACCAGATTTTCATCATACAAGTACAGTGTAAATTTACAGTGAGGCCCATCAGAATTGATAGAAAGAAGTCAGTGAGGTTTATAATTAGTTGCAGTGTTGTTGTGTGTGTGTGTGTAGCCTAAAACTGTACATGTATTTAGCTAATAAAGAAAAAAAATTATTGTCGTCCCCTTTATTTTTTTTAACCAGCTAAAGGAAAGCAGAGAGCGGAGAGCTGGTCTTATAGCCTGGGAAGGGGCAATAAAAATGGAGCTTCCCAGGTTATTAATAACATCTCACAGCTGTTCGCTTAGCCTTTACTAGTTATTAAACAGGGGGAGACAAAAAAATGACGTGCCCCTATTTTTAATAACCAGCATAAGGCCAAGCAGACAGCTGCGGATTGATATTAATAGGCTGGGAAGGGGGCAGGATATTGGCCCCCTTCCACACTAATACCAGCCACACCAGAAATTGAGTAATAAATAGCTCATTGACATATTTCTGTCTATCATCTATATATCTGTATATAAGTTTGTTTTACAAATTAGAAAACTAGATTGAAATGACAATTGCTGTATATAAAAGCTTATGTTAAAAACACATTGCATAAGCATGTCATATGGATGCTAGTTGAGGAAAAAACGCACATTCGCATAACACTCATGACATATGGATGCCAACTCTCATGACACTTGCCAACTTTTCTGGTGAGAATCTCAGCTACTTTATATACGAAGTTGTGAGCAAACTCTAAAGCTGCTAGAATTGCCCAGCCAATCACCGGACCTGAATCCAATGGAAGATCTTTGGAAGGAACCAAAGCTCAGAGTTCATAGAAGGAGCACAAGGGACCTTCAGGATTTGAAGAATGTTTGTGTGAAAGAATGGGCCAAAATCATACTTGAGCAATGTCTTCAACTAGTTTCTCCATACAGGAGGCATCTTGAAGCTGTTTTCACCAACAAAGGATTTCGTCCAAATTAGATTTCATTAAGCGTGTTCATTACTTTTTCGTTGTGTCATTTTTCATTATTACACAACTTAATTTACGGACATGTATGGTGATTTCTTTGCCTGTGTGGATTGGATAGGTTTTACAGACATTGGTAAGAATTTCACGTTTAGAAACATATTTACTTAGAAAATGGGTGATATGTTCAATACTTATATCACCTTCTGTAGGTCTGAAAAATTTTAGCCACAAAAATACTGGATGAAAAAGAAAAGCAAAAAAAAAAACAAACAAAAAAAAACAACAGTCTATGGAAGGCCATATGTCGATCTGACCTATCGATCTTTTACATATGCTCATTCGGTGAATGTATACGGGTGAGGTTCAACGCTTCTCTTTTCCTCAAGATATCAGATAAATCACTTGCTCAGTAAATCTATACATCTAGTGTGATCAATATGCAATAGCGTTTCGGATTACCGGTCATCAAATTGGCCAGAAAACTCAGACCACCAATTGTCAAAAATGCCTTAGAGCGCCTTCAGACGAGTGTATGAAGAATTGTTGGGAGTTTCAAGCAGAAAACGGGGACAATTTTCATCTATGTACAATTTTATCGTCCATGTGACATCAGTTTTTACATCAGTGGACTTTGTGTGGGATTCCATTATTTTAAGCACTCCGACTTGAATGGGCGAGTGTCATCCAAGACTCAGAAGAGCCCCCAATGAATAACGCTAGTTGGCGTGCTGTCTGTGTGCTAGCCTATCAGAAAAATTAGAAAGCACACATCCAATTTATCCGCTCATCTGAATGAGCGCTTAGGCTGCCTTTACATATCAGTTTGCAATGTTACATCCATGAAAAAGAGAACTTTCTCTGAGTCTCAAGTATCAGACACCAATACATTCGTCCTTTTTTTTTTTTAAAAGAAAAAAAACACTATAATTTATGGATCATTGAAATTTTGTCTGGGAAAATGTAATTGTCACACGGATGTGCGAATGTCGTCTCTATAATTGTCTCTCGTCCATATAAGACACATTCAAGAAAAGAAAACAATGACATCAACAATATTTGCTCTCAGGAAGGTGAAAGCCAAAATGTGACTTCAAATGGATTCTTTTACACACCCGGAGGGTTAATGTCACATGCAGGAAATGAAAGAACTGTAGAAAGAGGTGTTTTTATAGTTTGTAAGGAAGAACAGAACAAAAAAAAGAAATTATGAGGGTAAAGAGTTCAGCAGGGCTCAACAGTGTGAAAACAACAAACATCTCAATTGTCTGTCGGATATGAAAAGATAACGCTGTATATACATGTTCCAAAGTGTAAATCACAGCGTTCCAGGCACACCCCGTCTACGAGTGTGCTGGGCAAACATACATAGGAGGACGTACAGAAGCACCTACTACACGAGGAGTCAGCAGAAGGCCTGGACAACGAAAACAGACGTGGTGCCGGTCGCCAAGCAATTGATGTGAAAACGGCGCGGACAACTGCAAAACGCCAGAGGGTCAACTACTAGAGTAGCCAAAGGGGAGGTGCACTTAGACACGCCGATTTTAGCCGGTCAATGCACCTTACCAAATCCCGATCGACTACAAATACCGTAAATCAAATTGGCATGTCAAATAATGACAAAGGGAATGTGATCGTTCTGTCCTCACACAATATCAGATTATCAGCAGCACCTCAACCGTTTACATAAGCGATGTAATGTCAAAAACAATTAGGCTACGTTCCCACGATAAGTTTTTTTGTGAGTTTTTTTTACATTGCGCATTTTCAAAAAAATACAAGTAACCTATATTACCTAATGGATGCAGAAAATTTGCAACATCAAAAACTCACTAAAAGCTCTTAGGAAGGAACTTAGCCTATAGTTTATGCCGGCAAAACTATCTGATCCCCCAACAAACAAGCTCAATCATCTGGTCACCAGAACAAACAGGTTGATAATCAGGAGTAGAGCTCCTATAAATGCTCGAGTCAATTATCTACTCATCTAAATGAATATTAGTGTTGACTAAACACTTGTTAGGCCGACCACTGTTCCTCAGGACGCGCAGACCTATCCGGAGGCAGCTCATCTCCCCCCTGCAACCAAAGAAACATTCATTTCCTAGAACCTAAATGTTTTATTAAATGGTTATTCTCAGAACTTAAAAAAAAAAAAAAAGTCCCCCACCCCCCATCCGTCAGGAATGAAGTGAGGATGAGCATACTTGATGTCCGCTCTGTTCATTATCTATGACTGCATTTGAGTGAGAAAAACGGACATCTGAATGACGCCTTAGGGTAAGGCCACATGACATCTTTTAGATGCCGGCACCCCAGTTGAGTTCTTCAACTGCTGTTTTTCCTGAAAAATCTTTATTTAGTTGTTCTTGTTTTTTTTTTTTAAGCACTATGCCCTTAGACAGTCCTTAATATTCAATGTTCCTCCTTGAGCAGATTCTAAAAATATCAGTAAACAAAAGAAGTTTTAGACATACAATTTTCTAACACAATAGAACAGCTACAGACTAAATTGCCATATCTTGACACATGCAGAAAATACCCACTTAACCAGATTGCCAAAATGATCCAAACTATGTAATAGCAATTCTCACAAGAGGCTGAAAACTAAAATTTATCAAAGGAACGTCACCAGAATTCTGGCATAAACTGCTTTGAAAAGTAGTAAAAAATTTTTGCACAACTCCTAGTTTCACCAAAAGTTTGCGACTTGACGTTTTTGTGCCTATTTCTTCCAGCTCTGTCACAATGGGTACGAGCTGTGGACGGGACGTGACGAGCTGTGAGGTTCTTTATGCCAGTAATCTTAGTCCACTCATGCACTGAAAACTTCTGGAGTGGAGCTTAGAGGTGCTCACCACTCGTCAGACGCTCTCGATTCAAGAAGAGGTGGCCCCCTCAATTACCGCAATCAAGAGTGTTTGATGCCTACACACCCCATAATCAAGACCAGCAGGGAAAAAAAAGTCTAAGTTACTTACCGTTAACGGTATTTTTCGAAGTCCATGACAGCACTACAGAGAGAGAGGGGATCCGCCCCTTAGGAACAGGAAACCTACAGATACAAAAGGGCGGCACCTCTCCCACGCATCAGTTGGATTACAGAGCATAAGAGGACAACCAAGGTTAAATGGTATACAGCAAAAAAATTTTATGCATCACACAGTAACCTTAATCAATCGTTTATTACATGTGGACTATATAAGAGGAAGAAGTGCACATAGAACACGGGTGGGAATGTAAGGGTGCTGTCATGGACTTCGAAAAATACCGTTAACGGTAAGTAACTTAGACTTTATTCGAACGTCCATGACAGCACTACAGAGAGAATTACAGAGAGTAATAAGTATTCTTGGGAGGGACCACTGCCTGCAGCACCTTTACTCCGAAAGAAAGATCTGAGGAAGCACCCAAATCTAACCTATAATGAGTGTAAAACGTGTGTGGAGAAGACCACGTAGCTGCCTTACATATTTGGTCAATGGAGACTTCTGCCCTCTCTGCCCATGAAGTTGCCACGGCTCGGGTGGAATGAGCCCTTATCCTTTCAGTTGCCGGCTTGCCCTTTGAGGTGTATGCCAGAGAAATTGCTTCCCTAATCCATCTGGCCAATGAGCTTTTTGTTATTATACAGCCTTTGTTAATTCCCTGAAAAGAAACAAACAATGCACTGTCCCTTTTCCAGGGATCAGTGACTGCCAAATATTGCAGTAGACATCTTCTGACATCTAACAAATGAAGTTTTATTTCCTTTTGATTGGATGGATTAGGGATGAAAGAGGGGAGAACAATTTCCTGCGTTCTGTGGAAAACGGAAGACACCTTAGGTAGGTATGCCGGATCGGGTTTAAGTATTATTCTGTCATTCAGGACCCGAGTGTAGGGAAATAGTCTAGATAGAGCCTGGATATCACTTACCCTCCTAGCCGAAGTTAATGCTACTAAAAAAGCGGTTTTGAGGGAAAGAGTTTTTATTGATGCTGCTGATATAGGTTCAAAAGGGGGCTCTGTTAAAGCAGTGAGAACAAGGTTCAAGTCCCATGGCATGATTCTCACCTTTACTATGGGTCTCGACCTACCTGCAGCTTTAATGAATCTACTGACCCAGTAATTATTTGCAATGTTGCAACTGAAGAGTGCCCCCAAGGCTGAAACTTGCACCTTAAGGGTGCTTGTGGAGAGGCCTAAGTCTAGACCCTTTTGTAGGAATTCTAGAATCTGGGATATTGGTGTTGGGTCCCCCTGCCACCACCCCCGAGCTTTGGAGAAATTTTTTCCAAATCCTAGCGTAGATTCTAGTTGTAACCTCTTTTCTGCTTTTAAGGAGAGTATTAATTACATTAGCAGAAAACCCCTTATCTCTCAGCAGCGACCGTTCAAAATCCACGCCGTCAGGTGGAGGCCCGCTACCCGAGGATGGTAGACTGGACCCTGGGAGAGTAGATCGGGAATATCCGGCAGGACCCACGGGTCGGCTATCGACATGTTTCTGAGGCATGAAAACCATGCCCTCCTGGGCCAAAAAGGAGCAACTACTATTACCCTTGCCCTGTCCTTCCTGACCTTCCTCAACACTAGAGGGAGTAATGACAAGGGCGGGAAGGCGTAGGCTAGATTGAAATCCCATTTTAATAGAAGAGCGTCCACTTGCAGAGGGCGTTCTTTGGGGTTCAGAGAGCAGAACTGTGTCACTTTCCTGTTGCTTTTGGTAGCAAAGAGATCTATCTCCGGTTGGCCCCATTTCTGCACAATCAGGTTGAAGATGGAAGTCTTTAACGACCACTCTCCTTGACTCAGGAGATTGCGGCTTAAGAAGTCCGCCTTGGTATTTTCTTCTCCTCTTATATGTAGAGCCGTTAGAGAAAGAAAGTGTTGTTCTGCTATCTGGAGTAGGCGCCTTGCCCCTTCCATGAGAGGACCGGAACGAGTACCACCCTGGTGGTTGATGTAAGCGACTGTGACACGATTGTCGGAGAGCACTCGAACGTGGTGACCCTGTAGATAGACAAGGAGCTTTTTAATCGCTAGCTCTACCGCTGTCAACTCCTTCATATTAGAAGACATTTGAATTTGATCCTGCTCCCATAAACTCTGAACCATAACGTCCCCCATATGAGCCCCCCACCCAGAGGGACTAGCATCTGTTGTGACTATTCGGGATATTTCATATTCCCAGGGAACCCCCTTAGACAGGTTCGTCTCCTCCTTCCACCAATCTAGGGATTTTATAGTAGCCTGGGACAAGGATAGCTGGCCTTCCAGGTAACCACCCAGCAGATTTTGATACCACAAGACCTCAGCTTGCAGCGTCCTTGTGTGAAATTGAGCCCACCGAACCGCGGGAATACAGGACGAGAGGGAGCCCAAAAGAGACATGGCCTTCCTAAGCGACATGGAGGGGTTATTGGAAGCGTTTAGGATTTGGTACCGTAAGCGAATTAACTTGTCTGACGGTAAACTACAGTTCTGGTTCTCTGAATCTAGAATTAGCCCTAGAAACTGTTGGACCCTCATCGGATTCAAATGAGACTTTTTGGTATTTATTAGCCATCCCAGTCGCTCTAAGGCAGACATTGCTTTTTGTAATTGCTCCAAGCAATGCTCTGTCGATTCTCCGATGATAAGAAAGTCGTCGAGGTAGGGGACTATGAGCATATTGGATTCACGTAAGTGGGCCATGACTTCTGACATAACCTTAGTGAACACTCGTGGGGCAACCGCCAAGCCAAAGGGAAGGGCGCTATATTGAAAATGTCGCAGCGATTCCCCCATCTGGATTGCTACTCTGAGGAAACGCTGATGGTCCACATGGATCGGTACGTGGTAATAAGCGTCCTTCAGATCTAACACCACCATAAAGCAATTTTCAAACAGAAGCTTTATTGCTGAGCTGACCGTTTCCATTTTAAATGGGTGAATAACCAGAAATCTATTGAGGGCTTTCAAATTAATAATTGTTCTAAAAGACCCATCCGGTTTACGGATCAAAAACAGAGGGGAGTAAAATCCCTTACCCCGCTCTGCTTCTGGCACCTCCACTAAGACTTTTTTAGCGCAAAGTTCCAGAACCTCTAACTCTAGAGCGGCCTGCTCCGATGGGGACGATCTGAGAGGGGTAACTTTAAAATTATCTCGAGGTGCCGAGGAGAATTCTAAACGTAGCCCTGTAGCTATAAGGTTAAGGATCCAGCTACTGTTTGAAATTTCCAACCAGGCCGGGAAGAAGGCCTTCAATCTGCCTCCCACCGGCATCGCTAGTCATTGCGAGGGTTTTTTTGTTTCCTTAGGTGGACCCCTAAACATAAACCCTGTAGCTCTTCGCCTCTTATCATCCCATTTGGTTCGTTCCCTGGATGACCTTCTGCGGCTGAACCTCCTTCTACTGAAAGGTCTTTTATAGAAAGGGGTTGATAGACTGGGAAACTTTTTCTTGTCGTCCCCTGCCTTTTCTAACAGTTCGTCCAGGACCGGCCCAAAAAGATATTCGCCGTCACACGGAATGGAGCAGAGGCGAGATCTGGCTTGAATATCGCCCGGCCAACATTTTAGCCATAATGCCCTTCTTGCTGCATTAGATAGCCCCGCAGCTCTGGCAGCCATTCTCACTGAGTCCGCCGAGGAATCAGCCAGGAAAGCCGCCGCGTTTTGAATTACCGGCAAGGTCTTTCGAATTAACCCCCTGGAGGTCCCATCTGCTAACTGGGATGCCAACTGGTCTAGCCAGACCATCATTGACCTGGCCGCACAAGTGGCTGCAACCGCTGGTCTTAGGGCACCTGCTGCCATCTCCCATGTTCCTTTCAAGAAAGAGTCTGCCTTCTTATCTAGTGGATCTTTTAAAGATCCCATATCATCGAATGGAATGGAGGATTTTTTAGAAGCCTTCGCCACTGCAGCATCCAGCTTCGGGGCCTTATCCCATCTACCCGTCAGGGGATCTTCAAAGGGATATCTCCGCTTAAATGCTTGGGGTAAGGAGCCTCTTTTTTCAGGCTTCTTCCACTCTCTGTCTATGAGGCCTTGGATGCTACTGTTTAGTGTAAAGGATCTCCGTTTTTTTGGATCTAAACCACCAAACATCAGCTCTTGAACTGAAAGTTCTGGTTTCGCCTCCTCTACCCCCATGGTGGACCTAACTGACTTGACAAATTTGTCCATCTGGTCCAAGGGAAAACAAAAACGGGTAGCGTCTTCCGTAGAAGACGAGGAGGAAGCCGAAGAGGAAGGCGAGGAGGGTCCTGAGACAACTTCACCCCTGTCATGGGCGGCCGGAGAATCTGAATCAGATAAAACCGGTACAGTTCTACGCCTGGAAGATTCTCCGTGTCTTGAGGACGCTCTCATTTCTGCTCTTATTATCTCCTTCAGGCTTTCGGTGAAATCTGGAGTCTCTTCCGTTATCTAAAAAGGGAAGGGGCATAGGGGGGAGGGTTACTATCTCATCCAGGCCCCTGCCCTTCCCCTTAAAATGCCCTACCGTTCGTTGCATGCACGGCTGGCATAACCTTTTAGGGCAAGCGTCAGGCAGAGGGCAAGCACAAAAGGCACATTCCCTGTGCTTGCTTTTCACCGAACATTTCTTCCCCTAGTAACAGACACAGAATGGGGGAAAAACTGCATTACTGGGTGTTCTATTAGACGATCTCTTACCCAGACCATGCAGCAGTAGGTACCGGATCACGGGGAGGGGTCTTTTTCCCAGCTGCGGAACTTCTGCGGCTGGCGTCCCTGGCCAAAGAGGAGCGCTCTGTCTGCTGCTGCTGGCTCTCCTGATGCACCGAGGAAGCTTCTGCAGTGTCCATTGCAAAATGGGGCAGAAGCGCATTTCCTCCTTCTCAGGCCTTTAAATACTCCCCGGATATCCGGGTTAGCAGGACTGGCCAGGGGTCCTCCCCCTCCCCGCCCCACAGCCCCCCTGCACCTCCCCGCCGCTCCCACAGTAGGCGCTGCCTCACCCATGGTGCAGCCGCCGAAATTTTCAAAAATGCCGGCCGGTGTCCCATATCCGGTTCCGGCCAGGAGACTCCGCCCCCTTATTCAGCGCTTCCACCGGAGATCCCGATACCGCCGCACCGATCAGGCCAGTAGCGTCTCCCGCCGCCTCGCCCAGCCCCGTCGCCGCAGCAGCGGAGCGCCATGAAAAACCTCCAAATTCCCCACCTCCCCGCCGCGCCGTCCATGGCAGAGACGCGCGGCGGGAAATTCAAAAAATCCCCCGCCGCGCCGTCCAAAGCAGAGACGCGCGGCGGGAAATTCAAAAAACCCCGCCGCGCCGTGCGGCGGGAAACGCTCGGCGGGAAATTCAAATTCAAAAATATAAAAAAAAAAAATTTATTTTTTTTTCTCATATGGCTGCACCACCAGCAGGCCCCCATGACAGGACCGCAGGAGAGAACAGGAAGCACCGGGACCAGGGAGCGGGGGAGAATACTTACCAACCGGCGCTGGCTGGGAGACAGGGATCCACTGGATACTGCTCCACCTGCTCCGCACACTGCCGTGGAATCCTACCCGGACCCACCGTGGCGCTTCCAGGAGCTCCGCACCGGTCGAGGTAGGAGATCCCCCCCGCTACCTGGGTCGACCGCCTCCTGAAGATCTTCATCTGTAGGAAACCCGTCCTTTAGGAACAGGAAACCAACTGATGTGTGGGAGAGGTGCCGCCCTTTTGTATCTGTAGGTTTCCTGTTCCTAAGGGGGTTTCCTGTTCCTCTCTCTCTGTAGTGCTGTCATGGACGTTCAAATAAATATATATATAATATTGCTGGTATTAAGGAATTGGGGTCTTTACGCTTATCAGCAGAAAAGTACTGCCTAGAGATCGTATAGGTGTTTTAACAAGGGCTGTGAAGTCGGTAAGCCAAACCTCCGACTCAGACTCCTCAATCTCCCTGACTCTCGACTCCCCAGCACCGGTCACTACTGAGCATGAGCATAAAGTGCAGCACAGATTCATCTCAGCTAAAAGCAGAGATCCTTGGATCAGGAACAGAACACACATTTATAGGACATTTCATAACTTTACCAATTATAAAACATTTACAGCACATCCGGCACTGGACTACTGTTCCCAATTTTATATATTTTTAGAAGTCGGAGTTGTTCCATTATATACCGACTCCGACAAACAAATGCCGACTCTGACCTAACAGCCCTGGTTTTAACCAATAATTTTCTTACATTTTGCCCTCTCATCCCGTAACGCCAAACTTTAAAAAGAAAGCTACACCTGAGATACAGTGCGCCCAACTTGCTAGATCCTTCCTTTATACCTAGAGTGCATTTTTATGACTACTCATCCCAGCCTCAGCTCATCCTCTTATCGGTGTGAGAGCACTTCACAGATTACTTTGTGAGGAGTGTTCTGCACTCAGCCCCAATCCATACGCTTAAGTGGAAACTCATTTCTGGAGATAAGAGCCTGGTACTTATCCCGCAGCCTGCCTATTTAACAATCACATGGGAAAGAATAATGGAATAATATATTTATTTGGTGTTTAGCGGAGGCAGTGTACACTGTACCTTAACAGAGACAAACATTAGAATGAGAAGGGTGGAAAATTAAAGCACTTGGACAATTAAAAATTGGCTGAAACGTATCCTTGTTATAAGCAAGAGGCAGCAACAATTTGGGACAGCGGGTGTACTTTTAAGACTCTCGATTTATGCAGGCCGCCAGAATGAACAGCAATGGACTGTCCGCCATTTTAAAGGGACTAACAGTCATTCTAGATAACAAAAAATTTAAAAGAGCAATAGGGTCTTTTCCAAGTAATAAAAAGAAAACAAAAAAGGTAGGCGTGCTCCCATTATGAGGCGGTGCGAGACACAACCCCTAGAATTGCATAAATCACAGCAGCTGTATCTTCCAAAAAAATATATATAGACAACTGTGCCAAGGGAGATGGCAGTAGCCTGCGCTGCTGATAAATGACAAGCCATGATGAGATGACGCAAGATTGGTTTAATGTCGACGCGTTTCAGAGTCACTCAGACTCCTTCAGGACAACCACAGAAAATCGAAGAGTCAGAGTGACTCCGAAACAGCTTGGGCCAACAAGTATTACTCAGATTACTGGTAAATGTATTTTTCGTAAAATACATTTAAGAATATAACACCAATCATGGAAAAAAAATAGTAAAATTTTGCTGATCTAAAGGTACTGCCACACTAAACAATCCCGCTAGCGATCACGATAACGACGCATACTAATGCGATCGCTAGCGGGATTGTTTCTATATCGCTGATAGCGGCTTAATTTAGCGATGTCGTTAAGGACGCTATCGCGGTTAGCGATCTCCTTAACGACTTTAGCGGTACAAAAGTACCGCTAAATCGCTAACAAAAGGTGCTACACTCAGCGATATATACTTACCAGCGGGGCGCCGACGATAAAAATAGGGTCCGGAACGATGAGAACGACGAGCGAGATCACAGCAGGATCTCAGCAGGGGCCACGTCGCTGGTAGATGCCGCACACAACAACATCGCCAACGGGATCGCTAAATAGTGACGTTTTTTAGCGATCCCGTTAGCGATGTTGTTTAGTGTGGCAGTACCTTAAGTGTTCTTCAGCAATAAGCTCCTGAAGTCCAGATTAAAATGTTGTGTGCTCCCGGGGGGTCACTTTATTGCACCTTCAGATTAGATTTTTTTTTTAAGGGTATGCCACACTAAGCGAGATCGCTAACGAGATCGCTACTGCGTCACCATTTATGACGCAGTAGCAATCTCGTTAGCGACTTAGCTGTGTGTGACATGTAGCAGCGATGTGGCCCCTGCTGAGATGTCGCTGATCGCTTATGAACGTTCTGAGCCGTTTTTTGGTCGTTGGTGTCCCGCTGGTGAGCCTGAATCGCTGAGTGTGACACCCTTTATGAACGACTTCACCAGCGTCACAGGTGGGACTAGGTTTTCCCAACGACCGCAGAGGTCGTTATACAGATCACTGATGAGTTGTGTTTGGAATCTAACTAGCGATCACATAGCGATCGCACTAGCGATCTCGCTAGGTTAAGTCGTTGTGATCGGTAGTGCGATCGCTAAGTGTGGCAGTGCCTTTAATCAATGATGCAATTAACAGTCACACTCCAGGTAGAGTTGGCCAGAAGGAAACTTTGTCAAATAAGAAAACCATAGTCAGATGGCTCGTAGTAGACGGAGGTTTCAATTACATAATTAACATATATACCGTAATAAAAAAAATATTCTGCTGAAATATCTGAGAGACTCCTGGAAAAGGTGGGTGAGAGAGTAGACCTCTCAGACTCCCGAAAAGCTCGACTCCCCAAAACTTTCCTAAAGAACATGATTCAAGAAGGTTTTTTTGGACCCTGGTTTCTCGGGAAGGCAAGGAGACGTAGCATGAACATTATAGCGGATTTGGGGGAAGCAAAACTATGCAACTTCCTAATCTCAACCAGCAAAACTTGGCAACTATGTCTCTCATAATGGTAAGGGATGGCTATCTGTCAATCCATAAGGATGATCCAATCAAACCTGTAGCTAAAAGAATGAGTACCTACACATTTCAGAAATCCACGAGGAACCATATTCCCAAGACTCGTGGCCTCTGGAGCTCAATTTCTTATAAGAAAACAATGGATGCCCCCAGCTCCCTGTGGAGACTTTAAGGCATAAGAAACCCAGGTTATAAATAACATGTGACAATGCCCTTTGTCCACCACGAAGGAACAATGCTCTCCCAGGTCTCCATGCTGAATCTTGTTATAATACTGGAAGAATGAAGGGCCAGTGCATTTCAATGATTCTCTAAAGCATTCCTGATTTTATCCACATGAAATGCAAGCTGATTTTATAGGAACTGACACCCAAGGACAAAGCAATCGCCATAAAGCTTAAATTAAACGTAAAAGGCTTAAATAAAAAAAAGGGAAATGTGTATAAATGGTAACAAAATAAGACAAGATGAAATATACATTACAAACTGCAAGAAAAAGGTGATGGAAAGCATAAAATCTTATAAAGAAAAAGGTCGACGTTAAATAGGAACCCCTTCCCATCCTCGCCTTCCTCAGATAATAGGATGGATAATTTACAGCACGGTGGCTTATGGTGTCTAATAAAGAGCTGTTATGAAAAGTAATAAAAAAGGCACAAACCGACAACCAACATAGCACAAAACTGTTACCGGTACATATTCCGCAGGATTCATATAAACCTAAGCAAGAACCCACACAATTTGACATGTCGATTGTATTCAAAAGATTTGGTTGTATTGATCATGCCGTTTCTCTTTTGGTCACTTTTCAATAATTTAATGTGGGTTTTCTATAATTTAAAAAAAGCTTCGAAAGAGGCAAAAAATATTAAGGCCGCTGTTCACAGACTAAAGTTGGCTGAACACAACGATATCTGACATTAGGACACTTCCCAAATCTCTCCCTCTTCTCCAATACAGGTTGAATTTTAATGCCCGAACCTTTTGCTTTTTACGGGAGATGGCAGCATTTTCTCTGCTTCCCCTTTGGAAAACACACGAATGCTCGGAATAGAGGAACGTCCATTTGTGTGGGGAAGTCGGGAACGATTTGATGTCTGGACAAGCATTCATTCACCAGCTATCGTGTGTGAAAGCCTACCAAATCCTCGATTTCGCTAATTGACCCAGTTGTCTTTCTTGACTTGTACTTCCCGGTCTCCTACAGCCCAAAAAAGAAAAAATAACACACCGGAAGAGATGAATTGAGTGGTCACTTAACATGCCCTGCGTTTTACATCAACCGCACTGAAGAAAGATGATAAATGACCACTGCACGGACCTTGGCGATCTTCTTCATTGCCAAAGAGTTTGATTGGTTCACAAAGGCAGTGGCGAGACCGGATGCTCGATCCCGCTCCTCCTGGCTGCAGTTTTTCATCCCGCCTTCTGGAAATGGTAAGACCCTTACCAATCTAACAGTAATCTAGGGATTATTTATGTAGATCAGAATACCCAACAAATATGGTGACAACATGGTACGTGGATTTACTCCCCCTCTCTCCCCAACATTTTGGTCACTGTGTGAAATGTAAAAACAAGAAGCAATGTTTGAAAATCTTATCACTACAAAACATGGAAAAAATATTGAACTTTCACTTTTTGACCTATGCTTTATGTTCTGTCAATACGACGATAAATAGATTTCAAAATCAACTGTTTCAAAATTGTGGTTGCAAATTTTCTCTTTAGAGAGGTAGAGGACTAGAACTCTAGCGCCTCCTATTGGAAGCAGCCATGCTAAAAGTCAATAGCGACCCTTTAACGAGCCTTGTCACATGACTTAGGATAAAAGACAAAACCAGAAACTCAATTTGCAGACACTTACAGACAATTTGTCAGTGCCAAGTCTGAGATCTGGTTTGGGTGGGCGAGACGCTTCTGACAAACTGAGATTATGGTTTGGGGTTAGTTAGAGGGTTGATATTGACTATTAGGATTGCTCCTTCCAATAGGTGGCACTAGAGTTATACCCCTCTTCATCTCTGAAGAAACAATTTGCATATTTCCCAGGAGCATTGCAAGGCGTATTTATTAAAGAGTCTCCTCACATCGGTATGTTAGCTTTGACAGGTCACTCTCTGCAAGGAGAAACGTTACCCCTTGGAAATTGAGGTTGTAATAGTAAAGGGATTATTATAACATCCCCCAGCATATGTAAGGGGAGAAATAGCTGCAAAAATTGGAAAACTGCTCGTTATGGAACTATTAACACATCTGCAAACCAGAGCTTCCCGGTAACGGAGTGTGCAGCAAGGCTGGCATGATGAGAGGGCGATACATTACTTACTAGCAATCACCGTTGCATTAATTAGATCGTTCCTACGACACATCAGCCTATATTTGGTACCTCACCTGACGTAGGATTAGGCACCCACCACTAATTTTGTGACGAGACCCTTCCCTCCTGTCTGAGTGACTCATTCACTACCACAGATGCCGCTGTGTAATAACATGGAGAACAGTCAGACTATAAGCGCCATTAATGTAGGAACAGCAAAATGTTGGGTATATTACACACCATAACGTGCACAGCTGGAGAACACGAGTCACGCGGAGCCCATATGTGAGATTTGGGTGCACAGGAAATCAAGCTTTCCTATAGAAAACAATACTAATAACCTGGGCACATAATAAAGGGCACTTTTTCAGGATATGTGGGTGCTTACTAAGGTGCGAAAAAAAAAAAGCTTTAAAATAATATATATATATATATATATATATATATATATATATATATATATATATATATATATATATATATATATATATATACACACACATACTGCTCAAAAAAATAAAGGGAACACTCAAATAACACATCCTAGATCTGAATGAATGTTATATTCTCATTGAATACTTTGTTCTGTACAAAGTTGATTGTGCTGGCATCAAAATCACACAAAAATCATCAATGGAAATCAAATTTATTTAACCAATGAAGGCCTGGATTTGGAGTCATACACAAAATTAAAGTGCAATGAAATGTCCTTAAAACAAGTCAAAATGATGCTCAGTAGTGTGTGTGGCCTCCACGTGCCTGTCTGACCCTCCCTGTGCCTGTATGACCTCCCTACAACGCCTGGGCATGCTCTTGATGAGGCGGCGGATGGTCTCCTGAGGGATCTCCTCTCAGACCTGGACTAAAGCTTCCGCCAACTCCTGGACAGTCTGTGGTCCAACGTGACATTGGTGGATGGAGCAAGACATGATGTACCAGATGTGCTCAATCGGATTCAGGCCTGGGGAACGGGCGAGCCAGTCCATAGCTTCAATGCCTTCATCTTGCAGGAACTGCTGACACACTGCAGCCACATGAGGTCTGGCATTGTCCTGCATTAGGAGGAACCCAGGGCTAACCACACCAGCATATGGTCTCACAAGGGGTCTGAGGATCTCATCTCGGTACCTAATGGCACTCAGGCTACCTCTGGCAAGCACATGGAGGGCTGTGCGGCCCTCCAAAGAAATGCCACCCCACACCATTACTGACCCACTGCCAAACCGGTCATGCTGAAGGATGTTGCAGGCAGCAGATCGCTCTCCATGGCGTCTCCTGACTCTGTCACGTCTGTCACATGTGCTCAGTGTGAACCTGCTTTCATTTGTGAAGAGCACAGGGCACCAGTGGCGAATTTGCCAATCCTGGTGTTCTGTGGCAAATGCCAAGCGTCCTGCACAGTGTTGGGCTGTGAGCACAACCCCCATCTGTGGACGTCGGACACTCAGACCATCCTCATGGAGTCTGTTTCTAACCGTTTGTGCAGACACATGCACATTTGTGGCCTGCTGGAGGTCATTTTGCAGGGCTCTGGCAGTGCTCCTCCTGTTCCTCCTTGCACAAAGGCGGAGGTAGCGGACCTGCTGCTGGGTTGTTGCCCTCCTACGGGCCCCTCCACGTCTCCTGGTGTACTGGCCTGTCTCCTGGTAGCGCCTCCAGCCTCTGGACACTACGCTGACAGACACAGCAAACCTTCTTGCCACAGCTCGCATTGATGTGCCATCCTGGATGAGCTGCACTACCTGAGCCACTTGTGTGGGTTGTAGAGTCTGTTTCATGCTACCACGAGTGTGAAAACACAACCAACATTCAAAAGTGACCAAAACATCAGCCAGAAAGCATTGCTACTGAGATGTGGTCTGTGGTCCCCACCTGCAGAACCACTCCTTTATTGAGTGTGTCTTGATAATTGCCAATAATTTCCATCTGTTGTCTATTCCATTTTCACAACAGCATGTGAAATTGATTGTCAATCAGTGTTGCTTCCTAAGTGGACAGTTTGATTTCACAGAAGTTTGATTTACTTGAAGTTATATTCTGTTTTTTAAGTGTTCCCTTTATTTTGAGTAGTGTATGTATATAAAAAATTGGAGGGGAATGAAACACAGCCTATGCGTTTTGCGCACTTAGAGCCTAAGTGCTCAAACGGCAAAAGCCAAATTTTGTTCACTTCCATTATTTTTTTTAAAGATTTTATCAATTTTGTTATAATATCTCTTCACCGACGTTGGTAGAGCTTCCTGTTCTACACTTCAGTTCTGCAAAGCCTCACTGGTTATTTTCGAGAGAGTAGAGTAAGTAACTTCCAAACTCTACCTGTACTGAACAAAAGGATCTGGTGAAAGAATTAAAAAAGACCCCGAACCTGCTCTCCAATGACATCAATGGTCAGGAGAGTGTCAGAACTTCCCTCCCTTCCTCAAGATCCCCAGTACACACATACCACCATGCGGTTAAGCGCTCAGTCTGGAACGCTTGTGATCTCCATGAGAAAGCAGTTGTCAGAATCATACGTAGACAGCTAATCTTCCAGCCAAACAAAAGGATCGGGTGAATTCCTACTACTCGATCCTTATGGCCCCAACATAATCTGTTGGAAGACAGCCATGAGGCTTCCCATATATATTATTTTCTATTTATTATGCTTTGCTTCCACAGCACTTTACAGATATAATCATCACTGTCCCCATCAGGGCTCACAATCGAAATGCCCTATCAGTATGTCTTTGGAGTCTGGGAGGAAACCCACGCAAACACGGGAAGAACTTAAACTCCTTGCAGATGTTGTCCTTGGTGGGATTTGAACTCAGGACCTCAGTACTGCAAGGCTGCAGTGCTAACCACTGAGCCACCGTGCTGCTATTAAATGGTGGTCTGATCACGACACAATTGTCGGATTCGCCCAACTTATCTAATGTATATGGGGGGCCTTCAGAAAGTAGAGCTTTCCCAAACATCACAAAAAAAAAAAAGAAAAATTGCATTTCAAAAATAAAAAATAATGCAGCTAGAACAGCAATCCCTACTCCATACAGCCAACATGATGGATGGTGAGTAGTGTTGAGCATTCCGATACTGCAAATATCGGGTATCGGCCGATATTGGCTGTATCGGAATTCCGATTCTGAGTTCCGATATTTTCGTCATATCGGATACCGGAATCGGGATTGTCACTGTCAGTGTCCGTCGGTCGGGTCTGTCAGGAGTCAGCGGCACTTACCCGGCAGAAGATCTCCGGCGGTCACATCCCGGACTGCTTAATGGCCGCCATCCTCTTCTCCCTGGCGGTCACATGCAGTTTCTCGCGATAACTGCAGTGACTGCTGGGTAATCCCGGCCGTAAAGCAGTCCGATGACGTCACCGCCGGGGAAGCTGGTAAGCAGCTGTGCTGCGCCGGGATGTCAGGCTCTGCCTGTCATTCCGATGTAGCAGAGCTGGATCGTCGTGGGACTGTCGTTACTATGGACTGCGTCGGACAGGTGGTATACTGTTGGTTTTTTTTTTTTATTTTTTTACAGGAGATCGATGGCGTCGCAGGAATGAGAGTACAATAAAATAAATGAAAACTGTGTTGTCTCTTATTTCATTAAAAGACTTTTTTCTTGCTGTGTCTTTTTTTTAAACATTTAAAAACTTTGGGATTAATAATGGATCGGTGTCTTATTGACGCCTCTCCATTATTAACCGGGCTTATTGTCACCGTGCAATCAACGGTGACATTAACCCCTTATTACCCCACTTGCCACCGCTACAGGGCAGTGGGAAGAGCCAGGTAAAGTGCCACAATTGGCACATCTTTTGATGCGCCAAATGTGGGGCTGCTGTAGCCTGGTATTATCAGGCTGTTGAGGGCCAAAATCCATGGGCCTTGACAGTCTTTTAATACCAGGCCGCAGCAGTCTGCATTTTACTTGGCTGGTTAACAAAAATAGGGGGACCCCTACGCCGTTTTTTTTCGAGGGGATCCCCTATTTTTGTTAACCAGCCAAGCTAAGCAGACTGCTGTGGCCTGGTATTATCAGGCTGGCAAGGTCCATGGATATTGGATCCTTACCAGCCTGAAAATCCAGGCCTCAGCGGTCTGCTTCATCTGGCTGGTTAACAAAAATAGGGGGGACCCCACGCCAATTTTTTTCGAGGGGATCCCCTATTTTTGTTAATCAGCCAAGATATGCAGACTGCTGTGGCCTGGTATTATCAGGCTGGCAAGGTCCATGGATCTTGGCTCCTTAACAGCCTGAAAATCCAGGCCTCAGCGGTCTGCTTCATCTGGCTGGTTAACAAAAATAGGGGGACCCCACGCCAATTTTTTTCGAGGGGATCCCCTATTTTTGTTAATCAGCCAAGATATGCAGACTGCTGTGGCCTGGTATTATCAGGCTGGCAAGGTCCATGGATCTTGGCTCCTTAACAGCCTGAAAATCCAGGCCTCAGCGGTCTGCTTCATCTGGCTGGTTAACAAAAATAGGGGGGACCCCACGCCAATTTTTTTCGAGGGGATCCCCTATTTTTGTTAATCAGCCAAGATATGCAGACTGCTGTGGCCTGGTATTATCAGGCTGGCAAGGTCCATGGATCTTGGCTCCTTAACAGCCTGAAAATCCAGGCCTCAGCGGTCTGCTTCATCTGGCTGGTTAACAAAAATAGGGGGGACCCCACGCCATTTTTTTTTCGAAGGGAACCCCTATTTTTGTTAATCAGTTCCCTCTGACGTCACTGATTGTGTCCCTGGCTGACCTGAAGTGAAAGTGGAAAGCAATCAATTAAGCTTTCCACTTAAGGGCCCGTCTCACATAGCGATATCGCTACCGAGATCGCTGCTGAGTCACTAGTTTTGTGACGCAGCAGCGAGCTCACCAGCGATATCGCTGTGTGTGACATTCAGCGACGATCAGCCCCCCTGCCGGGTATCGCTGATCGTCGCTGAAATGTCAGGACATTTTTTTGATCGCTGGTTTCCCGCTGACAGGCACGCATCGCTGCGTGTGACAGGCGGGAGACCAGCGATCCGCTGGTAACCAAGGTACACAGCGGGTTTCCAGGCGCGGGGCTGTGCCTAGAAACCCGCTGTGTACCTTGGATACCAGCGCCCTGATGCAGGGAGCTGGTATCCAAGGTACACAGCGGGTTTCCAAGCGCTGCGCGGTGCCTGGAAACCCGCTGTGTTACCTTGGTTACCAGCGGATCGCTGGTCTCCCGCCTGTCACACGCAGCGATGCGTGCCTGTCAGCGGGAAACCAGCGATCAAAAAAAGGTCCTGACATTTCAGCGACGATCAGCAATACCCGGCAGGGGGGCTGATCGTCGCTGAATGTCACACACAGCGATATCGCTGGTGAGCTCGCTGCTGCGTCACAAAACTAGTGACTCAGCAGCGATCACGGTAGCGATATCGCTATGTGAGACGGGCCCTTAAGCGATGTTACTCGCAGTGTCGCTGTCCCAGATCGCTGCCTGAGCTGCCTGTTTGGCAGCTCAGCAGCGATCATGTAGCGATACACCAGCGATCCTGACAAGTGCATATCGTTGTCGGGATCGCTGGTGTATCGTTATGTGACACCCAGCCTTTACTCTCCTGTCAGCCAGGAGAGGAGCTCATTCATTTGGGGGTTTACTGTGAGCTGCAGCATTAGCTGCGGTCCCTGCAGTAAACATTAACCCTTTCTGAAGGATTACACCGTGGGACCTGACTGTGCATGGGATAGGTAAGAATAATTTTGCTTTTTTATTTTATTTTTATTACAGGAAATGGTTTTTGCAGTAAAATAAAAGATGGTCAAAAACATGTGTCTTTATTTCATTAAAATGATTTTTAATTAAAGTGTGTGTGTTTTATTTTTATTTCATGCAATAGGATTAATAATTGATAGTTGTCTAATTGACAGCTCTTAATTATTAACCTGGCTTAAAGTGACCTTTCAATTGCAAGGTCATTTTAACCCCTTATTAACCCATTCGCCACCGCTACAGGGCAATGGGAATAGACGGGCAAAGTGCCAGAAAGGGCAAATCTAATTAGAGATTTGCCCTTTCTGGGGTGTCTGGGGGCAGATGTTAGTAGCCAGGGGGGGGGGGGCAAAAATAATGGTCCCTCTCTGGGCTATTATTATCTGCCCCCACTCACTGGCTTTGTCTGTCTGGTTGCGAAAATAGGGCGGGAGCCCACGCATTTTTTTTCAGCAATTTTACACCTCATATATATATACACGTCATTGAATTTGTGACACAATATATATATATATATATATATATATATATATTTATATTTATAGTTCATACACTTCTACATAGTATAATAGCCGCTAATTCAATTGACGGCTTTTGTGAAAATGCAGAACCCGACATGAAATGACACTTGGTGTACATAGGGTTAACCATGTCTTTTCATGTCCTTTGCTATCTGATTTGCACAAACAATTACATCAGTCTATGTGTGCAAAATTTCACACCTGTAGGGGTTAATTAAAGGTGTAAATTCGTAGCAAAAAAGTCCGTTTTTTTACAACGAATTTACACCTTTAATTAACCCCTACAGGTGTGAAATTTTGCACACATAGACTGATGTAATTGTTTGTGCAAATCAGATAGCAAACGACATGAAAAGACATGGTTAACCCTATGTACACCAAGTGTCATTTCATGTCGGGTGCTTCTGTCTTTTCACAGAAGCCGGCTTTACCCGGCAATTGAATGAGAGGATATTTTACTACGTAGAAGTGTATAAACTATACATATATGTATATATATATGTCACAATGACATGTGTATATATATATATATATATGTATTCTATGTGTGTATATTTAGTGTTTACAAGGAAAGAATGGGGTTTTTTTAGTTACGATATTTTGTTCCCATAGACTTACATTGGATTTCCGGTATCGGGTATCGCCGATATTTTAATGGTATCGGCGATACCATTCCGATTCCGATACTTTTGGATATCGGAAAGTATCGCTCAACTCTAATGGTGAGCATAAATTAGCGGCACCATTTCGGTTAGGGAACATACCGTGATTAGCTTTCTTTATGCTGTAAAGAAGACGACGAAACTACAATATTGTCTTATAAAAAGGAAAAGGATAAAAAAAAAAAAAGAAAAAAGGTCCTAAAATCACTGGTCCTCGCAGACTTACTTAAAACAATCAGCAACATTTCGGTAATGAGGGAACTGGCTAGAGACCGCTGCCCATGAGGCATCTTAAGGGCATACAGGTGTCAACACGTCTTAGATGTTCCCCAGACAGTCGCTGCCACCTCGGGGGTCTTATTAATGCAGAAGAAACTGGGAAAAAAAAAATCTGATGCACGGATCACTGAGCAAGGACTACAGGGACCTCATCTCCAGGATATGTACCGGAGAAAACGATTTTTGACAACAGATAAAAAGCATTTGATCCTGTGAATGTGCCGTCTGCTACCTGAAAAAAATGAAAAAAAAAAACATCAAACTCTCTTTGATATTTTGCTTCCTTTAAAACGGATGCAAACCTTCCCGCAGAATCCGGGGTCATATACATGTAATAGGCGGCTAATTCAATTCACTAGCGGATGAAGGTTTGCTCTTAATTGTTCCAGGAAACCAAAACGTCTCCATTGTCTGAATGTGTAAGCAGCAGCCGCTCCATCGAGACGAGTTCACTAGTGATGAGCGAACATGCTGGGATAAGGTGTTATCTGAGCATGCTCGGGTGCTAACCGAGTGTCTTCGGCGTGCTCGAATATGTTCCAGTCCTCGCTGCTGCATGTTTCGCTGCCGTTGGACAGTCGCAACACATACATGAACTGTTTAACAAACCGCCGTGAGACATGCAGCCACGGAGGACTCGAACATACTATTCTGGCAGTCACTGTCAGCACCCGAGCATGGTAACGCCTTATCCCAGCACATTCGCTCATCACTAGTGCTCACCTATACAACCTTCGTATAAAAGCAATTATAAGCGCTAGTCACGTGGGTGATCTAGCCAAAAGTGACAGATGTGGAAATTATTATTATTATTATTATACATTTATATAGCGCCATTTATTCCATGGCGCTTTACATATGAAAAGGGAAAAATATAGACAGATACAATAAACATGTGCTAGACAAGGGACACACAAGTACAGAAGGAGAGAGGACCCTGCCCGCGAGGGAAATCTAATTTTAGTCTCTGAAAAAGACGAGAAAAAGAAGTGCCTGAAAGTCACGGATCTCACCTACATCGGCCAGAATACTACAAAGCATCACTTAGGCCCCGATTCATCATTCCATTTACATCAGTTTTTTGTTTAGTTTTCTGTTTTTTTGCACCCAATTATTCTATTTGTGCCTTTTTAAAGTGTATTTTAGATTTGCTCGCCAGGAGTCACCGGGTTGAAGAGATCTAAGGGGGTGTAGGTTCACGTCGATAGGACCTCCAAAGTGTAACATCAAGAATATCAACAAGATGGAGCCCACTTACGATATAGAGGAAATGGTGGTAGAATATTTCTTATTATTGACAAAGAAAAAAAAAAATTGATAAAAAAAAAACTGAAAAGAAATGACAAAATCAATTACTAAGGGGCTCAGGAGCACTCAGCCCATTAGCGATTGACAGATTAGGAAGTCAGTCTAAATTCTCTTTCCAATAAACTGTAAAGTCAGAATTACACAGAGAAAATTCAATTCAGGGCAACAAGGGATAGAAAAAAAAAAAAAAAAAGAAATGTAAATGACTAATTAATTCTCTGCCTTAACAGCTCCATTGATCTTCCTGCCATTCAGTGAAGAGAGAGGTTTGGTCATTTGTAGAATTACACTGGGTAAACAAGATTTATACCCCGGGCTTTAAATTAATCAGTGAACATGTTATGCCTCCTTACTAATGTAACGAAGCACTAACATCTATCAAAAATAATCAGAGGCATAAACATGTATGCTTGGATTTAGCTCACAGACTATACTCAATGCAGTAGACTCAAGTGCATGGTCCTTTATATTAGATCGATATTATATACACACACATATATATATATATATATATATATATATATATATATACACATACACACACACACAATACATATACAGTGCCTACAAGTAGTATTCAACCCCCTGCAGATTTAGCTGGTTTGATAAGATGCAAATAAGTTAGAGCCTTCAAACTGCAAACGAGAGTAGGATTTATTAACGGAAGCATAAATCTTACAAACCAAAAAGTTATGTTGCTCAGTTGAATTTTAATAAATTTTAAACATAAAAGTGTGGGTCAATTATTACACAACCCCTATGTTTAATATTTCGTGGAATAACCCTTGTTTGCAATTACAGCTAATAATCGACTTTTATAAGACCTGATCAGGCCGGCACAGGTCTGTGGAGTTATCTTGGCCCAGTCCTCCATGCAGATCTTCTCCAAGTTATCTAGGTTCTTTGGGTGTCTCATGTGGACTTTAATCTTGAGCTCCTTCCACAAGTTTTCAATTGGGTTAAGGTCAGGAGACTGACTAGGCCACTCCAACACCTTGACTTTTTCCCTCTTGAACCAGGCCTTGGTTTTCTTGGCTGTGTGCTTTGGGTCGTTGTCTTGTTGGAAGATGAAATTATGACCCATCTTAAGATCCTTGATGGAGGAGCGGAGGTTCTTGGCCAAAATCTCCAGGTAGGCCGTGCTATCCATCCTCCCATGGATGCGGACCAGATGGCCAGGCCCCTTGGCTGAGAAACAGCCCCACAGCATGATGCTGCCACCACCATGCTTGACTGTAGGGATGGTATTCTTGGGGTCGTATGCAGTGCCATCCAGTCTCCAAACGTCACGTGTGTGGTTGGCACCAAAGATCTCGATCTTGGTCTCATCAGACCATAGAACCTTGAACTAGTCTGTCTCAGAGTCCTCCAAGTGATTATGAGCAAACTGTAGACGAGCCTTGACATGACGCTTTGAAAGTAAAGGTACCTTACGAGCTCGTCTGGAACGGAGACCATTGCGGTGGAGTACGTTACTTATGGTATTGACTGAAACCAATGTCCCCACTGCCATGAGATCTTCCCGGAGCTCCTTCCTTGTTGTCCTTGGGTTAGCCTTGACTCTTCGGACAAGCCTGGCCTCGGCACGGGAGGAAACTTTCAAAGGCTGTCCAGGCCGTGGAAGGCTAACAGTAGTTCCATAAGCCTTCCACTTACGGATGATGCTCCCAACAGTGGAGACAGGTAGGCCCAACTCCTTGGAAAGGGTTTTGTACCCCTTGCCAGCCTTGTGACCCTCCACGATCTTGTCTCTGATGGCCTTGGAATGCTCCTTTGTCTTTCCCATGTTGACCATGTATGAGTGCTGTTCACAAGTTTGGGGAGGGTCTTAAATAGTCAGAAAAGGCTGGCAAAAGAGATCATTAATCCACACATGTGAAGCTCATTATTCTTGGTGCCTGAACTACTTCTTAATACTTTAGGGGGACCAAACAGAATTCTTGTGGTTTGAGGGGTTGAATAATAAATGACACTCTGAATTAACTTTTAACATTTAAAAAAAAAAAATAAAAAAAATTATAACATTTTTTTTTGCTTCAGTGCATTTCCCACTTCCAGGCTGATCTACAATACAAATGTCACAATGCCAAGTTAATTCCGCATGTGTCAACCAGCTAAATCTGCAGGGGGTTGAATACTACTTGTAGGCACTGTATACATACACAATATTATGGCCAAAAGTGTTGGGACTCTTGAAATTGTTCCAGAAAATTTTTGCAATTACATGTTCTGTTATACACATTTATTTCCTTTATGTGTATTAGAAAAGCCCCCCAAAAAATTAAAAAAAAAAAAACAGTGAAAAGGCAAACTGAACATAATTTCACACAAAATCCCCAAGTGTCGGACAACCTTGTTGGGACCTTTCCAAAATTGTGGGTAAACAACTTTTAATGAGCATCTCAAGCTTGAAACAAACTCACCTGTGACAAGTAACAGGTGTGGGCAATGTGAAAAATCACACAAGAAACCAGATAAGTGGAGAAATTGAGTAAATCTTTGCATTGTGTCTGTGTGTGCCTCAGTAATCATGGAGAACAGAAAGAGAAGAGAACTGTCTGAGGACTTGAGAACCAAATTTGTTGAAAATTATCAACAATCTCCAGAGATCTTGATGGTCCTTTGTCCACGGTGCACAACATAATCAAGAAGTTTACAATCCATGACATTATCTCATCTCCTTGGATGTGGACGGCAGAGAAAAATTGATGAAGGGTTGTAACTAATGATGAGTGACCATGCTCGGATAATATGTTCAAGTCACCACGGCTGCATGATTGGCCGCTGTTAGACAGCAGCAACACATGCAGGGATTGCCTGTTTATTAGACATAAACAGAGATGGCCATCTCATGTGAATGACCAGCTCTATGGTAGATGAACAGGTTTCTGTAAAATAAAGTTCTCCAGCTCACATACCTACGAATCTACAACACCTCAGGGCAGATCACTCCATCACGAGACGAGTGCCACTAAGATGCCTGACATATTACAGATTAGTGAGGCCCAGTACAAAGTGGCTGACACACCCAAAACACAATGTGCGCCGTTTCAGAAGTGCCATGCATTTCTGAAATTTGATTATAAATTTTAGCGTTAAGCATTGGAGTAGAAAGGCTCCTCCTACACGTTATACAGCAGCTGGTTGTATAATCGATGGACTGACCGCTCTCTCCCGACTCCTCCGAGCTTCCATGAGAGTTAAAGCCCCCTATGCAGATTAGATGGCAGCCTCTCCCATAGACAAAAGTGCTCGCTTGTATGGGTGTTCCTGTGTTCTCTATGAACGCCACCACCAAAAATGTGGCTAATTTCCAGGAAAATAAAGGGATTGGCAGTCAGAAATCGAACATACCGGAACCTTAACTGCCCCAACAATGAATCGTCCAGAGCTCCCTTACACATTAGACTGCTGGACGAACAAGTAGTTATCAGCATGTGTATGGGGGCTTCACCGTCAGACTCCGATGGCAGGAGCCTTTCTCCAGTACGAATAAAAGGATTGCAAGTTAAAACTCTAATTACCGGATCCTTCTTTTAACATCATCTGTCGGGGCAGAGTCAGAAAGCCCTCATACACCTCAGATGGTTAGAAGCTTCAGCTGGTTGTGCTCACTTCAGTCAAATGTGTATGGGGTCTTAAGACCTTCAAATGGTTGCCACCCAAGTAAAATTTCTAAAAATGTGACGAACATGGGCTGAGCCAGGACAGACCACTCAGAGGTCATCCAAGACAGACTGGTTACCACTGATGTCTTCAGTGCGGCCTACCCATAGTAACCAGTCTATCTCAAGTTACTTAGCTTTTAATTCAGCCCAAGCCTGAAGTAAAGGAAGTAAAGCTCAAAGAGGCAAGGAGACTGTCAGACTCAAGGGATGGGCATAGGGAGTAGGCCGCTGCCAGCCTAACTGTCTGGAAAAACACAAGATGGTCAACAGGTTAACATAGATGGCCGACTTCAATCTACTGTACGTGAGGGTCTTAAATAACATGTGGTGACATCATAATGCAAAGTGACTTCTCGTTGGTCCTCACAGTCAGTCTGAATATGGGCAAACAGTAATGGCCACGGGGGGAAATAACCCATCAGCAATGGTCCATAATATGAAGGAAAGTTACTATGAAGTAACTGCAGCTCGTCCTGAAATGATCAATCGCGTCCTAGAAAGGAACTCTCCGCATCCTCTAAGTGCTTGATGAAATTAAATCGAGCTATGCAATTATCAAAGCCAATTCACGGATGGTGGGAGGGGGAGATATCGGTCAATGCATTAGGATGATCTTTCCTTCCTGCTTCACAGCCACATATCAATCAATGCGGTCAGATGATTTACAGTTTAGAAAAAAACCAAAAGATCTATCATTTTTTCTCTGGTTAAACACGAAAACATTCAGCATTGCTGGAAAATTACACCTACAAATTTTTTGATTAATTTAATATTGTTCCTTCGCGTTCACACAATTGTGTGCAACACCCAAAAAAAAAAACAAATGGGAGCGTCCATTCCAAAACTGTGTCACACCTGTTCATGGGTGGTATGTAAAGGTTACAAGTCTGCCTAAACTAGAGATTGATCAAAATAGGATGGACAAGTCATCAATGACTCCGCAAATAATTTCATGCAGGTTTTCTTGCAAATTTTGACACGAATTCCAGCCCATACACGGAATTATTTTTCCTGTGTGCGGACGAAAAATGTTTCATGCTTCACAAAAATAAAAATTTCCCTATAAAATTAAACAATGACTTCTCGTCAAGAGTCAGGATGCCGCTGCCTCTGCGGCCCGAGCTGTCGAGAGGACAATGTTCCCCCATCCTCCTTCCGTGACCTATAGCAAGAACACAATAGAAGATTATATGGAAGGGGAAAGTAACAGTCTCCAGGATTCACAAGTGGTGACAATGAGGAGAGTGACAAGTGTACGCGGCACATTACTGCCACTTAAAGAGTCGGCTCAGTGAGCAATTAAGCAGTAAATTATGGCTGTGTTTCCCCCGTGTCATACCCGCCACCAATTTTCTTGCGCTGGAAATTACGTTATATATCTGGAAAGTGTCAAGCACAGCCAACGGAGGGGCGAGGAGAGGGAGAAACTCAAACAACGGCCAAGGAACGTGGGATTCTGGGAGCCACACATAAATATGTCGTCTCTAGGCGGACGTTCCATAGTAAAAGGCACCTTTTGAATGTTCCAGAACGGTGATCACATAAACTCATCTCCAAAGGGGGTCAAAGTGCAGAAAACAAAATCAAGGTCTATTCCTAGGAGAAAAGAGGACATAAAAGACAAGTTCTGCAATGGTTTAAAAAGGGACAAGCATAAGTCAATAGATCACAGATCGATGGCTCAATATGAAATGTGCGCCAAAATGCTACAATATCTACATTTACAGGTGTAAAACACAGCCTTGTACTAAGGAGTAAGACAATACTAAATTGTATTGCACTCATCTGGCCGTCACCTCTAGAATTGCAAACGGTCAGGCTTTAAAGGGAAACCGTCACCAGGTTTGTGTCACCTAATCTAACAGCAGCAGAAAGTAGAGACAAAAACCCTGATTTCAGGGTGACCCAGATTTAAAGGTGATCTGTCACCAGTGGTTTTTGCCATTTCAGCTGAGAGCAGCATGTTGTAGTGGCAGACACACTGATTTCAGCGATGTGTCACTTAGTGGGCTGCTGTCATGGGTGCATCGCCACAAAGATCGTCGCGATTGCACATTCTGACTTCTCACAGCTGAGTTGCTGGTTCTTTGTTTTTTGGTAATGAGAGAGTTAATTTTACCTAGCTCTTTGCTAAGGCTAGGTGCAGCCTCGCCCGGCTGCTTTTGATTATGTTCTAATTAGTTTCCTTTATATTCCTGCCAGTCTGGGTGTTAGACGCCGGTGAAAGCATTCATGTAGTCTAGCAGACTGGATCGGTTCTGAGAATACTTAAGCTAAGAGCTCCTTAGTTGTTTTTACTCTTACAGCTTATAGTTTTTCTCTGAGACCTTAGGTGTTCCTACTGTGTGTGAGTGTTGTATGTAAGACTTTATTTACTTTATTTCTTGTCTTTCTTGTATGTCTTTCTGTTCATTAACCGTTACCTGTTCATTCCCTTTGGTGGTATTCAGGGTCCTTCTTAGGACTAGAATACAGTTGGCAGGGATTGATAGGAGACAGGGTTTACGCTGGTGGCCTGGACCTCTGTACCTTTAACAGTACCTCCAGGTTGAGGGATTAGTTAGGACCCCAGTTTAGGGTCAGCTTAGACCCGGTCACCCTCTAGCCGGAGACAGCGTATAACGGATTCCGTTTTGACCCACTGGACATTCTGTCAGGTAAATCTATGTTATCATATATCTATGCGCATGTTATATAGTATGTTGCCCTTTTGATATAGATTACTGACATCACATATATATATCTGCTATACAGCGTGACATTTTCACCGGCCCATCTAAAGATTCTCCCCAGCTGTCATGGATCCAGTAGCCCAGCTGGCCCGGCAGTTGCAGGGGTTGTCCATGGAATTTGCAGACATTAAGTCCAAGGTTTTGTCCCCCCCGGAGCAAACCAGATCTGAACCTAAGGTTGCTCTCCCGGACAGGTTCACTGGTGGGCGGGACAAATTTTTTACTTTCCGGGAGGCATGTAAATTGTACTTTCGGCTGCGGCCTCGGTCATCTGGGAGTGAAGAGCAGAGGGTGGGAATTGTTATCTCGTTCTTACAAGGGGACCCTCAATCTTGGGCGTTCTCTATTCCTCCAGGCTCCCCAGATCTCCAGTCAGTGGATCGATTTTTTACTGCCCTGGGTCTGGTATATGATGATCCGGATCGAGTCTCCCTTGCTGAAACAAGGTTGCGTAAAATACGGCAAGGAAATCGTCCAGCGGAGGAATATTCTTCTGAGTTCCGTAGATGGGCAACAGATACTCAGTGGAATGACCCAGCTCTTAGGAGCCAGTTTTGTCAAGGGTTGTCTGACAAATTAAAAGATGTGTTGGCTCAGTATGATTCTCCTCCATCACTGGAGGCTGCTATGGCCCTCGCTATTCGCATTGATAGACGACTTCGGGGAAGACGCGAGGTAACTCCGCCCCCCGTGATGACTCCACCTACTACTAAAGTCC
The DNA here is from genome assembly GCA_033576555.1 of Oophaga sylvatica. NCBI lineage: Eukaryota > Metazoa > Chordata > Amphibia > Anura > Dendrobatidae > Oophaga > Oophaga sylvatica. Next base: position 65,214,484 of record JARQOD010000005.1, read on the forward strand.
CTTATACTGAGGTTCCCCTGGTCTGTTCTGAGGAACCCATGCAGTTGGGAGGGACATCATTTTGTAGGAGGGAATCGGCGGTGCGCCGCAAGACTAGAAGGTGTTTCTTTTGCGGGAGAGAGGGACATTTTGTTGGGGGTGTCCATCCCGGACCTCTTTGAGCCAAGGAGTTAACCTGGGAGTGTGTATTTCGTCCCCAAATCCCTCTCAGTTTCTCGTGCCTGCGGAGGTGGTGATTGGTACTAGAACTGAGAGGATTTCTGTTTTTCTTGATAGTGGGTCCGGGCTAATCTGGTGGACGCTCGGTTTGCCCAGGTGCATGGTATGCAACTGAGTGTATTGGCCAAACCGGTCCCTATACTCTCTATTGATTCTAGACCTCTTGGTCAAGGTAGCTTGGTACAAGCTGTTCATAACATAGATCTTCGAGTAGGGGCAATACATAAAGAGCAATTGTCTTGTTATGTGTTGGAGGGTCTACCTACTCCTATTGTGTTGGGACTTCCTTGGTTGGCTAAACATAACCCAGTGATTGATTGGCAATCCAGAAAGATAAGCCAGTGGGGTGAATTTTGCAAGAATAACTGCATGAGCACGGTCATCGGTGCGGTTGTGCCTAGGACTTTGCCTCCTTTTCTGGAGGACTTTGGGGAGATGTTCTCAGAGGAGGGGTGTAAAGAGTTACCTCCTCATCGCGCATATGACTGCTCAATAAAGTTGCTTCCTGATGCCTTATCTCGTACTTTCCCAGGGACCGGGAGGATGGATGATCCGGTTCCTATTCCTCAGGAGGGAGTTGTAGTGTCAGCTGTATGCTCTGAGCTTGAGGGGGAGGTATTGGGGGCTCAGGGGGACGCCCCTGTGGGACTTCCAGGGAGACTGATAGTTCCAGATCAGTTAAGACTGAAGGTTACGGAGAACCGTTACAAACGGATGGCTGATAGGGGGAGAGTTTCTGGTCGAGATCTGAAGGTGAACGATCTGGTGTGGTTGTCTACCAGGAATATAAAACTTAAAGTTTCCTCCTGGAGGTTGGGTCCCAGATTCATCGGGCCGTACAGGATCAGTTCCATAATTAATCCTGTGGCATTTCGTCTGGACCTCCCTCCTACGTTTAAAAATCATAATGTGTTTCACAAGTCATTACTTAAAAAGTATGTGGCACCAGTCATACCGTCACCTCTACCTCCTTCAGTGGTGGTCAATGATAACGTGGAAATTCATGGGTCGAAAATCATTGACTCACGTCTCAGTCGCCGATCCCTTCAGTACTTAGTTTATTGGAGGGGGTATGGTCCTGAGGAGGGGACGTGGGTCCCTGCGTCTGATGTTAACGCAGATCGATTGGTTCGGACCTTTCACACAACTCACCCGGGCAGACCTGGCCCTGAGGGTCCGGAGGCCCCTCGTAGAAGGGGGGTACTGTCATGGGTGCATCGCCACAAAGATCGTCGCGATTGCACATTCTGACTTCTCACAGCTGAGTTGCTGGTTCTTTGTTTTTTGGTAATGAGAGAGTTAATTTTACCTAGCTCTTTGCTAAGGCTAGGTGCAGCCTCGCCCGGCTGCTTTTGATTATGTTCTAATTAGTTTCCTTTATATTCCTGCCAGTCTGGGTGTTAGACGCCGGTGAAAGCATTCATGTAGTCTAGCAGACTGGATCGGTTCTGAGAATACTTAAGCTAAGAGCTCCTTAGTTGTTTTTACTCTTACAGCTTATAGTTTTTCTCTGAGACCTTAGGTGTTCCTACTGTGTGTGAGTGTTGTATGTAAGACTTTATATTACTTTATTTCTTGTCTTTCTTGTATGTCTTTCTGTTCATTAACCGTTACCTGTTCATTCCCTTTGGTGGTATTCAGGGTCCTTCTTAGGACTAGAATACAGTTGGCAGGGATTGATAGGAGACAGGGTTTACGCTGGTGGCCTGGACCTCTGTACCTTTAACAGTACCTCCAGGTTGAGGGATTAGTTAGGACCCCAGTTTAGGGTCAGCTTAGACCCCGGTCACCCTCTAGCCGGAGACAGCGTATAACGGATTCCGTTTTGACCCACTGGACATTCTGTCAGGTAAATCTATGTTATCATATATCTATGCGCATGTTATATAGTATGTTGCCCTTTTGATATAGATTACTGACATCACATATATATATCTGCTATACAGCGTGACAGCTGCTTGCTGTCATTTTGATAAAAATCACCATTTTCTCTGCTGTGGATCTACCAGTTCTCTGACTGCTGAGCTCTGTATAACCCCGCCCACACCACTTGTGCCTATACACAGTGTACACAGAAAACTGCCAATCAGTGGTGTGGGCGGGGTTATGCAGAGATCAGCAGTCAGAGAACTGGTAGATCCACAGCAGAAAAACAGTGATTTTATCAAAACGACAGCAAGCAGCCCAATAAGTGACACATCGCTGAAATCAGTGTGTCTGCCACTACAACATGCTGCTCTCAGCTGAAATGGCAAAAACCACTGGTGACAGATCACCTTTAAATCTGGGTCACTTATCTTCCCCCAGAAATGATCTCTTGGGAGAGAGAGTAGAGTGGTCCCCAAAATAAAATTAGAGTCTCATCTCATGTGTATGGGGATGTCCAGACCTAAAGAGGGAGATTTGGCAACCATCCATGCTTTATGTGTAACCCACACTAAGGTCATAGATTTACCATGGATTTTTGACCCACATGTAGGCCCCAAACCCCCCATCTGCCCCTCACCAACAAAAAAAATAAAAAGTTCTAAGGATCCACTCGCATCCGCAACGGTTTCTGCTCTTTCATGGAATCAACGCAGAAGTACGGATCAATTACATAGCTATTAGTAACAGACAAACCCCCAAGTAGTAGTTAATGTTTGTTGGGTTTCCATCATAGCGTTGGTCATTTTGAAAAAATAAGAACGTATCATAACAAGCGTGAATAAGGCACCAATACAGACTAAAGTTGGTCAAGCTCACCGATATTGGCCAACAATCCAACGTGAATCTCCAACATTTCCTATGGACAATCCTTTGATTCTGCAAGATGAGCCACTGCCAAAGGATTCTGGCAGCAGCTTTTTCATGGAGAGCACTGCAACGGGCAGCCGAGCTGAAAATTCATGCATAGAGAGGGGAGATAGCTGTCGGCAGAACAATCGTGAGTGGAGCCTTTATAAAAAAACATGAGGAAATTGCACAGTGGATAAAAGATGGTTTCAGGCAGTTTACAAGGAAAATGAGTATCCAACTAAATGTTCCAAGGGTGATAAACATTTGCACATCTATTTAAAATTGATTCATTTTGTAAGTGTAAAAGCCGTGCCAGCTCCACTGGTAAGTATTAGTTGCTGTGCAGTAGGAATACACATTTCTTCATTTTTTTGGCAAGATTCAATATTGTTTTGCAAATTCATGAAACGCACAAAACGGGAAGGAATGCGTATGTTGTCTGTTGGTTGAAGCCTCCCACGTAGTCAGGCTGGAGTCTCGCAGACTATTGTCTCACACCTTGTACAATGCAGAACATTTAGACGCTGAAATGGCCTTGAGACAAAGTAGGGCACGAGCGAGCGAACAAGTTCTCTGTACGGCAGCTCATTTCCCGCTGCAGCAGATTTATTCTGCGGCACTAGGCGCCAGACTTAAACTCCCGCTGAACCCAAATTATCACGACCTGACGGAAAATGCCTTCGCTATGGACTTATTCTATTTGCAACCAGAAAATTGAGAGATCCATCCCATCAAGCAAAATCAATCCTATTTTATGAAGTAGACGTTCCCAAAAAAAAACACCAAAAAAAACAAACAAACAAAACAAACCCCCCACAATAAGCGTTTATAGGTAAAGAATAGGTCTGATATACGGAGTAATGACTATAAGTGAACCTGTGGCTATAACTAGTGTAGATTAGGGAAACCCAGATGACATAGGGGGCGCCCGAAGGTCTTAAAGAAAACAAGACGAGAGAAAATGTACATTAAAAAGTGTAAAAACTCATTATACCTACTAAAGCCTTGTAGAAAGTAGATCATATTTGGGTCCATACTAATTGTTCATGACAACATTGCAGGTGACTGAATGGGACGTGCAACATTATAATAATTGATAGATGTGGAGGGGAGATAAACCGTTCCCCATCATTTCTTTGCTCGTCCCTTAAATGGTCTTTTAAGCCCCCAAAGCACATTAGACGGCTGCTGGCCAAAGGATGGTTCATCAGTGGAAAGCCATCTTGGCCGTGTGTCCCTTACCCAACCCTGTGTTCTCCAAGATAGCCGCTGCTAGACATCTCCGGTGGCGGCTTATCTCAGAATGACTAGGATTCGCAGTCTGAACTCAGACATGCCGGATCATTAACGCCCACCGACAATCATCTGTCCCATAAGTATTACACATTAGTATAACGTGTTTGTGGTGCTTTAGTTTTGTACAGAACATAGAGATTAATCTGTTAATTTTTTTTTTGGCTTGGGAACACCTAAAGGGGCTTCATCTTTCTGTCCCACTGCTAACAGGGCAGAGGGAGAGGCTCCTGCTGCAGCCAGTAGTTTTAGATTGACACACTTCACAGTATAGCAGCCATCGGCAGATTGACGAGACAACAGCCAACTTCTCCCAACTACCTCATACACAAGAATGGGTGGCCAAGCGCTTCCATGTTCTCTATGAAAGAGCTGCTGACCGTCTCCGCTGGCAGGTATTTACCTTCACGTGGAACAAGAGGATCGGCCATTGTGATTCCAACAGCTGGACTCTTCTCTCCCTCCAGGAAGAATTGGGAAGCCCCCCATATACATTAGACTGTTGGCTAAGCCTGCGAATATTAGTGGGCTCACTCAACTTTAGCCTGATGCGTGCTTTTAGGGTGGATCTTTTTGGGGAGAGGGGCGTTAATTATTCACAGTACTTGAAGAGATATCAGCAGAGATATTAACGGAACCATCCAGCCATTTAGAAATTAATTGCATATCCTCTGGATGAGCCAAGAATAGCAGATTGGTAGGGGTCCGACTATCAGCACACCTTTCATCTGAGTTTTTTTTTCTTTTCTAGTAACCATTCGAGAGGTGACACCATTTTTCCATCAGCATCGACGGCACAACGCAGCAATACCTTCACCAGTCGCTAAAGAAATAAAAACGTCTCAAACCACATGATCGGAGCGGGGACGTTAGTTAGAGCCATACTTGTGCAATACTGAAGAATACACACTACATGTTTTAGCCTGGATAAACTCCTTAAAAAACACTTTTTAATTTCAACTAAAAACATTTTCACGAGTGTTCTCCTTTAAAAGAGGCCGAAGTTTATCTCCGCTACGTCACCAGATCCCAGGATGCCAGCCATTTCCACATGTCTGCTCTAGGACATGTAGAAAAAGTGCCGTTTAGAAATCCGTGACAAATGGTAAAAACAAATTTCTCTTGTTCGAAACTCAACGAGTATCTGCGGAAGAAAAAGAAAATATTGGCACAATCAAGAGTTTTTATATTCGCTCACAGCAGCTGATTTATAGCACCGCTCATCATCATCATCATCATCCCGCCACTGACAGCTGCAGCAATTTGTTATCAAGGTGTCAGACTGAGAACACTTTCCATACTTTTGCAGCAGTAACAGCTGGTTCAGTAGTACAGGCATCTGCTCACAACCAGTATGGATTACTGTATGCGAGCGCCAATTCAGGCCTTTTACCAGCGATCTTTTTTTCCCCCCCAGCTGCTTCTTATCTAAAACCATAGATCTCGACAACCCAACGCCAGCTGGCGAATGTCCGCTATGATTTCCTACTATCAAAAGTTTATGCACCCAAAAGGAACTTAAAATATGATAAAGTTGCAGACGGCTTCTGCTTGAATTTTCAATAGAAGGATTAAGGATGTAATGACGTAACAGTAAGAGGCTCCGCAGAGAAGAAGACTTACCAAGCTATCAATATTCAATAGATCAAAGACCACCAGAGCCACCAATTCTGTTGGGAATGGTAAAGGATCTAGTATGTACACATGGAAAAGGATCTAGTATCTACATCTAGGATCTCCTGACAGTAGATGTTGGGTTTCAATATGTTCAAGAAACCATAAGACTTGTGTGGACACCTTTTTTTTTTGCTTTTGCACATTTTGGTCATGCATTATGCTCACAAAACCCAGACAGATGGTCCAAAACTCTCCAATTTGGACCACAGTCGATTGGTTCAGTTGGTGTGAATTTTATGATCATAATTCACACGCCAAAATGAAGTCCGTGTAAAATAGCTGTAGAGCAGTAACTTTTTGTGGACAGCTGACACTGACATTGGTATTGGGGCAACCATTAAAAGCTCTTCAGTATCTAACCCAACTACTGGACACCACCTTGATGGGTTGTGTTCTTCACGGCATCTAATCTTGGTTTAGGTTAAAGAAGTCATCATGCAAAATAAAAGTAGGCCAGTGTGTATTCGTTATGTACCGTAATTTACGTCACGCCTAGTCGTGCCCTCATCTTCAGCTATAAGCTTAGGTCCGAGAGGGTGCTCTACTGGTTTGTGTCAGTCAGGACAGCTTTACATGTGTCCATGCAGCACTGATTATCTTATAAGAACTGCTCCTTTATACATCACAACCAATGTATAGACATATACTCAGCTGTGAAATTATCACGTCATTCCCTCCACACACAGCCCTGACCCATGTCAGACAACCTGGAAAAAGACCAGCCAGCAGAGATGAGCAGATCGATTCGCAGGACTCCAGGTCAGTTCTAGCCGACGGCTAGACGAGAGCCTGTGAATCTCTTGCTTTCAGGAGTCTCCAGCACGGCATTTGTTTTTCCAGTGCTGGCGCAAAGTCATGTGCATGACATGATGCATAGAGGACGTTGCTAACCAAAAGCCACACTGGAGACACCGGAAGGCCATTCACAGGCCTCTCATCTAGCTACCACCGACCTGGACGCTAGACAGCCATTGATCTGCTCATCTCTACCTGCCAGGACTAAAGATTCAACTGAAAAGGGCACAATTTTTTTTTTCCTTGATAAACTACCCTTTAAAAAGTAGTCTGACACCATGATGCATTCAGACAGCAACTAGTTAGGGTATGTGCAGACGATCAGTAGACGCAGCAGGTTGGGCGCTGTGTACGTGTGCAGCGTCCAGATGTTATAGCATAGTGGATGGGATTTCAAGAAATCCCATGCCCACTATGCGTCCACAGGCGCTTGCTCACCCGCGGAGACGGACAAGCGGCGAGTCTCTCCAGACTGCAGCATGTCCATTTCTCTTTCAAAGATGCCCGAGAAATTTCACCAATACAAGGATGCGGGGAATCCGCACGGTTCAGTGATCACATGTGGATTCACTTGCGTTCAATAGGCAGCAGCACTTTGGACGCAGCAAACGTGCTGCATCCAAGGTGCTGCTAGTTCCAGATCGTCAGCACATACTCTTAGTGGAGATTTTCATTCAAAACCTAGTAGCCGAGTATGTTTGGGTGGCCACTTAAGTACAAGCACCACCAAGAGAGGTGACCAGACTGGATCTCACACTCCTGTCATCTAGATAGTAAAGCAAAAGTCCTATTGGTGAAAAAGGGGGTTTTACTTTAAGAAAAATGAACCAAAACACTTTAAAATACCCAAAGTATCAAACAAGATCAAGTATTAGCCCTCCGCTGGCCCAGTGACGGCTTCCCGACACTGCTCAAGTCTTGATATTTTGGATGCAATGGTGACAACGGCAGATATCACTGAAGCTGCTGAGCTCAGTGATTGGCTACAGAGGTGATGTGAGCAGCCAATACACTGAGACCTGAGCAGTGGCGTGGAGTGGCGCTAAAGCATGGGAGGGACCTCACCGGTTCTGTTATTTTACAGTGCTTTGGGTCCACTTTCCTGAAAGTGGAAAACCCCCTCAGGCACAAATTCTCAGCACTCCCCAATCAGAGGGCAATAAAACTTTCACACTCCTTATCTATGAACTGTTCCAATATTTATGTTCATCTCTATCTCCCATGACAGTTCTGCTTTACGTCACTTGTCTTACCTATTGCATTTTTTCTGTGCTGTGTTGTGCATAAATATGTGATTCTTCATTTTTTGTTTTAGTCTTTGCCTGATGAAGAGACCTGAGTAGTCTCGAAAGCTTGCAATTTGTTATCATCTTTTCAGTTAGCCATTAAAAGGTATCAACCACTGAGGACTCTCAACTCTAAATATTTTTCTATCTACTGGCTAACACGGTACAAAGATATACATCTTTACTGCAGCACTCCGCATGAAATTCATGCCACCGGCCTTAAGGCAATTACTTTTTTCTCTTTGCTCTGACTGCACTGTAGGAGAAGGTGGAGGTCGGATAGGCAGGGCAGACAATGTCCCGCTGCCTTTCTTTAAAAGTTACCAAACATTAGTCAAGTTACATTTCTCCTTTAACATATGAGAAAGCATTTTTGACAGGTCAATGGCTCCTAGGCAGACATACTTGTTTGTGTAACCTATCATTACAGGCAGCTTATCTAAAAACTAAGGGTCATAGTGGTAAAACACTCCAGGCTCTACAGAAATACATTTCAAAGCCTGTATTATCAAGCTCCTAGATAAGGTTATTATCTAAAAAGGAGAACAATGGTGGAAGAACAAAGAGTTCAAAAGACTTTAATGATCATTTCATATAACCACATTTTCGGATTTCCTCCATTTACTCATTAGTCTTTATTTACCAGTACTTCCATTGAATACTGAGGTGAGAAGATAAGAAGCAAATGTACATGAATGAGACATACACCAACGTGGGCCATACACATTATTTGGCTTTTAGCGGAACAATGCTTTGGCCGATTATTCAGACGACAGCGAACTTGGCTGGCCCTCCCATACACAGGGGGCCTCCTTGATGCACTCTGCATGAAAGAGCCGCCGACAAGTCGGCTGGCAGCTTCTCTTTGCCAGAAATTAATTGGCAGTCCGAAATCGCAAATGCTTGATCAACATCTCCAACAATCAGTTGGCCGGAGCCCCCATAAGGATTAGATTGTTGGCAAAATTCCTTGATATTGATGGGTGCAGCTTACATTAGTTTAATATGTATGGGAAAAACTAAGCCCCTCATACACATGAGAAGGCTGACTCGGCCGATTATCCCATATATAGGAAAGCTCACTCTGCCAGACTTGTCTGTTGGCTTCCTTCCGGGAGAACGAGTGAACCGCAGATCTGCACGTGGCTCTATACACAAAGTGTTGGCCGAACCTGTGAACATCGGTGGGTTTGGCCAACAGTCTAATGGGTATGGGGGCCTTAAGAGTAGCCCAACCAAGCTTGGAGGCACCCCAAATGCAGTCAAATAACTGGTAACTACTAGGGGCAGCTACTATCAAAAAACAAGCATTTCCTTTGAATTATGGCTCGTCTAGAGAAGCAGAAATTTTTTTTACAACCCCTGTAGAACTAGAAAGGGTTAGAAGAAGGTAGGAGTAGCAGAAGAGTTCAGATGTTCTGCTTTCTAGGTCAGGTCAGTGAGTGTTTGGGTATCAGGAGGAATACAGATAAATTCTACAGAAATGAGAACAGCTTATCACAAACAGAGAACACAAAGATCTCAACTAACACAAACAGTGACCTGCCAAAACACACAAAAATCACACCATTGTAGCTGAAAACAAGCATTGGTGGGGGCACTTACCAACAACGTGTGACTACTCCAGACACATTGTCACTAATCAACTTCACATCCAGATATCTAATTGCGTAGAGGTTTTGCACTTTCGCATCTCATGGCTAAATAAGAAACCCCCTGAGGGTACAGGAGTACATAAATCATGGAGCAACGTAACCCACACGGACAAGTCACAAGGAGACCATGTGTGCAACATTCGTGTTACAAATCAAAATCGATTAAATGGACAATTTTATATAAGATACCGCAACCAGTGCACAACGAAAAACACTATTCTGAGACCAACAGGCCAAATCAAGAAAAATTCTTAAGTAAAGTAACACTCACTGCAATACTATGGTCAGAAGCTTAAAGGGAAGCAGTCATCAGAAAATGACCTGTTTAAATCAGTTTTTGGAATACATATATATTTTAAAGATTTTTTTTAACTTTTTTTTTTTTTTTTTAATATCACAAACTTTACTTAAAATTTACCAAATAAAATAGTGATCTTGCAATTTTCACACTAGCCACCAAGGCTATAGACTCGTACGTGTTCTTCCAGGAAGAGCTTTCTGCAGGCTCCTTATCACAGGAGGCAGGACTATTATGCTAGGCAACAACAGTATACAGCTGATACCAGGATCGACCAATCACAACAGGCGATGTCACAGCTCCTGTCCCCTTCACAATGACCTCTCATTAGATACTTCAATACAAAAGATAAAGTTGGTTTATTTCCATTGTGGCTATGCACAGGTGTTGTTTCCTGCAACAATTGGAAGCTAGAGCCTGGAGGAAAAATAAACAAATAAAAGTGGCCCTTGTGAAAATGGCAAGATTTCCATTTTTATATACAGATTGTAATATGCAAAAAAATATTAACACAACTTGGTTTAGGTTATTTTCTGATGATCGCTTCCCTTTAAAAGACTTGCTCTGATGACAAAAGCCCCTGGAGAATTAGACACCTATGGCCAATCACTCAGGCCTTTTAAGTGTCAGCCAGGTATTTGTACATACTGGTCTGGCCATGGCTGTAATATTTTAATGAATGGCTACTTCTGGTCCGCCGGCACGGCAGTCGTTCACATAACGAGCTCTCAGTTATGGTAGGGGAGTCTCAAGAGAACTCCTCTATGACGTTCTCATGTCCTGAGCATATGGACCAGGTATGTCTCCATAAGGAACATTTTAACTCAAAGTTCTTAGATCCCCTTTACAGTTTTTACATTGAGGTCTCATTACTTTGGGCCCCTAAGTTACCAGGGCCCTGGTGTAACGGCTACCTTCTGCACTCTCTAAAGCCAAGGATGTTTTTTTCAATATCAGACATGGTATAAGAGGCCTCCATTCCATCAGCCTAAACAAACTACCGTAATAAATATCTTTGCTTCATCCATCAGTTAAGGCTGGGTCTCACATAGCGATACACCAGCGATCCCGACAAAGATCAGGATCGCTGGTGTATCGCTACATTAGCTGCCAAACAGGCAGCTCAGGCAGCGATCAGCACAGCGACACTGCGGGTAACATCGCTTAGTTACCCGCAGTGTACCTTGGATACTAGCGCCCTGATGCAGGGAGCTGGTAACCAAGGTACACATCGGGTTTCCAGGCGCTGCGCGGTGCCTGGAAACCCGCTGTGTACCTTGGTTACCAGCTCCCTGCATCAGGGCGCTGGTATCCAAGGTACACAGCGGGTTTCTAGGCACAGCCCCGCGCCTGGAAACCCGCTGTGTACCTTGGTTACCAGCGGATCGCTGGTCTCCCGCCTGTCACACGCAGCGATGCGTGCCTGTCAGCGGGAGACCAGCGATCAAAAAAATGTCCTGACATTTCAGCGACGATCAGCGATACCCGGCAGGGGGGCTGATCGTCGCTGAATGTCACACACAGCGATATCGCTGGGGACATCGCTGATGCGTCACAAAACTAGTGACTCAGCAGCGATCTCGCTACCGAGATCGCTGTGTGAGACGGGCCCTTTAAGTTCTGTTTTTATCTATATAAATTCAGCACGATCATTATCTCTAGGTCCATTTTTTTTTAAAAAAGCCAATGATCAGGATCAACTGTTTTACTTATTCATTCATCAGGTCATAGGATTGTTCGAGATGGCACTGAAATAGTTATTGGCAGCAGAAGAGGATGTGCAGCCAATAACGATGATATTCTATGCACCTAGACAGATCACATTAACGATCGTTCTGTGTTAATAGATTCCTGGTCGGCGTGTCTGGATATAAAGCTAGAACTGCAGTCATGAACCCATAAGAGGTGTAAATTTAGCAGGTGTGATAGTGTGAAGATCTGGAAGTGCCAAAAAGAAGATAGAGAAAAGCAAACTATGGAAAATTGTACATAATACAATGCTTCTCCACATCGTGTTAAAGAGGATACCAGAGACATAGAAGTATCCAGACACATAGGTGACAACACTTCCATTACTGTATATGAGACCCAGAGTTCCTATTGTTGAAGCCAGAACTAATATTAAATATATGGAACCTGAGCAGCGCACAGAACAATAAACAGCGCAGGCTGGCTCCCGCACCCCGGTGGATGAAATCTGAACAGGTTACTTTGTTGTGAGAACATCTCTTTATTTCCTGGAAAGCTATCATAAAAGAGCTCAGAGCTCAATGAGAAATAGGTTAGATGGCATTGTCTCCGGACATGTTTGGTCCTGTGCATTAAATTCCCCTTAAGGAAGGCGAAATGTAATGCTAAGGGAGTTGAAATCTTAGCAGCTCTTCCTGAGCCGTCCCTGCAGACCGGGAGCCATCTGCTAAGCACTGTGATAAACCAGTTTCCATGGCATAGGGATCCAGAAACACCCCATAACAAGATGATACTAATTGATGTTTTCTTGCACAGCTGGTAACGCTGCATCTGCCCAACCTCAAGAGCCTTGACTGAGCGAAGGAAATTGTATTGCAAAAATGGAATTAACCATGCTGCTGGTAACATGCTGCAAATTATTAAATCAAACAATGGGATGTTACAGGAACCCCCTGAACTCCGAAACAAAAAGACAAGAGCTGGTGCGCGGAGATAGCAGTATGGGCCTGACTGCTTCATCTCTAGATACAAGACAGGGCCAATTAACAGAGAAGTCAATCAGGACAATTATCGTAAAAGAGCGATGATCTGACGTGAATGAAAATTTACTGTGTTATACAGGGGGAACGACTAGTAATAGTATAAAAAAAAAAAAAAAATGGACAATGAGGTCAAAGAATGTTTCGACTTGAGCTCGAAACACAAGATACCAACAGATCAAGAGCCAGAACTTGGGTAAGGTCTTAGACCTTCTCATGACTGTTTGAAGAACCGCAGATGACAAGATGACAATCTCCTGCAATGAACGTTGACAGGATCACTGTGAATAATTCATAGGCAATTATATGAAGAGACGACGATAAACCGTATGTCTTATACAAAGGGATCATAGACCGGAACGGTAGACGATGAATTATTTAAAGACCTAGATGTACACAATTGGCCTCACATCTTAGACAAGGTTAATTCTCTAAAATAAGGGAAAAAAATGCTACCTGTTACAGGAGACCTGATGGAGAGCAAATGCAGCCTTCAAGGTATTATTCTAAGGGACTGTGCACATGTTGCAGTTGCGTCACTTTTTCCTCAGTAAATTTGGCACAGAACATAAAGGGTTTCCTGATGCAATCAAAGTGAATGAGAATCCTGAAGTTTCATGCACACGCCACTTATTTCTTTTCTTGCAGCAGGTCAATTCTTTCAGCCTTTTTCCTGCAGATTTCACCCATTCTAAAGAATTGAAAAAACACAAAACGAAAAAAAAAAAAAAAAAAAAAAAAAAAAAACACACACACACACACACACACACACACACGTGTTTTCCTTGAACCGTCTTTTTTGACGTTCTTTTGCGTAGACTTGCGCTTTTTTTTTTTTTTTTTTTTTTAGCCGCTTCATGGCTTTCGAAGACCAACAATTAAAAGGTAACAAAATACCGATCATGTGCACGGCAAGTCATTCGGACACTGCTGTGCATCCGTTCAGATTTTTTGGGGTGGTGGAGCAATTTTCTAAGCACTTCTCAAGCGAGTTTCATGTGGAATAAGCCTGACAAAAGACATTGCGCCCACAGCTCGTGCGTACGGCCAGCTTAACCGTCGTGAAGGACGGTGTACATGTCTGATAATAAACCCGTCTACCACCAGATTGTTAAATCACTAATTTGGCGCATGCCTACTGTGTGCCAAAAAATTACAACCCTTTATTGATTTTATCCAACAAATGATGCCTTTGTGAGAGTAACGTCTATAGGGACGGGATGACCCAAAAAGGCGCCACTTCACTTCCCTAAGGATTTGCTATAAATTTAAAACAGAAATTGCCGTCCTTGGAGTATGGACAGTAGAGATGAGCGAACATGCTGGGATAAGGTGTTATCTCAGCATGCTCAGGTGCTAACCCAGTGACTACGGCACGCTTGAAAAATATGTACGACTGCATGTCTCACGACCGTTCCGACAGCTACAACACATGCAGGCGTAGAGACTTGAACATATTTTTCAAGTACGCCGAAGTCACTTGGTAGCTCATCACCAATGGACAGACCAAGATGTGACCAATGTATTAAAATGCACCTGTCTGGTAGATTTAACCACTGAACCTACTGGCACAACTGTATACATCAATAAAAAAATGAAATCAGTCTTGTAGTAATCTGACGAACCAGTGCTAAGATATTAAGCTTTGCGGCCACATGCAAATTAGTCTGACGTGCACTGGGACGGGTTAATGCACTTCCTGGCAAATCTGCATGTGGGTGCAAAGCTTCATGTGGACACTCCCCAATGCACTTGCACCATTAAAGCAGCAGTAATTTCCCTCCTGTGTTTTGCTGTATGCGCACGTCTAGTTAAGGATCGTCCTAAGCTCTCATTTAAACCTACTATAAAAACACGAAATTAAGCAATCAAGGGGCCATAAATTCCCACAGGTTGGAAGTGACAGCAATATGTTCGCACACAGTAATCTTATCCAGCAAATTCCACGCCGGCTTCATATCAACTAATCTGATGTCCTTAAAGGAATTTACAAGTTTACTGTTTAGGAAATACACACGGTATCGAGGAGAAGAATTACGCCAAGGAAAGACGCCATTCCGGAATAGGATAATCCAGCCCGGCTCGTACGAGATTAATACAGCCACTGATAACCTTTCACATGTCAAACAATATATGGTAATAGCCAGGCATGAAATCAAATCAGATATCCTTGAAAAATGGCGTGACGAGCTGGGGTTAAATAAATCAGTATAACACTACAGATTGGAGTCCTGACCATAGAGATGATTAATAGAAACATCAGTAATGATAAAAAAAGCACCATATAGCCCATACCTTCCTAAGCATTACAAGGATACAGGGCAGGCGGCAGGTTACGTGGGCCGTTGGATGACACATTCCCAGTAGGCCCCGCTTCTCCTCTCCTTCCAAGAACTAGAACTTTATTTTTTGTCAACAAAATCTCATTGAAAATTCTCTTTTTTTGTGGTGCAAGCTATACAGTTTCAGGTCAATTTGACAATAAAAATAATTTTAGAATTTTTTCAGTTCGTTATGCTCCATGGGATGAAATATTCTATTTTATTAGTTTGGATAATTACAACAATGGAGAAACCAGAAGTGATTTTTTAATTTTATTCACATTCCAGTAAATGGTGACTGGTGAGAAGAACCTTTATATATTTTTTTCAAAAATGTTATTTTATTTTTAAAGATTCTCAAATGGGAAATTGAACCTTTGCTTACTATGTTCGTTTTGAAATACACTGCAATTTTACAGTATACTGTACAAGCAATCTCCTAAAAAGCCCACACGTAGGCTGTGATTCATAGATGTACCAAGTAGTAAAAGTGTACCAAGAACTAGTGAAGCAATCACCATAACATGGAAAAACGTTCTTTATAATCTCATAGCAAGCAATAAAAACACACCAGATGGGAGAGTAGACAAACAACAGCAGGCTACAGTATTTTAGTTTCTTTTGACACTTTTACAGGCCCGGAGACGCGTCAGGAGACACAAACGGCCATAGCCTGCAGACGCGTCAGGAGACCCTAAGGGCCGAAGCCTGTAGAAGAAGTGTAAGGAGATACGAACGGCCGTAGTCAACGGTTTGCTTGATTTTTATTGCTTGCTATGAGATAATAGAGGAGATTTTTCCTCGATGTGTTGAGTGCATCATCTCTACTTCTACTACTTGGGACTTTGTGACTTCTTGTATAATGACTGAGCGCCGCTAATTATTACAGCAACTAGCTATGTGCAAGGACTACATCTGTGTACATCAGCGTGAATCTATGGGAGGTTTCCTTTTAACCTGTTCATAGATGTACTAACATGGCAGGCAGGGGCATCCACAAGAACTCGGATGTCATTACAAATGCCATTGACACATGGGTTTAAGGAACACATTCCCCGATTACCAAGCTCTTAAATGCCAGACTCAACGACAAAGGCATTTAAGAGGTTAGACTGCTGGGAGCCAACTTGGATCACGAGTTACTCGCAGGTTCCTGCTCGATCACACAGCCTGCACCAGCTCTGTAGGGAGCAGGCTCAGCTCTTGAGCCTGATCCATACATGTCCCATTTATGTATGACAGATGTCACTAACTGAACCCTGGCAGAGCGCGCCCCAGGTGCTATGTGCTCTGACGCCAGCGCAGATGGCAGAACTATTCTTTGAATGGTGCAATAAAGAACTGATCCTGAGACCAAGGCTCTGAAGCGCGCGAGCAGAGACAATAAAAATAGCCGTACCTATCCTGCACTACATTAAGTGCTGAGCAGACACTCCACCTTCTCACGTGTGAAATGACGAACCTTCACGTCATGCTGATACATATATGAGCAAGGATCACGGTCACGACCAGCAATAAACATTCCCACAATGCAGAGTTCTGCCGCAGATTACTCATTGACAAGCACCCCGGAGCTTTCATACAGGCTACAAAAGGCAGCGGTTCACATTCACAAAGGTACCTGAAGGTTACGTCTAGAAACAAGGAGAATCTTTAAACAGCAGGAAAAACAAAGTGTTACTTTGAAGACATAGCACTGTGCAGCTATGACCATCCTAAGGTTAGGTGCACGTGAGGTCATTAAGGCAGCTTCCACCGGAAACCCCCTGAAAGTAGGAATTAATCCTACCGGTAATGTTGTTTCCAGGAGTCCATCATGACAGCACTGCCAGGAGGTTGTCCTTCATATCCTTGATAGGGACAGGAACACAGAAGAGGTTAAATAGCCCCTCCCCACCTCCACCCTTCAGTGATTTTTCAAGTACCACACCAGGATGGATGCAACACAATTTTATTGAATTCTCTACTACAATGTTAATGACACATCATAGTTAAATAATGCAAGGGGGGAGTATATAAGGGGTGCTGTCATGATGGACTCCTGGAAACAACATTACCGGTAGGATTAATTCCTACTTTCCAGGACGTCCCTCCTGACAGCACCGCCAGGAGAAGTACCAAATAACTCCTCTTTAGGGTGGGACAACTGCTTGGAGAACTTTTCTCCCATAGGCCGTCTGTTGATTTGACAGAACGTCCAGTCTATAATGTTTACTAAAAGTATTAATGTTGGACCAGGTTGCTGCTTTACAGATCTGGTCCATAGAAGCTCCTGCTCTCTCTGCCCAAGACGCCGAGATTGCTCTCAGCGAGTGGGCCCTAAGACCCTCTGGCGGAGTCTTTCCTGCCGAGGTGTATGCTGCAGTAATGGTTGATTTTAGCCATCTAGCCAAGGTGGCTTTTGACGCTTTCTTCCCTTTATTTTTGCCCGCCATTTGTATAAAAAGATTTGAGTCTATTCTCCAATCTTCCGTCAGTTTTAGATACTGTAGGACTGTCCTTCTAACGTCCAAGGAATGGAGCGAGCGTTCCTTCTCATTTCTATAGTTCTGGCAGAAGGTGGGAAGTATTATTTCCTGGTTTCTGTGAAAGTCTGTTACCACCTTTGGAAGAAAGGTCGGGTCTAGTTTCAAGATTATACAGTCTTCCTGGATTCTTAGATATGGGTCTTTTATGGAGAGAGCCTGGATCTCTCCTATACGTCTGGCTGAGGTTATTGCCACCAGAAAAATTGTTTTAAGCGTTATTGATCTGAGGTCTGCCTGGTCTAGTGGTTCATAAGGGGTCTTCCTTAGCTCATTCAGTACTAGACTGAGGTCCCATGGTGGAACGGAACTACGTATTGTGGGTTTCATGCGTTGCGTAGCTCTAATAAATCTTGACACCCAAGGATGGTCTGCTAGTGGATAATCGAGAAAGGACCCTAGTGCTGAGATCTGTACCTTCAACGTACTAGGTTTTAGACCCTTATCGAATCCCGCCTGTAGGAAATCCAGGATTTTAGGAATATCTGGGTCGTTCGTAAGGGATAGTGGTTGTGCACAGTGTGAGCAAAATTTCTTCCAGACTTTGAGGTATATGGATGAGGTAACGAGCTTTCTGCTTTTCTGTAGAGTAGCTATAACTGATTCAGATAAGCCTTTAAATCTCAGGATCTCTTTTTCAGGATCCAGGCTGAAAGTGCTAAGAACTTCAGGTCCTGATGGACGAGAGGGCCCTGCGTCAAGAGGTCCCGCTGTAATGGGAGATGAATCGGGTCTTCTAACGCCATCTGCTTTAGTACCGGGAACCAGCTTCTTTTGGGCCAGTATGGCACTATTAGAATGACTGCCGTATGACTCTCTTGAATCTTTCGTAGTACTCTTGGTATCAAGGGTAGTGGTGGGAAGGCATACGCCAGTTCCGTATCCCAGTCCTGCGCTAGGGCATCTATCGCTGTTGGGTTGTCTCTTGGATCTAGTGAGAAGAATCGCTCTGTTTTTGTATTTTTTTTTGAGACGAATAAGTCTATTTCGGGAAATCCCCATATTCTGGTCAGTTGTGTAAACACTTCCTGATTTAGAACCCATTCCGCTGGTTGTATTTTTTGTCTGCTGAGGAAGTCTGCTATCTGATTGTTTTCCCCTTTTAGGTGTACTGCTGTCAGAGATCTTAAATTTATTTCTGCCCAGGTGAATATTTCTTCCGAAATACTCTGTAGGTGACGGTGTCTCGGACCTCCCTGGTGCCGTAGAAAGGATACTGTAGTTGAATTGTCGGAGAATACTCTGACGTGTTGGTTGTACAGCTGTCTCTGGCATCTCCTGATCGTCTCCCAGACTGCTTTGAGCTCTCTGCAATTTGATGAGCTGTTGCGCATCGCACCGGGCCATGTTCCTTGGAGATAACGTCCCTCCACATGGGCTCCCCAGCCGCTGAGACTTGCATCTGTGGTAATATTTATGCAAGGGGATGCTCTCCACGGTTTTCCGTGTTTTAAATTTGATACTTCGGTCCACCATGCTAGGATCGCCTTACTTCTGCTGACAACTTTATTTTGTTGTCCAATGATGTATCCTTTCCGTCCCATATCCGGAGGATTTCTATCTGCAACGTCCTTGAGTGAAATTGACTCCACTGGACGCTTGCTATGCATGAAGTCATTAGGCCCAGCACTCTCATGGCCTTCCTGATAGTGGTGTATTTTTGTTCCCATAGCATATGGGCTTCCTGTTGGACTGTTGTCTGTTTGTGGGGGGGAAGAAAAGAGTGTTCTTGGCCTGAGTCCAGAATAACTCCCAGAAATATTTTCCTTTTTTCTGGTTCTAGACTTGATTTTTTTAGATTTATCACCCAACCTAGATTTTCTAGGAGAGATCTGGTTTCTCTGAGATATTCCTCCATCTGCTGGTGTGAATCCGCCACTAACAACAGGTCGTCCAGGTATGGAATTATGAGGACGTTTTTTGTTCTTAGAAAGGCCATTGCCTCTGCTATGATCTTGGTAAATATGCGAGGTGCTGAAGAGAGGCCGAATGGTAGGCAACAGAATTGGAAGTGACGTATCCTTCCTCTGTCTTTTATTGCGAACCTCAGGTATTTTTGATGTGCTATATGGATGGGCACATGATAATATGCGCTTTTGAGATCTAGTGTGCACATCACTGAATTTTCTTTTATTAGCGGTATGGCCGACTGAAGTGTTTCCATTTTGAAACGTTTGTAGGTCACCCATCTGTTTAGGGGTTTCAGATTTATGATTGTCCTGTATTCTCCTCCGGGTTTTCTTTATAGAAAACAGGCTGGAGTAATGGCCCTGAAACTGTTGAGATTGAGGCACCGGTATTATGGCTTTTAACTCTCTGAGCTCCTGTATGTCCGCGACCAGTCTTTGGTGGACCGCTGGGGACTGACTGAGTTAGGCAAAATCTTCGGGGGGGGAGGCTGGGTGAATTCCACCCTGTATCCGTGTGCGACTG